>JAECXB010000221.1:0-600000 GCA_018151435.1 Zaprionus africanus
ACAGTCATGTGCTGACTATAGAAGGCCATGGATTATCATGGTATACCGTGTATCATTTATTTTCCCTTATTTATAATGAAAATTTTGGTTTTTTTAAAATTATTACAAAACATTTAAAAATATAAATTTTATGTTCTAATTATTTAATTCGAACGACACGCACAAATTCAATTGAAAGAAAGAAGAAGAAGAACACAAACAATGCAAAAAAGAATAGACAAGATGTATAAGCATTAGATAGAGTGAGAGGGCAATAAGTTAGTGTATGCATTTTTGCACAATGCCAAACAGGAGTGGCGTCTGCGGAAGTTGTACAGTAGCTTAGTGGAGTGTGTGCTGGATTCGAAGACCAATGAAGTGTTCGGGCTCGATTGCTGCCGCGTTCAATGTGTGACATGTTTTCCTTTTTTCTTTCTTTTCTATTAAATAATTTAAAACCTTAACAAACAATAATTTTTAATTGTTTTGGTTCGCAACATATTTAATTAGAACACTTTTATAAACTTTGCCGAATGTTGCACAAATCTGACAGTTGCGTATGTGTGCCGAATAAGGCAATTGATGCGTGTTAGAGCGGGACTTTGAAACACTGCAACATACACGGATGTTGTCACAAAATTTTAAGACTCTAGCTCTTATAGTTTCTGAGATCCAGGTGTTCATACAGACAGACAGACGGACAGACGGACAGACAGACAGACAGACAATCGTCAAATAAATAAAAAACTACTGTCCCATAAATTTCCGCTCCCTAGAATAGACGATATACTCGATCAATTAGGAAGAGCAAACTATTTCTCATGTTTAGACTTAATGTCTGGCTTTCATCAAATGAAAAAGATTAAAATTCTAGAAACATAACATCATTTTCAACGAGCAATGGCTCATATCGCTTCACGCGACGCCATGCGGCTTAAAAATAGCGCCCAATTCATTCCAAAGAATGATGACTATAGCATTCTCTGGTTTAGAACCTTCGCAAGCTTTCTTATACATGGACGACTTGGTTGTAATTGGTTGCTCCGAAAAACATATGGTTAAGAATTTAACAAACTTTTTGACATATGCAGGAAGCATAACCTGAAATTACACCCAGAAAAATGTTCGTTCTTCATGCATGAAGTAACCTATTTAGGACATAAATGCACTGATAAAGGAATCTTGCCTGATGACAAGAAATGTGACGTCATCCAAAAGTATCCAATTCCCACAAATGCGGATAGCGCTAGAAGATTTGTTGCATTCTGCAATTACTATCGACGTTTTATAAAAAACTTCGCCGACTATTCACGGCACATAAGGAGATTATGTAAAAAGAATGTTCCTTTTGAATGGACAGAAGAATGTCAGAACGCATTCGATTATTTCAAGCAAGCGTTAATGAATCCAACCTTGCTACAATACCCTGACTTTAGCAAAGAATTTTGCATAATAACAGATGCAAGTAAGCAAGCATGCGGAGCAGTTTTAACTCAAAACTATAATGGACTCCAATTTCCAGTTGCATACGCATCTAGATCATTTACAAAGGGTGAAAGTAATAAGAGCACAACAGAACAAGAGTTAGCAGCGATACACTGGGCTATAGTACATTTTCGACCATATATCTATGGCAAACACTTCATAGTAAAAACTGATCACAGACCACTCACATATCTTTTTTCGATGGTTAATCCAAGCTCAAAATTGACACGCATTGTAGCAGCGCCTGAAGCCGTTTAAAGTCAGTTCCTGAAAGTAGGCAGTAGTTTTTTTTGTGGACTGCACTATGGGCAAAAAGCCCGGAATTTCTGCATAAAGTCTAGTTTTATAGCTAGAGCATTCAAACTTTGCACAAACATCTGTAATAATATTATAGAATTTTGGTTTTTTTTGTTTTTCAATTAAACCACATCTTCAACTTCTCCACCCACACCCACACCTCCAACCACACCTGAGAAATTTTTTTTTGGGGAGTTCTGTTTGAGCTGGTCTGCAAATCGCATTGACTTCTTAAAGACTACTTGAATATGGACGGAAAATGTTGCAGCCATAAGCTTTATTAAGATGGTGCATATTAGCAAATATTTCTTTACGTGTGCTATAAAACTGTGCATAGTTGCCTTAATTTGAGCTGCGGGTGAGTTTCTGACTTGATTTGTGTTAATTTTTTAAAGCAACCACTTCGTTAGGGCAGAGTCATCCCGTATGTTGCTATCCCAAACCTCCAGCAATGTTTGGTGATGCCATGTTGCAGCTGAGTATGAGTTTCGATACGCAACTGCAACATGGCATTTTATTCGAAAAGGGGCAAAAACGGGCAAAAGATTTTATTATCACCGTAATCTAAACACTTCAACGAAAAACATACCGATTGAAGTTGCGCGCTCTCGCGCGCTCCAAATAAGTTACACTCCACAGAACATATCAACATTTTCTAAATTTCACCTGTAAAAGTACTCGAGCAACACTTGACGATACACGACGAATAATACAAAACATATATAAACCAATATACAACGATAAATCTACACTCTTGTACTATTATTTTCCATATTTCCAAATTTTCCTAGCTTTACAAAACAAGCTGCAACAATAACTGAAAGTTGATAAATAATTACGGTTGGATTTCGATAAGTCAAGCTATTGGTTTGTCAGTGGACTTTGATTGCTCGGCATTTTCAAACCGCAAGCTCTGAAAATTTTTAAAAATCATTTTCATTATCTCTGGAGAGTTCATAAATGGATAAAACATTTAATTTTAAGTTCCTAACACATAAAAAAATTGACTTTATGCAGGAATTCCGGGCTTTTTTGCCCATAGTGGACTGCAAGTTTCACCGAATAAAAGATTTTTAGGCCATGGATTTTAAAAAAATTCATGGACTACTGTGTTTGTCGGAACGCAAATGTGCGTAACAGGCAGAAGGAGGCATCTCCGACCCCATAAACTATATATATTCTGAATCAGTATCAACAGCCGAGTCGATTGAGCCATGTCTGTCTGTCCGTCTGTCTGTCTGTCTGTCTGTCCGTCTGTCCGTCTGTATGAACACCTGGATCTCAGAAACTATAAGAGCTAGAGTCTTCAAATTTTGTGACAACATCCGTGTATGTTGCAGTGTTTCAAAGTTTTTTTGAAATCCGGCCACGCCCCTTCCTGCCTCTGTAAATCAGTAATAACAGTTTAATATACACAATATACACCCAACAACAAAAGTTGTACATCTCACATGACAAATACCTTGTCACGGATGTTTTCTGAAAATTTCATTTAAATCGGACTAAAAATAAGTGAGATATGATCGGAATTAAAATCAATTTGAACGTACACTTATGCGCATATTTAACAACACACAGCATTTAACAACACTTTTTATTTGCATAGAATGGTAACAGAATTAGCTCAGAATGCAACTTTGTCGATGGGATAACAAATGAGGCAGCGGCTTAGTGGATAGAGTGGCGGACAGCGGTCCTGCGTGCGTAAGTTCGAATCCCATGCGCGGCCGACTGGTGAAACTTTTTATTTTAATTACTTTTTTTTTGGTTATTTTTTTACTCATATGCTTAAATGAAAACGACAGTTATTTAATTAAATATCAATAAAAATAGCTTTCAAAAATTAATTCTCATGTTTTTTTTGCAATATTTAAGACAATCAATAAGTTACGAATGTTAGAGCGGGATGGCGATACATTTGCATTTGCACATTTATGTTTCGGCGTCCCGCTCTAACACACATCAATTGCCATATTCGGCGTAAGTACGCAACTGTCAGATTTGTGCAACATTCGGCAAAGTTTATAAAAGTTTTCTACTTAATTAAATATGTTGCGTACCAAAAAATTTAAAAACAATTGTTATGTTGCTGCTTAAATTATTTAATAGAAAAGAAAGAAAAAATGAAAACTCGTCACACATTGATCGCAGCAGGAATCGAACCCGAGCACTGTCAAGTCAAGTCAACATCTTTGGTCTTTGAATCCGGCACACACTCCACTAAGCTACTGTACAACTTCACATCAATTTATTGCCCTCTAGCTCTATCTAATGGTTATTCTTCTTGTCTATTTGCTTTTGCATTGTTTATATGTTCTTCTTTTGTCTGTCAAATGAATTAAATAATAAGAATATAAAATTTATATTTTTAAATTTTTCAAACTAAAAGCAGAATTTTCATTATAAATAACGGAATAATAATCCATGGCCTTCTACAGTCAGCACCTGACTGTAGCGTTCGACTGGTTATTTTTGTTTCAAGCAAAGCTCGGCTTGTAATGAAATGTTAATGATAACAGCAGAAGCAGGGTAACATTACAGAGTTAGGGTTGCTGTTAAAAAAGCTCTACGCATGGTTGCTTCCAGGCCAAGCCGCCTGGTTGAGCCAAGCTCTCTTTCCTGTCTCGATCTTTTCCTGCTGCAATCGTCAAGGAGATCAGACGTGTTCTAATTAGATCTAATAGTTGCAAGTGAAAATTGAATAAAAGAGATTGGAAAAAAAAAGAAATAGAAAATAAAAATTGTGCACGATCTATTTAATTCCTGCGTTTTCACTCTCGGCCCTCCTAAGTGATATTTATTTTCTGCTGTGAACAAACAATTGTGAGGTTACAATTTGCTGTTACTAAAACTTTCACAGCTCAACCCTCAACTAAACCTTGTTTTCCCGCCAACATTGCGAAAGCAAGAAAATATAAGAAAGAATTATTAAACTATTTAGATCGCCAAGGTACGTAGAGTAATAGTAGCGCGAAAGAGTCGCTTTCTAATTAAATTGTGGTTTTTCCCAGGCGAAATTGAGCGAGTTGCTCATAGGAGCACCCCCTTATACCAGTTGCCAATAGGAGCACCCTTTTTCTAACCTAAAAAGAAAAACAGCGACACCTTAGAGCACGCGGCAAGGCCTCTTAGGCCTTAACAGGCCATAACCTCAAACAATCAACGACAATTAAGACAGGAAAACACATCATCTCTTAAATCGTCTCAATCTAAATCAATCTAAACATCAACATGCACGATTAATCAACAATTAAATCAAATCGAATGTCAAATATTTAAATCTACGCCCAAAAGCAGGCAAGATGTTCCTGCACCAGCAGAAGGGAATTCAATTCGACGTTAAAAAAATAATGCGAACATAAGAGCAGAGATTTCATAATTAGGTTATTTTGCCCTTCTGCCTTTCATGAATGTATTTGGTTTTAAATGAATAAATAATAAAGAAAAATGAAACGTTAGGAGATTAGGAAAGTTTTGGCTCAGCTCATGTTCGCTAATAAATACAAAGAAAACAAGAGCGACAGTCGAGCGACACGCGACAGTGGGATACCCTTCGACCTTTTTGAAACGTATAGAGTCAATGATTGTACAATACTTCTACCTAATAGAAATATCGTAACGTAAGCCTTTATATGGGTCTGTGTATGAATACGTGTATATGCGTGTATCATTTCATTGGTCAAGCACAAATGTACGTAAAGAAGAGAAGAACAACAGATGGTGCTAAGCGCTCGCATTCTCTTTCCTTTTCTTTCCTACATGAGCATTGCAATGACGTCACAGCTTGCTGGTCTGTATACAAAATCAAAGCGAACAAGGTTTTTGTTTAATAACTTCTGTGTTTGTTGTCCGATCGGATTGGAATTTTGACGTTATGTTGGTATTACAATTAGGTAAGTATAGTCTTACTCAGAATGTTGTATCTTTTATATGTCGCTCGAAAATCAGCTTAAAAGATGAAATTATTGATTTGCGTGGGCGGGGGGCGTGGCACCCAACATTTGAAATAAACTTCACCTGTCCCGAATCAACAGAAACCTTCATGCCAAATTTGGTATCTCTGGCTTTTATAATAGCTGAGATCTGTGTGTTCATCTGGACATCCAGACATCCGGACAGACAGACAGACATGGCTTAATCGACTTGGCTAGTAATCCTGAGCAAGAATATATATACTTTGTGGGGTTTCCCACGCCTTCTTCTGCCTGTTACATACATTTGCACATAGTTAGAATACCCTTTGTTGACAATTTTCAATGGTCGAAGGGTATAAAAAATGATCTAAATAATATAATGTCACGTGGAGACAACAAACTCGCTCCATAGTTCCAGGAACCATGACCGGGAGGTCGATCTTTCGACGTTGGAATTAAAGCCTGTGAGTTCGTTCCTTTATATATATTTTCTTTTTTATATATTATCTGAAAATTTATTATTTTTGAAAATTTTTTTTTGTTTATTGCAAATATTATCGCGCAACATGAGCCTCCAAACGTTATTAAATCTAAAAGATCTAAGTGAAGAAAGATAAATTTAAATGAAAGTATAAAAATAGAAAGAAGTAAAGAAAAAAAACATGAAGTTAATTAAAGAAAAGCACGAATATCTAGAAGCTGAAAAAATAGTGAGGAATTATATAAATAATTAAGAAACCTAAAGTATTACTCAACTAAAACTTAAATGCTGCTATATTAGTACATGTACATTTGCTTAATTCAGAAGTGTTTAGGAATTACATCTAGTACGGATTCTCGCTCAAGTCAAACATTTGAACAAACAATTGAGTAGCCGACTTACTACATTCCCTACTCTTATATAAATATTTGTTTATACTTTATTTATGCCATTTTTTTTGTAAATATTATACATATGCCTGCGCCATTGAAAACAAATTTATATGTAGGCCATGGATTTTAAAAAAATTCATTAGGCCATGGATTTTAAAAAAATTCATGGTCTACTGTGTTTGTCGGAACGCAAATGTGCGTAACAGGCAGAAGGAGGCATCTCCGACCCCATAAACTATATATTCTGAATCAGTATCAACAGCCGAGTCGATTGAGCCATGTCTGTCTGTCCGTCTGTCCGTCTGTATGAACATCTGGATCTCAGAAACTATAAGAGCTAGAGTCTTCAAATTTTGTGACAACATCCGTGTATGTTGCAGTGTTTCAAAGTTTTTTTGAAATTTGGCCACGCCTCTTCCCGCCTCTGTAAATCAGTAATAACTATTTAATATACACAATATACACCCTACAACCAAAGTTATACATCTCACATGACAAATACCTTTTCACGGGTGTTTTCTGAAAATTTCATTTAAATCGGACTAAAAATAAGTGAGATATGATCCGAATTAAACTCAATTTAAACGTATACTTATGCGCATATTAAGACATAATTTGCGCATCATACCGAAGTTCGAATCGTCGGACACACAGCATTTCACAAAACTTTTCATTTGCATAGAATGGTAACAGAATTAGCTCACAATGCAACTTTGCCGATCGATCAACAAATAAGGCAGTGGTTTAGTGGTTAGAGTGCCAGATGGCAATTTTTGGGGAATTCGTGTGTACGTGCGCGAGTTCGAGTCCTTTGCGCGGCTGGTGCAATTTTTACTTTAATTACTTTTTTTTTGGTTTTTTTTATTCTTATAAACTAAAAGTAAAACTACACCCGCTACCTAAATCCTAAATTATTTAATTACATATCAATAAAATTATTTTCCCAAAATAAATTTCATATTTTTATGCAAGGCAATCAATGTAAACGAATGTTAGAGCGGGATGCCGGTACATGCATGTCTGCATTTGCACATTTATGTCTCGGCATCCCGCTCTAACACGCATCAATTGCCGTATTCGGCACACATACATACGTAACTGTCAGATTTGTGCAACATTCGACAAAGTTGATAAAAGTGTTCTAATTAAATATATTGATTACCAACAAATTTAAAAATTATTGCTTGTTTAGATTTTAAATTATTTAATAGAAAAGAAAGAAAAAAGGAAACCATGTCCACTCATTGATCGCGGCAGCAATCGAACGCGAACACTGTCGTCAGTCAACATCATTGGTCTTCGAATCCAGCACACACTCCGCTAAGCTATTGTACAACTTCCGCTGCCGCTACTTCTTTTTGGCATTACCGAAAAGGGCATACCCCAACTTATTGCCCTCTCGCCTAATGCTTATAATTCTTGTCTATTCGCTTTTACATTGTTTATGCGTTCTTCTTCTTCTGTCTGTCAATTGAATTTGTGCGTGTCGTTCGAATTAAATAATATTTGAAATGCTTAATAATAATTCAAAGAAACCAAAATTGTTATTATAAATAAGGGAAAATAATTTATACACGGTATACCATGATAATCCATGGCCTTCTACAGTCAGCACCTGACTGTAGCGTTCGACTGGTTTTTTTTTGAATTCTCACAAGGAGCGATTTTTTCCGAAAAACTTTTTTTTTAAATCTTTAGGTCTGTCTGCAATTAATTTTCTCAGCTCGATGGAAGACGCTCGATGCCTCCCCTACGCCCGGAATCAATGATGAGACATGAAACTTAACTAATTTATATTAGCGAACTCATGCTGATGATTCCGCGGTCGTAGGGGACACAGGGGTCACCAGAGCCATGCTCTTAGGTTGGTGATCTAGGTAGGGTGGGCAGTCGCGACCACAATAACACCAGTGGCTACGCTTTTATACCAATTCTTGCGTTCTTTTCCCCTCTCTCTCCCTATTCATATAATTTTTGAATTATTTTTGTATCTCTATTCCGGTTTAGCGTATCTAGTTCATTTTCTTGTCGCAGCACGCTCAATTCTAATCTTAAAAATTATTATAGTGTATCAGGTAGTCGGATCTGTCAAAGCAAGACCACCACCCCCAAAGCCGACGAGCTAGAGCCGGATTCTAAAGCGTGCCACGCTAGCGCAGATCGTCCGAACAAAAGGAATACAGTTACACGTTACAGCATGAGGTTGGAATTAGAAGAATATGATTTCACTGTAGAGTATCTAAAGGGAAAGGACAATTTTGTGGCAGATGCACTGTCACGTATTACCATAAATGAGCTGAAAGATATGTCAGCAAACGTCTTTAAAGTCACTACAAGACAACAAAGTAAACAGAAAGATTTCTGCGCAGAAACAAATACAAATCAACAAGAAGAAACTCTTGTTAACGCTTCTAAGCCCAACGTATATGAAGTCATTAATAATGACGAAATACGAAAAGAAGTGACCTGTTTATTTAAACGTGGAAATAAAGTTATAGCAAGAATTGATGTTAGGGATCTGTACACCAATGGAATTCTAGACTTAGGTCAGTTCTTCCAAAGGCTTGAAACACAAGCCGGTATACACGAGATCAGCCAACTCAAAGTGGCACCGAGCGAAAAGATCTTTGAAACAATTTCAATAGACTCTTTTAAAAAAATGGGCAATAAATTATTTAAACTATTAAGAGTAGCGCTACTCAAGACGGTGACCCAAATATATGATCAAAAATATCAAGAAGCGATACTGTTTACATACCATGACGATCCAATTCAAGGAGGTCATACAGGCATAACAAAAATGCTAGCGAAAATTAAAAGACATTATTATTGGAAAAATATGACACGTCATATAAAAGAGTACATAAATAAATGTCAAAAATGCCTGACGTCTAAAACAACGACGCATACAAAAACACCCCTTACACTAACAGAAACACCCATTTACGCTTTTGATAGAGTGATAGTAGACACTATTGGTCCACTTCCTAAATGGGAAAATGGTAATGAATATACAGTCACTCTAATCTGTGACTTAACAAAATATTTAGTTGCCATACCAATTCCCAATAAAAATGAATCTTCTATTCTGAAGTACGGTCCAATGAAGACGTTCATTACGGACATGGGAACAGAATACAAAAATAGCATTATAGCCGACTTGGGCAAATATTTAAAAATAGACAACATAACGTCTACAGCTCACCACCACCAGACATTAGGTACCGTTGAAAGAAGTCATAGAACCTTCAACGAGTACATTCGTTCATATACGAGGGTCGTTTGATAAGTCCGTGACTTTTTGTATTTGCCGCGCACCTGCTCTAAATACAACACTGCTCGATCTCCATTTTCGTTAAAATTCACGAGATCGTCTGCTTTCAATGCCTATAAAACGCAAACCAAAAAACGCAGCTTTCTCAAAATTTTACAGTCAGCTGTTAATCGATAACTGCTGACAGGAGCAGTGTTGTATTTAGAGCAGGTGCGCGGCAAATACAAAAAGTCACGGACTTATCAAACGACCCTCGACCCTTTTTTTAAGAAAATCTTTCTTTTTAATTAAACATTGGAGTTCGCTCGATCGCCGACGTGTGAAGACGTGTTTTATCGAGCTCCGCACAAAATCGGTTGTTTTGATTGAAGTGAACGACTAATATAATAAACTAAATAAATAATCCGAAAGCGAAAGAGACGCTCTATGCGATGCAAGATCGCTTAAATATATATAGTGATTCGTTATCTTAAATAATAAAACTATGAGTCAGAACGACACTCGCGCTCAGCGTCAGCGTGAGCAAGACGAACGCCGGCTCTCAATTCAACGCAACAACGCGTACTTTTCCTACGTCTCACCGACAACCCCCAACGCAGACATCGAGCGGTCAATAACCCATAGCCCAAGAAACCTTCTTCTACCAACAAATCAAGAAAGAGCGCGCTCTTGCTCTCCCGCTCTTTTAGCTCCGACACAAGCCCCGCTACCTCCAACAACAACAGCTGGAGCTATACCGACCGCCCGCTCTATTTCGTCGTCCGCTGCACCCGCTCACGCTCTGACTGAGTCAGCGAAAGTGAAACCGCAAGCAACAAACGGTACTGCTGCACTACCAGCAAAACAAAACGAAAACGTAAACATAAAAGCTGGGTCGACCTTGCAGACTGGAATGGATCGCTACATTACAATAAAGCGAAAACTCAGCCCGGAAAATTCAGATTTGGAAAACAAGCCGAAAAAAAAACGCGACAACTCTACCTTGATCAACAATGTAGCCCCTTCAAATACCAACAGATTTGCCTTGCTGGCAGATACCGCTGAGGACGTGCCGCTGGGATCCGTTGATATCGAACCGAAGAAAACAAAGCCTCCGCCAATATATATCCGCGAGAAGAGCACAAGCGGTTTGGTAAACACTTTGATTGGCCTTATTGGGAAAGATAGCTTCCATATAATTCCCCTCGTAAGAGGTACTATCAATGAAGTGAAACTTCAAACGAAAACGGAGGACAACTACAGAAAAGTCACAAACTATCTTACCGCACAAAAAATAGGCTTCTACACCTACCAGCTTAAAAGCAGCAAGGGCCTGCAAGTAGTACTGAAGGGCATTGAGTCTGATGTTACGCCCGAAGAGATAAGGGAGGCACTAAAGGAAAAGGGATTTTTCGCCAAAAGCGTGTCCAATATCAAAAACAGAAACAGGCAGCCCCAACCACTTTTTAAGATTGAGCTTGAACCAGAAAACAAGCCTCCTAAAACAAATGAGGTTCATCCAATTTACAAACTCCAGCTCCTTCTGCACCGTAGGATCACAGTAGAAGAGCCGCATAAACGAAACGCTCCTGTACAATGTACAAACTGTCAAGAGTATGGCCACACAAGATCGTATTGCACACTTCGCCCGGTGTGCGTAGTCTGTGGAGATCTCCACGACTCCACACACTGCCAAACTAATAAAGAAAATGCAAACGAGAAAAAATGCAATAATTGTGGGGGTAATCACACAGCAAACTACAGAGGCTGTCCAATCTACAAAGAGCTGAAAAACCGTCTTCACAAAAGAATGAACACGGCGCGGGCACACCAAGGAACAGATACGCTGATACCATCGGCAACAAATCCTGAAGTTATTTTTTCGAAAGCTACAAGATTCGCTCCCTGGTCTACACCCAGCACTAACAAGATAACCTTTGCAAACGTTTTAAAATCAGGTATGACGCCTCCAAACCTAAATACTCGGACCCCACATGAAGTGCATACAAAATTAGACACACAACAAAACTATAACCCAGCTACGCAGCAAGAAACAAAAACTGAAGCTATGATGCAAGCCTTACAACAGAGCATGATGGAATTTATGACATTTATGAGGACCACCATACAAGACATGTTGCGTAATCAAAACCTTTTGATACAGATGCTTGTAGCCCAACAATCAATAAATAATGGCTACCTTACGCATAGCTACGTGGAACGCCAATGGCGTTTCACAGCGCAAACTTGAGCTAGCTCAATTCCTACATGAGAAGCACATCGACGTAATGCTTCTTTCGGAAACTCATCTCACAAGCAAATACAATTTTCAAATAAAAGACTACCATTTCTATGGTACAAATCATCCCGACGGAAAAGCACACGGTGGCACTGCCATACTCATAAGGAACCGTATGAAGCACCACTTTTACAAAGAATTTGCGGAAAATCATCTTCAGGCCACATCTATCAACATACAGCTGGAGGACAGCACTCACCTCACACTAGCGGCCGTGTACTGCCACCCCCCTCAATTCCAGGATTTCTTCCAAGCTCTAGGGCCACACTTCATTGTAGCAGGCGACTACAACGCTAAACATACTCACTAGGGGATCGCGACTTGTGAACCCAAAAGGAAAACAGCTTTATAAGACTATAACAAAAGCCACTAATAAACTTGACCATGTTTCCCTGGGAGTCCTACATACTGGGCATCAGACCTCAATAAGCTGCCTGACCTGATCGACTTCGCAGTTAAGAAAAATATTCCCCACAGTTTAGTTAAAGCTGAATGTCTGCCGGATTTGTCATCCGATACGCAGAAAATGTGAAACCACCATACAGATTGACTTCCCACAAAACAAACTGGCTCAGGTATAAAAAATATATAAGTTCACACATTGAGCTAAGCCCAAAACTCAACACTGAATATGATATAGAGAGCTGCACGTGTGCATTGCAATCCATCCTTACTGCAGCAGCTCTTACTGCAACACCCAAAATCACAAATACTACAATTAATTCAAAAAAGACTAACGCACAAATCGAGCAACTCGTCCACGTAAAACGACGCTTACGCAGAGAATGGCAATCTTCTAGATCCCCAACTGCAAAACAAAAGCTAAAAGTAGCCACACGAAAACTGGCCAACGCTCTGAAACAAGAAGAGGAAGACGATCACCGCCGATACATAGAGCAACTCACTCCAACAGGCACAAAGCATAAGTCACTGTGGAGAGCCCACTCAACTCTTCGCCCACCGACTGAAACCGTTTTGCCGATAAGGAATTCCTCAGGCGGCTGGGCCCGTAGTGATGCAGACAGAGCCACCACATTTGCCGCTCACCTACAAAATGTGTTCACGCCAAACCAGGCTACTAGCACGCTAGCGCTACCGTCCTCACCCGTAAACTGCCACCAGCAACACACCCCAATTGTGTTTCGCCCTAAAGAAGTAATTAAAATAATCAAAGACAATCTCAGCCCGAAAAAATCCCCGGGCTGCGACCTTATAACACCGGAAATGATCATCCAGCTGCCTCACTCTGCAGTTCGCTACATAACCCAGCTCTTTAATGCCATCACCAAACTTGGTTACTTTCCACAACAATGGAAGAGGTCGATTATCATAATGATTTCAAAGCCTGGTAAGGACCACACAGTCCCTTCATCTTACAGACCAATAAGTCTACTCTCATGTATTTCGAAACTATTCGAAAAATGCCTGCTGGTCCGACTTAGTCTACATCTGAGAACCCACAACATAATCCCAGCCCATCAATTTGGATTTTGCGAATGCCACGGAACCATTGAACACGTGAATCGTATAACAACGGAAATAAGAACTGCATTCGAATATCGCGAATACTGTACAGCAGTATTTTTAGACGTATCCCAAGCATTCGACAGAGTTTGGCTCGACGGCCTTATGTTTAAAATTAAAACAGCCCTACCCCAAAGCACACACAAACTTCTAAAGTCTTACCTCTATGACAGAAAGTTTGCAGTGCGGTGCAACACTGCCACTTCAACTGATCATGTAATTGAGGCTGGAGTCCCCCAAGGCAGCGTTCTTGGGCCAACCTTATACCTCATCTACACAGCCGACATCCCTACAAATAGTCGCATAACGGTATCCACATTCGCCGACGATACAGCTATCCTTAGCCGTTCAAGGTCGAATCCGGCACACACTCCACTAAGCTACTGTACAACTTCACATCAATTTTTTGCCCTCTCGCTCTATCTAATGCTTATACTTCTTGTCTATTCGCTTTTGAATTGTTTATGTGTTCTTTTGTCTGTCAAATGAATTAAAAAATATAAAATTTTCCAAATAAAGCATTATATTTTCATTATAAATGACGCAATAATAATCCATGGCCTTCTACAGTCAGCACCTGACTGTAACGTTCGACTGGTTTTCATTGCTTCAAACTCTTTAACCATTACATGTTCCGGCCAAAATTTAGCCGAACATATAATGCCTAAGAGTTCGTTTGGGACACTTATTTTGAAGGATGATATGTCCCTCTCATAAGAAAACTTAAATTGTTCCACTTTTATATCGACGGCTTGGGTTTTAGCTTGAATATAAGCTTTAACATCATTTGATGTGAGTTCAGGGGCAAGCCTAGAAACAAAAATCTGTTTCTTCTGTGGAACACCTATAGTATTTTTAGGCGCCTCAGGTATGATTCCAGAGCAGAGGTTCTCTTCTGGTAAACCAGAACTTGAACACGCCTTAGGCAACTCTATTTTCTCTGGCACGGGCAACGTGACCACAGCGGACATAACGGAACATTTGGGCGTCACTGGTTGCATACACTCAATGACATTTTCGGGAATCGAAATTGATTTAGCCGCTGATCTCGTTACCATCGGGGGATTGGTGAACGACATTATCGGCTGTGCCATTGGCGTACCTGGCTGGTCAATTATAGGGAGCTGGGTGGCGATAATTGGCTCCTCTATGCGTGTGGATTTTTTGCGCTTTGGGGATTCGTTCAATAACTTAAGGTTATTGAAAGATGAATCGAGCGCTGAGAACTGGTCGGATAGTGTGCGAAAACTTCCAAGCAGTTCCCTAAATCCAATTTTTGTTTGCCGCATAAACGAACAAATTTCGCCCTCCACTTCCCTACACATATCGCAGCAATAACGCAACCCAGTGCGCTTGGCTACGGCATCAGCCGTCGTGCCAGAAAAACCGGCACACCTCGCGTGTACTACGTTATCACATAGCCAACACGAAATGCTTGGCTGGGCAGCCGTCACCTGCTTAAGGCAGGATTTTTTAAAATGCGTCCATTATAGGGGACACCTACTGTAACAAATCAAAACAGCCGCAAAGAAAACAAAACAAAAACAAGAAAAAGAGGTAACATATGTGCGCAAGAAAAAAAAATCGGCGCGCGCAAAAGGCAGAGAGCAGAGAGAGCAGAAACGATCAAGCAACAACAGTGCAGTAGAGAGAGCGGCAAAGCGTGAGAGATGCTTAGGCGCGCTCAAAGAATTAGGATAGATAAGAAAGAGAGTAATAGCGGTGAGCCACTAACAACAACGTTGCTTACCGAAAAGAGTAAAGATGTAAACAGAGCACCAGAGGAACAGAACCAATGCACAAAAAAATATAAAATTAGCAAACAAAGATTAGTTTGACTAATTTGAAAGGCATGCACACGCGTCGTGAACGGGCTATCAAAAGAAGATCGGTTTTAAAATAAAAGATATATAAAACACCGGTTGTTTTTGATAAAAACGCGAAAATATCGAAGCGCAGAAAAAAACACGTCCGTTCACGGGGAAGAGAGTGGTACAAATGGAAACTAAGTTTACCCTCACAGCAATGCATCGCGCCACCACAAGTCGGCAAGCCGACTCAGCATTTCTTGCAGCGTGAAGCAATACTCCCAATAGGAAGTGTCAGCTTTCCACTGCCAGGCGTTCTTTGCGCTGAACCCAATTCTCGCGGGTCAGCATTTTTTATACAAAGCTACTTAGTTGTTATGAAGCAATACATTGTTAGCTGTTAACTAACACATCCAATTCAGAAAATTGTTCGCAGTTTTCAATATTCAAATAACGCACAAGTTAATATTGACCGTAGGCAGTTTCCCATTGTGCCTGCTGAAGGCATCACTATTCACAAGAGTCAGGGAGCTACGTATAGCAAAGTGGTAGTTCATGCTAATTCCAGAATGCAGCGTGCTGCATTATACGTAGCTTGCAGTAGAGCAACTACTGCTTCAGGATTGTTCATCATTGGGAACTTTGTTCCTCCTAAGCCTCCTCAGAGTAATGATAAAGTAAAAGCTCAATTAGAGAAATTGCGGACTGAAAAACTATTACGTACTCATTACGATTATTTAGTACAAGGTTCTGCCCTTAACATTTTCTTCCATAATACTCAGAGCCTGATTTCGCATCCCAAAGATATTCGATCGGACAGGTTGATGCTTCAGTCATCGATATTATGCTTTGTGGAGACTTCCATTTCAAACGAAAATGTTGAGATACCTGGGTTCACAATTGCAGTGCAACTTAAATCTATAAGGTCTTTAACAGGTATTAGAGTATACATAAAGAATGAGCTTGTAGGTAGAGTTTCCCATACTTTATGTGGTATAAAAACTATCGGCTCACTTGTGTTTAAGCTTGGCATATTTAGGTACAACGCCACAAGTTTCCTAGTCCAGACTATTCTCTGTCCGTGTTTAAAACCGAATTTGAGGAATTATTTTGGAAATTTAAAAGGTGTAGGAGCATATACAATTCTTTAATTAAAAAGGATTTAGGAGTTTGTTAAACTTGAAAACGTCCAACCCCAAAATGGATACACATATTGATTGGGCGTTTTAAAATATAAGTAATGAAAGTATTAGTGCTAGGTAGTGTTGTGTCGTTCGTAAACGAACGAACTAAATTGAACTATTCACCAAACTGAACGAACGAACTAGGTCTGTCTTTATAGTTCAATATAGTTCGTTAGTTCAATTTTGTTCACTTAGTTCAATATAGTTCACTTAGTTCAATATATTTCACTTTGTTCACGTCGTTCATTTTGATCTCTTACTCTGATCGTTCGTTCGTTGGTCACTTAGTTCGATAGGTCGGTCTGAGTTCACTTAGTTCGATAGGTCGGCCTTATTTCATTTAGTTCCAAAGTTCGCTTATCGAATAAGTTGATTAATTTTGGCATACATTTAAAACCACGGTTTACAAGTTTGTGCATATCTATGGCTTCAAAACGAAAGCATAGCAAAGTTTGGAATTTCTTTGATTCAGTGGATGAGAAGAGTGCTAAATGCAAAAACTGCAAAACTGTGCTTAGTGTGGCTGGTGAATCTGAAGGAAACTTATCGCGTCACCTTAAAAATAAGCACCCAGCAGCTTTGGAGGAAACAAAGCGCCAAACCAATGAAAGCCGACAGAAAGCAAATGTAAAGATAATATTTTAATTTATTCATTTAAGTAGGCTTACGTAATTCTTGATTTCTTTTAACATAGACTCCTCAGATAATTAGACACCAACAGCATCTGCAGTTTGTTTGACAACGGATTGTTGGACCTCTCTTGCAAATGAAAGTTATATTGCTGTTACAGCTCATTTTATTGAGAGTGAGGCAACTGTTATAAGCTCACATATGATTGCATGCGAGGCAGAAAGATGGAGTATAGAGAACAAAATATCTGCCGTGGTTTCCGATAACGCTGCAAATATTGTCAATGCCATTAAAACCGGAAATTGGCCACATATACCATGTTTTGCACATAGCTTGAATCTAATTGTGCAAAAAGGACTCCGCGAAATCAGCGTTGTACAAAACAAAGTCAAATTCATTGTCGAGTTTTTCAATCGTAGCACTTTCAGCCTTAAGAAGCTGAAGCCAACTCAAACCCAATTGTACTTGCCCGATCTCAAATTGATTCAAGATGTGTCGACTCGTTGGAATGCTAGAACGGCTTGTTGTGTTGAAAATGCTATTATATTTACACTATCTACTCTGCGTCCTGAATTAAACTTATCTCAGAATGAGTGGGCGATAGTAGAAGAGTTACTGCCTATATTAAAACCATTCATAGAAGTAACAGAAGATATATCAGCAGAAAAGAATGTAACCCTTTCAAAGGTTATAGTTCTTGTTTTTTTGCTACAGAACTGTTTGAATTACAAAACGCCTAAGGATAAATGTGTTGCTGCACTTGTTGCAGTTCAGTTGGTTCAAGTCAAAAGAAGAATACGAAAAAGCTGTTTGTAATCTTAAAAAGAAAGAAACTCCAATTCGTCTCAACAGCGAAAGTTATGAATTCGAATCACCTGCGTTTGAAGCTTATTTAGTCAATCAGATTTCGGTTTGGTGTGATTTTCAAAGTGAGTTCAAGAACATGACAAAGGCTGCAAACACTACCGGTTCTGCCGAGAAAGAGATCGAAAAATACCTCGAAGAGGAATTTATACCGAGAACTGCTGACCCTTTGGTTTGGTGGGAACAAAGAAAGAAATTGTATCCGTATCTATATTCTTACAGCCTTAAGCGACTATGCCTTGTGGCTACATCAGTTCCTTGCGAACGCCTATTTTCAAGTGCTGGGGAAATCATCCGAATAACACGGATGCTACTAAAACCTAATAAAGTAGGAAATCGAATGTTCCTTCATAGCAATAATGTAAATGGATCACATGTATTGTTGCATGAAGTTCTTATTAAATTTTTAAAAGTTTAACTTAATAGTTTCGATTATTAAATTACACTTTTTTCCTTAATGCGTCATTTTAAGCACCAGCGCTTCTCTAATTGAATGTGTCGATCTTCGATAACAACTGCATTAACTCTTATTCTATCGCTCTAATTACACGATGATTCCAAAATAGATGAACAATCTCAAAACATTTTTTTTTTTGAAGCACCTTTAAGCAAGTTTAAAAAATGAACGATTGAACTAAATGAATGACCTAGTTCATTGATTTTAAACGAACGAACGAACTTATTCCTCAAATTAAACTAGGATTACCCACTGCTAGGACATTTGAGACAGTTCATAGCCATCACAATGGTATTTCATTCAGCCTAGAAGATAGCATAGGTGAGCAAACTGGTTAGGCATGTAGTATTAGCTTTTATCATTACGTTATTAAGTCCAAACACAACAAAGAGACGAGCTTGGTTTATTGAATTGGTTTCCACCTCGGCACCACTAGATTTTCCAACGAGTTCTAGAAGTGTGGAAATGAAACTGTCTTCGACCACCAAGTTAGTCAGCGATGAATGCTGATGATCGAAGTTGGCTACTTCGTGAAACAATTGTAAATTCAAGCCTTTTCTTTTCACAAGTGTTCTCGTTGTGATTGGCAAAAATATCGACTAGATAAGCTATGATGCAGAAATCGAACCGATATTGACCTTGAGTCAGCTAAAATGTTACTGTTTTACAGTTTAAGGTTGTTTGGAATTAGAATTATTAATATAATATAAATACACTGCGCGTCATCAGGATAGCGCCCCCCTGTACATGCTTCTTTGATGTCAAATATTTGGCAGACTACTTAAGCTAGAGCTATGCAAATATTTTTTTCTGATAATTCCAATAATTTTAAAAATGGAAAGTTAAAATTCAATGCAAATGGTTTTAAATGGATTTTTATATAAATAATAAAGAAAAACAATTCATAAATGAGTAAATCAAAATTGGGTCATCAGGATAGCGCCCCCTACGCTAATATGAGTATTTTCAGTTAATTTTGAAAAAAATGTTAAACTTAACAATTTTAAATACTAATTTGAATATTTTAGAAGCTAATTAACAGGGCTAACCAAAATATTTACGTAAATATTAAATATTTATTTAAATATTTTGGGCATATTTGGGAATAAATAAATATTTTAACGATCTGCGGCTTTTCGTAAATATTTTGGCCTTTTTTAACATAATTTAGTGAAATTAAATGTATATTAATTCTTCAAATCAATAGAAATGCCCAAAAATTGATTTATCCTAAGAAATAATTTCCAGGCAGATTACATGAATCATGTATCTATGGACTCAGGGAATTTTCTGGAAGCGATTTATTTACCTAAATTGCCGAGTAATGTGTTTTATCTGAAATCCTCGAGTCAAGTAAAGGACAGCGATAAGTGACTAAGCACTTTCCCGACGACGAAATAAGTACAATAGAGGTTTATTTTCATTTTTATCTATTTATTTTTATCTAGATTTTTATCTATTTCTAACACAGAAACATGCAGTATTTCACGAACCGATCAGTTCATAGTAGAGCTGGAAATAAATCGATGTTCACTGAATCGATTTAGTTTCCGAAAATTCAAGAAAAAATCGATTTAAATTGATTTAAATCGAAAATTTGAAATTCAAGGAAAAAACCGGTTTTTGTTTCATTAAAAAAGAGAAGAAAAAACGTTTTCACTGGACTGGCAACTTTGCGGAAGATCGTGCAGGTTTTAAGTGGCGAAAAGCTGAACGAAGTGGATGAATACATCAACAATCTGACACCGTCCGAAATCGAAGCATTCAAACACGCTCCGGTAGTATCTTGTGATGTAGAGCGCTCATTTTCCGGCTACAAAAGAGTACTAAAGGACTGCCGGTGATCTTTTACATTTGAAAATTTGGGAAGTCATGTAATAATTCACTGTAATAATGTTGTTTGACTCATTGATGGACCATGTAATTCAAGAAAATAAAGTTTTATCGTAAACATTTATCTCAAATATTTCGTTTGTTTTATCGTAAATAATAAATAAATATTTCGGGATTTTTCGTAAATATTTTGGTTAGCCCTGCTAATTAATAATGTGTTGTCCCTCCTTTGCTAACAAGGACTTCACACATTCGATTGGGAAATGACTCATAAAGTTTTTGTACGTAGTCCAAGGAATTCATTGATCATGCGAGTTTTATCCCGGTGATCAATTCTTCTTTAGTAGAATATTGCTTACAACCCTCGTACACCTTCCTAGCCAACCATCCTCATACGTTTTCTATTATTGTATGTTAAGGTCTGGAGAGTATGGTGGCCACTCCAGGACTTTCACTTTTTTTTCTCTAATCCATGATTTCACATAACGGGCGGTGTGGATCAGGGCATTGTCGTGCTGAAAATGCCATTCCAGTTTACCAAAAAGATTTTTAAAGAACGGGAATGCCGTTTTTAATACGCAATTATAGTCTTTCGCGTTCATTTTTGGTGTTACAAACTGCAATTTGCAGTGACCATAATAGCATACGGCGCCCCATACCGTAACACCTCCGACCCGACTGTGTAAACGATCCAAAAGATGCTCCTCTTTACGCAAATCGTGGAAGTAATAAGAATAGCCGTCTGGTCCCTCCAGATTAAATTTTTTCTCATCCGAAAATACGACGTATTGCCACTCCTTCGACAATGTCATGTGTGTTCGAGCAAAATCAAGGCGTGTTTCTTTTCGCAACTTATTAGGAGGTGGTTTTTAGGCCATGGATTTTAAAAAAATTCATGGTCTACTGTGTTTGTCGGAACGCAAATGTGCGTAACAGGCAGAAGGAGGCATCTCCGACCCCATAAACTATATATATTCTGAATCAGTATCAACAGCCGAGTCGATTGAGCCATGTCTGTCTGTCCGTCTGTCCGTCTGTCCGTCTGTCTGTCTGTCCGTCTGTCCGTCTGTATGAACATCTGGATCTCAGAAACTATAAGAGCTAGAATCTTCAAATTTTGTGACAACATCCGTGTATGTTGCAGTGTTTCAAAGTTTTTTTGAAATTTGGCCACGCCTCTTCCCGCCTCTGTAAATCAGTAATAACTATTTAATATACACAATATACACCCTACAACCAAAGTTATACATCTCACATGACAAATACGTTTTCACGGGTGTTTTCATTCAAATCAGACTAAAAATAAGTGAGATATGATCCGAATTGAACTCAATTTGAACGTATACTTATGCGCATATTAAGACCTAATTTACGCATCATACCGAAGTTCGAATCGTCGGACACACAGCATTTTACAAAACTTTTCATTTGCATATAATGGTAACAGAATTAGCTCAGAATGCAACTTTGCCGATCGAACAACAAATGAGGCAGTGGTTCAGTGGTTAGAGTGGCAGATGGCAATTTTTGGAGAATTCGTGTGTGCGTGAGTGAGTTCGAGTCTTATGCGCGGCTGGTGCAATTTTTATTTTAATTACTTTTTTTTTTGGTTTTTTTTTATTCTTATAAACTAAAGGTAAAACTACACCCGCTACCTTAACACTAAATTATTTAATTACATATCAATAAAATTATTTTCCCAAAATAAATTTCATATTTTTATGCAAGGCAATCAATGTAAACGAATGTTAGAGCGGGATGCCGGTACATGCATGTCTGCATTTGCACATTTATGTCTCGGCATCCCGCTCTAACACGCATCAATTGCCGTATTCGGCACACATACATACGTAACTGTCAGATTTGTGCAACATTCGACAAAGTTGATAAAAGTGTTCTAATTAAATATATTGATTACCAACAAATTTAAAAATTATTGCTTGTTTAGCTTTTAAATTATTTAATAGAAAAGAAAGAAAAAAGGAAACCATGTCCACTCATTGATCGCGGCAGCAATCGAACGCGAACACTGTCGTCAGTCAACATCATTGGTCTTCGAATCCAGCACACACTCCGCTAAGCTATTGTACAACTTCCGCTGCCGCTACTTCTTTTTGGCATTAGCGAAAAGTGCATACCGCAACTTATTGCCCTCTCACCTAATGCTTATAATTCTTGTCTATTCGCTTTTACATTGTTTATGCGTTCTTCTTCTTCTGTCTGTCAATTGAATTTGTGCGTGTCGTTCGAATTAAATAATATTTGAAATGCTTAATAATAATTCAAAGAAACCAAAATTGTTATTATAAATAAGGGAAAATAAATTATACACGGTATACCATGATAATCCATGGCCTTCTATAGTCGACTCATACAATCATTAATATAAACTTTTTTCATTAATTCGTATGTCTCAGCAAATTTTTTTTCAAGTTTGACACAAAATTTTATATTTGCTCTTTTGTTCTTCAACCATTAGCACACTTTTGGTTTTAATGAAATGGCTGTCAGTTTTACATCTGTCATCAAATTTCAATAGACGACGCTGTATGTTGTATGATTTAAATCTAAAGTTCGGTTATTTTTGGGACACCGTGTAGATCCCGCTGGGATTCGAACCGATGAACTGAAATACACACAGTTCCTTGTAAGTAAGACTATTTTGGATTTGATTTGACAGTTTTTGCTAGGTGAACTAAGTAGAATAATGGGAACAACAGGGCTCATAGCAACTTAACTTGGCATTTGACAACCCTTCCAAAGGGGGGACGGGATGGCTCACAACGATGAGGCGCTGTTGCCTGACGTATGACTGACCCGGTGTGTAGGAGTTCGACTCCCCCCGAACACAACAGGATTTCGAAACTCGTGTCTCTTGCCTTGTTATTGTGTTTTGTTAGTGTTGTTTGTTTGTTGTGTTTAATTGTTGAATTCAGAAGTTATCAAAGTTGGCGAGAGTATCAGGAAAAATCGAAATTCTGTATAGAAAACACAAAAATACTACAGCGACAATACCCCCGAATACGCCTTGAATAGTGAGTGGAACGCTACTGAAGGAAGCCGGGAAACACTTTTTGCTTTTTTTTTTCATCTGTATTGGTTTTTCCATGTTTTCCGATTTTTGAGATCTAGAAAAAACATTGAAGGAAAATGGCGTTACAGGCAGAAGAAGGCATCTCCGACCCCATAAACTATATATAATCTGAATCAGTATCAACAGCCGATTGAGCCATGTCTGTCTGTCCGTCTTTATGAACGCCTGGATCTCAGCTGGATCTTAACTATTCTAAAACTAGAGACACCAAGTTTGGCATGAAGGTTTCCGTTTACCAGGCGCAGATGAGGTTTGTTTCAAATGTTGCGTGACACGTCCACCGCCCTCTCAAATCAATAATTAAATTCTGAGTAAGACCATACTTACCTCATTATAATACCAACATAACGTCCAAATGTTGAATATCGATTATAATAAATATCGAGTAACAAAAGGTGTTCTTGAACTAGTTGATAGCGACGGGCGGGCCTATGAACGTCAATTCGATCGCTGGTAACCGATATGTGGTCAGTTTTATCGATGATTACCAGAGCGGATAAATGTGGCTTTTGCCTAGAGCCTGCTTTTTCGCCTATTTTGAGTATTTTGACATATCGAGCCTATTTTGAAACACTGAGCCTAAAATTACTGTAAACAAACGAATATTGGACGTAGATAATATCTGTTCTATTTTTTTTTACTTTATAACTATGGAAATTGTCTCTTTTCAATAAAATAAGCTTATTCAAAGATATTTTGAATTTTTTGTCATTATTTTACAGAGCCTAATTCATTTTGTCTATTTTTCACGTTTTTTTAGGCGGCTAAAACGCATTTTTCTGAGCCTATTTTTATCCGCCCTGATGATTACACCAGAAAGAACTTTGTTTACTTTATGCGCACAAAGAATGAAGTGTTTGAAAAGTTCAAGCTATTTAAAAGTTATGTTGAATTTCAAACAAATAAGAAAATAAAGGTATTGCGTAGTGACAACGGCACCGAATATATAAAAATAAACAATTTGACGATTTTTTGAAAAAGTGCGGAATTAAAAGACAATTAACGGTTCCTTACACGCAGCAGCAAAATGGTATTGCTGAACGAGCAAATCGCACGTTAATAGAAATGGCAAAAAGTCTCCTAATTCACGAAAATTTACCGGAATTTCTGTGGGCTGAAGCTGTGCAAACCGCAGCTTATTTTCGTAATAGATGTCCAGCTAAGGTTCTCAACGGAGGGACTCCCTTTGAGTTATGGAAATGCGGAAGGACATCTGTAAAGCATCTTCGCACCTTTGGATCACGCGTTTTTGCACTGGAAAAACCAAAAAAGGGGAAGTGTCAGGCAAAGGAAGTGTGTGTTGTTGGATACGAGGGTCGTTTGATAAGTCCGTGACTTTTTGAATAAAATATATTTTTTTCGTCAAAGAAGCGTTTTATTTCTCAACATAATCTCCTTTTAGCTCTATACATTTAGTCCAGCGTTTTTCCAATTTTTTTATTCCTTCCAAATAATAGGTTTTCTCAAGGCCCTCAAAATAGTCGTTTGTTTCTGTGATGACCTCTTCATTTGACCCGAATCTCTTACCGCCGAGCCATTTCTTCATGTTTGGAAACAAAAAATAGTCACAGGGGGCTAAATCTGGAGAATATGCTGGATGGGGTAGCAGTTCGTAGCCCAATTTATGAAATTTTGCCATGCTGACTACACACGTGTGCACCCGTGCATTGTCCTGATGGAACAGCACTTTTTTTTTTCGCCAAATGCGGTCGTTTCTGCTTCAAATCAATATCGAATCTGTCCAAAAGCTCTGAATAATATTCGCCGGTGATCGTTTTACCCTTTTCAAGGTAATCGATGTGAATGATACCTTGTGCATCCCAAAAAACTGTGGCCATGACCTTGTTGGCCGACAGACCCACCTTGGCCTTCTTTGGTGCACGTTCACCCGGAGAAACCCACTGTCTTGATTGTTCTTTGGTCTCTGGTGTGGTGTGGTGGATCCATGTTTCGTCTACGGTAACGAAACGGCGCAAAAATTCGTTTGGATTGCGGTTGAACATCGCCAAACACTCCTTTGAAATGGTCACACGGTTGCGCTTATGGTCGTGTGTGAGCAATCGCGGCACCCATCGCGCGGAAAGCTTTTTCATGTCCAAATATTCATGTAAAATGTGATGTACCCGTTCAGTTGAGATGCCTACAGCCTCAGCTACCTCACGCACTTTCATTCTCCGATCATCCAATATCATTCCATGGATTTTGTCGACGATTTCTGGCATGACGACCTCTTTTGGGCGACCTGAACGTTCGGCATCACTTGTACTGGTACGACCACAACGGAACTCAGTAAACCATTTCTTAACCATTGAAATTGATGGTGCAGAGTCCCCATAATATTTATCAAGTCTTTCCTTGGTTTCGGTGATGGATTTTTTACGCAAAAAATAATGCTTAATTAGCACACGAAATTCACTTTTTTCCATTTTCGTTAAAATTCACGAGATCGTCTGCTTTCAATGCCTATAAAACGCAAACCAAAAAACGCAGCTTTCTCAAAATTTTACAGTCAGCTGTTAATCGATAACTGCTGACAGGAGCAGTGTTGTATTTAGAGCAGGTGCGCGGCAAATACAAAAAGTCACGGACTTATCAAACGACCCTCGTATTAATTTGAGACAAAAGCGTACCGTCCCTACGATCTCGAAAAACGGTCAGTAGTGGTACGTCGTGACGTAAAATTCTTGGAGGGTGATTTAAAGTCAGCTGCACAAAACTCAAGAATTGATTTTGCCACAAACGTTATGCGTCTCGAGCCACCTGTCGAAGTCTTACAGCCGGAGTCGGTAAATCCAGAGATACCAGACACGGAGCGCAATGACTCAGACGAAGAATGGGAAGGGTTTGAATCTTTATTAGCCACTTATGGGATGCAGAACTGCCGATCTGCGTCCACCCCACCCCAATTGCGCCAAGGTAAATACAACAGAATATCAATCGCTAATAGGTTCTCTTATGTACTTAGCAGTGTTGAGCCGACCTGATATATCGACCTGATATCCTATCAGGCGGATAGGAAATCGTATTCAGGATATGAGTTTATGCTGGGAGGCAGCGCGTTTTCCTGGGCATCTTCAAAACAAAGCGTAGTTGCCCAAAGCAGAACTGAAGCTGAGTATATCGCTTTGTCGACTGCAGCCAAACTGCTAAACGAGATTGGCTGTTTAGACCAAGATAAAATTGTCTGGTTAGGTGATTAGTGCGCAGCATATCGTTAAAAACCCTATACATCACAAGCGCACTAAACACACAGATATTAAGGATCACTTCGTTAAAGAGAAAGTCGAAAGTAAAGAAATTGAATTAAAATATGTATCAACTAATGAAAATGTTGCTGATATCTTTACAAAAGACTTAGCAAAGCAAAAGCATCATGAATTAATTAAATATCGTGGATTAAATTAAAATTAATCTATCTGCCTTAAGAGGAAGTGTTGAATATCGATTATAATAAATATAGAGTATCTTTTGTTTGTAAGCTTTATACCAACTATCTGGCAACCATGTAATCTATTATGCTTTTACTACACATTCCTATGTTCTCTTACTGAAGTCAGTTCTTCATTAAACGTTCACAATTCAACATTGCGCGTGTGTTTTATTATCTGAAATAACCTACACAAAATTTCAATCCGATCGGACAACAAGCACAGACGTTATTAAACAAAAACCTTGTTTGCTTTGATTTTTTAAACAGACCAGCAAGCTGTGACGTCATTGCAATGCTCATGTAGAAAAGAGAATGCTAGCGCGTAGCGCCATCTGTTATTCTCCTCTTCTTATTTATGCACAGGCATTTTTTGCGTTCAAACGCACACACATACAAACATATGTGTTTGACCAATGAAATGATACATACATATACACGTATTCATATACAGACTCAAATTTCTATTAAGTAGTAGTATCGTAAAATTATGGACTCTTAACGTTTAAAAAGGTCGAATGGTATCCCACTGCCGATCGACTGTTGCTCTTGTTTTTTTATGATATTGAAAAAAACCATTATTTCGCTTCAATCGGATTGCATATAACTGAGATACAACATTTCAAATCTAAACAATTAGTTAAACCTATTCGGTGGAGCGGCACTGTATGTATTAAGGTTAGCGACATAAGTTCGCCGCCTAGTTAAATTTTCCTGCAAAATTATGCCGTTTTTTTCAGCGAAATTATGACGTTTCTGAAACTCCATTTGGCCATCTTTTGCCGTCCTCTGACGTCTATAGACGGGCGGATATTGAATCGGTTAAAAGGCATCGAGTCAAACTACCGATAAAAATAAAACACGAAACAATCCGAGACACATGCGGTATGTGTGTGCATTGCACAGTGGTCGGCGTTGTATGGAGAGGGCGGCCATAAATACTTCCAGTTGAGCTAGAGGCTTGAAACTTTGCACAAAATTTTCTAAAAATACCTCTAACATCATATATAAAAATTAGCCAGATCGGACGACTATATCATATAGCTGCCATACAGTGATCGGTCTGCAACAAAGTGTTTGTATGAAAAATTGTAATATTTCGGTTATTTATATAGAAAGAAGAAACGCACCATGAAAAATTACATTCAATATTTTTTATAGTTTATATCAAAAATAAAAAAAATGTAACAATACAAAATAACATAATTAACAATAATAACAATATTTTAAATTCAATAGCTGATTTTAAGAGTTTTGATTTTTGCTTGCATGGAAGTTGTCTTTGACCGGAAATAAAGGGATCGGAGCTTAAAAATAATCTATTAAATAGGTCGGTGTTTGTTAAAACCCGTGAAATTTTGCGTGTATGCTTAAGCCTAAACATTTTTATGTCTTTGTTTCTCGCTTCTGCAGCTTCCTCAGAAAGTTCTCCAATTGGTACTAAACAATTCCTTATAATTGAAGGAGCGTGAATCAATATTTTATGCACTGAAGGAGATAGATAGTACCATGGGTATTTTTCAATAAGTGCTTTTGCAGTTTTTAATGCATAGTCTCCGAATTTTTCTGGATTTATACCATATCCTGATGACAATGCTTGCAATAGTGTTGCACATCTTAAAATCAATTCCTTGTCAAGGCCTGTTATGTCGGCAGACAAATCTGGATTACCAAAAATTTTTCTGGCCGTATTCCCATCGTTAGATGTTCCACTTCCTCCAGACTTAGGTTTATCTACAATTAGGCCCATTTTTTGCCGAAACTCAGACTGAATAAATTGTTTGCGAATTAAGAATTGTTTTTTTGCTTCCTCAGAACGTATTTGCCAAATTTGTAGATCCAATCGGTACGACACGTGAATGAAGTATTCAAAAAAACGTATATATGCATGTAATGGAGACAGGCCAAATTCAAAACGTTCTTCGTGTACTTTTCTAAGAAGACATTCTTCCAAATTATTCATCTGAGTTGGGCTTGCTTCGCAAATGTAACACTTTGCTGATGACGTTTCGGTCAGAGCATTGCATATTTTGCCATCGACCATGGTGAGTTGCAAGGAATGTTCTACTTCAATTTTCCTATTTCCAGTGACAAATATTGTGTTTTTCAGTTGGTCAATTTTGGTTTGGAAATATTGCTCTTCCTCAATGGACAGTTCAGTAGTTTCCTTCTCGAATTGAAATCTGATTGGTCGGCAGTAGCGGGTGGATGATGGTCGAGGATTTTTCCAAATAATCTGAGGAATTTTCGATTTCGTAATTATTCGAAGTGGCACGTACGATGTAACACACAAGCTATTGTCTTGGAGATCTGTATTTGATATTTTCTGTTTACATTCAGCATGGCCAGTGCTGCCATCGAATCCCCACTTTCCTATTAAAATAACACTGTTGACTGAATCTGCATCAAAACTATTAAAAGTTTCTTTCTGAAGCTGCAATATTCGACTTGCAGTGTGATCCAGTAAACTTTGGAGTTCAACTTCAGCCATTGATTCGCTAATGGTAATACCATCTGGATAGCTTTTTGACTTTGCCAAAAGAATTTTTTCGTAGCTTGGAAGTAAGTCAAATCCTGCCTTCAAATTAATGAAAGTTCGAATCAAGAAATATTGATGTTTTGTTAATCCGACTTCAACCAATAATGTTAAAACTTCTTCAACATTTGCCTGAATTTGTGATCGCACCTCAGAAGACCGCAAAAAAGAAGCAGCAGTCTCGTCTAGTTTAGAAATTTCAGCTACCCGGCGACGCTTTGTCCTCTTTGAGCAACCCACAAAGTCAATTTTCGGCCGTCCTCGATCAGTAACTTTTTTAACGTCGCTTTCACTCAACGAAATGCTTTCCTCTTTATTAAGCCATTCAGAGTGTTCTCTGACAGTTTTCTCCTTACTTCTTCCACATTTGGTCCAAAATTCGGCTACTTTTTTGCAAATATAATTCGTGCATTCGGTTAGTCTGCAAATTTCTATCGTTTCCTCCATATCTTCAATACATTTTTGAACTCGATTTGCCACATTTCTTGATTTTTGTGCATTGCCACCCTTTTCCGTGCACCAAAGATCAAAAATGTCCATACGGGAAAAAACGCAAAATGTGCCTAACAGTAAAGTACATAACATAGTTATAAAAACATAATAATAAAACAATATAGTTGAACAGAATCACAAACAAAATAACGGGATCACAACAACAAACCGAACGCTGCGCTGTAACTAGAAATTACTCGTAGACCTTGGAATAAAGAGGACGGCGTTAGTTTTTTTAATTTTTGAGTACTTTGGAGCAAATTGGCGCAGATGAGCTCTGGTTTTCCTTAAACAAAAAACATTGACAAATACACTAGTTAAGGTTTCATTAAGGGAATCGGGGGGGAACACAACTAAAACTTTAGCTAAACATAGAAAAGACGTTCACAAATTGCACAAAAAAGGTTAAATTTATATTAATTTCACATAAACGTAATATCAATAGAAAAAATATTATAAAAATATTTTATCAAAGTAAATACCTTCAACTTTCAAAACCATTTTAAATTTTTAAATTTGCACAATTATAAACCGAGTTTCACTGCTTTGAAGTTAGCGTTTGACTGTTGTCAGATGCACTTCGTACAATTGCGCGCAGCAAAAGAAAACAATCACGACACTTTCGTTCTATTTTTAGAAAGTACCGTTAGATTTGCAGATAAAACCGGTTTGATCTTGAAATGTTTGCACATTTTAGAGCTGGTTTGGGTACCTTACCAGCAAATCGGCTGTGCAACTTTTTTTGATTTTTGGCCTATGGGCGCAACCACTGTGCATTGGGAGTGCACTGGACAGCAAGCAGTACCAAGCAGTTCACTGCTTACCTAATACTTCCAGCGGGAACATAAACGGGGTCGTGTCTTGGTAAAACTCTGTTAGCGAAAAAACGAACCACTCGCTTTTGCAATTGATTTCCATAGCACCCAGCTATTGTCTAGCACGATGTTACTCTCTTCTGACTGGCTGCTATTTGACTTGTGTTTAAAACAAGTTAGCAGTTCCTAACAATCGCAGCCAACTTCGTGTTTATTTGAATTTTTGCGCGGTCAAGCTATAATATAACGCAGTTAATTTGAACAATATCAAAATAAAAGAATTTGGGAAAAGTGGGAATTATAATATTGTTTAAAATAAATATAAGCCTCTCGGAAGTTGTAAGTAGTTTGTTACAATCAATTGAAATCGTTTCATTAACAACTTGCTGAGCAATTCAATTATGTTTTAAAAATTCTTGCTTGCCTTTAATTGAATTGCTTCTCAAGGGGATGGCCAGTCGTAATTTGACTGCTCAATTAGCTGTCCAAGAGCCCAGAGCCCAATCATGCCAAGGTGTGAAAAATTACATCAGAGTTTAATTGAAATCCGTAGCAGCCCCCATCGCAGCCATCACCCCTTGTAACTCCCCGATTCTCCACTCTTTCAACTCACATGTCTCACATCTGTGATTTGCCATCTCTGGACACATCGTGCGCCTAACAACGTCCAGGCGAAGGCGTCGTTAACGATGATTTGTAATCTCTGCAACGTAGACAACAGGTCCGTCCCGACTCGGCAGGGCTCGTCTCGGTTTGGCTCCTGCTTTGGGGCGCGCCTGGCGAGAGATGAGGATGTGCCCGCTGAGTGAGCTAGTGGATAATGATAATTTCACACGACGCGTTGGCTGTTATAAAATTTTATCGCCACTGCGAGAGAGCCAAAGTAGAAAAGCCAAAAAGCCTGACGCGCAAATCAATTTTTATTATTTTATCGTCGACGCCTGCTGAAAGCCGCTTAAAAAATTGACTATCTCTCTCCCTGCCTCTCTCCTCCTGCCTCTCTTAGTCATAACTAAATCCCGGCTAGGCAGGCAGGCAATCATTGCTCGGCCCCAATTCTCATACTCATGCCAGGGCCAGAACAATAGATGGGCCATTCTGACGTTAACAATGCACAAATCATTATCAGTAATTATGCATTGTTCAGCTCTTGGGCAGCTCAGCTCTCTGGCTGGCAATCCTTGTCTGCTGCCTTGCAGTGTGCTGGTTTTCATATATTTTCTTTTGATTGATTGCTTGATTACACTTGGCCTTGAACTGCCCTCGCCTGCTCAGCCTGCCCAGTCTGCCCAGCCTGCCTCTATAGGTATTTATGGATTTCTGTATTAATAGACTCCACCAATGACGATGCTCATCCACAACAAACAGCTGAGTACCTGTTGCTTGTGTGTATTGTGTGTGTTTGCATTCACTGTGTGTGTGTGTGTGTGCACTGCAGTCGTCGTGCAATTAAATCGCTGTTAATCCTGTTGCACTGTTTAGCGAGCAATTTTCAAATTAGCTGATAACACAAACGGCAACGCACTGCAACAGAGCAGGACAGCAATGGAGCAGAGCAGCGCAGCTCAACAATCTACGTAGTCGGTCGCATAAGCGCGCATAAATCACTCAGCCTTTGTCCGCCTGCCCACTGACCGCTCTTCCTCTCGCGTATTTGCTCTCCTTAAATGCAATCGAGAGAGAAGAGGCAGGCAACATGGTGGAGCTTTGAGTAGGAAGGTTGCTGCTGCAGTTCCTTGCAATTTTAATCAAAATTTGTATCGCCGTTTTAATCGATAAATAAAATTGGCAATCGGAGTGCTGCTTTTGAAAAGATTGATAGTACCAATATGGATGTTAGAAAATTTGTACGAACCTTCCGATTTCGACACTATTGATATTTTGACTGCAGTCTGAAAACTATGTGTTGAGTGACAGAAAAGGACGAAATGATCCAACGATTGTTCTTAAAAGTACTTTATGTCCATTCTAATTACAATTTGCATATAAAATACACTTGCAAATAACTATTTACACACTTAGTTAATCATTATTCTTTATCAATCATCGTCTAACGTCTAGGTAAAGGGCTCAAAATACTTATCGAAACTCTTAAACCATTAACTATTCTGAATCTATAGAAATCCTCTCAAAAATTAAGTTGTAGCTTTTTGCATCTCATTTATATATAATGGAGATCATTTATTTATTAAATTTTTGAAAAAACACATTGTCAACGCTGTCACATGTTCTAGAAACTGTTTGAACGCCACTCGCTTTTCTATGTGAACGCCGAACGTCGCATTCTCAGTTGGCGTTGGGTCATAAATTAAACTGCATTTGGCTATTTTTGTGGTCATTAGGCACGGCTGCAGTTTGTCTGTTATCCCCCTGTTTCGAGATCGCTAAGGCTGCCAGTTAACCAGTAGAGGCCCACAGAGCCATAGGCAGAGTCAGAGCCGGAGTAAGGAGTCTGCTAAGTTTTGTCTCTGTCGCGGGCCAAGACAAAATGCTGCACAAGTTTTAATGAAGTCTTGCCTAAAGTTCTATATGGCAATGCCAGCTGAGTTATGCCTGGCAGACTTTATGGGGAAATGGCATTATGAGTTATGTGACTGTTCCTTCCCACTCTCTGTATGTCTTTCTCCGTCTCGCACTCTCTCTTTGTCTCTGTCTGTTGCGTCTGAGAATGTGCTACAGTTCAATTAACATAATTAATGTGCCTGTGCTTGTGGCCAAGAGAGTCTTTGAGCGAGTTACCTTGCTCTCTGTCTGTCAACATGTTGCGCGTGGGTTCCCGTTTAGTTTCAGTTTCGTTTTCGCTTTTAAACCTTAAATTTGAAGCTAGCTAACTTAATGAGCAATTAACTTGCCACACATCTTCGTTGACCTCTTAACTAGTCGGAAGACAGGCCGGCAAAAATAAGAGTTGGTTTATTATGATTAATTTGGTTATAGACATGAAAAATATAAGAATATTTACTTTAATTTAAAGCAATACTTAATATTCATTGCTTAAGGTTAACTGAATTTCGAAGTACTAAGTGGAAACAGTCCGAAATGACAGCATTAAAGTGGAAACCCGCCACTAAGGGCATTACAACGAGACTTCTCGGTTAATTGTCAAATTTTACACCACTTCAGGGTTAACTTGATAGTTCGGTTATAATGATAAACAAGATGACACACTAGAGTTGCGTAACTCGTGGGTAGCAGCCTCATGATTCTCGTTCTCCCACTTGCCACAAGTTGTAAACTTCCAGTTTTGGGGTAATAAGTTTTGCTCGAACTTACTCGCTCGTCTCGCAATGAATACTTAGTACTACTTCGAGTGAGTCTGGGGGAACTTCTTGATGAATGCCATTCAAGTTTTATGTATTTTCCATTTGGTTGCAAGTACTTGAAAAGATTTCATTTCCTTGCATTCTGTTTACACCCTATACTTATTTGGTAGTTGAACTGCTCTTGGTGCTGCTACTATTTCTATGACGAAAAAGTTCAAAACGACTGACTTTTATAGCATGTTAGAATAAATAAAACATGTGCAACAAAGTCAAAGTTTTTGCAAGAGTTCATACTGAAAATTTATTGTTTTCTTTCTTGCTCTCTCACCCATTTTCCCTCTATCTCTATCTACTTAGAGAAGTTTTGAATGTTGTTTGAGTTGACACTCTGCACTGCATTCGCAGCCTGCTTCAGGCGACTGCACTCGAAAACAATTTAAGATTGCACTCGAAACTCGCAGGTGACAATAACGATGAGGCGACAGGGAGGAGGTGAGGCGTGCTGACAGCTTAAGCAGCGTCGCAAAGCGTGTGTGAAATATGATATGCTCATTAAGGGTTGCCCCTTGCCATGTTACGTCTTCGCCAGTGCCGTTGTACCTCTCTCTCTCCCTCTCTCTGGCTCACAAGTCAAGTGCATAAATAAATTCTTGATGAGCAAGGCGAGGGGATGCAGGGGGCAGGGGGAGGAGTTGGCACCGGGTAGGTGCAGATGGGGCACTCTTACGCGAAAGATGATGGTGATTATGGCATTGCAGCGTTAAGCGGCTGAAAACAGGCGCACAGCTGCGCCCGCCATCCGTGATATATCATTTGAACTGGGGCCAAGCCAAGCAAGGACATCATGGGACACTGAGAGAATGGCAAGTGCATGTCTGAAATCTCTACAGCTCGGAAATGATTTTCGTACACTGAAAGAAAGTAGTACTGCAGTACAGTACAGTAAAGAGAGCTTTACTCGATTAACTTAGAAGTGAACGTGTTATAATCTTCCCTGTTGAAAATTGTTAAGCGAAGTAGAAAGGGTACCTGCGGCATATCGATGGTTGTAACGCTTATAACTTCGATCGTTCCGATAATGGGTTTACATTTGAAGAATTAAAGACGAGTATTTCGATTACCGATTAACTTTGATTGGCACTGATAAGTTAAGTAATTTCGAAATTCATTCTTATGTATGGTATACATTCATTTCGGCCGATTGTTCCTATGACAGTTACATGTGTTATATAGTCGTTCAATTTTGCAGGCAAATTATTCATACGTAAAATATATTATATATATAGAAAGTCTGCTGTTATTCATTTTGGCTGCATTAATTGGTCGATATAGGTATAGTAAGACAGCTATGCGATATATCGGTCCGATCTGACCCGTACCAACTTGTAGCAATATGAAGCATGTGTACCAATTTTAAGGTAGCTCTAAAACTGAGAGACTACATTGCGCTTCAACAGACAGACGGACGGACGGACAGACAGGCGGACGAACAAACAGACATGGCATATATTTACATATGTTTCCTAAGGTGCGTTAAAACTCTTAGCCAAAATTAATATACCTTCTGTAAGGGTATAAAAAGGTTTACGTAGTTAAGAAAATGTTTGTTACAAGCAGAAGTGGGCGTGCCTAGCTGACTGAATTGAGGCATTTCCTTCCGTCAGTCTTAACACAGAGAACTTTACTATTTATAAACTCCAGAGACACTAAATCTTGTAATGCTTGATCAGATCTAATTTATTTCAAATTTGAAATTCGATTTGTAATAGCCATAGGCTAGACTTTCTATTGTACCTTCCCCTCCACCAAAGTTCTTGAAGTCAACTTAGTTTTTAAAAACAGGTCGAAGGGTATCTGTAAAAGGGTGTTTGTCCCGTTTCTCTCAGTGCATTGCTAGCGCCACTTGGCGTCAAAGACACACAGACTGCAAAGAGAGCAACCAAAGCGAGGGCTAGGGGAGTGGATAATGTGGGGGCGTATAGGGGACACGCCCACCCAGCAACAGCAATGTAAAGGCCACAAAACTAAGAGCGAGAAATTAAAGCAGTAGGCCAAAGTGAAGTAAAGCAATGTAAAGTGAGACGCAGTCAAAGAGAATCAAGAAGAGAGTCAAGTCGAGAGGGCAGGGTAGAGTTGAAGCGAAAACATTGCAAAGTTAACTGGTTTTTCATGAGCAGAGCTAGGCCTCATATCATTTTATATGCATTTGATGCTTTGCACTTCCCAAGGTACTTCAGCTACAGCTGAGCCGCAGTCATAAGAAATGTATTACAACTTAACTGACAATCTAGAGAGTTTATCTCTTTAATGTTTGCTTTCTGTCTTAACCATCAAGTTGGAGAGTATTCGCTGGTCGTTACACGCTTCGATCGCTTGTTGATTTCTTGTTTTGTGCTTAAGCCAGTCCGTTTTTATAGTGCGTGTCCAACCGGCATAATAAATCACTTTAACGCCCACCTCTCCGTACTCAGATCAACGATTAAGTCATCATCATCAGCTACAGCCCCCAATACGAAAAAGAGAGAGATGCAGATAGAGAAAGGGAGACAGACAGAGAACTGGCCACGAGCCAAGAGGTAGAAACAATGCGTCGTTGTCGTTGATGTCGTGCCCCACAGCTGCCTTGAGGTCAGGCTGAGTCTCAGTTTTGGACTTGGACTTGTGTTGTTGTCTCCATCTTCATATCCAATACTGGTCGACGTCTTGAGATCAGCGGGCTACGAGCGCCAGTGCGCCGTGGGGCAGCTCATTTAAGATCCAATAGAGATGTTATCTCGGCCAGATCAAGCAATGAGCAATGAAGTCATTTCATTTTGTTGTATTATTTAGTTGAGGCCCAAGAAATAATCTACATCAGTCGTGATCGATAGCTGGCAGCGAGTCAACTATATTTTTAGTATATTCTATTTATGAACGATGTGATTTAATGTATAATTATACCCGCTACCCATTGGGTACAAGAGTATTATAACTTTGTGCCAACTGAAAATGTATGTAACAGGCAGAAGGAGGTGTGGTAGACCTCACAAAGATTTATATATTATATAAGCATTAACAGACGTGTCGAAATAGTCATGTCCATCTGTCATTACGTCCGTATGAAAATCTAGATATCAAAACTAGATGAGCTAGGGCTACGTTACATAATATGAATGCATGAAATATATGTTATAGTGTCTAAATATAGCATGCAGATAAACTCAATCGATTAAAACATATTAAGTATCAATGCCTAAATTATTTATGAAAATTTAATTAATTTAATAAATAATTTTAAAGATACACTGATTTGAAAGCCGCTCCCTGCAAAGCATGCAACATAAATTACGAGTTATTTGTATCTTTTCAGTCAGGTGGGTAGCAGGTATACGAGAGTCGAGGAGGCTCGATTCTAGATTGTCAAACCATGAACTAATGACGGTTAACTTCCTTCGAAGTAAGCTATTTTAATAGCTGAGTTCAAACGTAGTGGGCTATAGAAATGCCTGACGTTCTGAGGACCTTTCATTCAAAAGCAGCAAACCATAATCACATTCAAAACACACTGCTCAACATATTCAACGAAAATAAACGTTTCTTATATCACCTTTTTACATAACATTTTTTACGTTTATAAAAATGGATGATGAAGAGGAGGAAGTTTTCCCTCCACCAACAGACGCATACCTATTCGGTTTTCCCGCCGATCCCATTTTGCGTACGGTCCATGAAGCCTACAAGCCGTCACCGGGAACCACGCGTTTAATAAGCGAGCGGAGCCGCAAGCTCTTCCCCGAGGCAATAATCGAGAACGATCGTCTGGGCCCATTGAAGGATTTGAGCGTGCGCGCCTTAGCTAAGTTGGGAGCTCGGTACATTGCGCCGTCAGTGAAGGGAAGTAGCACAAAGCTGCGCATTCATTACGACTCGCTGGACGTGAATTTGCCGCTTAAGGATTGTTATTTTGTGGAGGATGTCCGCTTCTGGCGTCGCGTCGTTTTGGCCAAGTGCGACGACATCATACTGAAGTTCAAGAAGCTCGAAGACTACGACTGGCGGGGCAGAGGTATTTCGGTAAAGTACGTCGAGTTAGTCGAGGCATGCCCCGCCGCCTACTGGCCGGAAAAAGAAATGGTCAAACTGGCTTTGTTGGTGCGGCAATTCGTTACCAATATTCACATAAGCAGATTGCAATCACAGAAAGATGATAATTTTTTGTCTTACGTGGAAAGCGAACCAAGACTGGGGGCTAGCTCTGAGGAATCTATACATTCGCCCGTGTCCAGTGATGAGCAGTAAGTTTTCATTTTGATTTATTCAGGCTAACCCCATTGAGTTGTCTCCTTTCATAGAGACACGTGTGATGAAGTGGAGGAAGAGAGTATAGAGGAAGAGCCAGTGCCACCTCCGAAAAAGATAAAGCCAAAAGAAGTCCACGTTGAGATAAGGGAATCGGACACTAAGAAACCCGAAGAATTCCACGAAAGTTCGGAAATAGAAACAAACGAAACGGAGGATGAAAATGAAGGTGAACAAGCAGATAAGCTTTTAGAGGAAGCCATTTTGCGACACGATTCAATTTTAAATGATCAATTGAAGCGACGTAAAGCAAGAGCGGAGCGCAATGAGGCACGACAAATGCTTAGAGACTTTAGGCTGGAGAAGAAACTTGAGCACGAGAGGCGGAAGGCGAATCAGGCATTACTCAAAATAAGGCCAAAAGTGCAAAAAGAAAAGAAAGCAAAAGCGAAGAAAGGTGAAGAGTTAACTGGGGTTTTCGATATTGAGGTAGCGCCAGAGCCAGAAGATGATGAGGGCAAAATCCCCGATAAACGGAACAAGGACATACTGTTACGTCGCTTCAAGCGCTATGATTTCCCACACAAGGATTGCCACCATATCGATTTGAGCTTTCTGCGCTTCTTTAATCGGCTTACCTCGCTAACCATCGAATTCCTCGGCCCCAAGATGGAGTTTGGCTATCATAAGCGTCACACGAGATTCTCGTACGACGACATGTCACATTTGGCTAAGGGGATACGAGATCTTTATCAGCTAAAGATCCTTCGATTCCGCAACAGTCTCATGGACAATATAAAGCTGATCATATTGGTCAAAGCACTCAGGAACCTCGATAATCTCGAGGTGGTTGACTTTGGTTGCGATGACCTGGATGACAGTTGCAGTGTGGCCCTGGAGATGTTGCTCGATCGCAAGATTATGCTGAAGTCACTGGAGCTGGAGTACAACAGGCTGGAAAAACATGTTGTGGTAGCCCTTGGCAATGTCCTCAATGAATATGCCTTGGAGAATCCGGAAGGCTCAACATTGGAGTATCTCGGCCTTGCGCACAATCTCCTCGACTTTTCAGGGTTGGACGAGTTTGTCCATAAAATCGTTGGCACCCGTCACATACAACAGCTGAACGTAAATGGAGTAGGAATAACGGGCGACAAAATGGTATATACATTAAGCTATTTGCTGCGCCACCACAAGCCTTTGAGGCACCTGGACATGACGGCGAATTGCTTGAATCCCATATGTGGCAAGAACTTTATTTGTGCCTTGGAGACCAATTGCGAGATTCTTGTTTGTGATTGTCGTGGTTGTGGCTTAAGCTTTGATCAGGAGTTTGAGGCGGACGTTGTTGTGCGTCGCAACAAATACATGAAGGAACATCAGTACTTGGGCGACATCAATTTTACGGAGAAGGATTTACCAAGAATGTTGCGTGAGCGTCGCGTTCCGATGTCTGTGAAACTGACCATGGAGAAGGATAAAAAGGACGCATGTCTTCTCGAACGTCCTTCCATATCGCATTCAAGTGAGTCTCTTGGAGAGGAGGAGTGTGAGGATGGGGAAACAAAAGACGAATTAGATGTATGGCAGACACTTGAGGGACGGAAACCATCGACAATCACTTCTTTAGGGTCCAGCTCGAAAAGATTCTCCTATAATGCCAACGCGTTTGATTTAGACGAAGTTCGCGATCATTTGTTAATGCCTGGATTTCAGAATCGCTACTATTATTTTCGTCGTCAGAGGGATATGTTATAAGGTGCACTTTACAATAAAATACAACCGCAATCGGTCTCTATATTTGTATGAATATGGCTTTTAACTTTAGGTTAATATTCATGTTCAATTCATTTACATTAATGGTGGGTATTTGTGTACTTGGACCATATTTGTAATAAACACATGGTATAGATAAAACATTAATGCTAAGTTTGTTTTCTATATCTTCTATAAAGCTATGAATTTTGAGTTAATTGAGATAACCCGTAGCTAATTCAAGTTGAAATCGAGTCTAATTATACTCTATACAATAGTAGAGTGAAATTATTTGGAATACAAAAGTGTAGGAGATTTCAAGTTTCCTAGTAGCCTTTTGAAGTCTATCCGATATGAAACCATAACCAACCTTTTATTATACACATACCACCTCACACCCTCAACAGACTCAGAACATAACATACTACATACACGCATACACGTATATAGGGACCACATTCTAAAAATTTGTCCACATATTTTAAATAGAATTTTCAACTGTGTTAAATGGATGAAGATAACGATAATGAATTGGTTTTGGCGCCAGCCGACGCTTTTCTCTTGGCCCTGCCCAATGAGCCGGATTTACGGATGGCGTATGAGACCTACAAGACCTCACCGAGCACTAAACGCCTTGAGAGTGAGAAAACGCGCACGATCTTCTCTGAAGCGCTCATCGACGATGAGCGTCTGGGCACACTGGCCAATCTAAGTGTACGCGCCCTGGCAAAGCGGAGCAGTCGGAATATCGCACCGCGTGTGAAGAAAAGTCAAGCAAATTTGCGGATTTATTACGACACATTAGACGTTAATTTGCCGCTGATAGATTGTTACTTTGTGAATGATACGCGTTTCTGGCGTCGCGTGGTGTTGGCTAAAACCAAGGATCCGTCCTTGCATTTGAAGAAACTTGGGGACTACGACTGGCGCGGAAATGGCATCAGTTTGAAGTACGTCGAGTTGGTAGAGGCCTGCTCTGGCCGCCTACTGGCCGGAGAAGGAAATGACCAAACTAGCCCTTCTGGTGACGAAATATGTGAAAAATATGCATATCAGTCGACTGCAGTCTCAGGAAGAGCCTTACTTTAACAAATTCATGGACACCGAAGGAGCACTCGATGCAAGCTCAGATTTCTCCGACGAGTCCAGCGTGTCCAGCGATGAGAAGTGAGACCTTACTAGATTTATGTACTTACTGTTCCTCTTATTACTTTTATTCTGGTAGAGACACATGTGAGTCAATGGAGGAGGAAGAAGAGGAGGCACCACCACCACCACCACCGCCGAAAAAGGTTCAAAGGGCAAAGGAAGATTTGCAGAATGAGGAACAGGAAAAAATTGAAAAAGTAGACAATGATGTCACTGAAGTTGAAGAGAACGAATCAGAATGCGAAACTGATGTTTTTTTAAAGTTTTTGGAGGAGGAAGCAGTCCAGAAACGAGAGTTATCATTTCTCAATCAACAGATAAAGCGACGTGAATCGCGATACCAGCGAAATGCGATCCGTCAACAGCTGAGGGATCTTAAGCTGGCGAAGAATCTGGAGCACGAAAGACGTATAAGGGAGCGTACACTAAAAATAATCAGACCAAAACCGCAGAAAAAAAGCAAAGTTTCGTCGAATGCTGGAGACATCAAGGGGGTTTTCAAAATGAAGGTGGAGCCGGAGCCAGAAGATAATGAGGGTAAGATCCCCGACACACGTAATAAGCAGCTTTTGTTGCGTCGCATCAAGGATTATGATTACCCACACAAGGATTGCCACCACGTCAATCTGAGCTTTTTGCGCTACTTTGATCGGCTCACCTCCCTGACCATCGAATTCCTAGGCCCCAAGATGGAGTTTGGCTATCACAAGCTCCACACGAGATTCTCGTACGATGACATGAAACATTTGGCCAAGGGGATACGAGATCTTCATCAGCTAAGGATCCTTCGCTTCCGCAACAGTTACACGGACAGTTTAAAGCTGATCATATTGGTTAAATCACTCAGGAACCTCGAAAATCTCGAGGTGGTTGACCTTGGTTGCGATGACCTGGATGACAGTTGTAGTGTGGCCCTGGAGGTGTTGCTTGATCGCAAGATTATGCTGAAGTCACTGGAGCTGGAGTACAACAGGCTTAGTCAGAAAGCCTTGGACTCCATTGGCGATGTCCTCAGGGAGCATGCCTTGGAAAATCCGGAAGGGGCAACATTGGAGTATCTCGGCCTTGGGCACAACCTGCTTTCCGAAACAGGGCTGGAAGAATTCATCCATAGAATCGTTGGCACCAATCATGTACAAAAGCTGAACCTAAATGGAGTGGGACTGGAGGCTGAAAGAATGGTACAAATACTGAGCTGTCTGCTACGCGAACACAAGCCTTTGAGGCATTTGGACATTGCGGCGAATTGCCTGAATCCTACATTTGGCAAGAATCTCATTTGCGCACTGGAAACCAATAACAAGCTGCTCTATTTTGACTGTCGCGGCTGTGGTCTAAGCGAGGATCAGGAGTTTGAGGCGGACATCATTATACGGCGGAACAAGTACTTGACAGTGAATACCTTCGTAGGTGATACCAGCTTAACGCAGGAGGTTCTGCATTCGATGTTAAATGCAAGGCGTCATCCGATCGTAAAGAAGATACAAGATGAGAAAAATAGGCGAGACGAGTGCTTGAACAATCGATCTCCTTGGCCTCCGTCCTCCGAGTCATTTGAAGAAGCTTTCGATGAGGCTAAACACCCGATATTAGCATCGGAATTGGATGTTTGGAATTCTTTGACTGGGCTAAAGATGCCGTCCATCAAACAGACAAGCTCATTAACAGTATCTTCTAAATTAAGCGAAATATTCGTTTACAATCCTAATGAGTTCACCATGAGAGAGTTTCGCAAACATTTGCAAATGCCTGGCATAGGAAATCGTTATTACATCTTTCAGAACCAAAAATCGTTTTACAACTGTTAGATATAGATTCAAATGTGCTGTGCATACAAAAACATATCTGAAATCTTTGTACACTTATAAACAGTTACTTTTTAGGGTGACCCAATTTCCTATGTGTCCAAGTACAGCTCCTGGTCATCCAGACATTGTCGAGTGTTTTCTTAAGCATCTGTAAAAAACGAAACATGAATATACATGCAACAACTACTCAAATAGAAGAAAAATTAAATTTTTCTTAACGTTTAAAGTGCGATTAACAACTGAGAGTGACCATATTGCTCCACTATGTACTTACGTATGTATGTGGGTCTTTCCATCTGTAACTCGATTGATGATGACAGTGCAAATTTTCCACTTTTGCACCTGTTGTCAACGTGCAATGAACCCAAAAAATTGAAAATTAGTTAAAATCATGTTGAAAGTTGTATGCCCTTCCAGCCTATAATAAAAGTCTACATACATTTTTAAAATCTAATTTAAAACATTCACGAAAGCTATAGTAAACTGAGCTTAACTGTGATAGACTCGCTATCTGTATTTTGTGTTCAATACTTCGCTGGAGCGCCTTGGAAGTCAGTACCTCTTTAAACTATTCCTTTGATAAATTCCATGTTAATTGTCCGATTGAAATCATATTTTCAAAAATCATGAGGACGGTGATAGTTATTGAGTTTTTTAGCAGAAGGTAGTAACTTTAACTTATTGTATCTGGTATTTATTGTATTAATTACATTTAGTTTTCGGGATTAAATATAATTGGAACAGTGTATTAAGAGCAACATAACGCATTAACTCGGTAACTACGTATGATATATTTTATATATATATATAGAATCTAAATGTTTAAGCACTATAGGTTTTTAGGGATATAATATAGTTACTTGCGACTTATATGCAGTGTGCAGTAATCAGCTGAAAAGTTATATTTATATATCTCAAAAGATAAGAATCAAGTTCAACTCACCTGTTAATGCTGAAGATAAGTTTATATACTTTATAGAGTCGGAAAATTATAAAGCTGGCATAAATGTATAAATATCATCGGCATACTCCGCTTGTATCCTTCCATTCCCCCCTCCCTATTCGTTGGCTTCCGCTTTCGATGGGATTCAGGGGAAAAGTATAACTGGAGCTCGAATCAATTGAGAATACAAGGCAAAGAAAAGTTGTGGAAATGGCATAATAAATAATACAAATAGCAGAAGAGAAATGAGTGCTGCGCTGCACCGTTGCAGCTAACGGCAACAGTTGCAGCAGCAGCACAACGACAACAGCAATCACAACAACAACAACACCCACATGCTGCAAGATCGTGCGAATTTATTGCTTAATCATGCGCCTTGCTAAAATGTAAATAGATGCAAATTCAGGGGTGATGACAAAGAGGAGAGGGGCGGCAAGGAAAGGGGATCTGTGTTAGGTAGTCTTGACTTGAGCACCAGGTTCAGGGCTCTAACAAGACTCCTATGTGTGCGTGTGTGTGTGTGTGTCTGTGCCTTGCTTCTCTCCAACTGGACACGCTGTCGTGTGTGCGGTTTCTCCAGGTAGGCGTTTTCCATCTTCCGGAGCGCGCTCCCGCTTCCCCCTTATGCCTATGCGGCAAGTGGGTCGCCAACTGATGCAACGATTGCTGCTTGCTGTTTGTTTTATGTGCTGCGTGGGCGACTTCACTCGTAAGCACTGCAATTAATATGAGGCACATGCAACACCGCAACTGCAACAGCAGCAACAACAGCAACTTGCCACCCACACGGCTTACGGCATTTGTGGATCCATTGACAGGCTGTAAATATTTAACATTTCGCTAACAGTTTTTATGCTCAATTTGAGAAAACAAGCTTAACTTTTTCTCTATATTTTTATATTTTATGCAGTTTTAAATCCGTTAACGAATTTATTTAATCAATCGAAAAACAAAACTCTGCCTGATTGTAACTGCAGGCAGCGGGCCAACGCTTTTCAACAATTCACCAATGCAACATGTTCGATGTTCGAGCGCAGCACAGCCGCCTGTTGCATTAACATTGCCAGGAACTGTTAAGTTAACAGAGGATGCCTGTTTGAAAACCTAGATCTCAGAGATTGTAAGGCCTAAAGGCTCTCAAGTTTGGTGTTCTATTTTATTATTAGACGCAGATCAAGTTTATTTAAAATATTGGCCCCGTTCCAGCCCCTTAAATCGAAAATATTGACTTCGAAGCGTAAATTCAATGTAGGATAGTTCATTTTTGGTAAATACAAAAACTATAAATAGCCAAGTGATATCTGCAAAATTTGGTTGCGATCGGATAACTAAAATTGAAGTAGTTTAAGATTAATTCTAAGTATGAAGTGATTTTGAAACCCCTCCCTGAATATATGCAACACAAAACACGCAAAACACAATTGTTATAAGTTGAAGAAAAGGTATTGATTAGGTGTGTAGCGGGTATATCACAATCGAACACGACTCTACTTTCAAATTTATTCTTTCCCCATTTTATTTTTCATCTTACACGTATGTACATTTCATATATTAACATTTAAAAACTGAATCTGTTAATAAAAATAAAATAAAAAATTAATTAAAGTTAAGTATTGTATTCATAATTTTACATTTTTTTTGTATTTATAATAATAACTATTTTGGATGATAAATCAGTAGTCTAGACCCCATGTTAAATAATTAATATTCTATAATTTATTACCAACATTTTTTCTCAGCTAAGTTATGTTACTTTATTGTCATTTCAAGCATCATTAGGTTATATCTAACTGGAGAACTGTAAGTAAATGTTGAATATTGCATAGGGATCTCAAGTGGGCTGCACCATATGAAATTTACTTTCAACGCCTTCGTTATTGCCTTCGTTGCCGTTGCCTCCCCCGTTGCGACTTCGGCCCGTCCCGAATGCGCGCGAACTGTTGTTGACTGTTATTGTTAACTCGTTTTGAGCCGAACCATTTGGTTGCGACCAGCTGACTTCGAGCAAGTCCGTCCACACAGCGCACAGTCACAGTCAGGTCAGTCAACAAACGAGTCTCGTCGCGTGCGGTTCGCGCGCATCGCAACCGACTTCGGCATCGTCATCGTCAATTCGGCATCAGCATTGGCATCGCTCAACGGCCTCCCTCGCTCAATTTGGCAGTTAAGCTAAGCAACAATTGAGAGAAAAAATAAATATTGTAAAAGTTGAATGCAAAATTAAAATAAATTCGAGATACAAATAAAAATCAAATATTGCAAGTTCGATTTCTTGTTGCAGCCTTGTTGCAGTGTTTCTGTGTGTGTGTTGTTCTTGTTGTTCTTGTGCTCAGTGCTCTAAATCGTTTTTGGAACGTGCGAAACGTTAACAGTTACAATTAATCGACAGCGCCAGCAGAGAGACAGGCAGAGGTGGAGCCATAGTCAGAGGCAGAGACTCAGAGGCAGAGGCCTCTCTCATCATGCAGTTATCGCCGCTTGGCCCCATGCTAATCGAGTTCTCTGCTAGCTAAGAAGACTCTCTTTGCGACTTAAACTTAGCCTAATCATTCAATTCATTGATTGGCAAAACAACTCAACTGATTCTCTGCATACGGTAAAATACTTTTGCTTATCTTGCGCTAACTCAATAAAACTGGACTAGCAACTAATCGGGCAGAGCATCTGCTTGTTTATTTAGTTGCAGTTAAAAGCTTGCTGCCACCTTAATTATTTATTTACCCCTCCAACATTTACAACACTTTGGGCCAAAAGACTTGAGTGCTTCCGACTTTTGATTACTTTCTGCATTTTTAAAGACGCCCTAAGCTGTGGGTGTTATTCTGTATGTACTTTAAGTGTTAACGATCTAAATGACAGTTGGTTGTGAACAGAGGAGACTGGGGAGTGTTTATGAATATTTCAAAAATACGCAATACAAATAGTGTGAAACACAATGTAGTATATACATTTACATAAATGTTTATACCATGTATTTTTTATATCTGTGTGTATACCACAACAATACTAAGAGGTGTTCTAATATTAAGACGATTTAAATGGGATTTTCATTAATATAATAAAATACTTAAATAGCACTTCCCTTCAAAAACAAATTTTGTTATGTGAAAATATATGGAAGAATATCAATTATTAATTTAATTCATTATTTATATTATTTACAAATTATACACATTTTTTCAATTCTTTAATAAGAAATAAGCAAATACATAAAAAAATTACAGCGCGGAACAATTGAAAATCACTTATATTGTTTTGGTGATAGTTATAGATAGCTTTTTAGTTTACCAAACTACATTTTTTAAAATTTAAATACAACGATTCACTTATTAATATTCACTTTAATGAACAATTCTCAACAAAAATTAAACTCAGAGGTTTATTTATTTTTAAATATTTTCCAAATTAAACCTTTAGTTTGATTGATTTGTTACAAATAAATTTATAGCCTTTAAAACGAGTTAGTTTAGTTCATTAATAAATATTTTACATACAATACTATATAGATAGGTTAGTACTATACTATTTTATATACACAATAATATTTAATATATTTGGTTCGCATGTTTTCGGGGAATTTTAAAGCTTTTCTCTCAGAGTTTTCTGTTCTTTTCCATTATCCCATCGAGTATTTTCGCCAGCTATCTGATATTTTGCATTGTTACTGAATGGTTTTGTTTTTTGTTTGTTCGTGAATGAAGTGAAAAGAATTTTGCTTGTTTTTTCACGCAGAGAACTGAACCCAAAATGGAATTCGTAGCTGCTTTTGGGGCATTTAAAATACAAAATTTACGAGTTTTGTTGTTTATAATTAGAAGTTTGTTTACCTGTTGCATGCAACGAGCACTTGCAGCTGCTTGATGCTGCTGCACTGTTGCCACATACGTCATCTGCACTGGGGCCATAAAGCAGAACACTTTATGGGGCGACGAAAGTAGCAATGCAAGGCGCTGAAGTAGAAGGAGTGGTAAGCAGGGAGAGGAGGGGGTAAATTTCACACCTCAGAGTTTCTAACACGCTTTGGCCGCTTGGGTTGTCTGTCAACCGTGCAACGGTTCAAATTAGCCATGCAATTTGTACTTAACTATTTGCAACATTGCTGCAAGAAACGAGACAGGAAGAGAGGGAGAGAAAGAGGAAGGGAAGAAGGAGAGTGACTCAAGAAAAGGCAGGAGACGCTGCAGAGGCGGGGCTAATAATAAAGTGTACAAGGACTTAAGCCCACGGACGAGGATGACGACAAGCGACAAGTTTATCACTTCTTGTGGCAAGCTCAAGCACAAGCAGGCGAAGGGTGAAGGGCAGGAAAGGTAGACAGAAGACAGAGAGACTCAAGACTGCAGACTGCAGCAGCAGACAGGCGACTTTAGACGTGGCAGACACATAGATGGGCGCAACAGATAAGCACAAAGCTGTCTCGCAGTTAACCCTTTGAGGCCCAGTGGGCAGAGAACGAGCACGACTCACAACTGCCGGTGGTGGAGGAGGGGAAGGAGCAAGCGGGGCACCACAAAATGCTGCAAGCTGAATGTACATTCAACAGACAGTGCAGACACAATTGTGAGCCTCATAAATAGGAGCGGAAAACAAATGTCAAGCGATTGTCAACACAAAAATTACGTATACGCAGCGCCTTGCTCGATGATATTCGACGTGAGTCTTCGATTTGCTTTTGCTTTCGCTTCCGCATCGCTTCAACTGTCGCTCAATTGTTTCTTGTTGTTGTCTTTGGTTCGTTTCGGTTTCACGTCGCCTCATTCAATTTCAATTTTCATTTTCATTTCAATTTCAATATCTTTTGGCTGCCGCAACAGCAGCTGCTGTCATTTTGTTGGCTCTACGTTTTATGACGTTTTCAATTACATAAGTGAGAGACACAGGAAGGAGAAGAAAAAAAATGAAAGAGGGGGAAGCAACCATTTGCAGTTGCAAGATAAAGCAAAGTTCTAAGTTGATTGGACTTGCAGTGTTAGTACGAAGAACTTTCCCATTTGTTGAAAGAAAGGGAAGTAAGCAGAAGAGAAAAGCAGACGATGAATTGAAAGACAAATAATTAAAAAAGAAATGTAAGATAGACCACATAAAAACATTAATTAAAAGCAACAATAGGGCTTTTTATTTACCCTATTATTTACCCTACGTCTATCAAGTTTACACTATCAATTTACGCGGGAGGTAGGCGTGGCGTACAAGAAATGAAGTAACCATTATCTGCGTTCCTTTGCTGCCAAATCTCGCTGGCTAAATCTACTATATGACTCGAAAAATTCATTTTTATATTTTGTGAGTTCTGCCACGCCTTATTCTGACTAGAAATTTTCTCTGAGTAAACTACTCGACCAAAATCAAAACTGAAAAGTGTCTGAGTGTCAGGAATGTCTATCAAAACCGCTGATGGTGGCGATTCACTCGACCCATGAGATGCATATGTTCTCGTATTTCATCCAGGGTGAAGTTGTTGGGATTGTAGTGGAACATGGTTGGGGTGCTAATGGTGCTGTTGTAGTGTTGCACGATCACTTCTTGCGAGACGACGGTGGGGCCAATGCCAAAGCTCTTCCAAATATCATAATCCTCGGGCGGCTCCTCCTCTTTCAGCAGCTCCCCCACTTTCATCAAGTTTTCCTTTAGGGTCGAGACGCTAGACGATTTCTCCGGTAGACGATACAGAAGGCATTCGTCTAGCTTGGCGCGCTCTTTCTCAAGCTTAGCTCTTATCGGATGACGCCGACTGAGAAGCAACTCCAGGAGACTCTCCTCCGTTTGAGTGGTGTCGCCAATAAACGTATTCTTCTCCTCGTACTCGTTGCGCCGCACGATGACCTCCGCTTCGTACTCTTCCTGCTCTTTGAGGTCGCATCCACGACAATCGAACTCCACCACCTTGTGATTCTGCTCCAGTGATCGAAGCAAATTCTTGCTGACATGAACGGGCAGTGGGTTGGCTGCCATCCGCAGGCGACGTAATGGCGCATGATTGCGCAACAGTGTGCTCACCTGCTCAACGAACGTGACGCCCCCCACTTTGTGCAACCCATTGATGCTCAGCTCCTGCACATGCTGCGTGCCGATGATTTCCTCGAACAGTGTCCCCAAACCGATATTGCTAACCGGATTGTAGTTTAACCCCAAGTACCTTAGTGATGAGTCGCTATCAACTGACTTATACCGCCTGAGTGCACATCCTAGAGTTTCCAGCGCGAAGTTTTTTAGCTCATTGTTTTCCAATTCTAGTGATCGCAGCATGACGCGCCTCTTCAAGAGTATTCCTAGGCCGATACTGCTATCGTCACCTAGGCGATTGCCACCTAGATCGACAACCTCCAGTGAGTCTAGGTCCCTCAGCGCTCGACACAATATGATCAGCTTGATTCTGTCCATGCGACTGTTTCGCAACCGAAAGATTTGTAGGTGGCTCAGCGTACGCACACCCTTGCCTAGGCGAGTCATGTCTGTGTACGAGAAGTTCAAATGACGCTGATGGTATTTCCGCTGTTCACAGGGGCCCAGGAACTCGAAAGTTAGCGATGTGAGTAGGTCGAAGTAGCGCACAAAACTCAGATCGATATGGTGGCAATGCTCTGCTGGATAGTTGTACTTCTTGATGCGAGACAGCTGCTGCTGCTTGTAGATAACCTTATCCTTGTCATCTATGGGCTCCGGCTCCACTTGAAGGTCATAGACACTTAGGGGCATTTTCTTTTCATTCCTTTTCTTTGGCTTACGTTCCTTTTTTGGTTCAGGAGGTCGTTGGCGCAACAGGTTGCGCTTCTGTTGACGCCTCTTGTGCTCCTCCAGCTGCTCTGCGTGCAATTCCCGCAACTCTTGCATCGCCCCGAGGCGTGCCAGCCGTGACTGCTGTCGCCTTTCTTTACCTAAGTCCTTAGGCTCCTCGTACTCTTTTACGCTTCCCTTGTTTAAACTGCTGACAAGGGAGTCGAAACGGCTAACGTTCGTCGAAATCGTCGTGGTGGACTTATTATCATAGCCTATCGTCAACGTTTTTTTGTTCACTTTTTTTAACTCGTCTGCGACTGCCACGGCAGAATCGTCTTTTTCCTCTTCTTCTCCCATCTCCTCATACGGGGGAGTATAGCTGAGGGTATTAACATTGAGTTCAATACGATTGCTCGACTTGCTCACCATCTCTCACTCACCTCACATCACTGGAGATGTCCAACGAGGTAGGCTCATCGGAGGTTACATCCAGTTCCGGCTCACTTTCAATGTGATAGTTGAATGCGCTATCTGTCAGCGACTCCAGATGCCGTATGTGCAGGGTGCGAACGTGCTCGCGCACCAAGCTACCCAGCTCGGCCATCTGTTGCTCTCGCCAACTGGCGGCGGGACATGCCTCCACCAGCTCAACATACTTCAGACTAATGCCCGCACCGCGCCAATCGTATTGATCGATCTTCTTCAGCGCCAGCGACTTATCTCGGCTCTTGGCTAGCACCACGCGCTGCCAGAAGCGCAGGTCTTCGATGAAGTAGCAATCCTTTAGTGGCAGCTCCACGCTCAGCGAGTCGTAGTAGATGCGCAGTTTGACCGGATCCTCGAGCACAGCGTCCGGAATGTACCCTTCTGTCCACTTGGCTAGCGTTCGCACGCACAATGCCGCCAGTGTGCCCAGGCGCTCGTTATCGATAAACGCATCTGCAAATACCTCGCGCCGCCTCTCGCTTTCCAGGTCCCTTGTGCTTGGCGAGGTGCGGTATAGCTGATACGCGTCCCTCAGCCCCGCTTCGTTGGGAATACAAAAGGTCTTAATATGGGGAGGTGGTAGGTTAAGGTCCTCGTCGAACACAAACAATGCGGACTTCTGCAGTGACATCTTCTGCTAGTATTTATGTTCGTTTTTTAGTATTTTTTATAAATTCTATTTTTATTTTTTTTTTATTTTATTTTATTTTTTTTGTGTGTTGTGTGTGTGCAATATAATGAAAAGGAAGGTATATGCCAAGGATACTTAAAATTTTGACAGTGCTGCTGTCCATTTTCGAAGCCTACTAAAAGGAATTGAGACAAAGGGTATTAAGTAGTCGAGTTCCCATTACTTTGTTCACAGTTTAATTTCGAGAAAATTTTGAATGTGTGAGGTTAATATTATAATATCTTGAATTTTAAGAAATGTGTACCAAAAAAAAAAATACACAGTAAGTAGACACCTCCTGCAGAATAGTTTTCAAATTGACTGACTAAGGTGATTAAATTTAATTCATCCCACTCTTCAAGATCTAATATCCACTATAAGCAACACCTTGTCACCCTTATCAATGCATAATCAATATTTCACTTTTCGGGTATGGATAACACAACCAGTGTGACCAGGCGTTCGTTTTGGGTGAGGCGTAGAAGGCGTTGGTATAGCGGGGTTTTAGATAAATCGTCCTCGTCATCGCACATTGTGCGCTTATGTAGTGTCTCTTTATATATTTGTTGGATACTTGGTTTTTACTCCTGTGTCTCTTACTTGCTTTTTTTTGGACTTCGAGGTCCTGCATCTCTGAGTCTATGGTAATGGTCTGGTGGATGTCTGTATGGTGGGGGTCCGTCTGTGCCACGATTGGTAAATTGTCTTATTCCGATAAAAGAGAGAAAAACAAGGGATACGCCAAGGACTTTTAAAATTTTGACAGTATTGCTCTGCATCTTCGGAGCCTACCAAAAGAGGTTTCAGATATCGAAGGTATTGATTAGTGGAATTTCCATTTCAGTTCACTCTATTACCAGCTGAATTGCCTGATTGTGGGATTGAAATTTCAAATATCTACTTTAAGATTGAATCTCCAGTTTAAGGCAGCACCTTGTTATTCTGCATCACGCATATGAATGATAGCTTAATAACTTAGCTTTACCCGCACGAACAGTATCTCCAGTGTGACCAGGCGCTTGTTGGGTACGTAGAAGGAGTTCGTATTACAGGCTGGCAGGTTGACTCCGCATATTGTGGGCCAGTTTAGAGTCTTTTTCACTTTCTATATGGGTTGGGTGTTGGGCTTTGACTCCTCTGCGTCCCTTGCCTGCCCTTATTTACAGGAGGTTGGGATTTTACTGGAGGTTTGGATTTTACTGGAGGTTTGGGTCTTGGTTCAGGTCTTCTTGTTCGTGGTCTTCTGAATCTATGGAAAAAGAATGGTGAGGGCCTGTATGGGGATCCGTATGGTGAGGGTCCGTATGGTGATGATCCGTATGGAGATGATCCGTATGGCGGGGGTCCGTATGGTGGCGGTCCGTATGGTGGCGGTCTGTATGGTGGATATCCGTATGGTGGGGGTCCGTATGGTGGGGGTCGGTATGGTGGGTATCCGTATGGGCGGCGGTTGTTTCGTTTGCCTGATCCGATTAAAGCTAAAATAAGAAGGGATACGCCGATCACTTTTACAATTTTGACAGCATTGCTTTGCATCTTCGAGGCCTACTTAAAGATTTTTAAGATATCGAAGCTATAGATTTGTAGAGCTCCCATTTCAGTATGGCCTCGAAATACCTGGAAATGTAGTAAATCATGCTATACGATGAAGCTTTCTTCGATTCGGCACGTTTGTGACATGAATAACAGAATACTTTTAAATTGAGTAATTGAGGCATTGAAGTTTCATATATCTACCTCGTTAAGATCGAATATCCAGTTTGTACAGCACCTCGATAGGCAATCTCATACAATAAACAGTGACTTCGGTGTAACAAGGCGTTTGTTATCTTACAGTTTTCCCACTCTGAAGACGCCTTATGGCTGACGAGGCCCGGTACTCGTACCCGAGTCCATAGAGCACATAGAAGATGCTTGTAAAATCAAGTTAACTTCATCGTAGTTGATACATTGTGGCCTCGTGTAGCGGTAGTGCCTCTTTTATTTCTTTTCTTTTGGCTTCAAACCCTGTGTCTCTTTTTCATCCTCCTTAGTATTCTTATTGACACTATTGCAGTAGTTCAACAAAAATTGGTTGCACCCATGTTGAAACGATCTAAGAAATTTCGAAAATTTTTTATTATTTCCAACACGGATCGGGATATGATATTTACCTTTATTAAAGGAATGCAATTTTATGTATTTCATTCACTTAAAATCGAATCTCAAGTTTCATCCTACATCGCACGCACAAAGTCTGTAGTGTGACCAGGCGTTCATTATCCACGAACGGAGTTGCGATGATCTTGTACTATTGTACACTCACTTCGTATTGCGAGTTGGCAAGTTAACCCCATCGTAGTCATCATTCTTCTCGACGTTGATTTCTACGTTTGTCCCTTTCCTCCCTTTCTCTTCTTATTCTTCTTTCTCTACTGATTTCGCCGCCGTGAATGAAACGATCTTTTAATATCCCAAGGACGAAAATAGGAACAACAATAAGAGTTGTACGAACGTAATGAAAGAAATTGGAAATTTTTCGTTTCATTTTAGAGGCCTACTAACAGTTTCGTTGACAGTTCAACGTAGTGTGATTTATATGAAGGGGTTAAGGTTGGTTAGGCATATCTGGAATAAATGAATTTTTAAAATATTTAATTGTTGATTATATTATTATTCGTATTCAGCTTGTACCTTGAAAAAACACACTGTCCGTTGATGAATTCGGAAGTTTTAAATTTCAATTATTTTACTCCATTAGATCCGATTTGTTGGGCATACAGGGAGCCAGGTTAAGCTTGTCGTTTATTTGTCATCAGTTCTTGGGCCCCTATATCTTCTTCTGTATTTATTGTGGAAGTGTGGGTCTTCTTTGTATTGGTGTTCGTTGAAGATTGCGTTAACTGTGATAGCAACAATAAAAATAAGTGGTATACCTATGATTTTAAAAAGTCTTCCAAATTTGTTTTTATCCATTTTCGAGGCCTGCTAAATAGGATTGTAATATCGAGCATATCAAAAATCTAGTTCGCATTTAAGTTCACTTCGATGAAGTATTGAACGTGAGGAATTTGGTTGGGAATGAAAACATTAAAAGTGGTGAGGTTTTTGTATACTTATTTTCATATACTGCTTTTAAAGCCCGATTTGGCTTATACCTTGTATAAACACACATGAAGTGGACAGTTTTAACTTTTAAATTAATTGAATGAAAGTTTAAAGATTAAAATCTCATTCTATTAGATCGAGCAAAAACATTCCCATTCAAAGTTTTTCAGGCCACAATGGATCAATAGTTTTCTGCCAGAATTTTCTCATAATGTTTCATTAAATAAAAGGTCTATGATTTTAATTTTTGGTATAAAAAGGACATTTAAATATTTCAAAGGACTTTCCTTTGATTCATTTCCAAGGAATTAAAAGTCTTCAGATTGTTCAGTAAATTGCTCACAGAGAAGGCCTTCTACTTTGTTAGAGACTTCTTAATGAACCCACGCCGATTTATAGGTATGTCGGGATACACTGAAGTTGCTCGCACGCAGCAGCTAAACATCAATTTGTCGTTCCAATTAGGAGACGAGAGCAACGAAACAAAGAAAATTGCTTGGCCAGAGCAGCAATTAGCATTATTAAAGCGCAACAAATTGTTCTGATAGGCAGCCCATTTACCCCTCCACCCTGACGCAGTCCCCTTCCATATTTTCTCCACCAAAGTTTGAAATATTTATTTAGTTGGCAAGTTTTGTGTTGGGGTCCACACCTGCTGCGGGGTGCTTTGATTTGCACAAAGTATCTGCCAGATACAAATACAAAAGCTCTGCTTTTAACGCAACTTTAATTAGGAAGACAAACAGTTGGTGACCTCTGACACAGGACCCCCGACACGGGACCCCCTCCTGGGCATGCCAAAATAAAAGTGCTTGCGCTGCTGGACATCTATAGGGGGGGAAGAGGCAGAGGCAGAAGAGGAGGGAAAACATGTTGTCGGGTGAAAAGTTACGAAATTATTAGAGTGCAACGGAGGCTAGAAATTTAATTAAAATTGATAGAGTTCCCTTGCTCCTCGTCTCCCCGAGGGTTCGGCTCAAAAATCATTAAATAGTCGATTCGATAAACAACATATTCAAGTGGCGAACGCTGCGTATGCGCAATTTTTGCCATCGACAGCAATTAAAGCGGAGCGGCTCGATAAGGCCAAGCGACCCGAGCGAGGCTGCTAATTGAATCTGCTACACCCTTGAGGCGTCTGCAGTAGCATGTGGCGCCTCGGCACGAGCCTGCTTCTGCGGCTGACAGGCTTCTGTTGCCCCTGCCCCTCCCGCTCCGCCTCCACCACCCCCTCACCGCTCTTCGCACGTATTCCACAAATTGATAAACCATAAATATTCGCCTTGTCCGAAGCAACAGTTGCCATGAAACATGAAAGGCTCCTCGACTGCGGTCGGCCGGACACCAGATGTATGTATCTGTATCTGTGTCTGTGCATCCATATCGCTATCTGTCTCAGTGTCCGTATTTGTATCCGCATCTGTGCCGGGCCAAAAGTTGTGCGATTCCTTGTTTATGCTTCATTAATTTCATTTGCTTTCCACTTTGTTTTTCTCCTCGGGTCGAGAACAAACAAAAGAAGAACTCGAACAGAATTGAAGTCCTTCGAGTCGCTTATGCTAATCCAAAGTTTGCACAATTCCAGTGTTTCTCATAATTCTCATGGGTTCTGCGTTTAGTCGGCTGCACATATAATTGCGGAAGTTTGTTTTAGCATACTTGTTAACCTTTTTTATGGGGTATGGTAAATATTTGCTGTATAGATTGCATAAGTCCATAAGATAAAATAAGCTGTTAGGATAATATAGGACATACAGGTATATAGTAGTATTATATAAGGTTTTTTATGGTGTGTAGTATGAAAAATATAGTTAGTTAGAACTACAACTAGAGAGTGAAAAGAATGAAGGTGAAGGTGGAAAAGTTAAAGTTATAGAAAGTAAGAGAGCATGGATAGAAATATGTTAAATAAGTTTGTAGAAGGAAGAAGAGAGAGACACAACTGTAAATATTCTGAAAACAGAAAGAATGAGGGAAATAATGAATGCAAGTTTGTGCAAAGAAAAAAAGATAAATAAAACAAGAGAAGAGAGGGAGGGAGGATAATAGAAATAGAAAGAGGAGGTGTTTATTGAAGATAATGAATGTAAGAAAGTTTGCTCAAGGAAAAGATGTAAAGGAGAACTAAAAATAGAGAGTGAGTGAGAAACAAACAGAAAGAATAAGAGACAGAGACAGAGAGAGCTCAATAAGCAGATAAGGAAAGTAAGTTCATTCAGGTAAACTTAGGCGAAAAGTTAAGATTGATAGCGGGATAAGAAATGGCAGTATCAACAGTGAAAGAAATAAGTTGGCACCTAGAGCACGAGGCAACAAGAAAGTGACATATGTCTATGAATAGAGTCAGAGGGAGACTATAAGAGAATTGAACTACGATAAGAGAGCAACAATACAACATATGGAAACAAAGCTTACAGATTGATTGAGAGAGACACAGAGAGAGAGAGAGAGAGAGAGAGTAAGATATAACTAACAAGAATAGATCTCTGGCGAACTCATTGACAGCTGTCAGACAGAGCACCGCTAGCTGGCAGTACTTCATGGCGTGATTTATTCAACAAGAGTCGCGACTGCAGACGTCGTAGGGGGGCGTACTGAGTTACCGAACTCGTGCTCAGTCGCCGCGTAGCTGTCACTGGGTTCTACTTACTTTACACCTGTAAAACGATTTGAAATGTGTCCCGAACTAAACGAAGCAAAAACAAATACAGTTTGTACGCGACGCAGAACTCTTTAAAAATGTATGAAATGTGCGCGAGTGAAAAGGATATTTATGTGCAGATTATATTGCCATCCCCCTCCCATCTCTCCTCTCTAGCACACTGCCCCTAGTTGAACATAGGGCCTGACCGTGAGGTCAGACAAAGTTCTCATTGCAGGCAGAGTCACGCTTTGATTGCCTGCCTCCCTGTCTGCCTTCCTGCCTGAAGGTTTGAAAACGTTTCTGCGACTCTGCCTCGCGGCCCCCAGACGATCTATCAATTGTGGGCAAACTCCCTGCCACCCTGCCACCTGACAGGTTGCTAGCCAAGTGGCAAGTACGGCACGTCGGCTAACTAACTAACTAACTAACTAGCGGTTGTTCAAAGGAAGGCCCCTGGGAAAAGTTTCAAAAAAAGTTGCCATGTTGGGATTGTTCTGAGAAGTATGTAATAGAACCTCAAGAAATATTTCTTTTTGAAGGCTTATATATTAATGATATAGGAATATAATATCAATGATGATAGCCATCAGACTGATGTTTGCTGTGGTAAAATAAGATATGGTAGCAATTAAACCAAAACTTTGAAAGCTTTTGAAATTTTCCTATATGATTATTTAAATGAATTAAACCTATTCAAAATTTGAATATGAATTAGAACCTAACAATAAATGAGTTGTCAATTTGATCAATTATACCAATATGAAAAATATGTTTAATAAAGATATATTAGATATGTAATACGAGTATGGATTAGGATGAATAAGCTTCTTTCTTGCCTTAAGTATCTTGAACTTCGTATTTTGTATACAATATCTATTTAAACTATTCATATGCAAAGACAAATACTTTCTCTCGCTAAAAAAATCTCAAAATTTCCCAGGGCTCCATTGAGTTTGAACTATCTACTCTGCCGAGCGTTTCGGCGCAGCGAATATGCCCTCCTTGGCTGCCATCGGTTCTTGGCAGCGTATCCAGCAAACTCGTGAGGCAACATTAACAAACCCGAGTCGAGTTGCACTTGCAGTTCATTTGGCCAAAACTTGTGATTCCCGAAGTTGTTGCTGCTGCTGCTGCTGCCGAGGGCTGCTTGTTGGCAACGTCCAAACAATTACCCAACAACAACAGCAGTCAAAACTCAAACAGAACCATAGAACATTGTTGGACTGTTGCCGAGCTTTGTTTGTGCTGTGTTTTCTTTCTTTCTCTTCTTTTTTTTTTTTTTTTTTTTTGGCCAAGAACCTTTCTCCCTCAGCTGGACAGTGCAGTTGGTTGTCGTGCCCAATGCGGCTCACACGGCACCGAGTTTGGCTCTCATCTCGTATCTGTGGCATCTGCGCTCCGAGTCGAGGCCCAGCGCTCTGGGCCCACTCTAGCGGAACTTTGTGTCGCATTATGCGCTGCCGTCGGTTGTTGTATTTGTCGTTTGCTGTTTGGCTGTTTGGTTGTTTGGTTGTCGTGGCTACATGGTCTACACATGTTCGCTACAATTGTGTAGCTATTGCTGTTGTTGTTGTTGGTTTTTTTTTCGAATTGTTACAGGCAGTGCAAACGACAGGCGCATGCATAGATACAAAAGTATCTACAACTGTGCAGAGCTCTGGCTCTGGCTCTGGCTGTGGCTGTGGCTCTAATTATGTTTTGTTTGCGCTTGGCTGGAGCTGCAGCAACCCCCTTGTGTAGGCCAGTGTCACCCTCGCTGGCACCTGCCACCCCATATGGCTTAAATTATTTGCATGCCACATTTGCTGCATTGTCCAGCTCTGAATTCATAATACATACATGGTATACATTTATCGTATGTCAATTCTGACCAACCAACCAACCTTGTCCTATGGGATCTGGCATGATGATGATGCTAATTGAGTAGATGTTTTATTTAGCTAACTAAGTGCTTTGCAAAACTTCTGCCCAACTGCCTCAAGACAAGCCTGTTCTAGATGTTGTGGCTGCTGTGGCTTACGAAAGTTGCAGAGAACTAATGCCACATAATCAACGCTTGATTAAGCACAAGCTCAGAGCGAGGAAAGCCTTAAGAAAGATGTGAGAAAGTTTCATGTTTGAGTTATCTAAGTTTTTTACAGAGTTGAGCTGCTGAATTTACACAAGACACTTTTGAGGAGAGAGAGAGTGAGAGGGAATGAGAGAGACAGAGAGAGAGAGTAAGAGAGATATTGTGATAGTGGAAACATTAACAAATGGCACAAATTAAGTTTAAATATTAGTAAATTGTGTTTACAAACATTTAAAAGCCTTCAAAGCTTTCAAAATACGAAGCAAGACAAATCTCTTGTTGGTCATTCTTTATTGTATATCGTTGTAGAAACAGTGTTTCAATTTTTATTAGTTTTAAATATTATAGTGGGCCCTTGAAAAATTAGATATGTTGTGAAATAGTTAGTGTATATAGATAGTTTTAAGCTATACCTTGATGATATATGCAAATACACATGCAAACTACGGCATATATTAAGCATCGTTCCCTGTTTTGTCAATTATTCAAAAATAAATGGTCAATTATATTGAAGCCTTAGATATTTTAAAGGAACATGATAATTATAATATTTGCTTTATATCTGCAGCTTAACGATATAAATAAAATAATTTAAATGCAATACAGAATGCGGCAACTGGCGAATACAAACTTATAGAAGCCAACTAAGCCTCAAGCATACCTAAAGCTTTTGCACTTGATGCTTCTTCTTAAGGGCAGCGAACTAATGAAATTACCTATTTGGAATTCTATTACAAGTGCGCATGCAATAAAGATTATACCCATGAGACGACAACTGGCAGAGATTCGGATTAGATCTCATATTAATATGCCTGGCAAGGCCAGACCTTGGGCAATTACGACCTAATCAAGGCCCAAGTTGAGTTGAGTTATTAATTAGGCCCAGAAAACAAGTGGCTTATCTCTCTCTCCCAGTCTCCTTCTCTCCGTCTTCCTCTGTCTCTCTTTGTGGCAGGTTCAAGGTCTGGCTCGTAAAATCAATAGCTCTATTATGTGTATCGAACCTGGGCAGTGCGACATAAAGATAAAGATACATTTGTATCTGACACCAAAGCTAACATTGTTAAACCTCTTAACGCAACTTTTGATGGCTCAACGGGAGAAACCGATAATTCGCGGGCGGTTCAATTAATGGGGGTGTGGCCAAGTGCCAGAAAAACCAGACACAACCATAAAACGATGAATGAAAATGTCATAAGAAGCGCGCGATAAACGAGGAAAACGAAACAAAAAAAACCGGGGGCAGCTTACGAGAATTTGGGTTAATCAAATTTGGTCGACGGTCATAAAACGGTGCAGGGAGTGTGGAAGAGAGGGGCGGAGAAGTGAGTAGGAGGGGAAGATTCATGAACGTGTATCGTGTAACGTGTAACTGGCGTTGTTGTTGTATCTCGTGGATACATATCACATGTGTGCGGCGCGAGTTATCAACGCAACGTTTGCTTTGGTCGCCGTTGCACGTGGCAGTCAAGTGTAATTGTAACTGTAACTGTATCTGTATCTGTATCTGTTGCTGCTTGGAGTGTATCTCGCAGATACGCATTTTATGTTAATTACATGTCGCCGCAATGTCAGCTCTGTAATTATTTTGACAGCGAATTATCTGTTGTTTTTGTTTTTCATAAATCAACAGAGCGGCGCACACATGCACGCACAGACATGCACACACGTGCAGAGACATGTTCAGTCTCTCTTCTCTCTCTCTTACAGGTATCTGACGGCGCAGTTACAGTTACTTTCGTCAGATTTTGCATAATGATGTGTCGATCCTAAAGCGAGTACCCCCGCTATCTACCTCCTCCCCCTCCCCGCCCACAATGATTGAGCTGCCAGTCAGACAGTCAGTCAGTTCGGCATCAACGTTTTGTTTAATGAGCTTTTTACGAGTCGCGCCATGTGAGTGCACACTGTGTGTGTGTGAGTGTGTGTGAAATGAGCTCAGCTGCGTCCTCGTTCTCATCTTCAGCCTCAAAATGAACAACGAAAAAACTGAGAGCCAAGAAACAGCAACGGAACCGAGTGAATATGACGAGAGTCTTCTAACGAGTTGGCTTAAGTTTCAATTGATTGAACAGGGAGGGGAGTGGGGATTGTTGAGAGAGGAATTAAGAGATAAAGAATTGAGGTTTATTAAAACGTCGAATAACATAAAAGTGCATCAGCTGGCTAAAACTGTTTGGAATTTATAAGGCACTTAGGATTTACTCACAGTTAGATTCAGGTTTTTGGAGGTAATGAAAAAGTTTTTACAAGGGTTTTGATAAAATAAAGCTAAAAGCTACTCTGCTAGATTTTAACTAACTAATACATTTGAAAGGAATCAAATTTGACAATTATTTTTATTAGTTATTTTATTTCCTTTGAATTTCTTGCATACCAGTACCAAACCATACTAGTTTTCAAAGAAATGTTTCTTGCATACATGTTATTTGGACGGACACCTCTCTAAAGTGGACACTCCAACGGACGCCTCTTTAAAGCGACACGTCCCTTATATAATATAAAGCGTATACCTCTCTAAGCCGACACTCTTCTTACGACGGACACTCCGTTAAAGTGGACTGCTCTTTACGGAAACTCCATTCAGGCGGGTAACCCTTTTGAGCAGACGCCTCTTTAGTGCGGACATACCTTGAATAAAGTTTTTAAATGTAGCAAAACTCCCTTAAAACGTATTCCCCTATATGCTGGTCCCCTTTAAGACGGACACTTCATAACAACAGACACCTCTAAAAGTGCATACCCGTTTTAAGCAGGCACTTCTTTAGTGTAGACACCTCTTTAAAGCGGACACCCTTATTATCAAGCACTTGTTACCCTACGTTTGTTTATTTTTATGTCCTAGACCGGTGAAACTTTCACTGCAGTTGCGTATTTATCGTACATGATGCAAGTGCAGTTGCAGTAAACAATAACCAACTACCATACTCATCAAACGACCCTCTCTGAAAAGAGTCATAACTCCGCTTATGGCCAAGAACGAACATCATCAGTGCCCGGAGCGTGTCAATCAGACAATTGAATTGGATTTCGAGGTTTCCGTTACGGTTTCGGGTTTGTCGTTATTGCTGTTATTTTTGAACGTCGACTTGACGACAATCTCCCTCTCGCCTCCCTCGTTCCCTCTAGAGAGAGAGAGAGAGAGAGAGAGAGAGAGACAGAGAGAGAGAGGAGGAGGGAACCCACTGACACTTCCCCTGGCAGTGGCAATCGAGTTGTTACTGCGTTTGCCTGGCTTACAGCATGATTGCATACTGCTTTATAACCCATCCTTCGCTCCCACTCCTCCTGCCTTCTCTTCCACCCACTTGATAGACTATATCAACCCATTGGCAGCGACATTGAGCAGGATCAGGGGCTGCATAAATGCATAAAAGCGAAGCAGTTGTCGAATATTTGTGAATGTTTTGCATAAGCGGAGGCAGCAAGGCGTGCAACATGCAACGTGCAACGCGGAACGTGCAACAGTTGCCGATGCTGGCTGCATCCGCAAGATACTTTCAGCACAGCATCTGTATTTATGCATGAGGCTGAACAGTAGCAGAGCATGCGATTGTTTTGAGGCAACTTCATATGCATGCACTGCATAAAGATGTAAGGACAGAGAGAAGGACACATAAAGATACATTTAAATACACTTTATATCTTTGTAACTTTGTATATGTATCTGTATCTTCTCGATGCAATTCGTAGCCTTTGTCGTGTGTGTGAGGTTGCCCCTCAGGGCGCTCGTCACAGCGTGTTAACACTGTACAACAAATTGAATCCGCGTCGCCAGCTGCAATTTGTGAGCCATGTGAAACTTGTCGAGCTGCCCTCGCCAGCTGCCAACATTTTATGCAATTTTTAGCTCACTTCGTGTTATGCTGCAGCATTAAATATGAAAAATCAATTTCAGATTCCCTACAACATCCAAACCGCAGCATCACACGCATTTGCTGTCTCCCTCCAACACACACATGCAGGTGGCCCAACGCAGCCCTGGCCACATAACATAACAGTTTATTGTCGACGAGCAAGCTCTACATATGCATAGCGGGGGAAGGGGGAAAGTAGATTAGAAGGAAGTGGTGTGAGGAGTGCGAGGGGGAGGCGCTGGGGAGACAGATGCTGTTGCGGCTGGTGACGCCCCTATTTATATGTCTCTAGTCACGCTTTGGGCACCAAGTTTTCAAGTCCTGCTCGCCCAACCTCGCTAGTATCTCCCTCTTCTCCCCCTCTCTCCCTTCATCCTCCTCCGTTTGTCTCTTCTCTCTCTCCGTCTCTCTATTTCTATTCTCGCTGTGTTTCGCTTAGCTAAGCTCAGTATTTGCATAAAATGTGCAACGGCTGCAGCCGCAACGGTTGCTTTGTAGTTATACCCGCTACCCCTAAGGGTAGAAGGGTATTATAACTCTGTGCCAACCCAAAATCTATGTAACAAGCGAAAGGAGGCGTGGCAGACCTCACTTACAATATTTATTCTTAATCTACATCAACAGCATCCATGTCCGTCTGTCTGTCCGTATGAAAATCTAGATCTTTGAGACTATAAAAGCGAGGACTACCAATAATTTAAAAAGTTTTTTTTATGATTTTAGCCCCTTTCCGCCCCCTTAAGTCGCTAAAAACCGAATTCCAAGCAAACTTGTAAGGCAGGCCATTCAAGCTTAGATGATTAAGCCTAGATGATTTGTAAAAATTTAGTTGCGATCGCATAATTAATAAAGAAGTTATTTAAAAAACAAATTAAAGGAAATACTGATTTTGAAACCCCTTCCTCAAAGTATGCAAGAAAAAAGGAAGAAATAATTTTGGTATGGTGGGTAGCGGGTAAATCACAATCGAGCACACGCAACCGTTGCTTTCGTGCCTGTTTTGCATACCCTGCCTCGTTAGATGCATATGCATGTGGCCCTTAGCCCTGTTAATGGAAGGCCATTATAGGGTATATCAAATTAAAAGCAAAGCCTTACATACTGAATAGTTTCTATTATTGCAGGGTATATGCCAGTCTTGCATTAAATTTTGTCAATTGTACAGTGCTTTCGATATATTTATTCTCTCTCTTTACAGGATGTTTGCTAGCTGTGCATACCCTGCTATTTAATTTTGCCCCTTCATTTATGCGCTCGCCTCGCTTAGCTTTCACAGTTCTGCTCTGGTTTTGTTCCTTGTCCGCATTGTGAACCCTTTTGCAGGCACTTATTCGCGACGCGTTTCACAAAGTTCTCTTCGCAAATTAATGAAGTTTTTACTCTGCACTTTTTACTTTTCCCCGGCATACATATGATTAAAACTTTGCTCTCAGCCCTGAGAGTTCTGAGGTTGTAGGATCTCTGCTATGCCTCCTCCTCGTTCAACTCTGCATTTGCATGCATCGCCTCTGCACATTCTAAAAAAGTTGAACGTAAAACTTTTTGCCCGTTTACATTTTCATTTGCATTTGCATTGGCCACTCTTCAATGCAGCTGCTGCAGAGGTTGCCCCTTATAATGGTCGTAATATCTTTTCGTTACCTATTTCAATACCAGCCCAGCTAGCCCGACCCCATGCACAGATTTGACCCACTTAAATGTGCTGCCCAGATCACGATTTCAAGCGTCGCGGCGCCTCTTGTGGAATTTCTCAAATGGGGTATATTGGTTCAGAAGACTTACTATTTGTTTTCATATTTGTACTATGCCTTCTTAAGGTATTCATTTCTCTTAGCGTTTTCTTGGATTCTGAATATTGTAGAGAATCTGTGCATGATATATCATCATCACATTGTCTTAAGTTGTCACCTTTTTCCCATTCATCAGTTAGATATATTCGACCTGCAGGGTATCTAGCAGTCGTTCACTCTTACCACTCTTGTTACTTCTCTCCTGGGTCTTTTAGCTCGCTTGGTTGCTCAGTTTGCGTCTCTTTTCTTTTCTTTTAATTGTCTTTGGTTTTGTTTCTTTTCATTGCAACCTCAGAAATTGTTATTGTTGATGTTGTTGTGGCTTGATTCAAGTTTAATAAAATATTTAAATCCATTTTCTTGGCTCTTTTTCCTCTCGCCGTTTTTACTTTCTATTCCGTTCTGCAATGCGCAATGAATAGTTGATGCTATGATGGGAATTATCTGAATTAAACAGCCATGGCAAAGACTTCAGAATGATCACTGACAATTATCTTTAAGCTTGGCTACATTTCGACAAGCTAAGTTGGCTTAGAACTGTATTTGGTAAGTGCCTCCGCAGTTCAGACCATTTTGGTAGCACTCCATCGGGAGTTCTTTTACCAAACTGGGGTTCAACTCGTGCCTGCATTTCTTTCTCACCTCGTCGATTCACTTTGTCCGCTTGCCAAAACATTTTCACCGTTAATTGCAATCGCATTTACAGCTAATTCATTTAATTCGCACTCGAAAGTAGCTCAAAGGAAAAACGTTTTTACCGTTTTTCCATTTCGCTTTAGCTTTTTTCTCCCTTGCCTTTTTTTCCTTAGCTGTAACCAACTGGCAACAAATCGTGGCACTCAGGGCCTGAGCCACTCGAAGCGACAGCTTTTTAATTGACAGCCAGCAGGCTCGAGATCTGCCAGCGAGACAGAAGGAGAGTGAGAGGGAGGGGGATAAAAGAGACAGGGAGGGCATGGCTAAAGCGTGGGAGGGCTGTGCTGCGATGGGAACTGTGAAAAAACGGGTCAGACCAGGTAAAGCCCCAGAGACAGCTGCGTTGCATTGACTGGAATCGAATTGTCGAACCACTGGCAGCAGCTGGTCACACCAGAAAGGGGGGCACGACAATAGCTCGATGGACTTGATTAAAGATTTCACACTTGATTAAGCACGATGCCCCCCTGTTAAGGTATTTTGTATTGAGTTCCGTTCGCAGAGCTTTGCTGCCAAGTTTCAAGTTCGCTGCAGTAATTGATTAGCGATTTCCCTTTAGATCTGAACTTAAACAGCAATTTAGACTGATAAACTAATGTTGTTGATTTAATGACGAAAACATTGCCAAGGTTTGAGAAGCTCGAAGTGAAAATGCATAAATAAACAAGAAGAGACCAGTTATCTTCTCTAGAGAACGCACTCAGAGAGCGGAGCTAGCGAGAGAGAAGTTGCAGAAGATGCGCCCAAAAAAAAAAATAAATTTAAAATAAACCATTTTAAATGCACAACCACCTATGATAACAAGGTTAAACAGGTTCAATTTATTAGCACACAGTTAGCACAAACTAATTAGCACCGATTTAAAATGTAATCAATAGATTTTGAAGTAATTCAAGAGAGTTACTCGACTAAGTGATTAGTAGTCAGGTTCAGGTTCGGTTTCTGGTTCGGCGCCGGGGTCCGGTACGTCCTCTTGAGCCAGTGCAAAAGCCAGCATGGCAAATGCAATGAATATAAGCAGCTACAAAAAGGCAAAGGAGGAAAGAAAAGTTCAAAACCTGAATATTATCAAGAACCTTACACAGTCCTATGTATTTCCACTTACCATGAATTTCATGTTCATAGATTTTGATTCAAAGTTGACTCTTCAAAGTTAACTCTCGGACTGTCCACTTTGCGGACTGGCGGTCGCTAATTTATACTATTTTCGTATTCAAAGTGGTCTTAAATATTGTTTTCGTTATTGCCTTTTTCATTGTCACTATTGCATCAAACTGGTTCTGCACACTTTGCATAGCACGACAGTATTTTATAGAATTTGATGTACCCAAAAAAACGTTTAGCACACCAAAAAAATGTTGTAGTGAGTTCGAAAAAAAGATACGATAAGCAAGAAAGCTACTTTCCTCTATGCTCGACTGTGATACACCCGCTATATACCTTATCAAATACAATTATTTTTAAATATTGCATACGAGTATAAAGGCAATAACAAAAACAATAATTACGGCAGTAAAAATACGAGGGTCGTTTGATAAGTCCGTGACTTTTTGTATTTGCCGCGCACCTGCTCTAAATACAACACTGCTCCTGTCAGCAGTTATCGATTAACAGCTGACTGTAAAATTTAGAAAGCTGCGTTTTTGGTTTGCGTTTTATAGGCATTGAAAGCAGACGATCTCGATCTCCATTTTCGTTAAAATTCACGAGATCGTCTGCTTTCAATGCCTATAAAACGCAAACCAAAATAGAGTAAAATTTTACAGTCAGCTGTTAATCGATAACTGCTGGACAGCGGTGTTGTATTTAGAGCAGGTGGGAAATGCAAAAAGTCCTGACTTATCAAACGACCCTATTTTGAGGGCCTTGAGATCGTCTGCTTTCAATGCCTATAAAACGCAAACCAAAAAACGCAGCTTTCTCAAAATTTTACAGTCAGCTGTTAATCGATAACTGCTGACAGGAGCAGTGTTGTATTTAGAGCAGGTGCGCGGCAAATACAAAAAGTCACGGACTTATCAAACGACCCTCGTAATTCAAATCCACAACCAACAATGATAACCAGTCGAACGCTACAGTCAGGTGCTGACGGTAGAAGGCCATGGATTATCATGGTATACCGCGTATAATATATTTTCCCTTATTCATAATGACAATTTTGGTTTTGTTTGAATTATTATTAAGCATTTAAAATCAAAATATAAATTTTATATTCTTATTATTTAATTCGAACGACACGCACAAATTCAATTGACAGACAGAAGAAGAAGAACGCATAAACAATGCAAAAGCGAATAGACAAAAAGTATAAGCATTAGATAGAGCGAGAGGGCAATAAATTAATGTGGAGTTGTACAATAGCTTAGCGGAGTGTGTGCGGATTCGAATACCAATGATGTTGACAATGTTCGGGTTCGATTGCAGCCGCGATCAATGTGTGAAATGGTTTCCTCTTTTTTTCTTTTCTATTAAATAATTTAAAAGCTTAACAAACAATAATTTTTAAATTTTTTGGTACTCAACATATTTAATTAGAAAACTTTTATAAACTTTGCCGAATGTTGCACAAATCTGACAGTTGCGTATGTGTGCTTCGGCACTACGGCATTGATGCGTGTTAGAGCGGGACGCCGAAACATAAATGTGCAAATGCAGATATGCATGTATCGGCGTCCCGCTCTAACATTCGTGTACATTGTTTGTCTTAACTATTGCATAAAAATATAAAATTTATTTTGGGAAACAAATTATTTTGATATTTAATTAAATAATTTAGAGGGTGTAGTTTTCGACTGTTGTTTTTCTTTTAGTTTATAAGAATGAAAATAAAACCAAAATAAAGTAATTAAAATAAAAATTGCACTAGCCGCCGCTAGGACTCGAACTCACGCACAAACGGATTCTCCAAGAATTGCCGTTCGCCACTATAACCACTAAGCCACTGCCTCATTTGAAGATCGATCGGCAAAGTTGCATTCTGAGCTGGCAATTCTGTTACCATTATATGCAAATAAAAAGTTTGTAAATGCTGTGTGTCCGACGCTAGATTCGAACTTCGGTATTACGCGTAAATTAGGTCTTAATATACGCATAGGTATACGTTCAAATTGAGTTTAATTCGGATCATATCTCACTTATTTTTAGTCGGTTTAACTTACTTTTTAATTTTTTAAAAAAAACCCGTTGTAAATTTTTTTTTATATGGGGGATTTAAAATTTTTTTTTTTGGTTTTTTTTTTTTATTATTAATTGTTATTACTGATTTACAGAGGCGGGAAGGAGCGTGGCCAAATTTCAAAAAATTTGAGACACTGCAACATACACGGATCTTCTCACAAAATTTGAAGACTCTAGCTTAGAATTTCTAATCCAGTAAAAAAAATTATAATTTTGGGGTTTTTAAAATCCATGGCCTAAAAAGGTTAAACAGGTTCAATTTATTAGCACACAGTTAGTTAGCTAACTAATAAGCACCGATTCAAAATGTAATCAATAGATTTTGAAGTAATTTAAGAGAGTTACTCGACCTAGTGATTAGAATTCAGGATACGAATAATCTTTTTCGGGTTCCGGTTCGTAGTCGGGGTCCGGTAAGTCTTGAGCCAGTGCAAAATCCAGCATGGCAAATGCAATGAATATAAGCAGCTACAAAGAGGCGAAGGAGGAAAGAAAGGTTAAAAACGTGGATATTATCAAGAACCTTACACAGTCCAATGTATTTTGACTTACCATGAATTTCATGTTCATTGTTTTTGATTCTGAGTTGACTCTTTAAAGTTAACTCTCGGACTGTCTGTTCTGCGGACTGGCGGCCAATTTATACTATTTTCATATTCAAAGTGGTCTTAATTATTGTTTTTGTTATTGCCTATTTCATTGTCACACAACTATTGCTATCAAACTGGTTCTGGACAACAAAATACGCTAAGAGTCGGCCCAACATTTCCAGCACTTTGCATAGCACAAAACTACTTAATAGAAACTAAAATACCCAAAAATATGTTTAGCACACCAAAAAAATGCTGTAGCGATTTCGAAAATAAGATACGATAAGGAAGAAAGCTACATTCCACTCTGCTCGAGTGTGATATTACCCACTACATACCTTATCAAATACTATTATTTTTAAAGATTGTATACGAGTATAAAGGCAATAACAAAAACAATAATTAAGACAGTAAAAATAATTCAAATACACAACCAACTATGATAAAAAGGTTAAACAGGTTCAATTTATTAGCACACAGTTAGCACAAACTATTTAGCACCGATTTAAAATGTAATCAATAGATTTTGAAGTAATTTAAGAAAGTTAGTGATTAGAACTCAGGATACTCATAATCTTTTACGGGCTCCGGTTCGTAGTCGGGGTCCGGTAAGTCTTGAGCCAGTGCAAAAGCCAGCATGGCAAATGCAATGAATATAAGCAGCTACAAAGAGGCGAAGGAGGAAAGAAAGGTTAAAAACGTGGATATTATCAAGAACCTTACACAGTCCAATGTATTTTGACTTACCATGAATTTCATGTTCATTGATTTTTTTTTCTGAGTTGACTCTTTAAAGTTAACTCTCGGACTGTTTGTTTTTCGGACTGGCGGCCAATTTATACTATTTTCATATTCAAAGTGGTCTTAATTATTGTTTTTGTTATTGCCTATTTCATTGTCACATAACTATTGCTATCAAACTGGTTCTGGACAACAAAATACGCTAAGAGTCAGCCCAACATTTTCAGCACTTTGCATAGCACAAAACTACTTAATAGAAACTAAAATACCCAAAAATATGTTTAGCACACCAAAAAAATGCTGTAGCGTTTTCAAAAATAAGATACGATAAGGAAGAAAGCTACATTCCACTATTCTCGAGTGTGATATTACCCGCTACATACCTTATCAAATACAATTTTTTTTTTAAATTTTGTATACGAGTATAAGGGCAATGACAATAACAATAATTAAGACAGTAAAAATAATTCAAATACACAACCAACTATGATAAAAAGATTAAAGAGGTTCAATTTATTAGCACATTGTTAACACAAACTCATTAGCACCGAGAAAATAATCAATAGTTATTGAAGTATTCAAGAGAGTTACTCGACTTAGTGATTAGTAGTCAGGTTCAGGTTCGTTTTCTGGTTCCGGTATTTGGGCCAATGCAGAAGCCAGCATGACAAATGCGATAAACATAAGCAGCTGCCAAAGGACCAATGAAAAGCAGGAACAGAAAGATAAGTACGTGAACAACTTCAGGGGTGTAATGCAGTCCGATATTTTCACTTACCATTAGTTTCATTTTGATAGATTTCTTTCTGACTTGACTCTTCGAAGTTAACTCTCAGACTGTCGATTCTTTGGACTGCTGATCGGCAATTTATACGAAATTTGTTACAGCTTTTTTGCATAAGTTGTTGACTTAAGGTTGTCGAATCTGTATTGCGTTAAACTGGTTGGACGATTGATCTAAGCTTCGTCTTTTTCCTGGGTTCCTAACGTTTATCTCGGCTCGCACGTGGCATTTAATGTACACATTTTTGTGGCTGCCCTGCCTACATAATTAATGTATATTTTTGTCGTTTACTTAGTTATTCAAGATCTTCAACCAGTTCTATCCATAAATGTAGGTTATTTCGCCAAAAGAGTATGTTGCGATAGGGACAATACTTTTGCTTTAAGCAAATTAGCACACTAAATAAATTACGAACGGCTTGCTAATGTTGAGAACTTTGCGGTTTGGCCTGTTTACGACTACAATGTTTATTAGAGGTCAATGCTATGCGAAGATGGCAATAAAGATGCGTCTACCTACGATGGTTAAGACGCTCTCAAAGATACGAACACTTATCAAGGATTATCGAGACGTTGTTTTGTCTTCTGTTAATAAGTTTATCAAATGTTGTTTTAAAATGATTTTATATTTTCGGTAACAGAAACATAACGGAACACTTTGGCTAGGGTAGGAGTTGAGTGAGGAACTTTTACCAGCCTCCCTGCTGCTGCTGCTGCTGGTCGAAACCACCGCCGAAGCCACCTCCGAAGCCTCCCCTGCTGCTGCTGCTGTTCACCGCCGAAGCCACCGCCGAAGCCACCTCCGAAGCCTTCCTGCTGCTGTTGCTGCTGTTGACCGCCGAAGCCACCGCCGAAGCCACCCTCCTGCTGTTGCTGCTGTTCACCGCCAAAGCCACCGCCGAAGCCACCACCGAAGCCACCCTGCTGCTGCTGCTGCTGCTGATCACCGCCGAAGCCCCATTGGGCCGATGCAACGGCGAGCATGGCAACTGCGATGAATGTAACCAGCTGCGGGGCAAATCAAAAGGAGGCACAGAATGATTACAACAAGAAATTTATCAAGGATCTTCGTGTTGTCCTAAATTTCGACTTACCATGAATTTCATTTTGATTGATTTTTTTTTGAGTTGACTCTTCGAAGTTTACTCTAAGACTGTCTGTTCTTCGGACTGCTGATCGTCAATTTATACGGTTTTCGTCTTATGATTTATTATGGTATTTGTTCTTGTTGTTGCCTTTTTGATTGTCACATCACTATTTCGTCAAACTGGTTCCAAGCAACGGGGCACGAGATGAAAGCATGTTCGATTCCCGGGAGACGATTGAGCAAAGCTTCGTCAGATCTTTCTGGTTTCCTGAGGTTCTTCTCGGCGCAAACATGCCACCAGGCGATTGCCCTCCGTACAGATAAGAATTCTGTAATAAATATTGTCAACTATCAACTATATGGATTTACATGTGCCACAGATTATTCTAAATTCATAGCGTCTAGACGCACTTAAATTTGGGTCGAGAACTTGACGAAATAATAATCACGGTCGAGTTCAGCATCGGTTATCGCATTGCACTGAAGACAGATCATCGCGCGTGGGGTGTCGCCCTTTATTTGGGTGCAAATCGAACGAAATATTTTCATTTTGGGGTTCACACGGGGGCTCACCACAGAGTCTATCTCAAGCACTAACGTATGTTGATTATTTCCGTATATACTCGTGTGGCTTCCCTTCTCACATAGTAAGTGCAGCTTACGGTATTCCTATGTGATTGACAGTTCTTCCTATTCCAAAACAATGAAATGTTTGTAAATATTGTCAAATATTTACATTAGTTTGCTTGGAATCTGTAATCTTTTTCGTAACAATTTGACCAGAGTTTCTTGGGTTGACGAGGTTACTCATGCTCCCAGCATGTGGCTTTAAAGTTTTTATACCCTTTCAATACTGGAAATATTATAGGGTATGCTAACTTTGTGCAGGGGTTTATAGTGTAGTATATTTGTATTTAAGTATACTTATTGTTCTTACTAAACGTTAATAGCCAACTTAATTCAACCAAGTCTGTCTATGTTCAGTGTGTCCAGCATTTTGTCTGTATGAGCACGCAGATCTCAGTTGTTATGTAAACTGCAGATATCAAATTTTGATTAAAGATTTCTCTATATCATACGCACATTAATTATGCTTTGAATTTGGATTACGTCCTCCATTTGTTATTTAATATTCATTTGCAGTAGAGTTCAAGATTATAATAAGAATCTACAGGTCTCTACTTTAATACAAACACTGAAGTTATTCAGTTATTATTTAGTTATTGATCAAGCTTAGATTGAGGTTTTATATCTATTCTAGCTGTTTCTATTTACACTCTTGAGTTTTTCAGCCTCTGTCAGACTTTCTTCAACGCTTTGCTGTACCATTTATAGCACATACATTGTGTGTAAAATAATGCTATAATTCTGCTATAAAATGTTGCTAATTTTTCCATAATCATAAATATTCGTACAATCAATTTTTACTGCATGCGACCAATGACTTATATTTCATCGTTTGCTTTCTTACAGACCCCATTTCACATAAGCAGCAGCCACCCATAGAAAGAGAGAGAGATAGAGAGAGAGGTAAGTGAACCCGAGCTATATACAGCCCTCTCCCTTTCGCACATATGGCATCAATCTTAATTAATAACAAATTTCGTACGCTTGGAGCCGCCCTCGCTTGACAGCAGCAATGCGGTTGTATTCTCCTAGGATTATGGCCAACACGAGCCGACCACGTACGAGGCCCACTCACACTCACCCCCTACACACAAACACAACCTTCACACACGCACACACCCTTCACACACACACACACACACGCTGCTACGCATGCAAATGTGCAATTTGTGTGTGTGTGCGTGGTTTCTTTTTTGGGTTGTGCCAAACTGGGCTCGTTTCTGCGGCCTGGTCGCCTGTGAGTAGGCTACGCTGTACGTGTTCACGCTCTACACTGTACAGCAAAACACACTTAAGTGATTTTATGGCGCCATTTAAATGGCTTTTGAATCTGCCAAACGTTAAAATTTTGCGGCTCTTTCGCTCTCTCTCGAGGGGTTAGCCATAAATTCGGCCTAACGCGCTGCCACCTAAACGTGCCACCTAAAAGGCTCACAGCATGTCGCACCTGCTGCCACACGGTGCAGGTGGGTGTGCAGTTGTATTCACGTCTGTGTGTGTGATTGTGTGTGTGAGTGTGCGTGTTTGAGTTGAAATGCGCTTATCAGCAACAAGTAGATGAAAGCATTTCGGGCTAAGCTGACAGCAAAAGGGAAGTTGCAGGTGCCTGTCCAACTATGAGATACTCTACAATTGTGCTGCTAATTAGAAACAACACCCTGTTTAGTTAGAGTTTAATATTTCCCACTTTATACTTCGCAAATGTCCATATCATTGACGCTCCACGCCAGTTATTCCGCAGTTCACTAGTGATTCATTCTCTCTTCTGTCCGTGACTTGCTGAATTTGCTGCTGGGAATGAAGAGGGTTCACTTCACAGCGCTGTCTGCGGCTTATCAGCCAGACCAGTGAAGAGCGGCCGACCTCCCTCTCCCTCCCCCCCTTGGGCTATCAGCAGCTGTCGATGAGCTCGGACTGCCTATTGAAAGCAGGCGAACTGATTGAATGCTTGACAGACTGATTGACTGACGGAGGAGCGGACAGACGGGCAGACTGACTGAGATAGGAGGGGGTCGATTGACGGACTGACAGAGCCACGCGGGAGTACAGTAAGAATTGTTTGCTGCCGAAAAAGCAATTGAAGCTGAATTGAAATTGAAATTGAAGACGAAGGCATTGCATACTTAAGGCAAGCTGCGCAGTGCCGTCTTCGTCCAGCCAGCTGAGTGATTCGCTGATATCGCCGAGTATTCACAAAGGACGCTTCCGTTATGGGGGTAACTCGATATGAATTTCACAAAGTGGAAGGCATAAGACGGCAACAGCGGGTTGAATAATGCAGATTATGCTGATGCAAAGTGACATGGTGACATATTGTTTGTTGTATTGACAGCCTAAGCTATTGACACAATAAGTTTACAAGGCGAATAAATCATAAACAGTTTGCCACAATTTGCAAGTGAAATTTCAACTTAGTCTTCAAAAGATTTCTTTATTAAAGATCCCACCTGCTGTACTAAGTACAAAGCCTTAACTACGCCCCTCAACTCAACTGCAGGAAGTCGACTCTCAATTATTTTGGTCGCACGTTGCGTAAACGCAACGTGGTGCGTGGCTTTGTTTGCGCTCGGCTTTCGTGGGCTTTCAACAAAGTCCATGGCCAATATTTACGCCACCAAAATAATGTATAAATAATTGCATGTCACTGCTGCTGACTGAGCAAACAAGACGAGAATCTAGGGTATACAGAGAGAGAGGGAGAGAGGGAGAGAGGGGAGAGAAGAGTGAGACAAGCCAAAACATAGCGCACAATTATTTCCTTTTTTGTTTGGGCATGTGTTGACAGCTTAGCACCTGAACTAATCGGCGCGGTATACCTGACCCGTCAGCTCTGACATTAGCATAATGACAGACAAGAGGGCCAGTGTGTACACACTGTATTATCAATAATTACAGCTATTAGGGGAAACAACGAGATGCAGTCGAGGTTGAAAATCCAAAAAGGAAAATGCTGTTTATAACGCATTAAGTTTTATATTGCATGATTCACGTGAAATCAATACAATGCATGACAAATTAATAGCCACGGGCCACGAGCTGACAACTGTCAACAAGTTGAGGGGCAGTGGGGAGTGGGAGGGCGACAGGGAAGTAAGCCCATGAATGCGACAGTTGACAGCGTGTCTTCAATTATGCAAAATCTGTGAAATAAAATATTGTAAAAAACCAGAGAAAACTGGTTTTAAAATGGGGTATAACAGGCGGGCAAATGCTCTGTAGGGGTGGTTAGGGAAAAGTTTTTACAATTCTGTATGTCTTCCTTCAAAATAAATTGTTACATTTATGGAACAATTCTTATGAAACTTTGGAGAAAGCGAAAAAAACACCACAAAGAATAAGGTAGAAGGGTATTCTTACTTTGTGGCTAGCATTAATGTGTGTAACAAACAGAAGAAGGCGTGACAGACCCCAAAACTTTTATATATTCTGCAACAGCATCAACAGCCAAGTCAATAAAGTTATGCTTGTCTGTATGAACGCGTGTATCTCAAGGAGTATAAGTGCTGGGACTACCAAATTTGTTGAAAATATGTCTCAATATTGCACAGAAATAAATGATGTTTTAGAATTTGACCACGCCTTCGACCGCCCAAGTAAAAGGATAATTATCAAAAAAGAAGCGTGAAACTAGCACTGAAACATTAATTTAGTGAGCACAATAACTAACACTGTCCAATTGATTTTGTTTGGTTGGAAGTTATGTATGAAATAAAGTTAGTGGCATGTTGATTTTCATTTTGACGCCTGCAGTTATGCAATACAAAGTATGCTAAGCGCAAGAGTCGAATGCAACAGAACTAATTGAGGTGATCAGTTCCCGACTGTAGCTGTCATGCTTGTTCTTCTCTGAATTAGGTTACATGTTCGTTTGTTTTTCAATTTTTCCGAATTTGGTTTTTTTGCAGAGAAAGATTTTCCACGTCCAATTGCCAATCAATTCACTGTAATGGTCAAAATTCAGCCTTAATGGACTGTTTGAGATGCCCAATTTATCACTTAGCTAAATTGACATAGGTAATGACAGCATGCTAGCTAATTGAGAGAAATTAGCGTGAAATTTGCCAATGTAGTAATTCATTTAATGCTAAAAATGCATTCAAAGAGTGGTTACAAATATATAGACACAAACTATAGCAAATAGATTTAGCCGTTTTTGCTGTCTTGCTGTAATGTCAAGCTACGTATTCATTTTAGGGGCACCTTAAAGCAAAGAAAATAACATAACCTATAAAAAATAAATCAAAGACTCTGTACAGCTATTTTGAAATGATGTATGGTATTTCATTGGTGTAGTTCTTGGAATTTCTTCTTATAGCTCAGTTATGAACTGCGTCAATCACTTCATTGCATATTTACATATTTTTTGCAGAATAAAGCCATAATAAAGACCACCCACGTTAGCCAATGAAATTTCTGAGAAATACTCTGCAATCGAAAGAAGAAAAAGTGAATTATTCATATTATTATTCTATTTACATGTATATGTTGAACCAGTTCAGTTCCAGCCACTCCTCAGCTGTCAATGGAACAGTCAGAAGCCAATTCCCAAGTTAATCATCTATCATGCTAAAGGAGCAAAGTTTCTCACAACAGATTAACATCTAGGATATTGCTTTACCCGCCTCAAAGTTTACCCCGAGTACCTAGTCACAACAAGCTCTTAACTCAGCTCACACACACAGAAACACACATGCACACACACAAAGACACCCTCTCCCTCTGCTTGCATAAACAATCTTTCCCCACCTTCGTCTTGTGGGGTTATGTGGCCAATGTGTCGCGCCGTGTTGTCTGCAAAATGCGAGTTTGTCGCGTTGGTTCTTGTTGCTGTTGCTTTTTGCGCCTCATAAATCACAAAAATTTTGCGCGTGCAAAATTAATAAAAAGCAGAGACAAAACGTAAACCAACAAAAAAAAAAAGCAAAGACGACGAACGACGAAGAGAGCAAAGTACAATAAAAACTTTTTGATTTTTGGGTGATTTTTTTATTTGTTCGCTGCGCCAACAGAGGAAATTACAAAAGCCCTGACGTAGTGTGGCACGGAGTGGGTGAAGGGGCGAGGGGGTGACGAGGTGACGAGGTGTGAGGTGCTGTGTCACAGCCAGAGCCAGAGCCAGAGTGAGACGAGCCGACGGATGGACTGACGCATGGACAGGGCGGAAACGGAAGTGCGTAATGCCATACGTGACCGAGCTGCTCTTGCTGTCTCTCTCTTTTTGCGCCTCTCTCTTTTGTTTTTTATACGGACAGCAAGGTGCAAACAATTTTTTGATTAATTGCATGACATGAAATACCGAAAAACCACAGCAGCAACAACAACAGCAGCAGCATTCTTTTGTTGTATTCACCGGGGCAATGAAACAAAAGCCAGCGTCGTACTAAAAATAAATCTAGGCAGCCATAAAAACGCAATAAAGAAAAGGTGTTTTTTCTGCTGATATTACCCTTTAACTTACAGGCACACACAGACACACACACACACACATACCAACACAGATATACACACAGATACACACGGATACTGCAGACTGTAAAAGGGTTTTGTGCTTGCACAATGAAAAGCTCCCTGATGCGATGTGATGCAACAGATATGTATGGGTGTGAATGTGTATGTGTGTGAGAGTGTTCGGGTGTAAATGGGTGTGTGTGTGTGTGTGTACGTACCTGCCAGTGTATGGGTTCACCCTCACGCATTGTCAGCTTATCGAGTTATGGACTTTAGTTGTCAATAAAAAGATGAATAAGGACTGCTTAAGTTCCTTTTAAGTGCCTTATTTGTGAATATATTACACGGATGCGTTTAAGGTTGCTGTAGATGTTACGAAGGTGGAGCGGTTTATAGAACTGAAGCTGTAAACACGCATTGCACAAGATAGAAAAGTTACGTCGACTGGTTATGCAGAAATAAAACTGAAGGTACACGATATTACGAGTATTTGCATAAGGTTTGTTTTGCTAAATTGAAGTATAGGTTCAATATAGGTTGAAGTATGAGATAAGGTACAGCTTGAAGTATAGGATGAAGTACAGCTTGAAGTATAGGTATAGGTAGGAAGTATAGGAAGTATAGGTTACTTTATTCCGATAGTTACACCCTTGTTGAGGCAACTCGCAACTTGTCTCTCATTCTTAAAGTAATCTTGAAACTTGTTACACATGCTTTTTATTGCTGCACGCTGCAAAGAAATTAGAAGGAGCTGGATTGGACCGATATATCGTGTTGCTGCCATACCTACTATAGACCAATTTTTGTTATTTATCAAGATATTGCAACCAAATTTACTAGATTTGTGTTTTTGTATAACCATTATATGTCTTACAAATTTCATCTAAACATGAACACTATAACATATAGTTACAATAGGGACAATCCATCGAAGTGAAGGTTTTTTGTGGGAGACCAGTTTTGATTTAAGAAATCACTTAGCTTATCAGTGCCAATCAAAGTTATACATAATATTTAATACACACAAAGCCATTAAGTTCTTCTCCATTACATATCCAGTATAGGAACAATCGGGAGTATAAGAAACAGCAAAAGTATAGAACCTTCGGTATGCAGTATATACCCTTTCGTTCTGGTATTAAATTATGTTAGTGATCCCAACCTTTGGCAATCTGCAGTTTTCTTTGGTTATTCGAAAATTATCAAATCTTTTAAGAACACACTCTGTAGAAAGCTCTCTCGGCTTATTGTAGGTTCGATACTTACATAACATAAAGACTATGTTAAATCTATGTAAACTAACATTAAGATTAATATTAAAGAATTCTGAGTTAACGTGTCGAATAAAGAGGAAGTATTGAAGCTTCGTGTGTGAAATACAATAATAAAGCTTCCACAATGTTTATCCCCAACAGCTGCTCTAGTTTAAATAAACATATCACTTAAATATTTCTTGGAGAGTAAAGTTGCCTGTTATGACGTAAAGTATGCATACCATCTCCACTTAATTAAACATTTAATAGCAAAAATAAACAAAGAGAGAGTTGATTAGAACAATCTGTAGCAAAGGTTTTCCAGAGATGCCCAGATATAGTTGACCCCACCCCTCACCCCTTTGTCAACAATGAATTCCCCCGCTGGAAATTAAAAAGCAGGCCCGACGCATGCAGCAATTATTTTCAGTTATGTTCTACCTTTTTGTGGATGATGATTATAAATGATTGTGGAAAGCGTGTTGTGCATGGGAGAAAACTGGGTGGGCTCTCTCTCTATCTCTCCGTCCCTCTCTGCATCTTTCTCTCACTGCCATAAGCAGATTCGGGTTGCTTCAGTCTTAATTAAAATTAATTAGAGTGGTTAACATTTTGAAGCGGGCCGAGCGCGCTACTAGCTCAGCTATCGCCCAGTTAATTAGGCGCTGCGACTAAACTGACGTAATTGCGCCATAGAGAAGGTTAGGGGAAGGCTAAGGAGGGGAGAGGAGGGATTGTTAGTTGGCAGCGTGTTGTGCAAATGTGAAAGCGGCAGCTGGCCAAATGTGCGAAAATTGCCAGCAAATTGGCGGCCCACAGCGAGCGATTTTTGCATAGCTTGAGCAGGTCCCCTCACTACCCCCTCCTCAGTGTCTCTCCCTCTTGCCATCAATCAGCGTGGCAGTGTGTCAGTCAGGCGGAGGCACAATGTGCAGCACGTTGCAAGTTTGTCTCTCGTAGCAGATCAAAGAGAATTGCAACAACAATAGAACGTGGCGATTATTTTTCAGTTTCTCAGGTTCTACTTTCTGCAGAGAAGACGACGACGACGACGACGACGACGGCGACGACGGTGGCAGCGGCCTTTTGCCCTGCGGCAGCTGCAGCCCGGCTAACGGTACCAGCTGTGACTGTGGCTGCGATTTCATTATGCAGATCGACAGCTGCTGTGGGTTCTCTACAAAGCCCCCGCTATCTGCCAGACGATCTGCCTCTCTTTCACTACCTTTTGTCCCTCTCTTCTCTCTTTCTCTCTCTCTCTGTCTCGCACTATCTCTTGCCTTTCTTCTCCTCCTCTGAGTTGAATTATAGCTCAGAGCTGCTCAGTCTGCTGCCCTCGCTTTGGGCCACGCTTCGCTCGACTCTCTTTGCCTTCTTTGCCTGCTCTGCCTTTGTGGTCTTCTTTAGCCGGTTTTGTTGCTTCAAGCCTTTGCTGGCAATTGTTTTCAGCCAAGTTCGGTCAACAACGAAAAAAAGTATTCACTTTACAAAGGACTTTGGTGCCTTATGGCGCTGGCAGGCGAGAGAAAGAGGAAGAGAGAGGAGGGGGAAGAAAGCACACACTGAGGCAAATTAGCTGTAAGAAAATAGGATACTTCTTGCAAAATATTTATTAATTTTAGAGGAATATAATGGAAATCTGTGTGTCAATTTAAATTTGAATATAAATAATAAATTTTAATTTTAATATTATTTAGATTTACTTTTGATTAAATAAATAATGTTTTTAAGATTCTAAGGAAAAAGACGAGAAAATAAATTGAAATATTTTCTGTGTGTCGATTTTAAATACTTTTGAAAAGTTTAATAACTTAAGAGGGGAAAAAAGGTATTTGCAATAATTTATTATACAATAAATTATTGTAAAAAATTAAGAAATTTTATTCCTTTTGGCAGAAGGTAGCGGGTAACACTGTCGAGCAAACTTGACTGTCACTTTCATGCTTCCATTAAATAAAATAAATATTTCCTGAGTTTAATCCTATTTTATTTGACTTGGGAGCAGAAAATTGGCTACAAGAAATAATAATTATTATTAAAGTATAATAATTTATTCAAGAAAAGAGCATGAACAATATATTTATAAACAAAAGAAAAGCAGCTTAACTTTATAATGAAATTGCTCGCTGTGTTTAATGAAATTTAATGTGACTTGAGAAAATTTCTGAATGAATTTTGATACTGCAGAATTTTTAAGTTTACCTTTTTTTGGGAAGATTTTCATTTGGCTTCTTCTCTTTTTTAATTACGCGCCAACTGCAAAAACTTTGTCAAGTGTTTTCCTTTTTTTTACGCCGGATAAAGGAGGGCAAAGAATCCGGAAAAGGCAGAACGAGAAGGTGAAGCAGGCAAGTGAGCGAAGACGGAGTGGGGGAATGGGCCAGGGGAGGCATGTCTGTTGCAGCTATTAACGCCAGTGTCCTCTCTCTCTCTGTCTCTCTCTTTTTCTCTCTCACACAGTTCCTTTCTCTGTTTCTCTCGACTGCCGTTGGCCGTGCGCTCTTATTAACTTGGCCAATTTCAGCGGCGGAAGTTTAATGGCAACAATGCCAAATGGCATGGCAAAAATTAATTAAATTCCAAAAATACGCACGCAAAATATTTATGCACATAATATATACATACATATTGACGGGGGTTATACACATCCATATATACACGCACATCCGATAAATGACGAGGCCTTTCCCACAGCCCCAGCACGACACGCACCCGCACGCGGACCCCCAACGCAACCGCAGACGCTGCGGCGTCTGTTTCCCACAGTCGACAATCGTCAGAGAGTTCATCTCGTCGAGTCGAGTCTCCGCCTCCTCTGCACCTCCTCGGCACCTCCTCTGCATCTTCTCTACACCTCGTCTGCACCTCCTCCGCATACAGACGATGTCTTCAGTCTCCGCAGACTGTGTCGCCAGTTTGGCTGTGGAATTGTTTACGAGCCAAGCTAAAAACCAAGACAGGAAGCCATCAGCGCAGTGAAAGAGTGGCCCAGTTGTAGTTGTTGTTGTTGTTGCCAATGCTGCTATTGTTGTAGTCTTTTATGGTCAGCGTTTAGCTCGGATTAAATCCAAAAATGTATCTTCTTTTTTGTGCCTGCCAGCTAAATGCAAATTAGCCATAAAAAAACCTTTGAGCTTGAGTTTTCTTTGGGATATATATGCAAAGATGTAAAGTATATAATATAAATTGATTTTATCTATATTATTTGATATTTCATTCTGTTGAATTGCTTTATCTTTTGATTTTCATATCATTATTTTCACAATTTTGAGACTCTTTCTTAAAAGTTACTTTATACTCTTAAGTTAGAGAAAAGGAGAGTCACTTTATAATCCTACTTTAATTTATTTAAATTTATTCTAAATTATTCAAAGTATAATAAAGGCTGCATAGATGATTTATTCCCCTCACTACAATTATCGATAGCTTATAGGCGTTAACAAACACTGTTTACAATTAAATGCCTTTTTTTGGTTTTAATAACTTCCATTCTACCTTGGCGACTAACTTTGATTACTTCAGTTTCCAACATCTAAGTACAGTCCTCTCTAACTTAATCGTTGAACTTACATAACTACGATATATATTCGATAACGAACAGTCAGTGTTGAAAAAGTTCAGTAAAATATATAAGTTATAAGTTAAATAAATCATTAAAAAGTCAATCAATAGTTTACTTTATAGACATAAAAACAATGTTAGACATACAGATTACATATTAATAAATAGTTATCTTCATAAGGTCACATCTTCAATTTCTCAAGTATTATATACCTTCTACATATCCCTTGCTTTATCAAAGGGTATTAAATAGCTTTACTTTCTTGCCTGTTTTTTAACGACATTTTCCGTTGGCAAATGAAATAATATTTCTGACTGCACAGCGTGAAAATTATATGCGAAAACTTGTGTACGGCAATTAAGTTATTGATTTAATTAAATTATGTTTTATGCCGTTTTTGGCTGCTTTTTTGGCTGTTTCTTGGCCTCGAGCTTAGCCTTTTAATTGTTTAGGAGCTGAACAAAGTTGAGTTTCAGTTTGAAGCACAAACTTTGACGGAAGTGGAATGGGAGAGAGAGGAGTAGAAAGAGAGATGGGGAAAAAGAGACGGGGAAAGAGAGCGGGTTAGAGACAGATAAGAAGAGAGAGAGAGGAAGAGAGAGAGAGAGGTAGAGAGAGGGGGGAGAGGCTTAGCCAGCCTTGAGAACATTTTCGTGGGCAAATTGCAGTGCGGATGGATTGCAATTTATTGGATTGGCGCGCTGGGGCAAGTTCATCTAATATGCGATTAAATCGAACGTGCCAGCTGTGTAGTAACGCAGATAGAGAAAGAAATAACGAGAGAGATAGAGAGAGAGAGCGAGAGTCGTGATGGCGGGGCTTAACCCGCTGACGCCCAGCTAGTTAACCCAGATGCGGCCAGGTTCCGGCAGGGATAACATTTGCCCGCGTTGCCTTCGCCTTCGTCGTCGGCTGCGGCCTGTGTTGCAGGCAGCTTCTTTCAATGGAGCCACAAAATGGATTATTATGTTAATTACTGTCATGTCACGTAACGTCAGCCAGCAAAGGGGAAGGGATAGCGGCGTGCGGCTGCTGCTGCTGCTGCTCACCATGGCAATGCAGCTTGCCATCTGCTGTCGTCGCTGCTGTCGTCGCAGCTGCCTTTGTTGTTGCTGCTGCTGCTGCTGTTGTTCTTGCTGCTGCTGCATTAAAGCCCCATTCAACTGCAAATTAGCACACAAAATATGGAGCCATTGCGCTGCTGTTCAACGTGCCGTATACGTAATGTGCGCTCATTTGGCTCGGCATAATAAATTTCAATTATTTTCATTGACATCTGCAGCGGCTCGTAAAATGTTGCAACTGAATAACGTTATTATACGCGGCTTTAATTCGGGAAACGCGTTAGTTCTTAAGTTGGAAGGGAAGAACAGTGAGAAACATTTAATGAAAAAGACTTTAATTGACAATTAAAGATAGAAATATTGAAGAAAGATTTATGGCATTTCTATAAACAGAATATTGACTTTAGTTGATTTGGAAACATAGAAGAATTGTTTATCTTGCTTAATCCAGCAGTATTAAAAGAGTCAAATCAAATCATATTTAAATTGCAAATAAATTAAGGAAGAAAGAATAAGAAGAAAAAAGTGATATTTATCAATATAACTATAGTTGAATAATAACCCTAATTTCTATAATATTTATTATAAAATTAAATTGAAAGAGTTAAGAAAACAAAAAAAAAAAAACCAAATCTGAAATCAAGATAAAACACAGTCAATCCATTAATTAATTTGTTCTATAACCGAAATGACAAAATAAACCCGCGATAAATCCGAAGATAGCGAAGTGAATGGAACAACTTGTAGATCAGCTCATTATATCATTAGAAGAACAAAGCGAAGAGAGAACTGAGAATAGAAAAGCAAAAGCCCCGTTGGAGCTGAGCCAGTTTTAAGTTTCGATTTCAGTTTCGTTTTGGGTTTCGGTTTCGTCATGTGGCGCACGGCCAAGATCCCATGGACGTAATTGTCGCAGCCGGTTCGACGAGGTCGCATTGTTAGCCAAACAAGGCGCCAATAATAATCGTAATCGTAATCGTAATCGTGGTCGTCATCGTCATCGTCGTCGTCAACGTCAGCGTAATACTTAATAATCATCACCGTGCTGTGAAATAATATAGAAAAATTATGTAAATTATTGTGCCGTAAAAGGTGAACTCAGACGTCGGACAGACGAAAAGTTTCTCGTTTCGTTTTCGCTTTTCGTCGAGATTTATGAAATTTACTGCTCAGCCGAGCATCAAACGCGCGACGCGAATTCTGGCTACCTTTTTGGGGCATTTCAAGAAATTAGTTGAGAAATATTTTCATATTTTTGATGGGGCTCCTCTCTAGCATTTTATTTACATAATTAATTTCATTTGTCCCGCACACCCTTGGGCCTTGGGCCTTCTTCTGCTGCTGTAGCTGACAACTACTTTGATATGTAATTAGAATTTATGACCATGTTGTCGCTCCGCAAGTGTCAACGAAAGAAGCGCAAACTTGCTACCAACTTTTTTGTACCCTCTCCGCACTTTGGCCAGCCACCCAGTCACCCATTCGGGCAGTTGTCCAGTTGCTCACTTGGCCAGTCCGCAGCACTGACAGCTGACAACCATTGGTTGTTCTGAGAGCTCCAACGTCAACGGCACGTGACAAGCACCCTCACTCGAGTGTGCAGTGGAAGGAGCAGATAAGCCGAGGGCGAAAGCAGCTCAACTTACCAGTGCTTAACGGGGTTGTGAAGAGCTTAAACTGGAGTATGGCAGCCATGTTTGCATGAGGATTTTTAAACTCGTTTATTCTAGCTACTCGTATAATACGGATTTATATATGTTTAAATATGTGTATTATTTAATAGAGATTGAGAGTAAGCAGAGAAAGTGTATAGAGGGTTAACAGATGGAAGCAAATTGCTAAGGTTTCTAGTTATAGAACGGATTTAAAGATAGTGAATTATGGGTTTTATTCAATAGAGATCGGAAATTAGCAGATAAAGTGTATTGAAGGCGAACAGATGGAAGCAAATTGCTAAGGTCTCAAAGAAGTAATGAAATGAAGGAGCGCTGAATAAGCGCTTACCTCGAGTAGATAGATATTCATGGTAATCATTTGTTAAGGGTTATTGTATAGAGATTAATAACAGATTATTAAATGAAATTAATTTAACTTTATAGTATATATAGATAGTTATATAACTTACTTACTAGTGAGAATAGAGCCTTAGTATATCACGGTTTATATACAAAAATAAATGATATCATTGATTATCTCAAGATTAATATAAAATTAAATGCGCCGCATTGATTATTACATGAGATAACTGTTAATACGTTATAACTAAGTCTTTCATGAATTCTTGAAGACGCGAAATAACAGTAGATCATTTTACTTCGACAAACGAATTCATGAAATGATATAAAAATATTTTATACAGAGTTTCTTGAAATAATTGAATTGCATAAAATGAGCTTTGAATACAGTCCGGCTTCATTTAAATAAATGTACCAATGAGTTTGATTAAGGGCAGAATACGATTAAGGTTTACTAGATAAGGTCTTTAGCTAAATGATAAACATAATGAGGGTGTTCTAGTTTATGTCTGTGATATCCAACTATATCTAACTTCAGATCTAATCTAAACCAGGTCAAACTATGTAATTAAACGCACCTCACACCCTATGCAGAAGGGGTATCTATTGTCACACATTGTGTAAGGCAGCTGTCGTAACTGGGTACCCCATTAGCTTCCCACGATCTCTGCGTATCGTCGTTCTCAGGGCGCATCATGCGAGTTGGCTAAGCAAACAAGCCGCGATCTGGAGAAGATCGAGCTAAGCCGCATTACTGATAATAACATGGGTAAACAACGAGCACATGGAACTGTTTCTACGCAGACTGGAAGACGATGGCGACAGTTGACGATGATGATGGAGATAAAGATGATGATGATGCTCGACGGGAACTACGCGTCTCTGAGGCAGGCAACAAAGCGTTGCAAACGAGCGTGGCAAGCACTCGAGCAGCGCCCACGCCAGCTTAGAGGAGTGACGCATGCGGGAAAGGGGGCAAGGGAGGGGTAAAGAGGTCACTTGCAAATCCGAGCTTACGTAAAGTGCATTCCGCGTAGTTGGCATTGACTGAAATCGGAGGAAAAAACCCCATTGAAACTATTATCAATTATTTGCTAATTGCAATTGCGCAGCGAGGATGGGTCGCTTGCTTACCTAATTGCAGCAAAGCGGCTTAGCCAAAAGTAGACAGCGAGCAAAAAACCCGTTAACAAAAAGGGCCACCCACTAAAAATGGCGACAAGCCCGAAATAAATATGGAGAGTGCGTAATTATTTATGTTGTTTTTTTTTGGGCTCTGTGACAGGCAGACATATAATATAAAAGTTGTAATACCTACTCAATACCCTGGGAATTGTAGGTGCAGAGTGTAGGGTGTGCTGAGTTTGAACATGAGATATGTGAGAAGGAAAAGAGGTAAAGAGATATGATTTGGAATATTATATTACGATGCTTTCGATTTAATTTGGTAGTGCAATTACGTAGTGCAACACAAGCTTCTATTTTTTAAGATCAATAAAAAATGATTTAAGATTTTCAGGATACTTTGACAAAATATTAGCTTTTTATAATTTTTTCGGTAGTGCGAACATTATTTTCTTGGTTTATCGAAACTTTCAATTTATCATAGTTTTTTGTCAATGCTTTCAGTAGTTCGAAGCATTTCAAAGTGAAGAGATAAATAGTTCGCATACGAAAATTTTGAACCTTCCTCTACAATTGCTTTTTAGGTTGCTTTAACCTATTTACGCAACCTATTTTTGTATTTCTTGTTGGAAGAAACAACATTTTGGGTTTCTAACAGGGATCACTATTGCTAAAGTTGCATTCATATGATGATTGTTGTACATAACATATATAAGATCCCCTATATAAAACCTCTCCCTGGATCACCTTATTATCGAACATAAAACCTCTTTGTAAGGTAAACCTAAGTCAATATCTTTTTTTTAGACGTCCTCAACACTTCGCGACAATTCGCACAGGGTATCTGCTCGTTGCGTTAACTGCTCCCGCTCTGCTTATTCGGCTTTTGATTTCTTTCTTTATGGCACTTGCGTGTTTTTAATGAGACGACGAAAACTTGAGTTCGCGTGCGGCAGAAAGTGTTGAAAGTCTTCTGTCCCCTTCATTTAAGTTTGTTTGTTGTTTGTTTTACTTGCGTTTCTTTTGTTTACTTTGTACCTCGTTCGTTGTTGTTCGTTGCTTATTGTGATTTGTCAAACTGTTGTTGCGGGCTTAATAAGCGGAAACACGACAGCGACACATGTGGTGGCATGGTGGGGCACTTGCAATGACTTTGATAGTGCAGTCAGTTACAGTTCATAGACCAAGTTTCGACTTAGGCAACTTTTCTTTTCATTGTCAACGTAATTAGCGAGTTATGAAAGAACCCAAGACAGTTATAGTTCTTGGATGAGTTCCCTTTTGGGCAGTAATGATGCGTCATGCAATGCGAGAGAGGGAAAGAGAGAGATAGAGAGAGCTCTGCTCGAGTTATTGTTGCGTTGCCACCAAATGAGTTTCTTGTTCTAATTACCTGGCCAAGATGAGTTCGCCGCTTCCATTGTGTGCGTTAATGAGGCAATTAGGCAACGCGTTGATTGCCCACCACTGTGACTGGACACTCCTGGGTAGAATTCAGCGCACTCTTCCAGTTTCCCGCTTAAAGAAAGTTCTCCAGCGAAAGTTTGCAGACAGAAAAACAAACTGGCAGAGTCAATAAATTCCTCGCCTCGCTGACTTTTCTGCACATCAATGCAAATTGCGATTGGTCTGCAATTCTACGCCAGAGGGAAATTCTTGTCGGGAAAAATTCTAAAGAAAAATCCACTTTATGTTGCTACAGTACTTCTCTTCTATTTTATTCTTCACAAGTCTCTGTTCTCTTTTATTCTTCATTCACAATGCAAACAAGCGACTTTTTGCTGCGCTTTTTATTGAATTTCAACTTTTTAAAAGGATTTTAAACTTGAATTCTCTGCTTAAGATTCAGTAAATTATTTAAAAATGTTTTTAAACAGTTTTCCAACTTCATTTAGTAGTGCATTTTCTGCTTAATCTTAGTGTAAATTATAAATAAAATAATTTTAAACAATTTTACAACTTTTTCAAATAGAACAAAAACTTATTTGTATTTATTTTTACATTTAATTCGAAATGTTTTCGCATTTAGAATGTGCCCCCCCGCAACTTCTGTTGAGCGTGTACACAAACCACACAAAATACCGTTACATTTGCAACTTTTTAGCAGCTGTTGCTGCAGTTGTACAGACATTTCCTCCCCCTCCCCCTTCCACTTCCCCTGCCACTGGCTTGTCTCATATAAATCACAAAACGCACTTAGTACACATTGTGAAAGTTGCAAAAAGTTGATGCCACAAACACCGCAGCTGCCGCAGTCGGCGTTGGCGTCGGCGTCGAGTGCCTGTGGCAACCCTAGAAAATTTCTGCGATTTCCTTACAGTATCATTGAGCAAATTAAAAGATAAAAAACCGCAGCCAGAAGAACTTGGCCGCTGTTCTTGCTGCTGCTGATTGCGGCGCGCCGCACGCACTCGCCGCACGCGCTGAGGCAGAGCACGCAAAAAGTTGCAAGCTCCAAACGAGTTTCTTTTTTTGCTGCTGTTGTTTTTGTTGTTGTTGCTTCTTGCTTTTAGGCAAAGTTAAATGTAACGTGCTGCAAAGCGACGGCAAAAGAAGCAAGAGATTGCCCCAAACAGAGTGGAGGGAGACACAGAGAGAGAAAGAGGTGATGATGATGAAAAGAAGAAGTGATGCAGCGAATTCGAGATACCCCTCAATGGGAGAGGAAGTACGAGTAAACAAAGAGTAGTGAACTCGCATAGATATGCATGTAGGAAGTTCATATACCCTGCGATTGTAGAATGGAGAATATTATGTCTAGCTTTTTATTGTTCATTTGAGATTTAATAAAATATATGGCGAAAATATGAGTTAAAAAAAACAACGCAACAACAAAATACATGTAAATTTAATTATTTTTAAAATTCAATCTAATATTTAGAAGCTTCCGGGACAGTATTCTTTTCCCCAAAATTCATCATAAATACATGACTACCTGAAAAAAAATTGAAGAAAATCGGTGATGAGCGTATATGTTTAACCTGTACCATATTTTTTTAAATATGCTTAGTAAACACTTACAGACTCCCATAAGTCTCAAATTTACATACAATTTGCGGGGATATTGCTGATTTTAAAATATGATGATTACACCCAATAGAACTCGATTTGAGACAAAAATGCTAGGTGCTAGTTTAGGAGATATAGTCTCCGATAAGTCCCAATTTTTATAAGTAACCAGATTTCAGTAAATAAGTAAACCATATTCCGCCCACGCAAAAAGGCATTGTGCATTACATGTTCAGAATGTGACCAGCTGGGCTCATCTTTAGAAACATATTACAGCTAATAAGCTAAGATTTATAAAATATCTTACAGTAAATATCGATAGTAAATGTTAATTCTGCAATTGTTAATGTTAACAATGTTCATAAAAATACTAAATATTTAATTTAGTATATCACCCAGATGTTTCGCCAACTCCCTCTGGCAGTGCATATACCCCATGTTGCTGGCCACACTGTAAGCAGCATAATTATTGTGTGCCGCCGAGTGGAGTCCAGTCAAGCGAGGGCAGTGGGTTAACGTGCGTGGCGCCCCCTGGCGGCGGCTGCAGCGTCAGCAGCAGCACAATTGAAGTTGTTTGCGCTTTTCGAGTTTTTGGTTCAGTTATAACTTTGATTACTTTTATTTTGCAGGCAAACGAGCTGCAAGCCACAACAACAACAACGACAAAAGCAACGGAAAACAATAATAAAAAATAACCTCAAACCGGTTGCAGTTCGAGCGGCTTTTGTGGGTGTATTATTGTTGCTGTTGTGTTGTTGTCGTTGAGTCTCGATTATGCAATGCGTCGTGTCGCCGCTCCAAAAAAGAAAGAAACAGTTGTACAAACAGAAAGACAGAGAGAGGTGCCGAGGGAAGGGTGGGGAGGGGTCAAAAACCCCCCATCGTTTGCTGCGCTTTGTGTATTTGCAATGTAATTGGCAGACACTCCCCCTCCCCCATCACACCTCCGCCCAGTGCCTAAAAAATCCCCACTACACACACATACGTGTATGCACTCAATCTGGTCACTCTAATCAGCAAACAAATTTGTTGACATGTTGGGCAAACGACTAGAAAAGTAGCTCAAAAACAAATCTGAAACAGAAACAGCAAGAGAAACAGAAACAGAAACACAAAGACAAACACAAACGAGGCAACAACAACAGCTAAGCAGCTTTGTTTTTGCTTTGACTTTGCCTTTGTCTTTGCTTCTGTGCTGCGCCTACTTAACTGTTGCTGTTTGCTCTCTTTGTGTTTGTTCTTGTTGCTGTGCTCGTATTAACAGTCTGCTTTTTGTTGCTCTTATTAGCAATACTGGAGGTGGGGTAGTGAGAGAGAGAGAGGGAACGTGAGCGGGAGACCCAGAGCACATCTGTGTTTTTTGTAACGTACATTTGACCCTTTTATGCGCCCCTGAAAAGTGCTTAACAGTGCAAAAGAGAGAGGGAGCGGGAGAAAGAGACTGAGAACACATTTGGATTAGGAGAGCAAAGCAGAACCAGCAAAAAGAGCTTAAGCAAATACTGAGTGTGGCCAATTCTGTTGAAGGGTAAAGTGCCCCAAAATGAGAAGAGAAAGAGAATATTATCCTCGCCGCAACTGAAACGTGCTGAGCAGTGCAAGATAACCATGTACAGAGCACTGTTAATGCAGCTGTTAAGCACTTGGCGCAAATGGTGTAACTGGAGTTTGCAGATCCAGGGTGGCCAACTGTCTCTCAGAAAGACAGGACAGTTTTGGAATCGGGTAAAAACGAATAAGAAACAGCACTATAGATTTTTGATTAATAATAGGCCTTAATTTTATTAATTATTAGCGGATTAAGGCTTGAGAGGCAAAGCGATAAATGCAAATATAGATTAATATACAAATCATGCGGTGGTAAATCGATTTTTAGATCAATATCATATCCAGTCAGTAACATATCGAGATTATTCCAGATTACCCAAAAATAAAAGCACAAGTACATATGTATAAAACAACGCGGACCTGGCAGCCCTAATGCACATGACAGCTAAGACTAATTGAATTTAATCTATAATTTAACTGTCTCTCTCTCTCTCTGCTATTCTTTCCCTCTCTCCACCTCTAAACTTTGTTAAATTTCCCTTCTATTCAGTATAGTATTGAAAGTTATGTAAGTGGCGCTGTTAACTGCGCTAAGCACCCGTGTAATTCTGCTCTTTATGCCAATTTATAGACTTGGAAAATTGCTTTTAATGTTATAAACTTAGACAAGAACAAGAACATAGCAAGAGACTGCAATATATGCATACGCTGTCAGTCCCTACCTGTCTCTCCCTCTCATCCTGCCTCCTCTCTGCGGACTTAACTCGTAAAACATAACCGAAACCTTTTTGCGCACGTCAAAGCCGCTTAAAATTAACCCCAGAGCGTCAGTGGGAGAAAGAGAGAGAGAGAGGGGAGAATAAAGGAGAAGGGAAGCTAGAAAGGTAGAAAGAGAGCGGCACACGCACATCCGTTGTAGACATAACGAGCCCAATGGCGTTATTCAGCAGCACCCGCCACCCCACTCTCTCCCTCTACCTCCCCACTTCTGTTGCAAATGTTATCCCATTGCACTTTTGACTCGACTTCGTCTGCTGCTCCACATACGCGACGCCGGCAGCAACAGCTTCTGCTCGCTTCCGCTGTCATTGTTGTTGTTGTAGTTGTTGTTGTCTGATACTTTGTTGCCGGTGCGTTATCTCAGGCTGCTGCTGTTGTTGCTGCTGCTGTTGTTGCCTGGTTGCCAATGCCGGTTGCCACTGGTAGCCCCATTTCCTTTGAGTGCATTAGAAGTCAAGTGAATGAACGTGTACAACAAGAGAAAGAGGAGGAGAAGCTGGTGGAGGAGGAGGGAAAGAAACACATGATGAAGAAGAAGACGAGGCAGAAGTGGCAGCTGAAACCGTTGCTTGCCTCGTTTTGTTGTTTGACTTTTTGGTCTTGGCCTTAAAAAGCGACGAGCTAACTTGTTGCGCAACAGTCAAGCTAAACGAGCAGACGACGCAATGCAGCAAGAAGAAGAAGAGGGGGGAGGGGGGAGGAAGCAGAACCAGAAGTAGCAACGGCAGCAGCAGCAGCTGAAACAACTGGAGGCGCAACAGAAGCTGGAATGGAAGTTAAAGCTGGAACTGTGCAGAGACAGAGACTGTGGCACTTGGCCACACTGCAACGGGTTTGTCTTTTCTGGCTCCCTCTCTCTGTCTCGCTCTCCCTTCCCTCCTATGTGTCCCCCCTCTCTTGTTGACCCGTTTTCGTTGCCTGCCTCTGCCTGTTGCACTTGTTCTCGTTCTGGTTCGCTAGTGTACACCAGTCACCATGGGTTGGGTTCGGGTTCGTGTTCGGTTGGGGGAGCTACATACGTTTGCTACGCTTGGGTTCGGTTCGGTTTGGTTTGACTGCACACTCGGCTTTCCATTGTTATTGTTGTTATTGTTCTTTATTTAAATGCAAATTTCGTAGGCTGGAAATATGTAAACCCAAGGCAAATACAGAAATACATAATGAAACATGTACAAACATGTTTGAATTCGTATTGCTGTTGAGCCTATTCACGTTCTTACAGATTGTATTGTATTATATTAAAATACGATGGAACAATATGAAAACCAGAAGAAACAGCTACATACGATATATTTGGCATGCCGAAGGTTTGATACACTTACAGGTTCAGAAATCTTCTACGATTGGCTCATACTAGTTATATGGAATAGTAGAGTATTTTATTCAAATTACTCATGTACTCGTTAAAAGCCAAAAATATTATACTGTGTTAAAATAGTAATTTAATTATTTTGGCAAAGTTTAAATAGCTGCCTACATCTCCAAATTTTTTTAAATTTAACCTTTAGCATTATTTTTTAACATCTTTATTTTGTATAGATTGTATTGTTTCCTTTGATAGCTGACCGATTTTTATAAAATGCTAAAAACCATAAAAAGGTAACTGTATATCTTAATTGGTGCTGATGAGTTGGAATATTTCTAAGAAAAATACTAGTTTATCCGATTTATCCTATGGCAGCTTTAAGATTTAGTGGTTCGATTATAATAAAATTTTACTATTATATTATTTACATTTAAAACAACCAAATTTTCTAGTAACATCTGGAAGAATAACGAAAATCGACCTATATGTTGTTTGGTTGCTATACGAAAGATCGGTGGAATCCGGACTGTCCCGACTTATTCACAGCTTGGAGTAATAAACTGCATATGTACTATACCTGCTAAGCTAAGAGAGATACCTCGTTAGCTAGTTCTCCTCCCCTGGTAATGCTGTTCTATTCTATTTTGTAGTGTCAAATATGACCTAAGGTAGTAGACTTCATGCCAACATAAATGTACCCGGTACATTTACTCGCATTTAATCCTCTGTTCGTCTAGAAACATCCATGAACTATCATAACGAAATTAAACTGGTAATTTTCCTTTGATTACATCTCTGTAAACATTTGCTATTTCTTTTTAATTTTGCTACAACATTAGAGCATAATAACATTTAAATCCAGAACAGAGCGAACTAATTGAGTTTCGTTTAATGGAATGAAATTCATTTCGCTCTGGCAGAAACTATTTGCTCGCAGCATAATTAGAGCGAAATCCCAAGTAATCCAAGCACTGTATATACTACTCTGGATATAAACTCGTTTAATTGTCCGCCTCTGGCCCTGTTGCCTTCTCTCCTCCCTTCCTCCCTCCATTCCCTCCCTTTCCCTTCTCCTTCTTGTGGGCCTCATTATGTCGGGTGTCAGTTTCATCAGCCGCAGCTTGTCCGGCAACAATTGCTGTGCGAGTTGAATGAACTGTGAAAAGCTTACAACAATGCCTCAACAACAACAACAACAACAACTACAACAGCTACAGCAGCAACAACAACTAAAACAATAACAGCTGCCCCGTAAAGTTCACAGCAGCCCCCTGAGAAGAGCAGAGAAACGTATAAAAAACTTAAGATCCAAACAGTTCTGCGATCCGATTTGGCTGGGAAGCATCTCAGCAAGACACGCAACACTCATTCATATGTGTATTCGCATTCATATTCATATTTATATTCGCATTCATTCATGAACCTTCGACAGCTTCTTTTATTTCTTCTTTATTGTTGTTCTTCATGCCTCGGAATTTGAAGCTTTTATTTCATAAATTTTGCCATAAAACTCTCTCGATAATTTGCTTAATAACCGCAAGTGTATGGGAGGGTGTGTATGTATGGTTGAGTGTGTGTCTACGTGTGTGTGCGTGTGTGGTTTTGCGTGTGGGTTGTTTTTAATTATTGTTTTTTACCGCCGAAAAGAACTCAAGGGAAAACAAGAAAAAATAAAACTATTTTTCAGGCGGCGGCTTTGGCAAAACTTTTTAATTACATAGCTCAGTTTGCCAGAGGCTCACAAAGGTTTGCTGTGCAGGTGCTAAAGGGGATTGTGGTAGGGAGGGGTGTAGAGCTATGGAGAGGGAGTGAGGAGAATTCAGTTAGAGTCGGAACTGTAACAGGATGCACGTGTGTGTGAGTAAACAACAAAAAAGGAAAAGGGAAATTGTTTAACTGTTGCGAGTTGTTTATTCGAAAACAGATAGAACGTAGAAAATAAACAGCAAAGCAAGAGCAGAAGCAGAGTGGAGTGGTAGGTAAATAGAGAGTAGATGGTAGTAAATGGATAGATAGAACAATTTAATATCATTTACATTGAAAGATTAACAATTAATTACTAACCTTATTTAGTCCGCATGTCCGGATGAACAGATCTCAGTTATTATAAAATCTAGAGACACCAAACTTGCCATGAATTTCTGTGTATTTGGCGCATATCAAATCTATTTCAAATTTTGGGTGCCACGCCCACCGTCCCCGTAAATATATAATTTGATTTTTGAAATAAATATCTAAACGTGGTATTAAAGATACAACTTTCTGACATTAACATATACTAAGCTGAATAAAATATCTAAGTGTATTCTCCAAAGTTGCAATCCGATCAGCCAATCAGACACAGATGTTTTTCCAGAAAGTATCAGAATAACACAAAGTGGTTGTGGCAGCTAACAAGGGAGGCAGGGAGGGGCGAGCGCCATCTGTCGAGAATAAGAGGAAAGCACGTATCGTTCACATCTTTGCACCGGAACATAGGTCGAAGGGTATCCCCCTGTCGCGTGCCCTACCGTTGATCTCGTTAAATACTTAACTTGTTACCTTTAAATACTTTTATAAAACATAACAAACATAAGCATTTTTCATACTGTTCCCCAACCAGCTAAGAACATAGGATCGCTTTAAATGAGTCGACGGATTGTGCTTCAGCTCTAACATAAGCAGCCACTTAAAATATAGATAAATATAATAAATTTATATTAATATTTGTGTATATTCATTCTTAATCTCAAACGAACTAAGAACAACTTCTTTGAACATCTTTGAATGTGATTTATTAAGAATAAACAGGAAAGAGACTCATAACTTAGTTTAACAATCTAACAACAATTGTAAACTTCTTTGTACTTCAAAACAAAGCAGATGATCGAATTGTAACACTCGCTGGGAATTAGAGAATTCGCATAAAACAACAACAATAAATGTTTGTTTTGGTACGTGCCAAATGAAAATAAAAGCCGTGAGCGAACAAATTTAATAAATATTAAATGAGTTTGTCATAAGCACACACGCTCACAGACTCGCACACACGCTCTCAGACTCGCACACACTTGCACACACTCACACACATATGAGAGAGAACCCTTGTTCCAATTACGGGATGCCAAGGTCCTTTTGCAACCTGCCAACGGGCTGCTGTGCGGCCCCGATAAGGCACACATAGCTTTAGCCCCAAACCTCAAAGCAGTGGCAGGCGGCCGGGCAAATAAACACGCACTTACAGGCTTATAAGTTCTTCGAACACGCTTCCCAGCCCCGCCCCCCCCCCCCGCGCTTCCGTTGCCGCCCCCGGCTCTGCTACTAGTTGCCACATGCCGACATAAATAACATGTGACAAAATAAATGCCACTAAAAGGCCCCCAAAAGTCAAAGAGAAGGCCTGTCGCAAGGGCAAGAGCAAGAAAGGGAGACGGAGGAGAGGCGGGCAAGGAGGGAGGGGGCGTGTCCTTGCGGCATGCAACAAATGCCAAACAAATCGATGCCCGCCCGACAAATACCTTCAGCAAAAAATGTGATTATAAGCGCATAAAGCCGCCGGCTGAAAGCCTTCTGCTCGAGCCTTCTCCTCTCCTGCTCCTTCTCTTGCTTCTGCTCCTGTTCCTCCTTCAGCTCCTTCTCTAGCCCCTTCCCTCTCTCCCTCTCCTTGTCGTGTTGCGTGTGCGTGCTGCTGGTGCTGTGTTTCGGCAGCGTCGGCCAGCGGAACTTGTTGAATAAATAAGGAAATGGAAAAGCATAGAAAACTGTCACAGTCACGGCAATAGTCACAGTTACAGTCACAGCAACAGTCACGGTAGATAGAAAACTGCCTAAACTTGTTAGGGCCAGCCCATTAAGGGTGTGTTCTCAATGTCCGAAATGTTGGCAATGATCATTCCGAGCCAGTGGATTGATGATGATGACGATGCGGGCCTGCTGTAAACTCTAATTGAGAGAAATGGGAAGGAAGTGCCAGGTAACCGTTGAGACACTTGCACGGATATTAGACCCAAATGGCCTTGGCTCGGGTCATTAGCACAACGTGAAGGCTCGTCTGGGGCAGGTGGGAGTGAATTTGAGTGGAGTGTGCCCATTATATGAGGCAAGGGACGTGAAAGTGAAAGCCAAAGACAAGTTGAAGCTTGCACAGTGTGGGAAACTGATTGAAGCTAGTTCATTCAGCTCCGGTTCCGGTTCCGTTTCCGTCTCGCATGTCTAACAAATCGAGGGTTTTGTATGGGATTTGTAAGGTTTGTATGATATGCGACAGTTCCGCTTCCCATTAAGTTCCGTTTTCAGTTCAGGTTTCGTTGTCAGTTATCTGTTTAGAATTCTTCATGTTCCTCAACAAACCCTAAATGTGATCAAAGTTGTATTTACTTGCTGGAATTAAATTTGATCCCAAAGAGTTCCTCTTACTTTGTATAAACCTTGCGCAAATGCTTCCCACACTGATTGCCTCATGTTTGCTCTGTCGCCTCAAGTATGCCATGTGAAGTGAACGAATAATTCATGAATACACAGTCATTTACCCAAACATTCACACGCCTCGCGTAACAATACCGTCAGGGGGCACTGTTAAACAGTTCTATACAATATTGTTTGCCCAATCTAATGACCAACATTCACCTCAAGCAGTCAAAAGAATCACAAATACACACAGCCTCACTCACACACACATAGGTGTGTGCACACACCTTCGAATTCGGGCCATAATTGGCTTGGGCAGCGCTCTGGTGTTTTTCGTCTTCTTCTTCTTCTTTCAAGTTATCATAAAGTTTTTCGACTAAATTATCTACCTCTGCTACCTGCTAGCTCCACCTGGGGAACTCTGTACAGTCTCTACACGCAGTATACTCTCCATACTCTGTATGCGTCTTGTTTGCTTTCAATTTGTATCCAAATTAGAAAAAAGTTTGCCTCGTTACGTATACGACGCATTGCACGGCGCAGTGCGTGCCTCTTTGTGGGCCAAAGTTGTCGTTCCTGTTGTTGTTATTGTGTGTGCGTGCCATCGTTATTATGACCATGATTATTGGCGGACTGAATAAAGTTATTACAATCAGGCGGTACATCGAAGGTGGGAACAAGGTCTCTAAGAAGGTTCTCAGCTTTGACATGTTCGATCTGCGAATTGAACGCGGTTTTATATAAACTTATCAATATAAATCTTCAAAAGTTTGCTGACTATGCAATATATATTCACCTTGGCAAGCCTGAAGGTTACTTTCTTGGTGGCCTTACTTGTCCGAGAAAGAAGGTTCTCACTTATGTTTAATACAGAGAAGATCTTAGCTTTGTTTTCTCTGATCTGTGTACTGAACGAGATTTTATATGCACTTATCAGTTAAATGATCTTAATTTTGCTGACTATACAATATATATTCAATTATTTACCTTGTTTCCTTGTTTGGCAACCCTGAAGGTGGGTTTCTTGGCGTTCTTACTTGTCCGAGAAAGAAGGTTCTAACTTAGGTTTACTGCAGAGAAGAACTCAGCTTTGACTTGTTCGATCTGTGAACTGATTGATGGTTTATATAAACTTATCAGTATAAATGATCTTAAGTTCAGTGACTATACAATATTTTAGAAAGTGTCTAGGAAGTTTACCAATGTAACGAATCGGAGATGGATTTAACTCAGTATAATTAAATCATGGTAGCTGGCTTTATCTACTTTATATACAATTTATAAATTCCACATTATACATTTTACTCCACCCCTGAGGGTTGTTTCCATGTTGTTCTTACTTATTCAACCCTGAAGGAGGCTTCCGTTGTGTCCTGGTTTCTCCTGGGAAGAAGGTCTTTGGGAAGGTTACTTGTAGAGCATATCGAACAAGAATTTGTTCTAGTCAGCTGAGTTTATATACATATATTCAATTTATATATTCCTCATTAAACATTAAATTCTAACCGCGAAGGTTGCGTCCTAGTTGCCCTTACTTGTTTGGCGAAGAAAGTCCTAAGGGAGGTTAACTAACTGCATTAAAGAAAGCAGCTTTGACTTGCTCGATCTGCAAATCGAACATGGAAATATATCAGTAAATTGTTCTCTATTTCGCTGACTATATATTATATATTGAATTTCTAATACAGCTGAGCTGTTGCCCTGACCTTGCTCACTTGCCTGGCAACCCTGAAGGAGGCTTCCATTGTGTCCTTGTCTGCTCCTCCTCCTCATCCCTGTTTCGCTTTGTCTTTTGTTCCACACGAAATCCAAAAAGTGTCAAATGTAATTGAAAACACTCGAACGAGCTGCCGTCGCATACATCTTGCAGTCACTGTGAGAGGAAGGGCAAAGGGAGGACTTATTGTCCCCGATTGCATTTGCATGCAGATTGCCTTCGCTTTTTATCCCTGCGGTGGCGGGCAAAACTAAAGACTACATCTTTGTATATCTCTGTGTGTGTGTGTGTGAAGAAAAACCATAGAAAACAAGTGGAAGAAAGGAAAAGCTCATAAAACTTTTGTCGACTGCAGGAGAACCCTCAATGTAGACAAAGTTGGCTCAGTGCAAATTGCTTTTGACCCTCTGCGCTAAAAGCGACAAATGTTGTGCAATTTGTTAGCCATAAAGTCGAGCCAAGTATTGAATAACAAGTGCACTGCGCCATGAATTCTCTCCCTTCGCCTCCTCCCCCGCCACGCCCTTTAAATAACTGCTCATATTTCGCATGTGTTGTGTCCCGTTGCGTAAAGCAAAACATGATTAACATCATCGGGATTAGTTTACGAGTTCCCCGCTGAAGTGCGAATTACGCAAACTAATGAAAGGATATCATAACAGCTGCCCCACAGGTAGAGGTTACAGTTATTTTCCACCTTAGCGGGACATAAACTGCCCATTAAAAGGGACATATTACGGCTCAAGCTGAGGGAAGGAGACTCAAGAGCAAAAGAGATAGAGTGAAGCAAAGCTGAACTGACAGTTTTGTGGTCGACATAAGCCAGTCGATGTTGGTCTCTGTGTGTGGGGTAGTTGTTTATTCGGTGTGGGATCAGGTGTATGGCAGAGCATTTGAAAGAGAGTAGGGCAGAGGCAGTACATATACGTACGAGGTGTGTTCTAAAAGTAAGGCGCCTTTCAAATTTTGGGGGCAATGTACGGGTATACAAATTTTCGAAGAAGATGGCTCCTTGCCAACGCCTTAGTCACTGATTTATCGCTCGTAACTTATGTAAGACATAAACATGGTGGCTAGCACTGCTATAGATACCCTATCCAATACTGTCTTAGGTGTGGTTACATACCTATATTGTACCCCTTCTTTCCCTGACACCTGAATTTAACGATCTTTTAATAGGTAGAAAGTGCTTATACTTCATAGACTCTGTTTCTGTTTCATTCAATGGGTTAAGGTCTTATTTTATTTATAATCTCTTTCTGTGTTAATTATTCGAACTTAATCAACACTTATTGTAGGTAATCGCTGTCTCGATTGATATATTACTGAAAGTGGCTGTAAGCCGATACTAAATAAATCGATAAAGAAGTAAGCGAAGCTAGACGCAAAGCAGAATTGATTGAAGAGAAAGAGACATAACAATTATTGTAAAATTCTTTGATAGTAGTTAGACTAACGTTTTTTGAGGTCAATGTTAAGTAGGGGAGTTTAGAGAAAGAAATGTAAATATGATGTACACTTTTGTTCGAAGAACATGAACACCTTATCTTGTACTCCCTAAGAGACATACAAAACATATTTCAAGCCAGTCAATCTTGCACCCTTTATTATTCTAGCAAAGCTTTGTATCAATCAATCCATAAGTAGTTCCTCTAATCCTCTGCTCTTTTCTCTCTCTTTTTCTCTGTCTATCTTTCTCTCTCTTTCCCTCCCACTTTTAATTTCTCCCTCTTTCCGTAATTCAGTTAGGAAACTCCGCTTAGCAATCGATCACCTCGCAGGTCCTAAGGATATGCGCCCTCATCGATTCAGTTCCACCAAGACAGTTGAGTACGCGTATCACAAATAGCATTGATGGGCGTCGCCTTCGTACCGTAAATAAAGTCACCCAAATTTGTGCTCCATTGTTGGCATCGCTGGCCAGGATGTTTGCCGGGCCACAGTGTGCATTGTCTGCGTGCTTAGGGTCATAAATAACTTGCGGAGCGAAAAGTGGGGGGGAGGGAAGGTGCACGGCGCCGGCGACTGTTGCTGGCCAGTTTCAGCTTCTGCCAGGAAATACACCTTTTAGCCAAGTTGCGAACCCGCCGGAGGACGCACACTGTGCACACTGTGACTGTCTGCAAAGGCGGCTCGCAATAAATCTCAAAATTGTCGCAGTCTGTTGCTGCTGTTCCTCCCGCTGTTGTTGTTGTTGTCGTTGTTGTTGTTTTGCGTGTGTTTTATGGCAACTGGCATTGTTGTGACAGTTGTTGTTTTTTGCCGTTTTGCTCCGCAAATCCTGTCATGCAAATTATGCCCCTGCCGAGTCGAGCCGAGCTGAGCTGAGCTGAGCCTGGCAGGGCTGGGTTTGGGGGGTTGGGGTTGGGTTAGACTGGGCCGGGCTGGGTCTTTTGTCCGAATGCAATGGCCCGTCACATTATTCGTTTATTGTTGCGCTCGCTTCATTATTATTTTATTTATTTATGTACAGTAAATTTCGTATATATCATATTTACAGAAGGCTCTTTGCGGGAAAATAAAAGAGATACCGTTAAGATTGTTTGTTTGCTTCTTTTGTATACCCGCTAACCATATGGTAGAAGGGTATTATAACTTTGTGCCAACTGAAAGTGTATGTAACAGGCAGATGGAGGCGTGGCAAGCCCCACTGACTACATATATCCTTAGTTAGTATCAACAGACGTGTTGATAAGGAGGTTTAACTACCAAAATATAAATACATATATACATAAATGTCTAAATTGCACGCGCAGATAAACTTTATTTTAGAGTTGGGCCACGCCCCTTTTTGGTCCCTTAAATCGAAGAAAAAAGAATTTAAAGCGTTCCTTTAATGCAGGACAGTTCATCTTTGATAAACACAATAACTATTCACGTTCAAATGATTTCTCAAAATTTGGTTGCGATAAACATGATAAACATGAAAGTAATTTGAGAAATAATTTTAGGACTAACTGATTTTGACTCCCTGCAAAGTATGCAACACGTTATAGTAAACATTTCGCTAGAATGTGTAAGCGGGTATATCACAGTCGAGCACACTCGACTGTAGCTTTCGTGCATCTCTTTTCTTTTTTTGGCTCGCTTAATCTGTGTGAAAATGTGGCAAAATAACCTTGTGGCAGATGCCATAAATGTTGCAGGTGTTTAGTAAGCGATAGAATAAATATTCCCATACATAAATCTGTTACACTTCTGCTATAATATTTCCACAATATTCTGCTTTAATTCACAGCTCTTTGGCGACAAGCAGCGCAAATTGAACCAGAGGCAAATTGAAAGCGTAAGTGAAGCATTTTTTGATAAATCTAGTGCAAATTGTGCTGTCAGCAATGTCAGCAGAGTCCTTCAAGTGGAGTCAACGGTGCGTGTGATTGATATGCGCTATATAATTGCCTTGCTGTGGGGCGAAATTAATGCTCTGCTGCTTGAATGGCAAATAGCGCTTAACCAGATCGACAGCAGCAACAACAACAACAATGGAAGCTCTCTTATTACTAGCATCATAATGTTGCATTTCAAGGAAAATCTGAACAAATCTTCCGCACGAACGCACAAAATTCAGTCCGAAATTGGGCCTGAGGCCTCCGTCGCATTGTGTGTGAGAAATTTCATTAGTCTGTGCAGCTCTCGTTCATTGTCCTGCGGCCAGGCAGGTGGCAAGGACACTCCTGCAAATGCAATGCAATTAGGATGACAATCCAGTCCGAATAACAAACAAAAGACAAACTCAGTGTTGTCAGTGAAGGCTCAAGGTACTCGTCCCTTATCTGTGCACACACATTGTAATTGATATTGATAAAGTAAAGAGACACGAGGGCAGAGAGAGGGGTGACAAGCTGAGAGAGACATATTCAAAAGAGAAATATTCACCCGAAAATAATTTTCAAAATTGTTGACAGAAATTGTCCCAAAGAAACTAAATGTAAAGAAAATACTGCAGGTAAATTGAAATTCGAGAGAAGCACAAAGCGTTTTACAAGCTTAGATTCATAATAAAATTGCCGGACTTTTCTGATTTTTTCTTTATTGCATCTCAGCTCTGCTTACACACATAGGAAGAATTTTGCCACTGAACAAGTAATTAATTTCGAACTGACACTCAATGAGAGAGCTAGGTAAGAGTGCTTATGCAGTCGTTATTGAGAGCATGCTTAGAACAAGGTGTCTATGGAGATGATACGAAGGCTAATATGGGTAATAAAAAGAAAGAAAAAGTTAGGCTAGGTAAGAAAAGATGTTGAAATAGAGAGACCCAAGTATGTCTACAAACAAAGAAAAGACTCATTTGAAGAGAAACTCATAGGAAACTCCTTTGAAAAGATGCCTATAGAATGACTAAGCTGTTATGGAGATTATGCTATATAGATTCAGCCCTAAGAAGGTTCTTATGCGCTTCTCCACTGACTACTGAGAAGATGCTTATGATAAATCTTCAACAGTAAAGAATAAAGACTCTATGAATATGCTTACCATAAGAGGAGTTCGTTACAATATTCTGATTCACAAGGCCTCTAAGGATGTTTTATGTATAGATTTGTTTCTATAAAGAACTTCCAAAATAGATAGATTTTTCTATTGAGAAGGACTTCTAGAGTAGATACTGTGCAGCGCCTTTTCATGGAGACTACCCTAAGCTGAAGCTGTCATAGAGAGCTGAGAGCATGAGAGATCCGCAGAGAACGTCAATGCAGAGGCTCCTTTGATGGGCTTACTACACAGTAGGTGTTATATTAGATAAGTTCCTATCGAAATGCCTCTAAAGAAACCCGTCTGTGTAAAAATACCTCTTGAAAGACTCCTAAAACGATTAAAGGAGAGACTCCTTTGGAGCTACTCCTTAAGAGCCACCTGCCAGCCTGAGTATCTATGAAAAAGACTTAATTATACCAATTATACTATTCCTTTATTCTCTAAAGCACTTCAATCAATCGCAAAGGTTAACAGGACTTTATTCGGATGTGACTCCCCTCAGTGTGAGCTTTGGGAGTTGGCTAATTAAGAGCCCGCAGCGTTGGCAGTGACCAGTGTCAATACCGATGTCAATACGCAGTCAGCATGTTTTGCAGCAGCAACAGCAACAGCTGCAGCAGCAGCAAGTTGGCCAAATGCAATTCCCTCCTGGTGCACATATCACGCATACGCCACGTTGAGCGCATGTGAACTTTTAATTCAGTTACGCGCACACTGCACACGTGGCAAATGCAAGTGGGCAACTGTAGGTGTATGTGTGTGTGTTCTGGTGTGAGTACTCGATTGGAAATTGAATGAATTATGCAAGTTGCAGGCTGCTGGCAATCGTTTCATTTATGCGGCTAAAATTGAATTTATGCAGAGGAAACGTTTTCATTTCGTGTCAAAGCAAGACTTTCGATTCGATTTATGCGCCATGCCATGCCACATGACACATGCCACACATTCCTGCTGCGAGAATGTCTTCTTTCTCCTCTCTCTCTCTCACTATTCCACTCTCTCTGTCTAATTGTAAACGCTGCTGGCGACTTAAATATTTAATTCAACAACTTCACGATGGCAAAACGAGGCCCGTTTATTATTGCATACTATACATACACCATGCGCTGTGTGTCTGTGTGTGCGTGTGTGTCCATGTGTCTGTGTGTGTGCTGTTTCCTGGCCAGTTTGGCTGATAAAATGGCGGGCAAAGCCAACTCATTTGACGCCCGACCGGGCAAAACGTGGCCCATTTCCGCAAATGTCTTTTTGCGAAGCCGAGCGAAACGTGAGAAATAAATTTTAAATGCAAGGGGGTAGGCAGCCACATGACACCAGGCTTTCAGTAAAGAGTTTATACATAGAGAATAAATATGTTTAAATTTACATAAAAAGTGAAATTGATAGAGTCAGTAAGCTAAATCTCTGATCTTCAGTTACTACTTATAATGAATATATATACGAGGGTCGTTTGATAAGTCCGTGACTTTTTGTATTTGCCGCGCACCTGCTCTAAATACAACACTGCTCCTGTCAGCAGTTATCGATTAACAGCATTGAAAGCAGACGATCTCGTGAATTTTAACGAAAATGGAGATCGAGATCGTCTGCTTTCAATGCCTATAAAACGCAAACCAAAAAACGCAGCTTTCTCAAAATTTTACAGTCAGCTGTTAATCGATAACTGCTGACAGGAGCAGTGTTGTATTTAGAGCAGGTGCGCGGCAAATACAAAAAGTCACGGACTTATCAAACGACCCTCGTATGCTATATAGTAAGCAATATCTCTATCACAAACAAAAACACCCTTTTTTAGGGGTATAAATGAAAGGGTATCCCTCACCTCATTCCTTCGCTTCAACACGCACTACTAACCCAACTTTCATCCAGGGTATTTAGCTGTCTTGCGCATCCTTGCACTCAATGCTTACTTGTTGAACTTACCCAAGCATTGCTGAAGGTGAAACATGCAAAGGACACGGGCAGGGACACGGACGAACGCATGGACAGTGGGACAGTGGGTGAGAGCAGCAATGCCACCAACAACGTTGCATAAAAATCCATGACAAAATGTTACAGATTGGCCGCAGCCAAGGCGACCAAAGTCGCCAGCAGAGCCAAAGCTTTAGCCGCAACAGTAACAGTAGCAGGCTCAGCTCTCAGCAGACTCAGCCTCAAATAACGACCCCCTCTTTACACCCGCCCCTGGCCGCGTGCTCAGCTTCTGCCGGAGCCGAACTAGAGCCTGGCAAGGTTGTTAAACGAGCCCCGGGCAAAGCTCGTTGAGAGACCTGAAAAGGAAGCGAGAGGGTGTGCGAGAGTGGGTAAGTGAGATGTGTGTACAGTGCGTCTGAGGGGGAGCAAGAAAGAGAGCGAGATAGAAAGACAAATAGTGAGAGAGAGAGAGGTAGCTCAGGCACGCCTGCATATTTAATCCTGTTGATTTTTATTTGTTTCCGTGTTGCTCTTGCTGCCTCAACATGTCCCTCTATTTTTATTTTTATGGCTTTTTATCTGCCTGATGATTTTGCATGCTCTTTGTTGCCACGCCCCCCTGCATAACGCCCCTGCAATACCTTACCGAAGGTCGCTTTGAATAATTCTGCGAGCATCTCGAAGCAGATTGCTGAGCTGCTCGCTGCTCTATTATTGATCACTTTGCACGCAGATAGAAACAGATATAGAGAGAGAGAGATACAGAGAGGGGATGAAAGGGGGGGAGACTGACAGCTTGACATTGGCCAGCCTAAGTTGGGTCGAAGGTCGCCTCGGCTCGGCCCATTGCAAATTCATGCGAGCCCGAGAACGGAGACAGGCGACAGCTCTTCAATTACCCCAAGCACTTTGGTAGATTTCCCCTCGATTCGGGACTAGTCTGTGGCAACTTGATATACTGCCCCATTGCGTGGCCTCTGAGCCCGCACATTTCTCCCAAGGATTTGCAGCATGATTTGTAAGTGCGCAACCAAAGGAGTTGTCCGAGTCATGCCACGGTTAACTTTCACGCCAGATACAATCTTCGTCTTCATATCTGTAAGAACCTCTCCGTCTTCATTTGGTTCTGTAATTTTTTTGTAAATTTGCGGCTGCTTTCAACTCTCTCAACTTAAAATGCAAATCATCGCAAATGAAAGCCACTCACAGAAGTCTTCTTCAATCTCCATTTGTGCGGGAAATTTCCTTTTTTCCTTTTCATGAAAATGTTATGAATCTTTTGGAACGCGGACTTAACGTGTTCATAAATTCAGAGCGGGATGAGCCGACTAACTCGGGAAACTGATTCATTGCACGATGACATCACAGATTCAGTGGAGCTCGAAAAACTTTTGTTCAAGCCTCGACAAGGTCAAATGGGCCACAAAAAAAGCTAAAAACGCAAAATGCATGAATAAAGTGCCAAGAGTCACACAATAATTTTAATTTCAATGCCAGATTAAAGCAGGGCGCAATTGGGTTGCTTTAAATAAATCAACTGCCCCTCCTCCCCTACTTCCCCCCTTTAAAAAGTGGAGCAAACATTTAAGCGGTAGCTCATTAAAAACCAAATAGCGTAAACCAAACACAATTCAAACAAGCGATGAACTCACCGGGGAAGAGGGGGGAATCAACTCGCAATAAAACTGAGAAGGTTCTCCGGGAGTGGGAGGGTCCTAACCTGCTAAGTTGGTGGCCCAACTGCGGCGCACCGCTGGCGGGTTAAGCGAGAGTCTAATTGGAGCGTGCGGCATACGTTCGATTCTGATCAGGCAATCAATCAATCAATCAGCCAGGCAGTGCTTAAAACTGATTGATTTATTTATGCAGGGCACCACGGCAGGTTAAAGCTGAGCAAGTACGTTTAACAACACAGTTCAAGAAAACTTTGGGAGTGTGGGGGGAGGAAGCAGAGAAAAACAGTCTGTGTTTTTTAGTATATACTTTATTGACTGAAAATATCAAATATTGAAGGCCTATTAAGAAAATTATGCACGTACAAAACCTGAGGAAGGCAACAGCAGAGCGCAAGCGACTGTTAAATACTCTGTAAGCAACTTATGCCTACTCAAACAAACAAAAAGAGAGAGAGAGAAGAGAGAGGAATGTGCAGACAGATTGAAAGAAAGACTAAAAGAGAAGAAGACACACAGATAAAAATGTGAAAAAAGACTGAATGAAAGACCAAGAAGCAAGTAGAAGACAGATAAATAGAAAGAAAGACAGACAAAGAGTTAGGGAACACAAAGGGTCGACAAAGATAGACTTTGAAATACAACAAGTAAGAAAAGCAACAGTCGAGCGGCACGTGACAGTGGGATACCCTTCGACCTTTTTGAAACGTAAAGAGTCAATAATTGTACAATACTTCTACTTAATAGAAATATCGTAACGTAAGCCTTTATATGCGTCTGTGTATGAATACGTGTATATGCGTGTATCATTTCATTGGTCAAGCACAAATGTATGTATGTGTGTGTGTGCGTTTGAATGCAAAAAATGCGTGTGCATAAAAAAGAAGAGAAGAACAACAGATGGCGCTACGCCTCGCATTTTCTTTCCTTTTCTTTCCTCCATGAGCGTTGCAATGACGTCACAGCTTGCTGGTCTGTATACAAAATCAAAGCGAACAAGGTTTTTGTTAAATAACTTCTGTGTTTGTTGTCTGATCGGATTGAAATTTTGACATTATGTTGGTATTATAATTAGCTAAGTATGGTCTTACTCAGAATGTTGTATCTATTATATGTCGCTCGCAAATCTGCTTAAAAGATGAAATTATTGTCTGCGTGGGCGGGGGGCGTGGCACCCAACATTTGAAATAAACTTCACCTGTCCCGGATCAACAGAAACCTTCATGCCAAATTTGGTGTCTCTAGCTTTTATTATAGCTGAGATCTGAGTGTTCATCTGGACATACAGACATCCAGACATCCGGACAGACAGACAGACATGGCTTAATCGACTTGGCTAGTGATCCTGAGCAAGAATATATATACTTTGTGGGGTCTCCCACGCCTCCTTCTGCCTGTTACATACATTTGCACAAAGTTAGTATACCCTTTTTTGACCATTTTCAATGGTCGAAGGGTATAAAAAAGCCAGTAAAAGACAGAGAAACAAGAGCCCAAAACTCTTTTAAAAAAGCAAACAATAGAAAAAATGTAGTATATATCTAAGTAGATATATATATTCTCATACTGTCATTTAATTTAATTTGACTTAGTTAAAGATACAGTACATATTTATATATTTATACTTACCTTAACTTACTCCCCTTAGGTCTTTCCCTGTTCTTTTATCTGTTAAAATGACACTACCAAACCCATCGATAAGCATGTCAATGTCGAGCTTGTTATAGATACAGTACATGTATATATTATATATATACTATTAGATATATATGTGTTATATATATATTTTGTATTTACAAATGTACCTATCCATAACTTACTCTACTTAGGTCTTTCACTGTCGTTTTATCTATTGTAGTGCCATAAGCTCATCGACAAACACGTTTTTATCGACTCAGTTATAGGTACAGTAAAAGAAAAAATCAAAAACTTTCTTCACTAAGGTCTTTCACTATCCTTTTATCTGTTGAAGTGATACAGACCCTTAGCTGTCAATTGATTTAGATGCTGTACAAATATATCGTAGATATCTGTTCTACTTACTTCACTGCTTTTCCATCTATTGTAGTGTCACAAGCCCATCTCCTTTTTCAGCACAACTATATTACATTGATGATCACTGGATGAACTAAAAAAAATACAGAAACTTAAGTTTACTATTACTATTCCCTGCTGTACTCAACGTTTAAGTACTGCTTTTCCGCTCTGTCTGCTCACCTTCATTGCCGTCTAACAATCTTTGCTGGCCAGTTGCTTTAACTTAGCTTAACAAGCAATGACTTTAAGCCGGCTAAGTGTGAGAGCGAGCTACTTACAAGTTGTCCAGACTGATTAAGTCGCCCAGACTGACCGCACTGGCACTGGAGCCGTTGCAGTCTGGCAGCAACAGGCAGCATAATGATCATTCTCACTGGCCTCCTCATTAGCCGCATCATCATAATCATCATCATCGTCATCGTCATCGTTAGTTAATCAAAATGCCATTTGCAGCGCTTGTGGCTGTATTTATTTTGCCTCTCATTCCTCTTTTCTGCCTCCCTCCTTCCCTTCTCTGCCTACGTTCGAAATTAACTTGAAAATTGTTGTAGCATTTTGTGGTTCTTTCTTTCCCCTCCCTCCCCCTCTTTCTCTCTCCCTCTCACTATGGAACAAATCGGCTTAAAAACGCGCCCAAAAGAATTCGCTTTCATGTCGACTACACGCTTTTTCTTTCATTACACTGCACTTGTTTTCTTTACTTTGCTTTTCTCTCGCTTATTTCTCTGTCTCTTTTTCTTTTTGGGCAAAATTCTAAAATTACTTGACCGCAACAAAGCGGCAAATTGTGCCAAGTTGTTTTCTCCACTTTTCATACTCCCCCTTCCCCACCTCCGCCTACGCTGTGTACTTAATCAGCCAAAAGCGTGGCAAACTTTGCCCTAATGCGTCTGCATCACGTATACGCCCCACTGGCTGACTGGCACAAATGATGCGCTGGAAGTGAAATATTTTAAGCTGATCTGAGAAATGAACCAATCAGGGCAAGTTGCCCCAGAGTGCCATTGCAGGTGATGCAGATTAAGGGCAACATTTGCAACTGATCTGATTGCAACATATTTTCCATTCACAACTGAGAAAACTTTGCAGCAAAGTTTCCCGCTAAGTGAAAGAGTTTTCCTCCAATCGGTTTTAATGGACGACTTCATCGCACATTGCCATAAACTGAATGCACAAACAAAAACTGCAAAGGCAAAAAAAGAATGGAAACGAAATCGAACTTTGACAACGTTTGCAGCTAACTGAGTTGGCCAATATATCACAGCGCTGTTGGCTTTGGATTGTGCGATATTTGCTGCCATTTAGCGGGAATTGCAGCCGTTTTAAAGTTGTGTGGGGCGTGGCAGTCGAGCAGGGAGTGGCTCGGTCAGGTGAACCACTGCAGTGGCCACCCATGGCATATATATTGCTGTCAAGCTGTGCAACGTTATTGCTAACTAACCTGGGCTACCCTTCTTCTCTCCCACAATGACCCTCTCTCTCTCTCTGTCTCTCTCTCCCCCTTTCTGTCTTTGTTTTGCTCTTTCCTTTAGGTTGTGGCACGTAGCTTTGACATTACATCGATTGACTTTCGTTGTCAATAATGAAGAGTGGGCCAGGCAGGGGAGGGCACTACCGACTTGCTAGTTTAATGTGCAGCTATAGCTCTGCAACACCCTCTCCCCCTCGGTCTCCCCTTGTGTCATATGTTACATTTGTGGTAATTTGCAGGGCTCTCACGTAAATACTTTGATCACTTTTGTAATTGTATTGTTATGGGTAGCGCTATCAAATATTCATGGGCAATTAGGCGGGGCGACCTTTATGAGGGCAAGTCGGGTTAGCATTGGCAATAAAGGTACCCAGAGTGACGCTTAAATTCAAAAGATTTTCTCTGAAAATGTCTTTTGAATAAATATTCTATTTGACTAGACAATCTTGAGTAAGAAAAGAAGCCATAAAGGTACACAAAGTAATTGTTAAGTGTATACAACTATTTATGCCATACTGCTATAGTTAGAAAGGTGCTTAAGGGTACTGCATCTAATGCTAATAAACTCATTTCCCAATAACTTAGATTCTAACTTCAACCCCATAGGAGCTGTCTTCTTTATTAGCTGCCAATACTTTTACTGTTCGTACTCCGGGAATTCTCTATTAATAACTGTTATTTGCTTGCGCTGCCTTCTCGAGGAGGCACCCTAATGGTCTATTAGACCGGCCTTTTAGCCGTGCCGCGTTGCTTTGTTGCCACAATTATGGACTGATTCCATGAACGTGCCTCTAATTGCATTATAATTTACTTAGTTACTTAGTTAGTTGGCTACATTGTTTTACGGCGCCTCGGGATCCTCTGTCCGTGACCCGATTTCACACTGGGCAACCCCAAGAGAGGGAGAGAGAGGGAGATGGACCCGCACTTGTGGCATCTGCGCCTGCATCTTGGGTGTTGCCGGGGTTTCAGCTTTTCCGGGCCCAATTTCATGTGAAGGCGTCGCTAACGGATTGAGCTGCGCATCACGTAGTGCTTTCTCAGCTCAGTCAGCTCTCCTTCCAACCCAACTGGGTGTCAGGTGCGACACAACACAGCTTGGTAAAGGGAAATCATTTGAGGCGCTTGTTTGTTGTTGCACGTGCAACCGACTGTGGCAAGGATTGCCAGCACCTTGCTTTGCCTGGGGATCTGCTTGCTTTTCGGTTGCTGCTGGGCGTGAACTACAGGGAAACAGCTAAGGAAATGTCAGAGGACGAACTGACAAGATGAGAGGGCGGTGAGAAAGACAGAGAGAGAGGGAAAAAGAGGTGCAAAATAACAGGGTATTGACAGACAGAGAGAGTGAGTGGGATAACGACTCTTTAAATTTAATTGAAGCAAATTTCTTTATGGAGCTTTTATCCTTTATCAAGTACAAAGTGCATTAAATAAATTGTTAGTATTATCTGGTAATTTTAATTATTTTTTAACTAAATATTAAAAATGCAAAACACATTGTTTTACATTTGCCCTTTATTATTATTTTCTTTAAATCAGTTTTTATTGGCTCTTTTTATTGGTACATATTTAGTATTTTTTGGTATTTTCTGGATTTGATCTGTTTTGTAATTTATAATATTTTATTTTAATGTGAATACTGTTCATATACGTTTAAATATATCAAAACACTTCATTTGATACCTATGTAAATACTTTTTGGTATTTTACTAGTATATTAAAAATTAAAAGTATATTTATTTATATTGAGAAAAATTGTTGGAAACAATTTAAATGTATTTAACATAAATTACTTTGTAGAAAACTCAGTCAATTTGAATCAAATTGTGTCAGTCATTGGTATTTTTTAGTAAACCATATTTGGTATTTTTGGGATTTTAAGTAATTCTTAGTATTTGGTAGATGTTTTATTTTAATAAGAATACCACTCATATTAGTTAAACGTTGTTTAAAATGTATTAAATACAACCCTCCATTTGATACTTATGTAAATACTTTTTGGCATTTTACTAGTATATTATAAATGAAAAATATATTTATTCATATTGAGCAAAATTATCGAAAACATTTTAAATGTATTTTACATAAATTATATTGTAGAAAACTCAGTCAATTTGAACAAGACATTACATTCCATAGTTTGGTGTTCGTTAGTATTTTTTCGGTAGTATTTTTCTGAACAATACTGTCCGATATATTTCAATCACATTGTATAGTGTATAATCGTATTTCAATCCCCCTCCATATTCATCTTAAACATGTTTAAAATCAACTTTAAATGTGTTTGAAATTTCATTTACTTTTGCAGCATTGCAAAGATTTTTGGCCCGCAGCAGAAATAAAATGTGCATGTTGCTCGCAAATAAAACTGCGAGGGCCATTAAGCTGTCACTCTAGCTCTGGACAGCGTACATTTAGTATACTATATATACCAAACAGATGTACGCAAATATCCCATATACACTATATATACTCTACAGAGTGAGGGCACTTGAAAAAGCAAATAATTTCGCAACAACGGAAAGGCAAACACAGTTTCCACAAACAGTTTTCACGGCTGAGTTTGATATTTTTGGGCATTATGACAGGTCAGACAGGGATGCTAGGGGGATGAGTAAGAGCGGAGTGGGAGGGGATTGAGTGGCCCGAGGCTATTTTAAGCCTTGCTTTAAGGTCAGACAGCTGTGCGGCTTAATTAACGATGCGCGTTTGTGTGCCACACTGTCTGTCTATTTACCTCTCTCACCTCGCTCTCTCTTTCTCTCTGTGTGACTTTGTTTATCTCATTCTTCCTCCCCCCTCTCTCTCTCTCTCTTGTCTCTCTCTCTCTGTCTGTCTGTCTGTAGACTGCTTTTAGGCGCGAAGATGCGCATTGCGATTTATAGGCGAAACGTGATTTCCACGCAGTTTTCGACTTGACTGAAAGGCAACAAACAAGTCCCTCCCTCTTCCCCTCTCCGCTCTCCACTCTCCCTCCCTTTTTTTGCCTCTTTTTGACTGCACGTGCATGCAGTTGCCTTGGAATTCGCTTGGTTTGTTTACCTTGACCACGAACAAAGCATGAAAGGACACGTTTAAATGCTGCTCAACCGCAGTTGTTCGCGCTTCGTTTGCTCTCACCCCCTTTCCACCTTCTACTCTTTCTCTCTCCTTGTTTTTACCCCATCATACATCATGGTCAAAATGTTAGCACAGCCTCATGAATCATGGATGCGCTATACCCTTACATTGCAGCAGCTGGTTTGCCTTTGAATAATAATGAAAACACTTTCCATTTGCATACCTTATTCCCTCATGAACGTGTTGAAGAATTGGAGAAAATGTTGCTAACTTTCTTATGTATAAGGAAACTATTTTAAGAGTTGACATAAACAAATCATTCAATTTTTAACAGAATATTTGACAAAGTTTTTTTTTTGTATTCAATCTACAATAGTTACAAGTTTTTAACTTTATGATATGTTAAATTATTGTTGACATAGATCAGATAAGTGAGAGAGAAATTATCGGGAAAGTGTATCCTAAGGACCTTTTGTTTGTTTATAACCATAAGGATAAACGGGTACTATAAATTTGTGACTATAGAAAATGTAAATAGCGGACAAAGGAAGGCGTGGCAGACCCTACAAAGAATATATAATCATTCTTAATCAGCATCAACAGCCAAGTTGATATAGGCAAATCCTTGAATCTGATTGTCTTTCTATCCACAGAAAAAAATCGATGTAGTAAATTTGGATTCAATATCTAAACGAATATCAAAAATCGGCCTTTAGTTTGCATGACAGCTATATAATATATCGGTCCGATCCTGCTGGTTCAAACTTACATATATACAGCAGGCAGCCATAAGAAGCATAGTTTGCGTTGCAACAGACGGACACACGGACGGGGCTAGTTCGATTCGTCTGTTGATGCTGATTCACAATATATATACTTAATGGGGTCGGCGAAGTTTCCTAGGGTACATTGCAAACTCCTAGCAAAAATTAATATTATCTCTGCAAGGGTATAATAATGTTAAAGTTTTGTGGACAGATCATTTTTCCACTCCCTCTGCCGCCCTCATAAATCAATGAAAAATAAAACAACAAGTAGTTGATTTGATGTAAACACATTAACTGACAATAATGATTTCTGCAAATTTGGTTGCGATTGTTAAATTGGCTTAAAAGTCATACAAGAAATGATTTCAAAAGGGTTAAGATGTCTGAACCGCCACTGCAAGGTATGCAACACAAAAATGCTAAGCTCAGAAATTAACGTTTTGTCAGGTGGATGGATGGCATGTTACATATTTCACAGTCGAGTTCTCTCTTTCGGGGTTTTTCTTAGTAAATATTAAAGTTTTGTGTATATTAAAGGATGAGATACACAAATCTGTTTCTTATCTATAGCGGTTACTTACACAGTCTAAATTAAATATACTATCGAGAAAACTAAATATATATTTTTAAATTCATCACTTCAACGAACCCAAAAACAAATAGAATATAAAAAGCCTTACAGTCATCAATAAAAGTGAAATCCCCTTCTCAAGTACGAATTTATACATTTTACAACGCCTGCAGGACATTATCTAGCTAGAAATTTGAAAAACTTATGTTTTTGTTGGCAACTTAGTAGAAACAGCACTCGAATCCCTCGCTATTCCCACCCCATCCCCATCCTGCAGCCGCACATTTAAATAATAAAAATGTTATCTTCATTTCAGTCTCGCTTTCGAGGCTCAAGGCTGATGACATTTTCCGCTTTGAAATATTCACTCTCCTCCATCTCCTGTCTCCCCCCACCCCCACCTAGAGCACGCCTCCTCTGTCCACCTTTGGCCTCTGACATTAATTTTCCAGGCAATTGTCCGGTGAAATTTCAGCAGCTTTTCTAAGTGGTTTTCTCCATCTAATATTAGAACAGGTCGCGCTGCTCCACCTCGCCAGGTGTTACGTTTCCACTTCAATGAGTAGCACAAGGCAAGGCCAGGCAGGGGCGGTACGAGAGGGGGAGGCGGGGCTTGTTTTATGCAAAGCGCGACGCGTTGTTAACTTTTATTGGCGGAACGTGACCGTAATAAGGCGCCTCGCACGCAAAATGAATGTGCGAGCCGCAATACGAAAGTGCATTAAATATTTACTCAATCAATAACACATATTTTCCCCGTGAAAAGAGGCCTACAGAAGGGGGGAGGCTTAAGGGAAGGGGGTGTTTCAATTACCTTCGCTCCGTGTTAACTTCATATTTGCCTGGTTCCCTTGTTTGCTTTAAGATTTGCTAAAGAATTTCTTTGCTCAGCTTCTTTCAACTGAAAATTGAAGCAAATTTTCGATGTGAGAGGTTCGATGCCTCTAGGGGAAACCGGAACGGAATTTTGAATAATATATTAGATCTCTGGCAAACACTTTTCATCTCATTTGTGACTTGCAACAGTTGATGCTGCCTCACTCCCCCTCCTTCTCTCCCTCTCTCACTCCCTTTCTCTTTCTGGCTCTGTTGTTGTTTGTTTGTTGGCAAAATTATGCGTAAGTAGCTGAATTTGATTTTGTGTCTGTGCCCCCGTTGCCACGTGCCACATGCCACATGCCGCCTGCCACATCGGCATTTGTTGCCTTCTCGAAAATTTGTCAGTGAGCCGAGATTTGCAGCTCTTAAAGTTTTTGAGCCCGGCCCTCTTAAGTGTTGGCTCGACAACAGGCAGCCCCAATCTCAACCAAATCCCGCCCGAGGTGCCTGGCAAGTTAGCAGGGCGCTCATGTTTATGCGTGCATTATATATTGTAGTCAGGGGGCAGGAAGCAGCCCTTAAAGCTGCTGGCAAAGATACCAAAGAATTAGTTTTTAACGCAGGCGTAACAGAGTTGGAATTTAGTAATCTTGTTTTGATTTCGGTTCAATTTTTTTTTTTCGAAAATTTCAATCATTGTAGTTAAATACGTTAAATATTGAAATTATTTTTATATTTATATATCGTTGGAAGGCTGACAGTCCGAACTGTGAATCAAGCATAAAATAATTGCATTGTTTTTTAAGTTGTTTAGTGAAAAGACGTATTGAAGCTGCACAAAGAAAAGAAATATTTTCGTCATTACTTCACGAAGAAACCAACCATTGAACATTTAATGCTACTTGAACTCGAGTTGACACATAATGTATTCAAAGAAAGTATCAGTTTATCTATTATCAAAGAATCTAAAATTTCAACTGATTGTGCTTATGAACGCTTAAAGTCATTTTTTGCGCAAACGCTTTAAAGCTTAAAGAGTATAAAAAACCAACAGTCCAAAAAAAACAAGTGTAATGTAATATAGTTTTTTTTAATATGCAGAATACAAGTAGTAGTAGCACACAGAGATTTATGTAAAGTAAATACGTGTAGAGTATTATAGCCAGCAATTTATATTGTATTACAGTTACATGTAAAGTATACTTCGCATAGGTGCCTCGTCAACTTTATACGCTGCTCCAATGCAGCTTGTAGCTTGAAAATGAATCTAACATAATACCTATGTTCCATAGAACATTTCATATTTGTACGCATGAATTAATATGCGTATGATGAAGTTATTTTAATGATGCAGCTAAGTATCGAGGCAGCTATGCAATTTATGGTCTAAATATACATATATGTATAGCAATCGTTAGAAGTTATAAACTTTAATGAATGAATGAAATTAAATTCAAAAGGTCATCAGATATTTTCCTTGGGAACATATAAACCTAAAAATTGCATTTTTTGGAAGCAGTATATCCACAATTATACTTCTAAATTAAGGGTTTAGTTTAATGTAAAATACTTTATACAAATTAAAATACCACCTGTTGTGAGTTAAAATTTCCAGGTTTTCATTGGATTTAAAATAACATAATACCTAATATTAGTTTAAAGTTTAAAATCTGCTGTTAAAATGTTCTGCAACTAATTATCTAGCCATAAATGAGATTCTGCACATTCACCCTCCACACTCACTTTCATTCACTTTATTTACGCGGCTATTCAGGGCGGCGCATTCAGATATTCCTCCCAATGGGACTCGAAGCAGATGCAGCATTAGGTGAGAACAATGCACAGCGCGCAACAGATGCCAGAAATGAAAGCCAAATGAGACAGCTATACATAGAGGTAGAGAGAGAGATAGGAAGAGAGAGATAGAAAGAGAAAGAAAGAGAGGTGGAGAGAGAAGAATGAATGCGAGCACAAACAGAAGCTGTTCATTTTGGAGCTCCCTCGAGGGACCAAGGTGGAATGAGCTCCGGAATAGGCACAGCGAGGTGCAGAGAGATGAATGAAGAGGGAAGGAAGATGGAGAGAGAGAGAGGGAGGGAAGGGCAGGGGAGGGGTGCCTGTTTGGCTGCTTTTTAGTGGCAGCGCCGCGTCCAGCAAGGTGTTAAATTGTATCATTAGGCCCGCCGTGCATAATTTAATTAAAATGGCCAACGGCTCTCGAGTCTCCCTCGACAGCAATGCTGGCTGCTGTGGTTACGCCTCTGCTTGTTGTTGTTGTTGCAGTTGTTGTCTGTATTGTTATTAAAATTTAATTAAAATACTATTAAAAACAACAGCGCGGGCAGCAATAAGCTGCCAAATTGTTAATGCCAAATTGATTGTCGTGGCCACTTGGCAACGACTTTAATGCACTGCGGACACTAACAGACACACACAACAGACTTATGCACGTCAGAGACACCCACACACAGTTAAACACTTGTTCGTCAAACACCTCCAAGCACCTACAAACACAGACACACCCACACACATGCACCCACATGCACCCACAACAATCGAAGAGCTCAGTCAGAGTTGGCAACTTGTTCATCCTGGCTGTTCATTAAATCACAATACAAAGACACACACAAACACATGCACACACACACAGACATCCTTGCACACCCACTACATGCACACCCCGTAGTCACTTTGTGTGTCGCATTGCAGTTTGCTGCTGCTCTGCTGCTGTCCAAGACTGGAAGCCGCCTTTAATTAATGTGCAGAGCATTAAAGGCGATTACAGTTTGACTTGCAGCTTACAGTTTTGTAATTACAGTTTGAGAGCCCAGTGCGTAATTACGTCAAACACAGGCAGCTCACAGAGACTGAGCTTGTAATTTGCCATTTAGCTGTAATTAGTTGGCCGAAAAGCAGCTGAAACTCGGCAGGCAAATCAATTTGCAAAGCAACATTCGCTATAAACTCAAACTAATCACGGTCTGACTGCATTCAAATTATGCTCAGGGGAAAAATTGCAAAAGAAATGCAGAAAAAATGCGAAATATGCAGAGAGAAAATGGCAAGAAAACAAGGGAATAGAAAACAACAGGAATGGTGGAAAACTGAATGGAAATAATAAGCGCAAGGCACATTTCAAAACATTTTCATTTCAAATAACTTGCAGGTTTAATTTGTGCGATTCAACAGAAGAAGGAAGGGAGAGTTGGAATTGGCAGAGGGATAAAGAGAAATATGGACAGCACAAGTGGGGAACTGCAAGGCAGATAGAGAGAGAAAGAGAGAGAGAGGAAAAGCAAAACAATGGATGAGAGGCACAGCATTGCAGACAGCGGGAGGAAGAATGGCTTAAGAACTTCCGTTTTCGCTGGACAATAATGACGCCAAAGAATGCCAGCAGAGATAGAGTAGTGAAGAAGGGGGAGGAGAGATAGCCATGCAGGCAGAGAGATGGAGGCAGCGAGAGGTGGTAGTAGAGATGCGAGGCAGGCAGAGAGATGGAGGCCTGCGAGGGGTGGCAGGTGAACTGGCCAAAGTGGTAGCCAACATGCAATTGAAAACAATTAAGAAATCCCAGGCAAGAAACACAGACCTGCGCCTGAGCCTGGGATTGCAATTGCCGCAGTCAGTTCAGGTATCGCGTATCGCGTAACTCTTCCACGGATTCTTTCTTCCTTCCTTTCTTCATTCTTCAGAAGATTGCTGACAATGCCTGCACACGATCAATTTTCGCTGGCACAATTCGCAACTCATTCATCATTTTTAATTATGACAATTGCCGACAACGAACGAAGAAGACCACGAGGAAGAGCCTCCTAGTGGAGTTCCTAGCAAAGTGGTTAGGCCCAGCCCCAACCCAGGCCAGGCCGTTTGACTGTTAAGAGCTTGGGAAAATGATGCAGCTCACGTGCCTATTTGCCGCTAATGGCATTGCTCACCGCACTCGGCTAAGTCGGGCTAATTTTATGGCAGCCCCCGGAGAGGCCGTTTAAGATGCTTCGATTTATAGCGCATCAGTCTAGCTGTCTGCCAGCCTGCCGGCCTCTCTCTCTCTTCTCTCCCTACTCCTCCTCTTTACCTCTCACTCTCTCTACCTCTCCCCACTCCTCCTGTATATCTCTCTCTTCAACACTCCTCTTCTTTATCTTTCCCTCTCTCTGCCTGTCCGCCTTGCTGTCTGGCAGTTCAAGTACCTTCAATTACCACCTAATAACAGTTGATGTCTTGCCTTAATTAAGTTGTCAGCATGTCTGCCACGCCTACCGCCTCCCGCCTCCTGCCACCTGAAGTTACTTTTTTGCTGTGCGCTTGAGATGAGCTTCATTTCAATTGGAATTCACAAATGCAAAATGCAAAAAGGAAAAAGAAGCGAAACGAAAGCAATTTAGTTTGCTGGAAATTTTCAGATTATATATTCCCATAATGATATCCTACTGTGCGAATTGCCAATTTCAATTTCTATTAAGATATTCTTATGATATTAGGACAATCGTTCGGCGTATTACATCATCCGCTTCCAGTCGGGCAGCTTGGCTAAGCTTCTTATCTGCAGAAAACTAATAAACTCAGTTTGGCAGGCGGGGGGCGAACTCGTAAAATCATAATGAGCTGCAGGAAGGTTCTTATCAAGAGATAAAACTATGGCAGGCAGGGGGCTGCACAGCAGGAGGGGCCGGGGAGGGGAAACTAATTAAATCAAAACGCATAGAAATGAATAATTATAATTGTAATTGTGAGCGGAAAAGGGGCGTGCCAGGCGAGATAAATGTGATTTTAATGTAATGTTCGTTCGTTCTCTCTGTGGAAATTGCAATCACAATTTTTGGCTGACAGCTGGCACCAATGTGCTATGCGGCGTATGCGTAATTTGCGTACTTCAGCAGCAAAGGCATTCGGTTAATTACACGAATGCGCGTGTAACCGAATACATTTTACCACAGTCATCACACACACAGACACACACCACACCCTGGCGCACGAGGTGTGGCTGCTGGGCGGCCTTGAGGCAGTGTCGGCTTGTGGGCGTGTCGCTTGCTGACCATTGCGGCGGCCAGGCTTGACAAATGTGCAGGCTCAGCAACGGTCGAAAGTGCTGCAAACATGCGAGGAAGGCACGGCCTGGTGAGGGGGTATGCTAGGGCGAAACAAGGACTCCATGCTGCGAGTAGTTCGGGTAAGCCAGTTAGGCAATTTCCAAAAAAGAAGAAATGATTAAATTCTGTCATTAATTTAGAGCAGCAGAGGGAATGTTTGAGTGCTTAAATGTATGTGTATTTTAATCCTCTTATTAAAGCAAACAGCATTTAACATATCAAAGTGTTTAAACAGATTTTATTATTTAATTGCCAGCAAAGTATATAATATATACTCGTACAATTACCATTTGCATTTGTCCTAATTTATTTAATTCACAGCAAACACATCATTCAACATATTAAAGTGTTAAGACAGATTTTATTTTATTATTCCCGACAAAATACATGCAGCTTGCAATTACAAACAAAATACAAATTAAATACGAAATTCAATTGAATTTGATATGATCTCATCATGAAAGTATGCTTTGCTTTTTGCTGCGCTAAAGCCGATTGGCACTTGACTACACATTTGTTGCATACTTTTAAGTTGCAGTTAAACTGAGCAGGTGTTTAATTTAATTTATAGCATACTTTTACAGTGGACTTATAGTGGCATGGTTAAAACGGGTTTTTCAAGGCCCATGCCCTTCTCAAAATTTGGGCGCCTTAAAAAAGTATTTGGGAACTAAAAATAACGGGCACAACTTTTGAGCCCAGGGCGCGCTACAAATTTTAGAAACTTGAAAATGGCAAGATAACGAACAAATTAAAAAGAACCCCATGTCGCTATTTTTTCTTGGCCGCATTTTTGAATTGAAAATGGGAAAAAACTGCTGTTATTCCAAAAACTGAAAAACTGCTAATCGTTTCCAATCATCTGTAGTCCAATTCATGTGCTCTCTTGCAATTTTTAACGCGCCTTAACATTTGATTCGAATAATGCAGGTTTCTCGGTCAGAAACACAGCGTTATTTTCTAGTTTGATGCTAATTTTTTCAATTTTATGGGAAAAATTAACAATTTTTTTAAATATAAATAAAACTTACAAAATGTTTTTTTTAAATCGCAAATACAACGTTTTAAACTGATCTTCGAACAAAAAGAAAAAAAACTACGAATTTGAAGCAGAGTTCTGCTGCTAAGAGAAGTGGGTGAGCGACAATAGCTGTAATTATGAAACGTGCAAAAGTGAGTTAATGCGAGTTTTTTCGGTTTTTATTTAATAACTCTTTACTGAATGAAATTTTTAAATTTTTGTTGTCCTCATTATTAAAGAATAAGATAGTTAAACACAAAAATAAAAAAAATTATGGGATTACCTGCTTTAGTTTTGTTTTTATGGATGATGAATGTCGACAGTTATGAACATGCACTCACCTTTGCTCGCCACTGTACATAGGGCTGAAATTTGGATGAAATCTAAATATTATCGTCGGTTAAGTTAAGTCAGCAAGTTTTACTTTCTGTATGTCAATTAAAAATCGAATTGAAAATTTCATTAATGATTTGCGGGAGAGGTGGGCGTGGAACCCAATGAGTTCTGAGCTGATTCATAATTTGACAATTTTAATGGTCGAAGTGTATCAAAAAAAGCAAAAATGGGTAATGCCAAATCGCATGACCTTGTTCATTATACGACTTATGTTCACCTAGAAAAACTGTCAAATCAAATCCGAAATAGTCTGACTTACAAGGAACTGTGTGTGTTCCAGTTTATCGGTTCGAACCCCAGCGGGATCTTTATATATTAATTATTTTTTTTTTTTTAATGCTGATCCATTAGTTTAAAACTTTTAGAGCCGGTACTGCTGAAGAAGAGTAAAGTATTGACAAAAATAAACAATGAAATGTTCAAAAAGTCAAGCACAACTTTGTAAAAAACTGTTGAAAGAATTTAAAATACAAACATATAAAGACTTAAAAATATCGTTTTCAAGTTTTCTAATCAAATTAAAAAATATTCCTTCGACCTATGTTCCGGTGAAGTTTAATAGTTAAATTCATACCAAGTTTGAAATTATTCTCGACAGATATAAGCTTAAGCAAGCAAGTTAATTGCTCTTACTTTCATAAATTACTTTGGTGTTGATTGTTTGATCGGATTAAAGTTTGGAGGAACAATATATATAAAAGTCAAGTAATGTGTTGCTCTTTTGAATCCGACTTGGAAAACTTCGATATCAATTTGCGGGTACGGTGAGTGAGGTACACAATAATAAAATATACTTGATCTGTGGACAGTTCACATAAACCTTCATGCCACAATATTGAGTCTCTAGCTTCTTTAATAGTTAAGATCTTGACGTTGAAATAGATAGACGGACTCAATCTACTCGGCTACAGATTTTGAGCAAGAATACATGTATATATACTTTGTGGGGTCTGTTATGCTTCCATATGCTTGTTACAATGGTCGAAGGTAATTAACAAATTGTGATTTCACTAAACATCATAAATGAAAATAAAAATTAACTTGAGTAAGTTACTTGTTGTTCTTTCTTTAGTGTCTTTTCTAGTTCTCAAAGATCACAGAGCTTGGGAAAACCATATAACAGTGAAAAAAAAAAAAAAGTGTTTCCCGGCTTCCTTCAATAGCGTTCCACTCACTATTCAAGGCGTATTCGGGGGTATTTTCTGTAGTATTTTTGTGTTGATTCTATACAGAATTTCGATTTTTCCTGTTACTCTCGCCAACAACTTTGATAACTTCTGAATTCAAAACTTAAACACAACAAACAAACAACAATAACAAACACAATACACAAGGCAAGAGACACGAGTTTCGAAATCCTGTTGTGTTCGGGGGGGAGTCGAACTTCTACACACCGGGTCAGTCATACGTAAGGCATCAGCATCTCAACGTTCTGAGCCATCCCGTCCCCCCATTGGAATGGTTATCAAATGCCAAGTTAAGTTGCTATGAGCCCTAATGTTCCTATTATTCGACTTAGTTCACCTAGCAAAAACTGTCAAAACAAATCAAAAATAGACTTGCAAGGAACTGTTTGATTTTCAGTTTATCGGTTCGAACCCCAGCGGGATCCATGTTACGTATATAATTTTTTTTTTTTTTGTTTATGCTGTAACTATACCTATTTTTTAACTTTTTTAGAGACTAGGTACTGCTATAATGTGGCCAATTACAAGAACAAATTTCTCCAACTCGCTGACTAATTTAATTACTTAAAAGTTTTCCTAATTTTTTGACAAAGTTCTCCTAGTGAAAACTGTCAAATCAAAACCCAAATAGTCTTACAAGGAACTGTGTGAATTCCAGTTCATTGGTTCGAACCCCAGCGAGATCTATATTATATATGACTTCGTTAATTATTTGTTTAATTTTTTTAGAGCCGGTATTGTCATCAGGACCGGATGTAGTCAGTTTCAAGAACACATTTTACTTACTCGGAGACTAGTTAGCATAAATAAAAAGGTTTTCCTATTTATTTGGCTTTGTACTCCAAGCGTAAAACTGTCAAATCAAGCTCCAAATAGTCTTATAAGGAGCTGTGTGAATGCCAGTTTGCAGGTTCGAAGCCTAGTGGGATCCATGCTCATTGATAGCTATGTTTTCTTATGCCGTCACCATACCTACTTTTTAACTTTTTTAAAACAAATACTCCTCAAACGAGAGCAAAAGTCGAGCGACACGCTCGTGAATGACGCAAAAACTGGATGGTATTCTTAACTTTCTTTTATAACTTTTGTGTTCTTGTTTGATCGGATTGGAATTCGGAGGATAGATATTTATTATAGTCCGCTAACTATGTGATGAAGTCGGTAAGACTTGAAAAATTTTAATATTGATTTACGAAACGACGTGCGTTGCATCTAAAATTTGTTCCTATTTATTTGTCATTGTTCTCTAAGCAAAAACTGTAAAATCAAGCCTCAAATAATCTTATAAAGAGCTGTGTGAATGCCAGTTTATAGGATCGAAGCCCAGTAGTATCCATGCCCTTTTTTAAAACACATACTTCTCAAACAAGAGCAAAAGTCGAGCGACAGACTCGCTTGCCGCCTTATAAAATAAAAATATGGTCAGATTCTAAACCAGTCTTGACCTATGTGCGATATTAACAACACACATTGAAACCGAATTTGGTGACCTCTACCAGACAGACAGTTGGCAAAAAGTTTAATACTCCCTCCACCCAATGGGTAGCGGGTATTCAAATGAGAAGAAAACAATTATTTTTAATAATCGTAGCTAAATTTGTTTTGGTAAAGTTCAGCAAAGAATAATCCCATTCTCTTCGTCGAAGTTCATAAATCTCAGCTCCAACACAATTTGACTTTATTCAAAGTTCATTGACAACATTCAGCACATCCATCAAGATTGTCAATCAAACTGGCCTGGCAGGCTTTATCGCCAGTGCCAGGCCAGAGAGGAATTCAATGAATGCGCCGCGAACAAGTAAATATTTCCAATTAATAAAACATTTTCGTGTCTGTACATTTCAGAACGAGACAGAAAGAGAGGGAGAGAGAGGGAGATACAAACATCAATCAGGGCAGCGTGCATGTTGTACGAGTAGCAGCTCCCACTTCACAGGCACCACCCAGCACACCCACTCCTTTGACCACTTCCAGCCCCTCTCCGATGTATGCGGGGCGTGCAACACAGTTCGCCAAGAGTATCAGCAGCATGGCGTGCAGCATACAGAAGCAACCCTCGTCGCAGGCAACAGTCCCCACAGCAGCAACTGCAACAGCAACAGCAGCAGCAACAGCAATGGCAACATCAGCGACAGCAACAGCAACAGCAACCACAGCGACAGCAGCAGCAGCCAACGCAATGGCCATGACGGCATCAGCCGTGGGCGGCATTGGGGGTGGGCCGAAAAGCAGCAGCGGGGCAGGCACAGTGCCCTCCACGCCCAAGGCCAACAAGGCGGCACAGCAGCGCGGCTCGTTGCCGACAGATGTGCATCAGCCCCCATTGGAATTCCAATGGCCACCGCCGTTGCCCGTGTCCAGTCACACGAGCAACTTGCGGCTGAACATGATGAACCAGGATCCCAAGGATTTGCACACGGCACGCGCCATAATCGAGGAGCTGCGCTCCAAGGTTCGCTTCCAGACCGAGCACATTATGAAGTGGCGCAAGGCCTACGCAATGCAGGTAAGTAGTGAGAAGGAGTGGGGAAGACTTCCAAGTACCAAGCTCATCTCTTCCTCTGCCCTTGCAGGTGCAGCAGCACTATCGCTACCAGAAGGAGAAGTCCGATCAGATGAACTCGCTGACTTCGCAGCTGCTGTTGCTGGAGTCGCGCCTGAAGCGCAAGCAGAAGCAGATCGCCAGCCTGCTGAGCCATCGCGAGCTCACCATACAGCGGCAGCAGAAGATCATCGATACACTCTCGACGCGTCTGGTGGACCACGGGCTGGAGAGCATCGAGGCGAGCTATGCCAATGAGCTGGACTCTCTCAACGACTCGGACTCCGCTGTGGTGCTGGAGGACATCGACTCGGACAGCGCCATGACGCTGGGCACACGGCGCAAGAGCAGCGGCGGCTTGGGTGGCGTGCTGGGCAGCGACGGCATCACCATAGTGCGCTCCATATCGGATGCAATCGAGACGAATCTGAATAAATATGGCGCAGCCAGGCGCAACAATTGCTATCTACGGCGACCGGACATACTGGAGACCGTGTACTCCGTCGAGGAGGACCCGGAGCCAACGTCGGATGTGGCTGAGAAGCGCGACAAGTTCAAGAATCGCTCGGATAAGGCACTCAGCTCCAGCTCCACAGAGGGACAGATCGATGCAGCGACTCCGGCTGTGCCGGCGGAGAAAGCCAAAGAGACACAAGTGGGAGCTGTGGGCAGCATGCCAGTGCCGCGACGCCAGCTGGGCGCACTGAAGCGCTCGCCCAGTCACGATGCACCTTGCACCACGCTCAGTGTGAAGGTGCCGCAGCTGCAGCCCGCAGGCGAGCAGCTCAATGGCAAATCGCAGGTGACCACCTACAATCGGGTCATGTCCAACCATCGCTCTGTGACGAAGCCCAAGGACGTGAAGTACAAGCGCATCAACAAGGCCAAGTCGAAGAGTCTCGAGGAGTTGCGAGGCAGGCTCAAGAATCTGGTGGAGCGACCGGGCCTGGATGCGGGTGGCTACACGGCCGGCATGATGCCGCAGACGGCGCAGTCGTATGCGTGACACATGCCAACGGGGGAGGAGGAGGCCACGGGGCAGGTGGTCGAGCAGGAGCAGCAGCAGGAGCAGGCGACGATGCACTGCGTCTCTGCGGGCCACACGCCGGAACAGTTGACGCCGCAGCGGCACAGTGCGCCCAAGCGTTCGCTGACGCTGCCACGCATACTAGTGCCGCATTCGCCCAACGGCAGCGGAGGCGGTGGCGGTAATGGGCGTGGCGGTTTCTAGCAATTAAAGAAATTTTTCATACGCAATTGTGATAAAAAGTAAACTTTTTCTACATGTCTCGCTCTCCCTCTCTCTGTCTATCACTCGCTCTCGCTCAGTTTCACTTCACACTCGCTTTTATCATAGTCTCTTTTGTAACATTGTTTCCTGCCCACGGCATCTAATTTTATTTAGTTTAATTTAGTTTAATTTAATTTAATTTAATTTAATTTAACTTTACTTTATTTAGCTTTACTTAAGATTGAGCTGCATTTTTATTATTATTTCACGTGAATAAATATGAATGGTACTCAGCGAGTACTCATTGCAACATACTCACCATCATTTGCTGTCTTTCATTTGCATTCACATGAAAAGCGTATGAAAAATTTCGAGAAACGAAAAAAACAAATCGAAAAGGGTCTGTGACACATTTGCGTTTTGAGGACAATACGGGGAAGTTCAAGGAAAATCGAAAGAAGGAACATTCAATATATAACATATAACTCTTCTTAGAAATATACACACATACATTCATACATACATGTCTACAGAGCATTATTATAATGAGAAATATAACTACAATGTCTGGGTGAAACTCTTAGTTAGGCTAGGAAATTTACAAATGATTCTTCGAAATTAACGTAGGCACTTAAGGATTATAAAGTATTGTAAATTACTAAATTAAAATAAGCAAAAATATGAATAATTTTTTTCTTTAGGTATTTTTCGAAATTTTCAACTAATTTAATAATAAATACACTCTCAGTTTTAAACCTCCAAAAATAAGAAGAGTTTAGAAAACACATTTCAAGATATTCTCAAATTGTCCACCTCGATTAAGATTGATTTAAACACCACTCCAGCTAGTTGTAAGCTCTACTCCATGGACTGTCTTCTAGATATCAGAATTTAAGTGCAAGCGAGCTCTGAGGCGTCAAGTATAGCTACCTATATACATATATATGAACTATACTGTACTATTTGTAACTATCGAATCGAACATAGATTATATATTTTCATACTCACATTGCAGCTAACTATTTTTACAGGCTAACTACAGACGGACAGAATCGGTTCTGAATCTTGTATAATTAATGTTAATTAGGCTAAGTAATCGAGAGTTTATTTTCGTTGAATTTTGCGAGTTGTTTTTGAAATTGTTATCGACTTTGGTGCCCCGTGCGGCCCATAGTAAAACGTCATGTGTACCTTGAAACGATTAAATATAAATGCATATACGCATAGTTGGATATATCAATATATATATACTATATACATATATGTATGTTAGTCTTAGTCCTAAGTGCGTGTGCATGTGCGTGTTATAGCCTTAGATATCTTCAACAATGGCTGCATCAATTCTCAACTAACCGAACTCAAAGTACAATGCTCGAGCAGCGTCAATATTATATTATATATGAATATACTTCTATGTGAACCGATAAACAAGCATACATACAATACCGATAACCAAGTTTCAAGAGTGCAAGAGTACCTTCAACTTACGTACCTACGATGAGCCCACTGGAATAACTGTTTCATTTTCAAAGAGTGTTTGGATCTCCTCTATATACATACATATACCATAATATACTGTGTAGTTAAAGAGTTGAATATCTTAAATACGTAATATCGATGTCAGTCGTGTAGATCGATAAATTAAGCAATCAAATCAATTCCCCAAGTCAATTTTGAACTCGAATCAAGTCGAAGTGAGTACAAAAGATCCCCAACAACAAACAATTTGAATGTATTCGAAATACTCAAAGTGTGTAAAGCGTGTTATTCTGAATATAAACTAAGTGTATCGATCGAGAATACAAATAAATGTACATATATGTATTCTCGACATAGTTATAGGTATTCAAGAATAAACTCAGATAAGTTTCTCAAGCCAAACATTCTCAAGTCAAAACTTGCATTTCCCCTACGATTTTACAATCTTTGTCTATTTTAAACGAAGAATCCTCACCATAACCTCACTTTTTTCACAAATGAAACCTGATTCTAACCTTTCGATTTTACCAATGGTTCTCCTTTTCTGTGCTAACTGATAAATATAAAGAAACAAAAAGATTTACATTACAGTTAAGATTACGCTGAAGATACCACTCGGTAAATAATACATAATGAATACCCATATTAATACCATGTATATAATAGATAATTCCCATCTGTAGTTATATAGAATTTACGTCTATTTGTGTATTGAGTGTAAAATATTGTATTTAACTTCGCTCACGGCTGCGCTACTCTACATTTCCAGTTGGTCTAGTTAAGCCAAACCTAAAATCAATTGCAAATTTTGCTCATTTACCAAATTTATTCGTGATGTAAAAGTTTTTTTTTATTTCTGGCTTTGCTAAAGTGCTTAATAAAGCTAAACTTAACTCGACTTGGGTGCTTGATTTACTTTGAAGCTCACCAGGGTATCTATTGGGTGTCATAATGAGTGAGTAATTGGCAAATGGGCAATTGCGTTGTTTCAATGCGAATGTCAAACAGTTTCTCTCTGACTGCGATGCGGAACAGTATCATGATCAGCTCCAAAGCGGGTCTCAGCCTATTGCTGATAGTCAGCTGGGGCTACGGCCTTATCAGTCTGGTAAGCTGAGTCTCAAGTTCAGGTCGTTGCATGTTGTAGCACCTTCTCATCTATAATCTATCAGGCTGCCGATGTCAATCTCCCAACATCCAATTCAACAACTCACAACATTGAGGAACTCTACAACAAGGTACTGCAATCCAGCTTAGAAAAGGCACAAGCAGCGCTACAACAGCTGAACAATTCGAGAGATTTCATCGATGTGGAATACTTCAGGGAACTGAAAAGCGCCGAAGGTACTGAGGGCTACTACAGTGCTGCCCATTTCATATTTAACTTGATCCATTTGCCACTTCTCAAACACGAGCAGCCCGATCAGCTGCTGCAGTTGGTACTGCCCGGCGAGAAGGTTGCCATACGCGATTTCTTCTCTAAGGTTCACGCAGAACTGCTAAGGTATTTTACAGCTACCTCGCAATCTCAGACAGAACTCATGCGGAATCTGACTGAGTGGAAAACAGCAACTGGCGATGGTATTGTACTAAGCTACCTAGTATTTCCAAAGAACTTACAAGATTCTGTACCCGAATTGAAGTTTAACAATTACAATTGAATAGAGCAGAGATCTCGACAGCTCTGATGATCGGTTCGGGTTTCTCCGAATACTGTTTGGCATTCCGTTAAGCTGCTTCGTTTTATATATCGTACTTGGAATCAACCACACGCAATTCGAACAACCCGTTTATTTGCTAAATATACTCATTCAAATAATGATCGTGTGAGTCAGCGGAGTTTGTTGACGATCTAAAAAGTCTTCATTCTATGTGCTATAAACTTTTAATTAGACAGCAGTTATGCTTATGGTGGAGCTGGACTAACACATACTCTGTAGTTTCTATCTTCTATAAATGTATTCACATAATTCGAATATAATGTTATCTTAAAACTCATTATTTTATTTAACTGGCTTGGCTACTGCTCTACGAGCTTGTAGGCCTGTGCGTAGACGAGTCTCAGTTGCCCATCGTACTCTCGAAGTACTGCATGTAAGGCACCCAACGTGGGCATCAGCAGCTGCTGTTCGCTAACTTTACCAAAGTATTTGATCTCGAGGGACTCTAGTTGGGCGCGTAACTCGTTGCAGCTACGTCTTAGTGATCGCAGATGACGCTGTACATGACGCTGGGCGCAACCACTGCCCACGGGGCGACACTGTTCGATGAAGACGGCAAAGTTGAGGCCCATCTCCGCCAGAGATTGCGTCCATAGATCGACATCCTGGCGGAATTGTTGCATTTGCAGCTCGTTTTGCTCCTCTTCCTTTTGCTGCCTCATCAGCTTACGCAACTCGCGAAAGCTTTCCCGACTTGGCTGGGCATCTACTAGCATTGGCTGTACTTGAAAGGGGAATAAACTACACTGGAGCTGAATAGAGTATATGGTAACTACATACGACTAATCCCAGAGCGATGCTGATGATGATGATGGTTATTCGCCGCATTCAAATTGAACGTTCTTATCACGCTAAGCGTAGCTAGTGAACTGATTATAGACTTGCGATTCCCAGAGATTCCACGATTATTGTTTTCAATCCCAGTCAAGGTCACACGGACCGTGTTGCGACAACATATAAAAGTGCTCACGTATCTTTCACAATGCAGCAGTCTATCCCAGGTATTTCGAGTATCTAAAACATATCTGTTCCGATCTGACAAGCAACTCGTGAAAATGTTGCGATATATATTCGTATTGGCAACCATCTACTCAGTGGTAAGCTTAGTGATAAGAGGGTAGAACAAATAGTCTAAGGTATTACAACCCATTCTTTAAGATTATTTTGAGAAATTACTCGCCTCTAAGAGAAATGTACAAAACATAGACTTTGCCTTTTCTTTCCTTCAGTGCGCTGCTCCCATTGCGCCCTGCGAGGAACTGCAGATGTATTTGTCCGAAGAGTTCAATATTCTCTACCAGAACGCACTGTCGAAAGCTGGAGCACTGTTGCAACAAGTTATAGATAGCGCGAAGCATATGAATCCGAGTGAAAGTGAGCAAGTGATTCTAATAAGGTTCTCTAAGTTTATCACGAGAATCAATCAAACTGAAGACTCCGATGAAGTTCCCGAATTGTTGGAAGAGCTCGACGAGCTCATGAACTTCGGCGACTATCTCGACGAAGACGATGCAGATGGTCTCATCGGAAAGCTATTGCGTCAGCATAATTTTGAGATTCTAGAGGACGATCTGGAGAAAGAGGTTAACATATCACTAAAAAGAATTGAATACACTATACAATCGTTCCTGAGAAGACAAAAACACCATCATCATAAGAATACTAAATGGAACGACTGGTTTGTGGATTTCAAAAAGGAAACAGACATAGAGAATAAGCTGGGAATGCTGATAGACTTTGTCGAAGATCTTGACTGTTAGGTCGATGAAAGACTAATCAGTTATAATAATTTAATCAACAATCCAGCCTTCCACAAAGTAGTGTTCTAAGTTATGTTACATGAACCTCTATACTATTATACCCCACAATTAAGTTGGGGCGTCGAAAGCTTTGTCTTTAGACAAGTGACGCATTGCTATAACATATATGCGGAAATAAATAATATACGCTATAAATGTTAACAGATTGTATTTAGTTTTGCAATGGCAAATGAGTATTTGAGCAACAGATTTAGAATCTTGATTGAGAAACAGTTAAACTGTGTATCAGACTAAAAGTTTCGCCTGGTAATACCATGTCCCAGACGAGAGTCAAACACATTCTGCTCGATCTGCGGCGGACCATTTCCATCTGAGGAATAGCTGTAAGACTCTGAGCGATAAAAATTGTTGTTGCCTCCTCCCCCGAAGTTAGAGTCGGGAAAACCGCTAGAAGATTGACCAAATGGGTCGGAGAACCCAATGTTTCCCGCCACTAGAGGTATCTATAAAGAAGATAAAGTAAAAAGGGGTTAGTTACCTTTGGGCTAATCAATTTAGAGCAAACCGCTTACCGATTGATCCGGGAAAGTAGAACTACTAAAGCTTGAGGGAACTCTAAATAGTCCCCCATTATTTATTCCTGTTCTAAAGCTTTGCTGTGGAAGATACGAAAATTGAAATGTTGTTGCATCTGATAAGTATTCAAAATTATACGTACCGAGCGAAAGGTATTGGGAAACTCGCTAATTAATGAGTTGGGGATACCCGAGAATGACGACTGTGGCCGCCAATTGGAAGTAGTTTCTTGTGGGTCGGTAATGGTTTGTGCAGCCCCAGTGGAATGCTGAAAATTTCAGAGCAGTAGAGGTAAATATGTTATGGCACACGCTAGCTAAAACTCACCTCAGCGAAGGTCTCTCCAGTAGACGAAGATCTGGGTGGAGATGCTGGGGTATTACTGTCTCCTAAATTCGAATTGGGCTTCAGGGGCTTAAACAAATTCGAGGGTATGCTCCGTGTGTCCCCTACCTAATGGAAAAAGGTTAAATTCGCACACTTATTCGATTCTGGTTATTGTAGACTAGCTTACCCTTTCTGCTGGAGCACCGCAACTGTGCTGTAAGATTATTATTGAGATTTACAATGAAGAATATCTAACAGAGGCTCTTTCAGTTCGCTTACCCGCAATCCAAAGAGCAGGCAACCTAAAAGTACGACGTTGGCAAACATTATCGAACGATCTATCTGCCGTGCAACGTCTTGTTCCGATGGGAGCTGGGAACTTATTAAACTGACGAAGCGTCGTCTCGATTTCAACAGGTTTGACGGGAAATTTGCAAGGTGAGAACATCAATGATCGGGTTATCAGTGCCGATGGGGAAATCAATGGGGTATGTAAGTGTGTGTACGCGCGCAAATATGTATGCATACATATAAATAATATGTATGTTTACATTGTACATAGCTAGATGTGTTTATTGACAAATATTGTGAATGGGTATAATGATCTTAATCGAGACTAAAAGGCTATCTAAGAGTTGATAACGCCAAATGTTTTCTTTGTTTCTGTCACTTTTATTTTATTATTTTAACATAATTTACATTTAGACTTAGAGTCCCTGGTTATCTTCCATAGCCGAAGGGGGAGGGATTGGCGTAAGGGTACCTGGGCAGATATCGATAACTCGGGGAACCATACACTGTGGGGTAACCAAAGGCAGCCTCATCAGGTATATCAGAAGGCTTCTTCTCGGCCTTAGGGTCTTTCAGCTTCTCGTCTGATTTGGCTTCTTCTTCTGAAGAATACCCTGGGTATTGATGATGAAAGTGGGGCAGTCCATAGGGCGAGTAGGGTGGACGCAGTACCGGATAACTGGGAACACGATATCCAGGAACGGGAAACGGATAAGGAGCAAGAGGCTTCTCGGGTAGTGCTGGAACAACTTTGCTGCCTTCAGCAGTCGGCACGGTAGTTTCCGTCACTGCAGCAACTCCAGCCATCAACCCCAGACCCCCATCAGCTGCCTTTAGTCCTGCCTCGTCAGGCTTTTTCTCCGTATCTGTAATTACCACCTTCTCGTCCGATTTGGGCTTTTCATCGGGAAAAGGGTTACCGTAACCCGCTCCAGGAGAATAACCTGGGAATTGAGGATGAAAGTTTGGAGGTCCATAAGGCGAGTAGGAAGGACGCAGTACCGGATAACTAGGAAAGCCGTATCCCGGTATTCCTGGTTTGGGCAGTGCACCTGCATTCAAGCCAAAGCCCGGGTAAGGATAAGGATGCGTATGCAAGTGGGAATGAATATGGGGATATTCGATAGGCTTTTCGGGTACTGCGGCAACAGCTGTGGTTTCTTCAATGGGAGGAGGCGTTGTTTCCGCCACTGCAGCTACACCCCCCATCAGACTCAAGCCTCCATCAGCTGCCTTCAATCCTGTTTCGGGAATCGCAGTAGCCTCGTTCTCTGGGATAACTTCAGGAAGAATTGTGGTAACCTCTGGTAACTTTGTGGTTGGTACGGTAGGAAGAGTAGTATGCACGTCTTCCTTAGATTCTTTGTCGTAAGCCTCAACAGGTTTAAGGATACAGCTCAGCGCCAAAAGCAGCTTAAGATTTAGAGGAATTCAGTGACATAGTTTCGATGCAAAAGTTTAGATTTCGTTACCTGGCAGATTAGCACAATCTTTACAAGCATTTCCGCTGATCTCAACTATCCGTCGTGAGTGCCTAAAGTGAACTATTGGTTAGAATCTAACAGGTGTTGGGTTTTTATACTGTCAGTCGGCAATGCTGCCGATGCAAGCCGAACAATTAAAGATTAATTTTAATTATGAGTCGAGACAGTAGACAGCAAACTCACACTCACACCAATACGTATAGCAATGCATTCATCAGTATTAATCCGGAAAACCCCATTAGAATCTAGCTCAAATATTCCCAAGAATTGCGTTCAAAATGGTCACAATTCATGGAAGAAGACTCCGACGTCATCAAATGATTTGACGCGGCTGTTAACCCGGGCAATCGATTTGCATCGAATCGATTTGGATGTGGAACCCCATAAAAAGTCTTGAAGGTCTCTATAAAAGTGACCTTTCTAGCGGGCGGCGCTTCTGTATTGACATGGCAGGAATTCAGAAGGTAAGTGGACTGCAGTCTCCTCTCAACTCTACTAAACTCATCTAGCTGCTTTGCATCACTTGTTCTACAGCTGGCGTTTTTTGTCTTGCTCATTGCAATAGTCGCAGCCCAGGAACCTGAGGAAACTGAGGCACCTCCAGAGGGAGAACCCGAAACTGAAGAACCTCCAGAAGGCGGAACTGAGGCACCTCCAGAGGGAGAACCTGAAACTGAAGAACCTCCAGAAGGCGAAACTGAGGCACCTCCAGAGGGAGAACCTGAAACTGAAGAACCCCCAGAGGGAGAACCTGAAACTGAAGAGCCCCCAGAAGGCGAAACTGAGGAACCTCCAGAGGGAGAACCTGAAACTGAAGAGCCCCCAGAAGGCGAAACTGAGGAACCTCCAGAGGGAGAGCCCGAAACGGAGGAACCTCCAGAAGGCGAAACTGAGGAACCTCCAGAGGGGGAGCCCGAAACGGAGGAACCTCCTGAAGGCGAAACTGAAGAGCCTCCAGAAGGAGAAACTGAAGAGCCCCCAGAAGGCGAAACAACAGAAGCAGGAAAGAGCACAAGGACTACAATAAACATAATGGATCTCTTGACATACAAGCCACCGGGCTCGGAGGATTCCGCTGGCAATTTCCTTGCACATAAGACCGTTAGAAAACACTGGCACGCGAGAGCACATGATGGTTTCCATAACATAAATAGGGAGCCGATGTGGGCGCATTGGAATGACAGATTCACAACCCATGACCCACCGTATAGGACAAACGAATAAAAAAATCCTGTGCCACTTCGAGGGCGAATGTTACTCATTGATTCAGTACGGCGGGATATCAAAAATGCAATTGAATATTTGAAATCCATGACCAGATCCTCCCTAGCTGTTGCTTCTAATTCATTGTTTTCTGTAGAAAATTGAGCAATGGTTACCACTTTTCTCTTTGCAGTTGTTGGTAAGAGAATAAAAAATATTAGAAAACTCTTATAAATTGCAGATAGACTTATTCGAAATTACAAACAAGCTACTCAAACCATTGCACTAGACTGTACAAGCACTCAAACTGCGTTTATGAGCTCATAAAATGAGTTATAAATATTTAACGAGGCTGTGCATTGTGCATTGCATGCGATCTTCATGCTCTACTATACGGGATGGGAAATCAATTAGTTGTAATATAATTACAATGAGTGTTAATGGGCACCTCAACCTTGTCTCATCACGTCGTTATTCTCAACCCTAATTTAAATAAAATGAAAAGACTGAATTTGTTTATCAAATTAGTATCACTTTGGGGTAGTAGAAAAAGTACTTAGATCTTTAGTTTGGCAGCGGCCAGAACTTTAATTTCAACTAGAGTTTCATGTTGCTTGGATCGCCACTTAAACATAGACGTCGCCTAACTTTTTACTTAATTACTGTTCACACACAACTACAGAACGTCGACCGTGGAATTGCGGGACAAAGTGCTTAGTTCTTCCACTTCTTGTTCTCGTAGTCCCATTTGGAGGTCAGACCGGTCACAGGGTTGATCTCCAGATCGATCATACGCTTCAGCTGTGCCTTCTGGTGCTCCTCATCGAAGGTCACGGGCAGCTCATCGTAGACTAAAAGAAACCAACGAGAATATTTAAATGTTCCTTTGATTCAAACTCTACTTTACCACTTACCGAACAGGTTCATCAGGACGGCGATCCAGATGGCAGCGGCGGTGAAGAGCAGGCCAACACCCAAGTGCAACTTCCATTCGCCAGTGCCGGCTTGGATCTCGGCAATGGTCTGGCAGAAGCTGGCACGGTACAGAGCCTTGATTTCCGGCTGGCTCAGCTTCTTCCAGTCACCCTTCTCCTTGGTGCGCAGAGCGTTGATCTCGTTGGTGGCCTCACGGAAGCGGACAGCGGGCATGGGGTAATCAGCACGGTCAGCGTAGCAGGCAGTGCCGTTCCAGCCAAAGCCGACGACCTCACGCTTGCCAATCTTGTCCAGCGTGTGGATGGAGGCAACGCTGCCAACCTGGGCGTTGCGCGGCAACTGAGAAGCCAGCTGACGGAGCACGGCGTTGTTGATTAGTCTGAGTGCCATAGTTTCAGAGCTGCAAAGACAAGAGGCGTAGTTCGTTTAGTATACGTTGAATTCGCTAAATCTCTAGATAAGTAGGGACGTTGGACGGAGCTGCAGGTAATACGTGACGCATAAAGGTTATGTAACAGTCGAACAGACTGGGTGCATTGCACGATTCGCCAGTTCAATGCAATCTTGTCGCATCTGCTGGCGTTACAGGTGCTTATTTAGTTATTATTTGCTTAATATGCCGCCCTAAGCGCATAATTTTCCCATTTTTCACTGCTAGGCGTGCTATTTGTGCAGCGCGGCTGTTGTGTAACCAAAACTTTTTCCTTTGCCATTTTTCATACATTCAGAAATCGTAGGGAGCGACGCGACTTAAGTTAATTTTAGCACACAAATTAAATTAAGAATTAATTTACGCAATATGGGAATGATAATTTGGCAGACACCTTCAATTTTAGCACAATATCACAATTACCAATTCTGATGTCGGCCACGGTAGTTCTGGTAGAGTTGTCTCAAATTGTTTGGAACAAGTTCGATTGAACGGCTCACTGAACTAAGTGAATGAACCAGCTCTGGCGTGCGTTCATTTGATTCGTTCATTTGTCAAACATATGTTTACTGGTTCGCTGCTCAAATAATAACATGTTGTGCTCCTCTTATTAACAGAGTGATTTACATTATCGATTTTGCATTATCGATAAATATAAATTATTGGTTAAATAGATTTTTATTTGAAAAAGAATGATTGACAAACATTTAAAAATAAGTGAAGTCTAATATTTTCTCAGCTGCCTTAAGAAAGTAAAGAAGTCCCGCACAGTTAATTGCTTAGCATCGACAAAATCACGAAAAGCCCTTACCAAATTACCATCTGCGTCTTTAGTACTTTGGCTAACCGCGCCCATCTTCTGATTGGCAATATCCCTGTATGCAGTCAGACGTCTTGAATACTTGTCCATGGCACTAGCTTTGATACCAGAATATAAACCCTTTGTGAATTCATTGAGCTTATCATCCTGTTGATCGTGCTGCGCATGCAACTGTGATCCAAAAGCATCTGAGAATTCAAGACTGAATTGCCCGAACTTCTGTACACTGAGATCGTTTAACTGGGGACTCCAACGCCCTTTGAACTGTTCCAAGGCGTCAATAATAGATTGAGTTGCAACCTTAGACTCGATTACAGACTGTGCCACAGCGAGCCTGTTCTTCAACTCCGATTTAAGGGTCTCATTGAGAAGATTGTCGCCAAGGTGCCTTAGTTCGGTTATAAGTTCTCGATCTCCATCGGGAAGTTGACTCGATTGGGCACCCACAGTGCTCTGTTGTTGGATGTTCCTTAGTTATTAAGTCATTTATTTATTTATTCTTATACACACCAGTAGAGCCAGAGTAAGCAACAGGTTGCTGCGCATCTTCAAGAATAACTCAACGAACTGAAGATGCCTGCAGTTTTATACGTTACAGAACTACAAAGAAGCTGATTATATGCATTGCATATATGCTGGGCACTTGCTCCAGAGATTACGCACTCGGGGAAATAAGCTAGAGACGGAGTTATCAGCATACTTCGCGTAGTTCCTCTGAACTCAGGTCAAAAGCCTTTGGATCGATAAGAGACAGCACTTTATTACGATGCTATATAGTAGTAAATGAAAACTCAGTCATTTATATTTGATGTATTATTTTATTTTGATTTCATTTCATATCTCAAAAATGTACACATTTAAATTAGACAGAGACAGGACATATAATTTGATATATGGTATATTATATTAATGTTTTAGCTGTTAGTTCTTCTGCTGTGTTCTTGTTTCTTGTTTTGTTCGCTTTGGGTTAGGAATTCTTCTTGTGCTTGTTAATTTATCTATTTGTTATTTATTTGGGGCGTAGGGGGATTTACGTATATTTTATTCCGCATATATGCTGCTGTGGTAAGCGCTGTATGGCATAATAAATTGTTTAAATAGTTTTCGTATTTTATAAATATGCAATATGTTTGTAACAATATTTAATAATAATTACGCAAATAATTAAACTAAAGTGTGAAAGCTTTTTCCTTTAAATGTACATCTTGTAAATTGGTAGTAGCAAAAACTTAGGGCTACATTTACAATCGATTCTCCTCTTTCCTCTGCTCCTCTAGTTCTTCTTCAGATATTTTCCTGGGGTTATGGTATAAAAAGTTGATCGTACAATTTGTTACTTAAATATAAGTGGGGGATTTTTGGTTTTATATACAAAAAAGTTGCTTTTGTTAACATTTAATGTTGGGTTTACTTCGCAGTTTAGTTTAGTTAGTTAGTTAATTTCGGGTTGCGTTGGCCTCACGCAATGGTCACCAGGTTACTTGATCATGATGTGAGATGAAGTGGGTGAAGGTGTTGATAGTGATTCTTTACAGTTTCATGGGCAATTTGCATTTTTAACAAGTGCGCTAAAAAGTGCAATTTCAATTTGCAGGCGATGAAGGAGGATTGATAGCAATTGGTTGATAGATTGATGGACCGGTAAGCTGATGCTTTGTTAGGTTGGTGCAAATGGAAACCTCTTGAAACTGCTTTTGTATTCGTTAGCAAAATGTAGTGCAAGAAATCTCATTTGTGTGACAATAAATTAAAGGTTACAGGGTATGTTTGTGTGAGGTGTGTGAGGAAGTAGTTAAGGCGTTCCATAGACGTTCGGTTCCAACGCATAAATTTGGCATGTATGAAGTTGTCGATGGGGCGTGGCTGCATCTCTAGTCAGCGCCCGCCGAGCTGTCGGGAGTCACATTGGAGTCTAGACTGGCACAGTCCGACTCCTGATCCTGTGTCTCCGAGTAGTTGGCAGCCTCCTGTAGTCGCATCAACATATTAAGCTGTAAGTTACAATGGAAATTAGTGGTAAATCCTTTTTAGAACTCATTCAAACCTTACCAGTGGATCCTGCTGTTCGCCATTGCTGAGGGCAACGCCCTCTAGGCCCACATCCTCGGCGTTAATCTGTCGCAATGGTGGCACAGAGTCTGGGCCATAGGGCCAGGGATATGAGTTGCGTATAAAGGCCGAGGGATCATTCCAGGCCCCACCACGACGTCCGTAGAGCTGCACACCCTCTCGCACCGCCTCGATGAGGTAAGGCGACAAATGATAGTTCCAAATATCGGTGAACCACACCTGCGAGTCTTTCAAGTCCAGAGGACAGGAGAGGAACAGCCGTGGCCCAATGGTCACGTCACTTGAGCTGTGCACTTCGAGGAAGCGATTGATGTGCTGCCAGACTGAGGGCAACCAGGCGAGCACAGCTGCGAGCTCTGGTTGCGAGTGCTGCGTCTGCAGCTCCAACTGGAAGAGACGACGACGCAAGAAACGGCCCAGGAATCCCTTCACCGGCTCCATGTGATTTGCAGTAAGCACCTGAGCAAGCATGAAGATGTGTTAAAATACAGTTCCAGGTCTCATTTAAACTCTCAACTTACCCAACGGAAATTGTGATGCAGCTGCAGATTGGTAGTGTTGCAAGTCGCCTGCGACATGGTGCCAATGATGCAGGGCAGCTTGGTGGCCGGGCCGGCGCTGAGCAAACAGGAGAAGACATCGCCCAGCGCTGAGGCATGGTGCAAGTTGTCCAAGATGATCACAGATGGCAGCTCCGAGACGCCATTCGCAATGGCAGCCTGCTCGGCAATGTGGCCCAGATATTGCCGCAGATCCTTTGAGGTCTTGTGGTCCACGCTGCAGACAGAGGAGGAAGAGGAATTAATGAAGGACATGTAAAGTGTATGTGGAGTAACCTACTTGAACGTGGCTATAGCCTCCGAGGGATTACCGCGTCCAGCGCGTGCTACCAGAAACTCAGCGAGGCGACGAGCCAAATAGGATTTACCCGTGCCACTTGGACCGCAGAGAATAAGCCGACGATGCTCGGTTAGCAGACTTATGTAGCGATGCACAATACTACGTGGAATGAGGCTGTCGAAGGCCAGACTGCCCACGCCCTGCAGGCAGATGTAGAGGGTCTTCACGTTGCCCACAATGTAGCCACATGGCAGCAGCTCTGGAAAACCCATTTCGGGACCTCGCTTCGCCTCGCCCAGATGATACGATGTGATGGAGTCTGTATTCAGGCCTAGATTCGTGCCCGGATCAATGCGCGCCACATAATCCTTGAAGGTCTTCCTCACAATGTAGTCCAGATTCTGCCAGGTGGTCTTGCCCGAGATATAAGTGCAAGCAATGACAAACTCATTGGAACTGGCCGCCGTGAAGGCAGCGCTCTGACGCTCGCCCTGCTGTCCATTCTGCGCCTGTGCCTCAGCTTCATGGCTGGCAATGATGGCTCCATTGGCATAGAAGTCATCCAGCTCGAGCAGCTCCTCGCAGTACTTGGTGAACGACTCCGGCTGACCCAGATAACAGGCAATGGCAATCTTCTTGCCATCACACACATCGGGCAGCTCCTCCACAGCGCTGGGCATGTGCACGGGGCTGCTCAGCTGCGCCGTCTCCAATGCTGGCGGCGGTGGTGTCAGATCGATGTGTGTATTGGGACTCATTGGCGACACTGGTGCTGCACTGGGGGCTGGTGGCGGTGGTGGCTCTGGTGCTGGTGCCGGGGGCATACATTCCTCCTCGAGTTCTTCGGCCAGACGAGGTGGCAGTTCCATAGGTGGCCTGGAATTGCCATCGGCCAAGGAATAGCGACGGGAGGCATCCGAGCTGGTGGCTCCACCTCCCAACGAACCATTCGGACTGATGGCCTGGCCCAGACTCGCCTCTGAGCCCGCCAGCGAGCGACTGGTAACGAGCTTCTGAAGTCGCTCATTGTTCTGCTTCAGCGACATCATCTCAGCTCGCATTTTGTTCATCATGTCCTTCAGGCTCTCCAACTGTGAGGCAGAGCTGAGCGCCTCTAGCCTTATATCGGTTAGCACCAGATCCTTTTCGCGCAGCTGCTTCTTCAGATCTTCCACAACCTGCTGATCTTCTTGATCGATGGCGTCGATGGGCTTCGCATTGTCAATTAGCGTCACTGTCTTGGCCGGACTGCTCTGCTTGCTGGATGCATTCCCCACCACAGGCAAAGGTGGCGCCGGCTGTGTGGCCAACGCGGCGAGGCCCAATGGCTCTCCGTGTCCGCCATGCATGTTGTGTCCATTGTGCAACGCGGTCTTCTCGTGATGCTGTCCCACATGGCGACTCGTCTTCGAGATTTTGGCATTACGCGAGAAAGCCTTGGTGAAGCTGCTGCGTAGCCAACCCTTCTTCTTGTTAGCCTTGTTCTTGTCCTGCGCTGCCGAGCAGCCAGAGCTGATGGAATTCAATGAGCACATGGAGTCCGTGCTATGCTGCCTCTGCATGCCCAGGCCCAATGGCGCTTGGCCATTACCATTGCCATTGGCTCCATTCGGCTGCCCGAGCCGAGCATTATTCCCTGGCCCCGGAGGCGGTTTCTGTTGCAGCATCAGTTCGTTCTGACTCTGGCCCTGTGTCTGCACGCCCATGCTCTGCATGTGAGCGGTGGTCAGGCCTGCCTGGATGGACTGCTTGCGTAGTAGCTCGATAGTCTGTCGCATGTCCGTCAGTTCGCCATCCTTGCGCTCGGCCGTCGCCGTCAGTTGCTGCAATCGATTCGTCATGTTGGTCAACGACTGCTCAAAGGCCGAAACCACATGGGCCTGCAAGAAAGAAGGAGAAAGAGAGAGTATGTTAGTTGTGCGAGGGAGAAGTTTATGTTGCTGCGGGCTAAGAACTGCATAGAGCACTTGCTGACTTTGGTAATTTATCATCCGAATTGGCTTTCTTCTTCTCCCCCTGCCTTGGCTTGTTCTTCTTTTTCATCGTCTTCTTTCTCCTGTTGCACGCGGCTGTCGTGAGTCGCATTTTAAGCCCTGTTTGTTATGCAAGTGGCCACTCAAACAGCAACAACAAAGAGAACCAACAACAGCTGCCTAGCGATGGATAGTGAATGCGATACTCTTATATCGTAGCACTCGTGCGATATTTGCAAACGGAACTATTTGTCCTTTCGATATATCGATAGATTGAACTGTTCACTGTTCTGTGAGTGCAGCATTTATATTTAACAGAATTATTGGTAGCTTGCTGTATCGCTAGACAAAACATTTGAGTGCTTTGTAATTTAAGTATTTATCTTAAGTTTAATTATTGTAATTATACTACTCATTTTTAAAATCATACAAATTATTTATTAATTATAAAGGGGAGAACAAGAACTAACTGACAGAAGTCCAAACTCTTGATCTGACACATGAACAATTGAACGCTGGCGTCGTTGTTAGCAAACTGAGTAGTACTACATAGCTTAAACGGAAGTGAAAACTATCGAGGGCTAAATTTTAAACTCTAAGCAAGATATTTTACAAATGGTCGTTAAGTTTTATAAGATTCCAACATAAAAAATTGTTCTATTTTTATTTTTATTTGTGTATACAATTATTAAATAACAGCCCAATGAATATTCAAAACATGTGTCATATTTTTATGATTCGAAAGTCGTGCCATCTCTATCCCGTGACTGTCACTGCGAATGAGTCACGGCTTATGACTGAGCCTATTTGAACGTGGCTCACAAACTTTTCAAAAAATCTTGCCTTATAACTCCCTCAATCCAGCCCTCGACTTCACTGCCCAGACACCTGTATCATAAAAGAGCATTAGAACCAGAGACGAGACAAGCAGGAGGAAATGGTTCAACTGCTCACTAGACACTGGTGCACGAGTAGACACTGAGGAATATTTTTATGATGGGGACGTGACCGACGAGCGGAACTCGTGTCGTGCCTGCCGAGAGAGGTCATTGCAGTCGCTTCTGTCATCGCTAACCGCAAGAAAAGAACCTCAAGTAGAATCCCCAACCAAAGCAAGGGGGTCCAAGTTGCTACTAAGTACATCAAGTTAATGAGCGCTATTAGAGTCGAAAATAAAGTGACTCAGCTCAGGAAGTTGTAATTGCAATTTACTTGCACAGACGTAAGGGGGAAAGCATATGCAGTAGAGGGGGAGTAACTGCATAATGAACCCAACTGATTCACAGTGACTCGAGAACTGCATTTACTCGCATTCAACTTGTCAAGTAATTGACTTGAAACTTGATAAACTCTTGAATACCTTCATTTATAAACTTTCAATTGACGATGAAACTTTGATAAAGGCGTGTCGCTTAAGCTCAAAAGGTATAAACTATTCAAATGGGGATTTAAAGTCAAAGACTTTAAATGAAAAGTATAGCTTGAGGGTTTTCTTTTGGGTTAAAGCCTAAGGCAGTTTGTAGAGGAAAGTTTTGGAAAGCTGTGACTCCCATGACTAGTCGGGGCAAGGTTATTCAAAACCAATGTAAGGTATGATTGTATATAGTATGTATTCTTTTAAATCAAACATAAATGAGTAAGGTTCATACTTTCTTCACTTAACTTTTAGTTCAGAGTCTTTGCTTACGTATAACGAAAAATTGTTGATAATTTTTCCACTTGATTGCATTTTACGGTATATGCACGTCATGTTTATCATAGTTAGAATCAAAGTTCATATATTTTTAGTAAATACATAAGCCGTTTTCCTCTACTTCCCCCTCTCTTTTTCTCTCTCCCTCTCGCTGCTCTCTCTCTCTTTCTCTGCATTCTAATTAAACCTGCCTAGATTATCGTTTAATTAACTAACATTAGCATCGGCATGCGGTTCATTGGAAATTCATAATGAACAGTGACGGTGAAATATGAATAGATGATATCATCATCGCTAGAATAATCGATAAATCGCAGCAACTACTGTGTATCGACATTCAGTTAATGCCCAAATAGGAAGACGTACCAATTAAACGCTATCGCACTTAGCTCTGTAAGAGACTTGGTAGTTTTAGTTACTCCCCTCTCTGTCTCACTCTCTCATTTTCCCTCTTTGTCTTCCCTCTTAGTGCTGTGGCGTCTTACGTGCCTATGTTCCGTTTATTGATAAGAATCTAACACGTTTCACATTTTAATTTGCGTGCCGCTTATGCAAATCAAGCCAAGTCGACACGCTCAGCTCAAGAGCAACAACAACAAAAACAAAGTGTAGAACAACAAAAGCAAAGTGTAGAACAACAAATACAAAGAGTAGAACAACAATTTAAGTGAATGAGAAATAAGTCAACAAAACAGCGTAAAATTGTTGACCACTTTGAGAGCTCAACGTTTACAGAGTTCAAGGACGCCGCCAACTCGAGCCGAGCCAAGTCGAGCCGAGCTGAGCTGAGCTCATTTTTTACGATTTGTCTAATTTAATTGGCAAGCTGCCCCCTTCCCCCTTCGTACCTCTCTCAAGTACGTCCCTGTTGCTGTTGCTAATTCACTTTAATTGCTGCGCTCCAAGTTGGAAAAGTTGGCGAATTGCCAGTGAAAATTCCATAAAAGTCGTCGAAATGTTATCGGTTCTGTAACTGAGGTTAACCTCAGCAACCTCAATGGGATCCTCTCTGCTTTTGTCGCACAGTTCGCATCCTGTTTTGTGTTCAGTGTCACGTTAGTCATACGCAGCGGTGTAATCAATTTTTATGTTTGCCTCCTTGCCACATGCTACGTGAGGCGCTTGCACAAATGCCACAGCCACACCGCACACTTTTATCTAACGAATAATGCGGAAAGTGGCGTCAGGATTGTGTGCACCAAAAAAGGGTACAAAAGGAGCAGGTGCGGGGTCAAAGGGGAGCTGCCATTTGGCATTGAGCACTGTACGTGGTTTTTAATTTGAAGCTGTTGATTGTAATGTGCCCCAAGGGGGAGGTTAGGGGGAGGTGGAGTGTGGCAAATACGTAGGTGGGGCAACTTGTTTGCGGCACGTAACGCGCCACGCACAAAATATAATTTAATTAGTCTGGCAACGCTGAATTCTTTGGCACGTCGCCTAATTTGTTGATAATGTGAGAGATGTTGTGGGCGGGGGGCGTGTGATGAAGATAATTAAAGACGATTTAAAGTCTTCTCTTTTGGGAATTATAAAGCGTATAAGGTTACTCTGGTATTTCAGCCATTAATTATGACTTTCACCCACTGCCAGAAGTGTTCCCACTCCAAGTGTTCCCACTACTGTTGATCCCACTACTTCCTTTCGAATAAGACCTTTTTACACAACGGAAATGCCAACAAAATGTTGAAACTGAGGCAAGTTTAGCTTACTGAAATATGAAAGTAAAGCATAGAAGACATAAATGACAGAAGAAAAGGGCATAAACAGCAAAACAAACATGCTAAAGAGGCAATGAAAATAGCAGAAAACAAAGAACAAACTGGCGAGCGAACGAACGGAAGTCATAATCAACAATGCATGCAACAACGGCAGCAGCAACAACAGCAGTAGCAACAATAGCAGCAGCAACATCAGCCATAGCAACAACAATTGCCTGCAGCAGTTAGAACAATGGCACAGCAAACATATTTGCAACATGCGCAGACAATGTCAAACTTTGCAGTGACTTTCAAACCGCAGCTGCCTTCTGGCTACAACATGCTGCTGCTGCTGCACTGGTTGTTATTGTTACAGTTGCAAATGCTGTAGTTGTTGGTGTTGTTGCTGCACTTCATTAGCACAACGACAGCAACGAAGCGTGCAGCAACGCGTTACGCCTCGTCGGCTAATGGCAACGCAAAGGGCAAAAGAGAAGAACAGAAGGAGACAGGAGAGAGAGAGGACTGAGAGAAAGGGAGAGTGAGTGAAATAGATGTAAAGTTCTGCTAGCTTGCATATGCTAAGTAACTCCAGCAGCAGCAACAATAGCAACAACACCAACAGCAACAGTTGCCAACTTTAATTTGGCTGTCAATGTTGCTGGCGGGGGAGCTGCTGTTGCTGTTGCTGCTGCGGCTCTTGTTGAATTTATTGCCAGCAATTTGCAGACAGCGCAAAACAAAGTTCAAGTTCAATGGCAGCAACAACAACCCTTTAACAATTAGCGAACGGGCAGACAAGTTGCTTTTGTAACCAGCAACATGCAACGAGCAGCAGTTAAAAGTAGCAACTGCTGATAGCAACACGCGCGTATCAGCTTTAGATAACAGTTAACTAAAGATAAGGCGACGGCCTTCGATTAGCTTTACAGTTAGTTAATGCTTAAGTAGGTCGCAGAAGCAGCAGCAGCAGACGGCAGCAACGGCAAACAGCAGCAAATTCAAGCGTCAGCAATTCGCAGTTCATGTTGCTGGCGAGCATAAATCAAACACTTGACAATCGTTGTCGACATCGGGCGAACATGTGTGTGCCACAGGCTGCTTGTGGCAAACAACATGTGCCCTCTGACCTTTTCAAATGATTTATGCCACAGCAGCAGCAACGATTGCATTTGCAACTGCAACAAACACTTGACATTTGTGAGCAGGCCCGCAACATAACTGTAACAAATGTCAGCACGTAGGCGGGGGCGAGGGCGTGGCACCTGCAACTGAACATCTGCCCAGCTAAGTCTTCTGCAAGGCCAGTGAAAGTTTGACAGCCACTGGGGAGGGAAGGAGAGGCAGGTAAGCCTGCCTGCCTGCCTGAGTGCATAATTAATAATTAATGAAGGTCGTTGTCGGGTTAAGCGAGTTGCAAAATTTTAATTTTCCGCCAGGTATTTTCAGCCAAAAAACTCTGCAGAGGTCTGATGACTTTGACCTTGAGTGCAGAGAGGCGTGTGCGGGATTCTTCCTGCTTCGTAAGATTTGCCAGATTGATTAAGCACGAAACAAACTTTGAACTTTGATAATCATATGAAATGTACTTCATTTTCCTTAGGATTTTGGTATTTTCATTCAGTATCTTCAGTGTTTTAAATTGTGCAACACATTGAAAAATATATCTATGAAACTTTTTATATATAGTCACGTCTAAAAGGTAATCTACAAATACTCGTAATATAACTGCTTGACAGATAAGATATTGTGTAGAAAGGTAGGGGCAATACTTTGGTGATCTTTATCGCAAGCAGGTTGAGCTAAATTTTCTTTGTTATGAAGGTAAATGTACGTAATACAGTGAAAATTCCATTAACGGACAGCGGACTCTTCTTCAAGGAACTCTTTTACTGTCTGGTTCGGGTTTGGGAGTGTTTTTCTTTAATCGCACGCGAATACAAATCTTAAGCAGTATCAGAGAATTTAGAACATATGGAAAGGACTAAAAGGGCATAAACAATTTAATTGCTCATTAAAACCTCAATTTGCCGAACATAAACCGCTTTTAAGTATTTGCAAAGTTTTATTATTCTCTTAAACGGACACTTTACTTAACACGTTCGTTTTGCTGTTATTTTTTTGGGTACTGTGGTGCGAAGCGGACACCATTTTTAAAATTATTTCTGCATTTAACTTTTTAACGGACGCGGACATTAATTTTAGACAATTCAGACTCCCCCTTGAACGGACTTTAAGGTGTATAAATACAATCAATCCGAATCAAAAGCTTCTCTTCTCCGGACATTTGTTTCGTTTTAGTATATTAAAAACCAAAGTCACATCTTAAATGAACACTCCTCTTAGCCGGACAAAAGTAAGAACACGATGCGTGTCTGACCAAGAGAGTTTTAGCCATATTTCCTTCAGTTTAAGTTGATTCGCTTCATTCTTCAACTCTTTTAGATCTCCTGCAGCGATCTATAAAGAATTCCATAATAACTTGAATTCACTTCTCTCTTCTTTGGCATTTCATTAGCTCAGTCTGTGTTCTATCCCACATCTTTATTTCCTTTTCCTCCTTCAATTGGCTACGCCTCGAAGCAAAATTTATTCGCTGACCGCCTTTTCTTTTATCCTGAGCTAAGCTGATCACAACAGAGTGCCGTCGAGTAATAAACTGATTAACAAACTAATCCATTTTGATTGTTTACGCTTGAGGTGAGAGTGTGAGTGTTTGTGAGTGTGAATCATGTGAGTGTGAGTATGAGTGTGAGTGTGTTTCTCTGCGATCTGCGCATCGTTGCCAGTTGGATGCGCTTTGGGATATTCGATTGAGAAGAGTGCGCCGAAGACGCAGGCGCAAAAATAGCAAATCATCATTAAGATCTTCAGGAGATGCCTGAAGTGAGAGAAACGGCACCACACACACTCACATACAAACACACACAGACACTCCTTGCAAACTCATAGGCTTCGCAGTCGAGTTGAAGCCACAGCCTGAGCCCCGTCTTTGATCTGAGGCCGCCGCAACAGTGACTGCAACTGAATGTGCACAAAGAGGAAAACAAACACAAAGACTGAGACAAAGAGAGAGAGAGAGAGACAAAGGCACTGCAATTTTCAATATTTACACAACGATTCTCTCATGACACTGGGAATTTTGTGGGTCGCTTGGCTGCCTTGCTGAATTTGCCAGCTAAAATAACTTACGGTACCCGCAGAGTGAGGTTAAAATCGACGCGAGTACAGCAACTTACCTGCAATGAAAGAGAGAGAAAAGAGATTGTAAGTTTTCGGTATTAAGTGCAAATTGCAAATCGCAAATTGGGCAATTTTCAGCTTGGTCTTGTACAATAGATTCGATAAGGATTGGTATGTTAATGGCAAAGACATGTGAGCTATGAGAATAAATTGAGACTTTCTAATTTACAGTGCTTAAAATAAGTAATGGTACTTTACATTGAATGTTTTATGGCATAATAAAATAAACTATTTTTGGATCGTGCATCATTTGCTCAATTCGATTCCCATTTACTTCTCAATTAGTGCATTTCATTCAGAGATTAAGAGGCGTCTGTTTTCGAAATAACACTCGAGCGATTCCCCCCTTCAACTTAACAATTCCACTTACATGTTCCCCCAACCTCTGCCCCTTCCCCCACCTCGCTGTAATGACTCGTCTCTTCTCGGTGCGTGACACGATCAATGTCCATTGAAGAGTGCTCGCCCTGTTTGGGGTTTTTATTGATTATTCGATTTCAAGACCGGAAGCCACACACCAACAAAAACAATAACAACAACACAGAACACAGGATAACAACACAAATCTGTTGTGAAAGAAATCTCAAGTTGATGCACAATGAAGATGCAGAGGCCTCCGTCCTCCGGCCTCCAGATACATATTGGTCCAACCAGTTTTTCAGTTTTACTTTAAAATTCAAAACGTTTTTTTCTCGTTTTGTTTTTTTCCCCTTCTTTCGTTTTTTTTTTGTTGTTTTGATTCTGGTTTTGTTTGTTTGTGTCTGCATTCGTTTTGCGCTGATTTCCTCGGGGATAGGTCTGTCACACAGATGCAGTCCGACCTCGACTCTGAGTCCGAGTCCGAGTCCTGAAGAGCTTCATCATCGTCATCGTTATCGTCATCATCCAATTTTCAAAGTCTTTGTCTCTATTAACAGTGCTCGCAAACGAGTTTGCCCAGGAACTTAGGAACTGCGAACTGGGAATCAACAAACTGGTTTTCCCTATTCTTTTTTCACTTTTTCGTCGTTTGTTGTTTCTCTTTGTTGCCTTTGGACACCTGTGAATGCTCGCATGGTGCCCGCAACTCGCAGCTCACGTGCCCCGATAAATATTTATGAATTAAGCAGCTACAAATTGCATTTGTCATAAATTAAAAACTGTTGCGCCCCACGGCGGCAGCTGCAGCGAAAAAATGTTGCACACAATCATACAGTGCGCGTGGAAGGGGTAGGGGGAGGGAAGGCGTTAAGGGGTAACTGGGAATGTTCAAAACATGTAGAAGAAATACCGAAATACCAAAGAACTGCGCATAGATCAGGTGTTGCTGTCATGTTTCCATTTGACAAAAAACAAGCCGCCAAAAAGATTGGGAGAGATACAGAGAGGAAGGGAGAGAGAGAGGGAGAAGGAGGGAAAGGCTTGGGGGAGCTGCACGAGTCGGGCAGTAAGTCACTCAGTTAGTCCGCTCATTGAGCTGATCAGTGGGCCGCTTTGTGTCAGCCGCTGTTCATGGCAATTATAAATAGTACACTGAGCGAAATAAAGTTTAGTAAGACAATACAGAGAAGTTAACAGTGACGTAACACAAAGACGTCAAAAAGAGGTTTATAGAGAGGTTCACAGAAATGTAACAAAGAGTTTCACATAGACCTAACAGAGAGGTTAACAGAGACGAAACAGAGAGGCTTACAGAAACGAAACAAAGGGGTTTATTGAGAGGTTCACAGTAATGTTACAGAGAGGTTCACATATGTAAGTCTAATTGAAAGGTTTACAGATACGAGACAGAGGTTTTACTTCTCATCTCCAAAGGACTTAAGTAAAGTGAAATTGATGTTTGTTTATTTATTTATTTTTATTTCATTTTATATTATTATAAATTCCTTTATTCCAATTTCTCTCAGTGCATGCGCAACAAATCAACTCGTATATCATTTACTGCATGTGCATGCGCCCCGTCAGGCTGTGTTGACCAGTCAGCGGGCTGTCCGCAATCGCTACATCTCGTTTATCAAACTGAAATTGTTTTAATAAGCGATGCCAAAAGATAAAAACTAACGAGTTACTTAAGGCCGGTCGAGTGCTCGTACCCCTCACTGCTTCCAAACCTCCCCCTGGCTTGCCAATTTGTTGGCATTTTGTCAGCTCTCTGACGACGCTGGCTGCGCTTATTTTTTATTAATTATACACGACGCTCAATTTAAGCGATATGAGCAAATGTAAACAAGAATTAAAAGAGTCGAAAACTGGAGCAAAGCCCCAAGAACACTGTCCTTGTAATGCGATCAAAGCGGAGGTGGAACAACTTCAGTAGATATTTAGAGAGTTATCGAGTTGGTGTATGATTAATCGATAGTCTCTAATGGGAGATTAATGAGTGCTTAATTGAGAGTTGTAGTTGCACGGAAAACAATACATACAATAAGTAAAGCAGGTGTAAGACTATCTAGAGAATTGAAAAAATCCTTGCAATGCAATTAACCTAGAGATGGCTGTTGTGTATGATTAATCGATAGTCTCTAATGGATGATTTATTGAGAATAAAGAAAAACAGTTTGCGTAAAGCTATTATAGATGAGGTTAAAGGTTATTTGAACATAGAAAATCATTCAATTAGGCACCTTGAATAACCTATCAACTTATCAGAATTTAGATACACCAATTACACCAGGTAAATTCGCTGAATTTGACATCCAATTGAGTCATTCCGCTTTGCTTGATTGACACACGCTACCTCTCTGTAATGTTACCTGATATGTCTATTAGTTGATATCTATTGGGCCCATCAAACCGCCATCCATCAGACCGAAAAAGCATGAGCTAACTCGCGATGACATGCGTCATGTGTGTGATAATTGCCAAATATGTAAATTTTGATATATTAAATGAAATCAATTGAGGGGCCAATCGACATTTGACATTCAACTTGTTGAACTTGATGAATCGTGGTTCAAGTGGCTACTTTAACTGTGCTGTGTGCTGTTCAAACTGTAATCACGATCGCTTCACACGCCCGTCATGCAACCAACTAACGTAGCCAATTTCACTTTTCATGCGAGAGTCGCGACGCTTCGTCTCGAGTTACCAAAAGACTTGACAGCTGTTTAGCTCCCCAGTTCACCGAGTTCCTCCCGAGCTCAGCTCATAAATAAACATGAAAAACGCTTTAAGAGTTAACGGCGTTCGCCTTAAGCGCCTAAAACAGCTTTAACACAACGCGCCAAAATCAAAATGAGCAAAAAACTGCGAAGAAAAACGTGGAGACAACAAAAAAAAATAAAACAAATATGAAATATACTCGACAAGCGGCTTTAATGGTAACTTTATTTGCTATGAAAGTTGACATTGATTGGACCCGCAATTGGCGACAGACTGCGTGCTTGTGAGTGAACTGCTTGCAGGCACTGTTTGAGACGTTTCAGGACTGCGAGAGAGAAACTCAAAATGGCCACATGTACTAGCAATTAACAGAATACAATTTGCTGTAAACGATATGCACTGTGAGGGGAAAAATTCAATGCAAGGAGCAGAATGTAAAAATGAATTAATTATCAATACTGTTAAGTTAGCTAACATAAGTTCAATTACAGGAAAATATCGTTATGATAACTAACCTCTCAATGAATTAAATGCAATCGATAGATCAAATTCAAGTACAAGGAACTATCGTTATGTAAACTAACATACTCATGTACTTTATGTTAGCTTACAAATGAGCTTCACTATCGATAAACAGTCGCAAACTGCACACATGCAGCTGAGTACACTCGACTTACAGGGCAACTCTGGCAGCTGCTGCTGCTGTTGTTGTGGCCAAAATCAAAGCTGATTTCTTCGTGAACAACATATCAATTACATGTTCTGCGAATCAGGTCATCCGTTTTGGACATGCTCAACAGATGTTGTTGCTGCTGCCTGTATTGTTATTGCTGCTGCTGTTATTGTTGTTGTGTGCAAGCGAGCGGATGCAGGATTAAAATCGTCAGCGCCCAGTGCTGCTCCAACTGTAATCTGCGCTACGTGCCTGAGCCTGGGCCAAAATAATGTCCAAGACGATGACGACGACGACGACGACGATGTTGTTGGCTCATTTATTTAATATGCTGCTCGGAGTGCGCACTCAAGCTTCGCCTGCTGCTGGAGTCCGAGTGTGGAGTGTGTGGAGTTGAGCGTGTGGCCCAAAGGCAGCGCGGCTCATGCAAGTTTTATTAAATCAATCAGTGGGCAACGCGTCTAACGGCGTCTGACAGTCGTCGACTGCGGGTACTCTCTTCTCTCTCCTGTGTGTGTTCAAAGACGGGCTCGGCATTGCTTGGCCTTATGCGCCGTCTTGCATTTGTAATGCCAAAGCCGGATGAGGAATGCCAGGCTAACTGCCACAACAACAACAACAACAACAACTGCGACAGCAACGTCAGCAGCTGAAGAAGGAACAAGGAACATGCCACACCGCATAACTGTTAGCATTAACTAAGCTTTGGCATTTTCTCTTGTCGCAATTCGCAGTTGAGGATGGGCTGATGATATCGATAGATTTGCGATAAGTGCAACAAGTGTTCAATTAATTGCACGCCTAAGTGTTATCGATGTCAGTTGGGAGATCGATATATGACTAACGATAATGTAATTGCGGGCGTCAATGTGTAATTGATGTAATATTGACTTATCGATCGATGTTGTTTGGCGACATAAGGTTAACATAAATGTTACTGAAGGAAACCCGTATACGATATTAAATAGAAAACGAATATCGCATCGAAAGATTGTTATTGATAGATCTGCAATAAGTTCACTAAGTATCAGTAATAAAATAAATCTCTTATAAAAGCCACTATCTAATTTCAAGCGTTATTTAGATCTACCGATTATTTGATATCGATAGATTTAAGGGTTAAATGTTATTTTATTTAATTTGAGGTAGCAATCTTTGACTAACGATACTCTAATTGAATGCAACGATAACCTGTTTAGCTGACAAACATTTGCAGGTCGATAGTTAGGATCTATACATCGATAACTAAGTTAAGCAAGTGCATAACAAATTAACGTAGAGTATTCTCATATCAATTAAGAGAGAAGAGTTGATCAATTGAATTCTATAATTTTACTAAGCAAATATGTAACAGTATCGATAACTTGATCTTTATATTGTTGCTAGACTCTTAATATCGATAGCACTTTTGACTTTAATAGCTTTACCTCATCATTGTGACCCTGCGGCGACGAGGGCAGCGTCAGAGCAGCGCCGCTAATGGGCGGACAGGACTGTCGCTTGAAGTCCCGCCTGATGGCCAACTCGTACCAGGGAATGATTGGTTTACTCCGCAGCGTTGTCTGGCAACCGATCTTGAAGTCCAATGGATCCATATACTCCGGTGCCATGCGATTCAGATCACTGACAGCTGCCTCCGCCGAGGCGTAGATATTCCCCGCCGACTTGTGGTTGCCCTGGTGCGCCCAATGTCCCGTCGTCATGTCCAGCATGGAACCGACAGGCACATCCAGACTGCGGTGCAGCCCAGCGCCCATGCTCTTCACACGCATGTGACCCAGCGTGTGATAGCGTCGATCCACAGCAGCGGGCAACATGGGCATCGCACTGGGCACCACCAGCAGCTCATCCTGGTCGATGGTGGCCAGACTCTGGCTGGTGTACGATCGCTCCAGCAGCTCGGTACTGTTGCTGCGCTGCGTCACAATGGGCAACTCGTACAGATTGAGGCGACGCGTTGTGGGCGGTCGTGTGGGCGTGGCATATATCTTTGGCTTGGCATAGAGACTCTCGCGACGCACAGGCGCAGGGGGAGGCAGCCCAATGGGTGAGTGGGGTGAGGTCTCTGTCAGTGACAAGGTCATGGGCCGCCTACTCGAACCTGTCGAGCTGACCGAATTGTGCCGCAGTGTTGCACGTCGCGAATCCCGTTCGGTCATGTCGAAGCTGAGCTTGGGCAACGGGGAGTAGCAGACACGCTCCGAGCTATCGTAGGAGCTGCGCAAGCCACTGTCGAGTCGCCGCTTGGGACTCTCCGGCGCCGTGTAAAGGAAGATGTGCTCCTCCTCCCCAGCCGTGTTGTAGTCCGGTGTCTTGGGCGTGGCACTACTCTGCAGTGAGTCCAGTGAGAAGCGCGAGTTCTTCTTCACATTCTGATACTCACTGGGCATGGAGCCGCCACCGGAGGAGCTAGACGCATCCGAGAGTGGACGAAAGGCGCCACTGGTCGAGGCAGAGGCTTGCGTCGTGGCACTGGCATAGATAGGTTCCAGCTCGGAGCCGGAAATAGAAGCAGAGCCAATTGTGGGTGTGCGCACGGGCTTAGCCCTCGCGTAGATCTCCTCCACGTGGCCACTGAGCGAGCTGCTCAAGCTGTAGTTGCTGCGCAGCGACACGGTACGCTTGCGCTGGGGAGACGCTGCTGTCGAGGTCGAAGTTGTTGTCCTCGTCGCCTGCAGTTCGTGTGGCTCGGCGGCTGCAGCTGCCTCGGTGGCCTCTGCAGCACGTATCGAACGGGATCGCGTTAGTCCGCGTGCGCGTATTGTGGCATAGCCATCGTACAGCGGCGATGTTGGCGGGCGACTGCTGGCACTGGCAGCGGACATGGTAGATGAGGGGGACGATCACTTTGCGCTCTTTCTCTTTTGGAGTTTATTCTCTTCACTTTGCTCTCTCAGAGCGTTTCCATTTTGTTTTGTTATTGTTGCTCTTGTTCACTTTGATTAATTATTCCTGCATTCGAATTGAGGTTTATCATTTGTTATCAACTCGGGGGGTCCGCGTGCTCATTGCTCGTCGGGATCTCGTTGGGGATCTCTGGATCTCGCTTTAAACTAGAACTGCATCAATCAATCTTAATTGAAGGCGCGTCAATGCGTGCAATGAACTTGCCACAGCGACCACGCCCCATTACAGCAGAAGAAACACACTAAATGTCGAAGTTATTACTACACTTAGCGAAATAGTTGTTAAACATTCGTTTAGACTAAGTTCAAATTTGTTTAATTTTCAGTTTATCTTCCCTTAATTTTCTCTTCAATTCCCTAATTTCTTCAAAGTGTTTTTCCAACTTTTTGTTTAATATATAGTCCCCCATTTTTTCAAGTGTATCTCCCAATTTGTTTAGCATTTAATATTCTAACTCAAGCGTCTCATTAACGCCTAATTAGCATCCATTTCACATGACTGCCCCGTCCGTCTTAGCAATTGATTGACGGCCCCCAAAAAAAAGAGGTGCGAAAACCCACGAGACGCGTCGAAACTGAATGGTTCGAGTACTCGAACAATGCAGAGCGAGCCTAATGGATTCAACCAGTTGTCAGCTTTGAATGCCTTGTAAAGACACGCGCTAAAGGGCGTGAGCTGAGGGCCAGTTGCCAAGGTTGGACAGGCAGGGGGAGGGGCGACAGTTAGAGAGAAACTGTGGAAGTACGTGCGAGGGCAGGTTGAAGCGAAGTTTATTTAAGCCAACTTGTGAATAAAACCTGAGAAAAGGCTGAGATTGTTGCATTCATAAGTAACGAAAGCAGCAAAGAGAGAGGAAGATCAATTAAAAAGATGTTCTGTTGGGCAGCTTAGAAATTTTCAAAGCAAAAAAATAAGAATAAAATTGTATAAAATGCTGAGATAGCTAGAGTTAAAGAGTCAACCGACTTAAAGGTCTAAGTCTGTGTGATGTAGAGTTTAACTGCCCAGAATGGCAATAAACAAAAGGTCTTCAGCAAAGGGAAGTTAGTGAGTAAGTTAAGCCATTTTTATGCTTTTCGAGAATAAAGGTTGATTTGATAGCATTAATAAGTAAACTGCTTGATTGAAGTTAGATCTTTGATCAAAGTGATCAGATAATATATCGAATATTTTCCACATTTGAGTTTTAACCAAAACAAAATTTGCAGTGTAAGTTTTAGTGTATTTTCAAGCTAAACAATTTCAGCATTAGCAAAGCTGTAATTAAAAGTGTTGCAAAAGAGTAAGAGGGACAAAAAGAGAGAGTTGGCTGGCCCAAGCGCATGGTGGTTCGAGAGAGAGAGAGAGCGAGTGACAGAGAGGGACATAATGCAGAGCGACTGACAGAGAGGGGCATAATGTAGAGCGAGTGTGAAGTCCGCGCCATCAACTGCAATCAAAACAATTACAGCCAATTCACGCAGCGCTATAAAACAGCAAAAAAAAAACAAATGATGGGGCAGCAAGAGGGGGTATTTTGACCAGGGGGTGGGGGGTAATACCAGAACTGCTCGACAGTGTGTTGCCTTGAGGCAGCTGCGACGCACGAGTTTCCTCGCATGTTGATGACATTAGAAAATTGTTATTTATTGCATTCGCAACTCTGTCTCGTTGTTTTTGTTGTTGCTGTTGCTTCTTCCATTGTAGTTGTGGTTGTTGTTGTTGGCGTTGCATGAGTCAAGCTGTCATTTAGCGCAGTCAGCATGTTTCGCAACTCGCCAAGCAGAACCAGAAATAGAACCAGAGCCGAGCTACAGTGAATACTGGAGCCCAAGTCCGCTTTCAAGTGTCAACGACTGCAGTCAAACTAACAAACCAATTGACAGACACAACAACAACAGTGACAACAACTACAAAAACAACGTTTGCCTGGCATGTGGCATGAACTGTTGCAGCCACATGGCATCGGCATCGGACTTATAGATATGTTTTAAGTGCCTGTTCTGCCCGTCGCAAGTGTCAAAGCGTTGATAAAACTAAAACTCATAAGCTTGGCAGGCAGTCAAGAAGGAGAGAGAGAGAGAGGGAAAGAGAAAGGGTATGAGAGAGGGAGGAAACGAGAGCGCAACCAGGAAATGTTTGCAGGCTTAGGAACATGTTTTAAGTGGTGTCAGTCTAGGCTGAACTCAGTTTATAGAGCAACCTTGGCGTTCTTACAAAGAGATCTAATCGGATCGAGCAACTTTACAACGAAAAGTGCCGCAGTTTTATAGTTTTCAGTATTGTAATACTCATACATCAAGTATGGCAGTAAAATCTTTGTTATCTTTACCAATTTGACACTCTCACAATAGAGTTGGGACAGCATCTGTGCTGTGGTTTTCGCTGTTTTCCCGCTAAATTCGGTTTTTATGCGGCTAAAAATTGTGCTCGCTTATTTTGTTAAATGATAACTTTGGTTGTTTTCAGATATATCTGAACAATATCTATCTATATCAAAAACTATCGATATTTCCTTTCGATAATTATTCAATATAAAATACATATGTAAATCGATACTTGTCCAACCCCAATTAATGTCATTTGTCTCAAGTTTAACTTTCAAATTTCATTTTAAAACTTACCAATAACTTATCGATAATATTCTATGATAATTATCAAATAATTCAATTCGTTAATAATTCAATTGCACAATAAAATTAATGCAGTTCTATTTTACGTTACGTTATCGATAATTATCGATGTTTATCATTTGGTATAATTGGTCTATTGGTCAAACTGTTGATTGTGTAAACCTTCATTCAACCTCGGTGCAGTTCAATTTTTACGCTTAGCTAAACCTTTTGTTCATCGATAATTATCAATGTCGATATTTATCGATAATATTTGGCCAAACCGTTTCAACATCAAATCTTTAGAAATTGATGCAGTTCCATCTTTTCGTTTCGCTTATCGATAGTTATCGATGTTTATTTATATTTACAGCTATTTTCGCATCACTATCCGCTAGAAATAGCTGTTGTTTCTACTCAGAGATACGAGGGTCGTTTGATAAGTCCGTGACTTTTTGTATTTGCCGCGCACCTGCTCTAAATACAACACTGCTCCTGTCAGCAGTTATCGATTAACAGCTGACTGTAAAATTTTGAGAAAGCTGCGTTTTTTGGTTTGCGTTTTATAGGCATTGAAAGCAGACGATCTCAAGGCCCTCAAATACGAGGGTCGTTTGATAAGTCCGTGACTTTTGTATTTGCCGCGCACCTGCTCTAAATACAACACTGCTCCTGTCAGCAGTTATCGATTAACAGCTGACTGTAAAATTTTGAGAAAGCTGGGTTTTATAGGCATTGAAAGCAGACGATCTCGTGAATTTTAACGAAAATGGAGATCGAGATCGTCTGCTTTCAATGCCTATAAAACGCAAACCAAAAAACGCAGCTTTCTAAAATTTTAACAGTATAAAAAAAAACTGGAACAAAAAAATACTGAATTGAAAACGCACGTAGCAGCACCAAGCAGGCTCATGCGGCAATAACTTCTTAGAATTTATGGCGCAGCGAACAAAAGGCTGCAAAAAGTGTCGCATTGAACACAGTTTGAGCCGCACTGCATGCCAAGCCCCAAATTGATTGAATTGGAAAATCGCACATAAATCACCTTAATGCCTGAACTGCCTGACAAGCTCAAAGTGAATATTTGAGATATTTTCGACATTTATTTTTCGTGTGTTTTTCACATCACGTAGGCGTCTAATTGTTTTGCAGTTTGCAGTTTGCATTTATTGTTTATTGTTGTATAATGTGCAAGGCCTTTGTTGTTGTTGTGCCAATTGTGGCAAATGTCAGGGCAGTTGAACCCGTGAATCGAGCTCAGCAGCAGGCGTTGCTATCGCGCTGTCGGGCGCTGTGCGAGCCAACTTTCTAACGAGTCACAGTTTGACAGCCACTGGCCTCTTGTTGGGCTGCATTTGTGGCCCAGAGGCTTATCGCATCGACGACGTCTGTCTCGCGCGCTTTTCCTGTGGGCTGCTGCTGCTGCAGGAGGGTCTGGCACGTCTAGACGAGAGCGCAGGCTGCCGCCTTATCAGCGGGGCCAAATCTCACAAGGAAATTGCCATAATTTTCAGCTTGGAAATGAAAAGCGAAATAAAATAAAATCAACCAACGCAGCAAATGACAAAACAGACTGTGGGATAGACAAATATAAAGACGTACAGACAGAAGGAGAGACGGAGATGCAGAAAGGGAGACAGAGAGGCGGCAGGGCGGACGGAGAGACAGATAGACAGGCAGACAGACAAGTAAATGGACAGACAGTTGCTGAAACGGAGACAGACAGACAGAGGCAGTAGGGCAGACAGGGCGACACATAGAGAGAGACGCGTCGTTTGATTAATGTCTTGCGGAAATGAAATGAATTATGGATTTGCGCGAATACTTAAGACCTCCTCAAGAGCAACAGCAGCACCAACAGAGCAACAGCAGCAGCATCAAGTCATCAACATAACACATGTTAGGTATATAGTTAATACTCTCTGATCATGCCTAATCCTCCTCAAAGACTGTCAAAGCGTTGACAAAATGCGCAATAAGCAAGCAAAAAATACAAATATATAATTCAAATTCAAGTGTGTCAAAAGCGCAAAAACAAAACCAAATGGAATTCTAAAAATTCAATGTCAAAACTGGTTGGAAATACACAAAAAGCCAATCAAAGTGAAGCTGTCAACTGCATTGCTAAGTGGCTGCGCGTCACACAGAGGCGTGATGAATGAGAGGGGGCAGGGGGAGGTAAGAGAACATGCGAATTACTCTCAAGGTTGCCTGAAACTGTGGCTTGGCTTTTTTTGGCCACATTATAATATATTTCTCTCGTTGCTTATCTATAATCCTGAATAAGCAAACTAAATTCATCTTCCTCTCGCTTTGTATTTTTAGCTAGAAAGCTGAAATTCGTTAGACAAGCTGCTTTATATAGTAGAATCATTGATTTATATTGTCAAGGCAGCAATGACGTCAATGAATCAAACTATATAATATATTCCTCGACCGAGAGAATCGTTCTATAGAAAAGGTGCAGCTTCTGACTGAAATAAAGTGAGCAAGCAAAATGGTGACTAAATTTGTCTCAGGTTTCTAATGATTTCAGGTAGAGATCTCAGTTTCTAAAGTAGAGATCTCTTTCCGGTTTATAATCACTGTAGAAATAAACCAAGGCAAGTTGAGATTGCCACAAAGTATGTCTCACTTCACACCTCAAAACAGTCGCAGCTTTGGGCAACTTTTCATAAATTTTTCATGGCTGTAATCAAAGTAGGCTCTTATGAAGTCATTGCTAGAAAAAAGAAACACTTGTAAATGCCACAACACACGCAATCCAAGCACATGTGTGTGTGAGTGTGTCTGGTTTTTTAGAGTCATTAGAGGCGTCGCTCTTGAAGAGCTTTAATTGGGTCGAGTTGTTGTTCCAACTTGGGATGCGGACACTTTTCTGCACCCGTTCGACGCCGAAGAAGTGCTTCAGCTAATGCCAATATAATTATTGAGGTGTGTTTCGATCAATTTATATATAGAATTTAAAGCAAACATGACGTAACTAGAGAATACAATAGAAAACACATTTCATTTTGCGTTATAAAAAGCATTTTTATAGTTTATTTCTCGATTGTTTTTTCCCAAATTCACATAAAACTGGAACAACAATGTGAACTACGCGACGCCTTATCAGCGAACGTTTATCGCTCGTAGAATTCATAATTTAATGCAGACAGATTTATGTATTTATGCAAAAAATCGAAGCGAACCGAACCGAAAGGGCGCGCCAGAGACCCCAAAAAGAGTTTTAGAGTTTTAGTTTTTTTAAAAAAAGATTTTTGTCGTTTCTTTTTTTTCTTTATCGAACTTGCATTAATTAGGCACGAAACCTGCTGCGCAAAGTCGGAGCTAAACAGCTTTAAAGACTCTGCCTGGCGGGCTCTTTTTTCTCTGAATTAAGCGGGTGGAACAACAAGGAAAATAAAACCAGACGATAGCTACTGTAGGGTGCGCCTGACTTTAAGATACCCTGTGTTCAGTTTTCATTGTGAATTAGTTTTGTCTTTTTATCTGATTTGATTGAGACTCGGAGGAGAGGTAGATACTTTAAGCACTTCATTGTAAGTTGAAGACAACATTGACAAACAGACAGAGAGATGAATATAGAATATATCTGCCACGCCTCCCTCTGTCTGCTACACACAAAGCAGGTATACCCTGTTTGCACATTTTCAATGGTATAAGACTATGCAAAGTGGAATTCAGCACAGCGTCAACCAGTTCTGTGAATCAACCCATTGAGGGCAGCAAATCGAGATCGAGCCGAAGGCTGAGCACTTCCTCGAGTGCTTGACGACGACGCACTTGAGGGACAGAAGCGACCAGCGAACAGAATTATAAACAATTGAGTCTAATTTAAGTTTTTTTGAAAACATTACAAAGATGTAACTGGAGCTGCTCTCGAGCCAGGGAATTGTGCATTACGTATACGCAAAGAGTGCATATCGTATGTACCTATATATACATATATAAAAGCCTCTGCCTTAATGCATTTAATTAAAGGCCAAGCCGATGCGGAGGCAGCGACAATTGAATTGCGCTGTGAGTGCAACTTGAGGCCTGCACTGATGGGGGTAATAAAATACTAGCATAGCAGATGATGATATATGATATAAGGCAGTGCAGTTAAGGCATAGTGACGGAAATAGATGTGCAGAGATGAGAAAGTTGTTTACTGCATAAGTTAAATAAAATATATATTAAGCTAAGCTAAATAATTCTCAGATGCCATTCCCCAAATAACGCCACAGTTTCCTGACATACGCATAAATATTTCATGTATCTGTATCTATCTGTATATCGATAGCGTTGTGAGATGCCAGACAGATAGCCGAGCCATATATCAATCTGTCCGTCTGTCGTAGCGACTTTAATCGCATAGAAAGCATCTATCGAGCGTGCGTGAAAATGGGAAAAATAACAAAATGAAATTCGCTTTCGTTTGGCGGCCAAACATCAATTTGCATACACGAAACCCAACAACAACAGCAACAATTGCTGAAGTAAACTTTAAACAAACTCAGGTCAAGAAAGAAATCTAATCAAAATGTGAAGAAACGAATCCGAATTCGAATTCGGAATTGGGAATGGGAAATGGGAATCAGAATTGTCTGCATACAAATCACGTCGGGAAACCATCTATCAAGACGTTCGCTTGAAGGTGCAACCAGATAATGAATGCAGCACTGGAAATCGATGGGTCTGCATGCTGATAAGCCCGAATAACATGTGCCACAGGGCCAGAGGGAGAGAGAGGGAGAGAGAGGGGTATAGATTGGGGTTCCACTCGAATTGCGGTAATTACAAAACGACGTAGACTGAATGTGCAACATACACCCGCATCGGATGCCAGCTGAGCGCGTCCATTTGATGGACAACAACAAAAGTCATTATACAGCAGAGTATAGAAGGCACACACATACACACACACACATACCAACACATACATATATACTAACACACACACTGACACACTCGCATTTATTTATAATATTCCTTGACTCTCTCGTACTCTCAACGGGCTGTCAGGCAACAATCACTCGTGGCTTGTGCATGTTGCATGCAACACTGACTCGCTGCCACGCTGACCCCCGCTCGCTGTACTCCCTCCTTTGCCTCCCCCTCTGCTGCCTCTGTTGATTATGCTGATGAGTTTTTGGGTCGTCTTTCTGTCATATCAACAGCCCCATCTTGCAATGTGGGCAATAATAATAATAATAATGAAAAACTTTTGCTCCTCTCTCTATCTTCCTCTGCTTCTCTCTCTGCTTCCTTCTCTCACCCTTCTTCTCTACTCCTCTTCTACTTTTCTCCTTTTTTTGCCTGCTTGTTTCTCATTTTCGGCCATGCATTTTGGGCAAGTGCGGGTTAAGGGGTCGCACTCCGTTTATGTTGCTTCAACATGCGCTTTGCCTTTGCCTCTGCAACGGACGGTGGCACTAATAGCAAACAATAACAATAATGACAACAGCAACAACATACAACAACAACAACAGCGACAACCACATCGACAAGCAGCAGCAGCTGGTGATGTTGCTGTGGCTCAAGTTGCCATTGTGACCGAAATTGACAGCGCCAACTCAGTTGAAAGGGTTTGCCAAGGAGAGAAGGGAGAATGTTGCACAAATAGTTTAACTGTCGAGGAATGTTTGAGGTGGAGTTGGATTATAGCTAGGTATTTTCAGGAAAAAAAGCTATAAAAGATGGGAAAATTAGATGAGGAAACATGAAAAACAGAGTTCTATATATTAAAAGAACTTTAAAGATCCTTGAAGAGAGAGGAGAAGAACTATTTAACTATTTAAATATATACAAAGATATCTCGTGTTCTATATACGAGTATCATATTAAAACAGCTTTAAACATAATTTGGTATATTGAAAGCACTTTTAAAGATCCCTAATGCTATTTCGAAGAGTTCTTCATATTAAAGTATTTTTTTAAAGGTTCTTTCTTTATTTTGAAGAGTTTTAAATACTGAAAGAAATCTAAAGAGATCCTTAAACCTATATTAAATAAAACAAGCGACCTTATCTAGAACTAAGATTGTTTCTTATAGAATTCAAATCTATTTAGTACTTATAAAGCAATGCAATTAATATATAAAAAATATTATATAAAGAATTGCCAAAATAAGAGCATAAATACTTTATAAGATATAAATCATAACTAAAATGTTTTATTTCCCGAAAAGAAATCTTATCTAATTCTATTAGAAATAAGTAATACTTCTTGAAAGATGGAACTGAGAAGAATTTAGATACAAATAGCTTTAAAGTCTTCAATGTGCTTAAGCTCATATGAAATCTGAATTGCCTTATCCCTTTCAAAACTTGGTAATCCCTGAAAAACTCGAACATATCAAGCAATAAATAAAATAATCCTTTGGCTAAGCACATTTCCCTACCTTCTACTCTAATGGAATTCATGAATAATTGGAAATTCTTAATAATTTATCAACGGGCGCCAGCTGCGGGCAAGCTTCGTCTATAAGAAGCAACAAACAAATCCTCAGCGAGGGAAGCCAAATTAGAAAAAACGCCTCTCTCGATTTTTCAAGTGCACGTTCAGATTGTTGTGCATTAATCAACGAGACAAGAAGACGAGCGAAGTAGAAGAAACGAGGCAGAAGACGACGCTGCTGGATGATAATGTGGCACAATGATAATTAAATTTTCGAGGCGAAACTAAACGTAATCGTCTTCCCGAGAAACCCAAATACTCAACTGGAAGACACGTAGATAAGGAGAAAGAGGAGAGTAGAAGGGGGAGCAGAGAGGCAGAGCCAGAGTGAGAGCAGCCTGTCGTCTGACAGTTTTCCCAGAAATGGAGCAGTCTGAGGCAGCCCAACCCCAGCCCGCTGCATCAATGGGTTGCACGTTGCTTGTTAGAAAGGGGAGAGTCGCGGGAAGAAAAGGGAAGGAGGAAAGAGCTAGCATTGCAATCAAAGCAGCTGCGTCTGTTGAGGCGCATCACAATATTTGTTGCACTCACAGTTGCAGCTGATTACTGCAACGCGCGCGGGGCATCTGCAATCGGCTCTGTCATTTTCCTAAACGTCAACCCTGCCCCTCTCTTCTCTCGCCCTTTTAAAGGTGCGACTCGCGCTGTACGCATTCTTGCAAGAGACGACAAAGCCGCCGATAATGACTGTTTATTGAGTGCCAAACCGACGACGGCTGCAACATGCGCGAGGTACGCGCAATGTGTCTGTGCCACTGTGGCAGGGGCAGCTGCCCTGGGCCAATTAGTTAGCCGCACAAGGTGCAAGGCAGGTAAGCGGCTAACCTGAAGACCTTGAGATCCTCTGCTGCGACTAATTAGTGTAATGCAATAGGGGTGTGTCCAGGGAACGAGGCAAAGGAGAAGAACAAGACAAGGCAAGGCAAGGCAAGAGTTTAATGTAATTACAATATTAAATGTGGTTAGTTCTCTCGTAGGTCACTGTTAAGGCACCAAAGATATCTTATTAAACTGGTTGCCAAGACTTTGAACTGGACTCCTTACCTTACTTATCTACTTGGTATGGTTCTCTTGTGGGTGTTTGTTAGAGAACTAAAGATGTCATTATAAATCTCTAGTAACTTAATATAGCATTTGAATCTGGTTGACAACTCTTTTAACTTCCCAACCTCACTTATCGAATTTGTGTAATATGTTATTTCATGGTTCTTGGTTACTTATTACTATAACATGAATAAGAAAGAAAGGTTCTTAAAGTAGATGCCTAACCTCACTTAATAAAAGTATACAGGGATAAACATTAAGTAAAATCTTCAAACTAACCTCACTTATCTACTTTGATGGTAAGTTCGCTGGCGAAGATCTACCTTAAGGAACTCAAGATGGTAAATATATATTTGCCAAGTCTCCAATCAAGATTCCTCTCTTGAGTTTAGGTCAAACGTGAAGAGCCACATTTAGAAACAAATTATAGCTTATTGTTCCTTTATAAGGAAGAACTCTTAGCTAAGAATTCAATTCAATGGGAAAAGCTGTTAGTAAAATCTTCAAACTAGATTCTTAAGCTCACTAATCAACTTTGATGGTAAGATCTCTGATCTAAGGAACTCAGGAGAGAAAATATACCTGATTTGAGGTCAAACTCGAAGAATCACATTAAAGAATTAATAGTATTTTACTGTTCCATAGAAGAACTCTTAGCCAAGTATCTAAACTAGATGCCTGACCTCACTTATCATAACTTTACTTTAACTAGATTCCTAACCTCACTTATCTACTTGTTTTTCCTAACCTCAAAGTTTTCTCACATAAACACAACAATTAGATCACATATGAGTTATCTTTCTTTCTTCCCATCTATTATATACTAATGTGCTATTATGATTTCATACCTATCCCAAATATATTTTCTCGCTCTCTCTCCCTCTCCCTCTCTCCATTCTCCCACACCAATTACGAATTTTCCATGCTCTCCTCAGCATGTTTTCCTTTGCCAATTAACATGCGCCTCACTGTCGCCGCTTTTCCCTCAATTAAACCTCGTCAAAGACGTTGAAGCGGAGTTTTCCTAACCCCTTGGAACATTAACAGGTAGCACTACTCAATATGCCGGAGATTTGTCGCTGCCTGCGGGTCATTAAACCCGCAGAACAGTAGCTCGGAGTAGGCCCTCTGGGAATGGGAATCGTAAAGAGGCTCTTGGGTTTCGTTGGGCAATTTCTGCCTATTAATTATGGCAGATGCCGACAGGCAGCAATGTCTTGGATATTTAAATGTTATTTGACTGGTATTTCACTGGTATTTTACTGGTATTTGTCTAGTATATTTTGAGGTGTCGCATTGACACGGGAACTCGTTCGTTTGCTTGTTCGCTGGAACTGCACAAATATTTACAAAGTATTTACATGGCAAAACACTCCACAGCTGCCGGGGCAGACAGCGTGGCTCCATTTGAATGAGACAGGGAGATGGAGTGAGTGAGAAAGAGTGACAGAGAAAGAGAAGGCAATACCGGAAGTTGGACAACTAGCTGATATGCATTTGTATACTCTGCAGTTGATTGAGAAGCGCAGCTGGGTAGGTTTAAATTTGCATATTGTTTAAGCAGAATTCCCATTAATTTCAAATGCATTTCTTGTCTGTGTTTCATAAGGTATCTGCCAGTCGAAAGTAGCCAACCAATGCTGCTCTATTTGTTTGTTTTTTTGGTCTCTCTTTGGCAAATAAAATGACAGCAAACACAGGTTGACAGTCGAGAAAGTCAATCAATGAAAATTGTTTTGGAAAATTCAAGCAAAATTGCAGCTGCCTTTAAAGCGAGCAGGAAAGAGAGAGAGGGAGGGTGAGAGAGAGGCAACTATAGGAAGTGCGCTCAATAAGCAGCCACACTTCAAAAGAAATGGCAAAATTATTGGCAAATAATTCTATTAATATTTCTCCTCCGACTTCAAAGTTTTCCAATTTTTCCAATTTTCTCTGGTGTTCATAATTTTCATTTGCTGCGCTTGGCAAATCCATCTTCATCAAGTTTTTCTGCAGCTTGGACTCAATTATAATTTATTATCGCACATTCTGAAACGGTTTTCACTGCCGCATAAATCTCCCTCTTCCCCTCTCATTCTCCCCTCTCGAGGAGGGCGCCAAAAAACTCTAATCAGAATTTATGATGACAAAAGAATGTGAGAATGAGCAGGATGCGATGCCGCGCGAGGGTGCTGCGAGGCCTGAGAACTTTTCAAATTTCGACTTAATTGATCGCATGCAGCACGCAGCCGCAGGAAGAGATGAAAGCGAACGGTTCCGCGAAGGGAGTGGAGGGTGACGAGGCTCGCGTAATGCTGCATGACACTAACACCTCCGCGTAGGCACAGGAACTCGCTACCCCTCCCAGCCACACAGCTGTCACAGGGGCTGGGAGACACATGTGTGTGAGTGTTGAGGGTGCCTGCAATTCCGGGTCGAATTCGATTGAATACGTTCTCACTGTACAGTCAGAGCTCATTTGATTATTTTCTCTTTCTTTTTTTTGGGATTTCTTTCTCTGTTGCCGTGATATATTTCCCTGTCAAGGGGCTTCACCATTCGCCATTAGCGAAAAGAGGCAAACAAACACACGGATCGAAATGGCAAATGCAGCTTATAGAGGAGAATCAACTCGGATTGACAGGTAGCATCCAAACGGAATACAAAAAGCGAACCAAGCTGAAAAAATTCTATGCAAAAAACTGCATTGAGTGGGGAAAACTTTACAAAGTGTGCGCACAATGGAGCAGACAAATGACTTTTATTCCTTTTTTTCGGAATGCAGTTTACAGACAGAGAAGGAACCTAATTCGACGAGTTTGCAGACAGAGAAGGCACCTAATTCGACCAGACTGGGGCGATATTAAACTAAAACGACTGGAAAGAAATGTGCGATAAGGGAGCGGGCAGTAAAAAGTGTTCGGGGTACAAAGATTTAATCTTTATGGGTTTGCGGGAAAGAACATCATGTGAATGTGAAGGTCAACTGCAGTAATTTTGAATTTATTTTATAGTTCCATTTTTGATACCCCTTCGCGACTAAGCCTCTGGCTGCAGTGGCCCGCAATGCATCATGCATTGATGCACCCTTTTCTGTCTCATTTCGACATGCTCGATTAAACAATTTGCCATTGTTGCAGTTCTACACAGAGTCTACACACGGTCTACACACTCTACACTCGTCTTGCACACACTCTATACTCAGTTTACTCTCATTATGTTGGTACCCCTCCCCTCTTTCGCTGGGAAACCAAAACTCCGAGCGCCCCTTCACGGGTTTTCTTATTTTCCCAGCTGATGTTGCACATTTTGCACTCGTGTGTCCATTGTGCAACTGTGTGTAACCTTATGCGAGTCACTGTAGATACCAAATCCATTCAACGCATACCCTACCGAGCAATGAGCACGCTTGATTCGGGACACCCTTTGGGTTTCATTGTTGTTGTCGTTTGTCACTTTTATTGTTTATTTATTTTTGGCACACTTTTCATCAGCACTTTATCCACTGTGCGGGTGTAGTGTGCAGCTTCCTCATCTCATATGTTGCTGCAATATTTTCGTTTATTTAATTTTTTATCTTTTATCTCTGGCTTGAGCAACTCTCTTTGTTGTTATCTTACTGTGTCAGACAGATAATTAAGAGTTGATTTTGTTTTTGTTTTAGTTTTATTTTTTTTTTTTTTTTTATGTTAACTGACCAGAACACGCCGACCGGTTTGGCATTCAATTTTGTGAATTTCGATTCGATTTTATTTTAGTTTCATTTTGTTTTGCTTATCGCAACATAACAAAAACAACAACAGCACATGAGGCACAGGCTTAATTTATTTATAGAGCTTAAGCTGCTTGGGCTCACTCGAAATGTGCTCAATGAACCTTTTCTTCAAATCGCACAATTCACAACTCACGCAAAGCACTTTGGTAATCAGTTGGGTAAATAAACAACGCCAGCAACAGAGCAACAACAATTGCAGGCACGATCACGTTTAACGCGACGCACTACAAGATACTCGTGAGCAGAGTTTGAACTACGCGCAGCACGTCCGCTCTGCTGAGAAGTTGACGTGGTACTAACAGCATTCTGTTAACGATCGAGAGAGCGCGTCAAGTGAGAGAGTGTAGGTAGCACAGTTCAGCAGAGCGCAGTTTAGTAACAGAGAGCAACTGACTGTAGTAGAGTTATGTGAGAGTGTAAAGCAGAGTGAGAGAGCGCAGCAGAGCCAGAGAGGGCAGTAGAGAGCACGAATGTGGGAGAGTCAACGTGTGCCCGAGGGGGTGTCAGTCACGTAGCGCACACGACTTTACATACAGAGCGAACGAGAGGGAGAGAGACCGACCGTTTATGAGTACGATCAGCAACATGTGTGCGCTGTTAGCAACTGCTGCTACTGCTGTTGTTGTTGCTACTACTGCTGCTGCTGCTGCTCTCAGCGTGCGTATTACCGACGTCTGCCGCATCAACTGCGGAACTGAATATGAGAAACCGCGAGTGTGCAAAAATCCTTTGGCAGGCGACCAGTGTGTGCCAGCTGCGTCGGCGCCGGCGTCAGCAGCGGCGGCTTGACGGCGACGGCGGCAAAACAAATAACGGCATCAAAAATGGCAAAAACACTAAAAAGGGGGTGGGGCATAAATATTGAGACAAAAGTTTGCAGGGTATGTTGACGTGGGCAGCCAAGGAAGAACGTGGAACGGGGAGTAGAATGTATTCTTATAAGGAGTATATAAACAGATCAAAGCTGAACAATTATTAAGTTAGATTATACATAAATATGTTTTATGTATTTTAAATTTATACATATATTTTAAATTTCCCATAGCTTTTTTTCTCTTCTGCTCTAACTCTTAAATAATAAAATATAAATATTTTATTTATGTCTGTTTATCATATAGTCATATACAGGGTATCCCCCTAGTCCAGCACACCCCATATGACAGGACAATTGTTGCCAACAGGAGTTGGTTTGCCGCAGACGGCGACACGAGACTGGGATGAGCAGCTGCTGGCGCCAAACTGGCGACACTGTTGGCGTTCGCAGTCGCTGTCGCTGTCGACGTCGCAGTCAGCATCTGTTCTATCGACTTGCTTTTTATTTAGATGTTGGCGAAACTATTCGAGAAAAAAAACAGACGCAACTTCCTGTGCGGAAAAGGACGACGACGCAGTAAAGGAAAAAATTGCAAATTTGTGTTTTGTAGTTAGTGCGCTACAGGGAAGCAGGAAGAGGAGGGAGGGGAGGCAGCAGGGGGTTAGGCGTGTCGCTGCAGTCGCTTTATGTGCTGGCGTCATTTATTTTTAGCGCGAGACGCTGCGGCGCCAATGCTGGCGACAATGGACAGCGCGATTAAGGATACGCAGGCAAAGGCAGAGCAAGAAAGAGAGAGGGAGAGACGCGGAAGATAGAGAGGGAGCAAGGGAAAAACAACATAATAAAGTTGTAAAACTTTTGGGGTTTGTTTAACGAGTCTATTGGGGATAGGGAGAGGGGGAGAAGAAGAGAAGAGAGAGAAAAGAAGACAAAAGACAGAGAGGCAAAGAGAGTTATAGAACAGCAGAGGTAGCAAGAGAGGGAGACAGGAATATGGCGCGAAGAGCAACTTAAAAAATGATTGATTATATCGCATTGAGACGCCGCCGTCGGCCATGCCCGGCACACAGAGGGGTAGCACAGGGGGAGGGAGTAACTCTTAGGGATCTCCTTGGCCCCAACCTCGACATTTGCCAAGGCAAACGATGCCAGTTGCCAAAATATTTGATGTTTATACGCGCTTCTCTTCATTTGCCACGACTTGAGTTATGCTTTTATTTTTGCCAACTCATGTGAAGTGCGTGGGAGGGAGGGGAGTGAAGTGGGGGTGGGTGGACTAAAAGCGAGTCATTGACTGGCATAAGTTGCGCGGTTTAGCCGACTTACTGGCATCTAACGTATATAGGTTATTAGCCCCATGACAGCAGAGCAATTGATTTGGCTTTCGGATGAGGGATGCGATGCTGAACAAAGATTTTGGGGATTTCGGCAGCCAAACTGTGCAGAGATTGCGGGAACAGAGGGTGAGGAATAATACCAGAGAATTTCATATTTGTTTAGGGATAAGTTGAAGTGGTTTAAGTTAAGCTAGAGATGGGAAAGGTCTTTGACAGTGGAGCTTACAAGGGGGCAGAGAAACAAACAATAAATTTACGAGTTTGTTTAGGGAACTTTTGCAGAAAAACAAATGTTCTATACATTATATAGCCAAATATAATATAAAACATTCATATTTTTAATATTTTTCCCTAATTAAGTATTATATAATAATAATAAATATAATAACAATAAAACTTCATACAAAAAATTACCATCTATTGTACATACCAAGCCCAAGTTTCTTTTCAATTTAAAAAAATTGTTGTAATTTTCACTTACCTGAAATGAGAAAGAAAACAATAAATTTTGATTAGTAAAGACAGTTGGAAGAGGGAGACTGAAAAGCTTAACTAATTTACGAGCACACACTCTAAATTCCATGTACCACCGCCCACACCCCTTTCCAGCCGCCTCTGCACTCCTCTCTTTGAGCAATTTCTCAATTTCGGTCGTTGTTCATTTAAAGTTCATTAAAACTATTTGCAGAACGTCGCAAGTTCTGCCAAAAAAGCTGTTTGTCTCTAGATCTAACCCTCTCCCTGCGCCTCTGCCAGTGCCTGCTCCCTCTAGACTGTCTATGCCACACGCTTTCTGCTTCTCTCTCTTTTTTTTTGATTCTCTATCTCACTCTGCCGTGTCGCAAATATTGACAGGCGTACTGTCTTTAATCCCAAATCAATTAAAGTGAATGGAAATAAAAGGCTTAGCCCTCAACAGCTGCCCTCCTTTCCTCCTCCCCCATGCCTCCCTTTCCCCATGCCCTGCCACTGCCTCGCAGTTAGGGGCAACCCCTCATCCACGCGCTGTTTGCAGATCAACTGAGGCGCGTCTTAGTTATGATTCTGCAGAGGAAGGGGAAGGGGTAGCAGTCTCCGCTGTCACGCAGCTAATGCACTTGTATGTGTGTGAGTGCGTGTGTTGTTGCCTCTGTTTGTGTGTGTAGTTGTGATGACTTTCGGTCACTTGGGTCAATTTGGAGTGCGTGATAAATGGGCGCGTTGCGTGGCGTCGAGACGCGGCTCACTGAGTGCCGCCTTGGATTGCGGTTTCTGTTGAGCCCCAACAGAGCACAGAGTGTATAGTAATATTTATTGTTGTTGTAGTAGTAGTAATTCCCATTGTTGTTGTTATTGCTGTAGTATTTGTTGTTGTTTTTACTGCTGAGCTTTAATATTTATGGGGAGTGATAAGATTGCTCAATTGAGGCCTCTGTTTCGCCGTTTCGAGTTGATGTAGGTTGCGAGTTTCTTAAGTCTCTTTCAGCTTCTGTTACTTCTATGGTATCTATGTTTAGGTTTAATAGTTTTCGGGAATTAACAGCTGCCATAAAGCTTAAAGGGGAGCAGGAGGTGAAGTAGAGTGAAGTATTGACAACAAAAATAATGAAATACTCAACAATGTAAATAACTTTTGAGAGAATTTTTAAATATATTATGACTTTTCAGTCAGATTTAAAATTGGAGAAATAATATAACTTATTTTCATCTTACTATATTACAAATTCAAAAAGCTGTGTCTTTAAAATAAACTGGATCTACACGTATGGACAGTTCACATAAACCCCCAAGCCAAATTTGGAGTCTCTTGCTTCCTTAAAAGCTGAGATCTTTATGTTCAAATAAATCACCGACGGATGGACTAAATCAATCTAATCGGGGGGTCTGTCATAACTCCACATGTCTGTTACAATGATCGAAGGGTATTAACAAATTGTGATATCACAAAACATCATAAATGAAAATCAAAATTACCTTAAGTAAGTTACTTGTTGTTTTTCTTTTGAGTCTTTTCTAGTTCTCAAAGAATAACCATAACAGTGAAAAAAAAAAATAAAAAAGTGTTTCCCGGCTTCCTTCAATAGCGTTCTACTCACTATTCAAGGCGTATTCGGGGGTATTTTCTGTAGTATTTTTGTGTTGTGTTCTATACAGAATTTCGATTTTTCCTGTTACTCTCCGCCAACTTTGATAACTTCTGAATTCAACACTTAAACACAATAAACAAACAACAATAACAAACACAATATAACACGGCAAGAGACACGAGTTTCGAAATCCTGTTGTGTTCGGGGGGGAGTCGAACTCCTACACACCGGGTCAGTCATACGTAAGGCATCAGCATCTCAACGTTCTGAGCCATCCCGTCCCCCCTTTGAAAGTGTTGTCAAATGCCAAGTTAAGTTGCTATGAGCCCTGTTGTTCCCATTATTCGACTTAGTTCACCTAGCAAAAACTGTCAAAACAAATCAAAAATAGACTTGCAAGGAACTGTTTGATTTTCAGTTCATCGGTTCGAACCCCAGCGGGATCCATGTTAGGTATATAACTTTTTTATTTTTTTGTTCATGCTGTTAAAATACATATTTTTTTAAAACCGATACTGCTATAAGAACCGCATGTGGCCAATTACAAGAACACATTTCTCCAACTCGCTGACTAATTAATATCACAAAAAAGTTTTTCCTTTTTTTTAACGAACTTCTCCTAGTGACAACTGTCAAATCAAAACCCAAATAGTCTTAAAAGGAACTGTGTAATAGCCAGTTCATCGGTTCGAACCTCAGTGGGATCCATGCTCATTGTTATTTATATTTCCTTATGTAATTGTAAAATGAATAAACCTAAATAATCAATTCCATTAAGACTTAAAAGATTTACACTCAAACTCCAGCTCCATTTGAACAGAGGAGTTTCTCTCTCTCTCTCTCTTTCTCTTTAAACTCTCCCTAGTTAAACTAAAACATAAAACCAAGCTAAGCTCAACTTCATATTTGCCTTGTGATTTGAAAACTTTATTAATACGATTATGGCTAGCTCTACACCTCCCCCTTCACTTTTCTCTATTGTACAACTCCTGCAGTTTATTTTTCAGTTTCCCCAACAGAATTCAATTTTTACTTGACAAACAAAAAATGTTGAAGAGTTTTTGCAGCAGCTTGCGAGCAAAAATCATATGAAAAACTGACAAAACAAACGAGGTAAAGGGAAGTGGGTACAGGATAGAGAGAAAGAGGTTAAGGAGAGGAGGGAAAGAAGTAAAAGGGGGGCCTTGCCAATGGGCTGCGCTTCAATTTTGCAGCTTTTGTGCGACCGCAAAGTGAAATTGCTCGACGTCTGTCAATAAAAAAAAGCCAATAGCAAATAATATGGCCGCAAAACTGCTGACAGTGCAGGGCCAGGGGCATAGTGCGGCAAGGGGGAAGGGAGGAAAGGGAAAGGGTAGTCTCTGGGATTGGCATTTATGATGTTATATTACTCGCAGCAGAAATTAATTAAGCGCCTGGCGTTGCTTGAATCGCAAGCAGGAGGAGAAGGGGAAAGGGGATAGGGGAGCGGGAAAAGCATCCAATGAGCAATTAAAAAACTTTTCAAATACAAAACGCAACTTCGGGGCGTGGCACTGTTTGTGATTGCATTAAAACAATCAACTTTTCGCATTGTCTTTCTCTTTGTCTCTTCGTCGTTGCAAAGTTCAGATTGTGCAGCATTGAGAAGTTTCTTGAGTTAAGAGCCAGCTTCAATTGGCCAAGTTTTCCAGCTAGAGCTGGTAAACAGCAGCAGCTTATGCTTATCCTGCCTCCTCCTTATCCCCTTAGCCACGCCTTAACCATTTGATGGCTTAATTAAATCGAACAAAAAGTAGTTGCTCTGGGCCAAGAAAATAAATACGGTTGCAAATTCCTTCTCAAACTTGTCTCAGAAAGGGGATTAAAAAGTTGAACAGGCTGTAGCATATTGAAATAACTGCCGAGATAAGACAGCCAGCAAATTGGTAGCAGATAAGCAAACTAAAGGGCAGTAAAGTTCTGTTTGAGATTACCTACGGATTAGTTTCATTTTAAAATGGGAATGGTAAGTTTAGTAGACTAGCTACTCTTAGCTCTTTAATATTTTGAAAGAAGAAATTTTAGCTCATCTGTATAATTGCTGCGATTTTTTGGAGTGCTTAGCTTAATTGTAATATTTTAATGCGCCATTTTCGCTTATTTCTGTCTCACCCAGTCTGTTTGTCTGTCTGCTTGGCTCTCCGCCTGTCTATGTTTTCCTGTCAATCTGTCAGTCTGTCTGGCACTTTTCTCTACCAGTCTGTCTGTCTCTCCCATTCTGTATGTCTGTCTCTATTTGTCTGCCTATTTTTATCTGATTCCGACTAATTTCGATTATTTATGATGTAAGAATCGATGATTGATTGTGATCTATTTATTTAAATATATGTACATGTACATAGTTATAAACCTATTTGTTGTATTTTGATTCTTTTAATCATCATTAAATAATTCTCTTTTAGTTGCTAGCTATCAGACACGAAAAATCTTTAGCTACGTAACTTTAAACATGTACAAAATTTATCCTGAATAAATTATGGAATTTAAAAACGATCCTTTGTTTATCATTAGTAGTAGTTCCGGCAAAACTCTTGTCCACTTTAAATGTATTAGTTTACTAAAATACTTTCATGTTAATATTTGAAACAATTGTAAAATATTATTTAAATAAACTCTACGTGACTTTTATTTTTATTACCATAAAGTCTATTATATAGTAAATAACATTAATATTGATCTGAATATTTCATTATAAATTTATTATTAATGTATGATATATAAAATATAATTAAATATATAATTTCATAATTTCGGGTCAACTGACCTTAGTCTACTGCAACAACAAATGAATGAATCTCATGTGGCATTTTTCACGCTACTTGCTGGCTGCAAGAGCAGCAAGATCAGTTGGCAAATCCGCGACTGCTTCTGATTCTTCTTCTTGTGCATAGCAATGCTAACTGCACTTTCGAGGCCACCGCAGTCGACCCATTTGCAGCTACCTACATAAATTCTCAGCAAACATATCGCTGTCGCTTCAATCTCCCCCACTCTCTTCAGCCCCCGCAGCAAGCCAAACGAGAGCTCAGTCAATGCCAAAGCCAAAGCCAAGAGACAATAGTAACAGCAACAACAAGAGGAGACACAATGCTGCCCGGAGACATAACTTGGATGCAATTATTCTCGTATTCCCGACTTTGTCTAGCGACACGACGCATTTCATTGCACTTTTATGGCAGCTGTTATGCCATGGATTATGGCCAGCAGCAGCAGCTGCAGCAGAGAGTGGGCGGGAAGTAGGTGGGTGGGGGGAGTGGAAAGTTTATTATTGCCATCGCTTGTCGGAATGACAATTTTCACGGGCCAGGGAAATTGGTTAAAAGTTGCTAAGACTTTAAGCCATCGCAGATGGAATCGAATCCATCAAGGGGCAATTTACACGTACATCTTGACCTTGAGAGTCCAGAGATTTATGCTGTCTGGCTGCCTGGCTGCCTGGCTGTCTGGCGTGTCTGTCTGAAGTGGTGTCGAAAATGTCTGGCCTCGATAAATTTGATAGCCCGGCGAAAGGTGGAGTTGGAGTTGTGTCTGCCAGTTGTGGCTATAAAATGCTTTATGGCATTGTGTAGCAGCCATAAAATAAAAGAAACTCCGCATCAGAGTTGGAAATGCAATTTGAGTTGATTTTTTTTGCAGAGAGAGCGTTGCAAGAGATGCAGCAGCAGAAGCAACAACAATAAAATAAACTTACGCTCGCATGCGAAGGCATTTCTTGGTCCCGCCTGAAAGTAGGCAAAAGTTTTCTGCTCAGTCTGTCTGCGTCTGCCTGGGGAAGTTTATCAGACTTTGCGTGACTTTTGTTGACAACTTGAGCCACACACAGAGACAGCAGGGAGAGGAAGGGGGGCAGAGGATGCGGAGCCAAAGGAGAATATGACGCAAGGCAACTTGGCGTAAAAGTTGACAAAAATGCGATGCGACTCGAGTCGACGCGATAAGTGAAGCGCCTGAATGGCGAGGCACGTCGACAGCTACAGCATCCGATAAGGTAGCTAAGAGGCAGATGAATGCGAGAAAGATGGAGAAAGAAAGAGAGAGGTGGAGAGCGAAAGAGGGAGAGAGGGAGAGAGAGAGGTAGAGAAGGAGAAGCAGTTTTGCTGCAGCAATTTAAAGCCGCAGCCGCAGCCCAACACAGGCAACTGAATTTCTTCGGCTGCGCTCAAAAGTAGGCAACGGAATTGTGGCGACAGTTGCCGACAAGTGTTGCAGCATTTTTAGTGGTGTCCAAATAAAAGAATGAGCAAATGATTTGCATTTTTTAGGCGCTGAAGAACAATCTCTATTAAAAAAGCTAGTTTTCCCGCTGCCTGCTAACCGCTATGGAACTTAGAAAACAGCTAGATTTGACAGGGAAAAAGCTAAGTTGCCAGCTCTGATAATAATACGCGTTGGCAGTTGGCCAAGGCAGAGAGTGTTGCGTTAAATTATGTCCACAAAGATAAGTTTGCACAAGTTGGTAGATTTATTTATGGGAAAGTTAATATGAAAGTGAGTTTACTTTGATTTGTAATAATAAGAGAATAATTTAGAAATTCTTATGATATTATATGGAAATTATTCGGAGTTTATCTTGTATTTTTTTTTGAAATTTATTTTAAAATAAATTTTAGAAATTATCTTGGATTTATTTTGAACCTGTACTAAAACAATTCTGCAATTTTAATATAATTAAAAAATTTTGTAGCAAATTATTGAAATAAATCTCTCTATAAATATTCACGAATTAGTCGGAAATTAATTCTAAAATTATTCGGACAAGTTTAAAAAGCTTTTTGGCAATTATTTTTAATTGGCTTAAACATTTTTCAGAATTTTTTCCGCAAACGTTCGGAGTTTTTATCTCAGCAGAAATCTTAAAGATTTCATGAAATTGTTCAGAAATATTTCAGAAATAATTACGAACACATACCAAATATTCAAAACACCCATAAGACCCCTTTAAATCTAGAGATTAAACTCCAAAGAATAAGTAAGTAACCTGCTTTTCTTTTCCATTTCCACATTCAAATCTCCCTCAACATCTGTCAGCAAAGAAATCGACAAAGCTTTGCTAGGCTCAATCTCTTACAGTTATCTACAGCTTACACACAAAGTCAGTCTGAATGCACTCAACTGTATTCGTCGGGTACTCACATTGGTTGACAGCTGGCTGCTCAGGCTGAGCACCTGTTCCCGTGCATCCTGGAGTTCCCGCTTCAGTCTGCGTATCTCATGCGCCTGTCGCTCCTCCGCGTTGCCATAAAGCGAGCTGCCACCCGACAGCAGTGAGGCAGCGCTGCCATGAACTGAGTAGCAGATGTGGGGGGAGGGGTGGAAGAAATAAGAGAAAATGTGCGGAAAATGGAAATGTTAATAGGAAACTACTCGAATTGTTGCTGCATGAATCCTCCTACCTTCATCGTTCTTCTTGGGATATGTTAGACGATGCGATGCATTGATGCTGTTGTTGCCTCCGCCGCCGCCTCCACCATGTCCGACCACTGCTGCTGCCGCAGCCAGTGCAGCTGCTGTTGCTGTGCCGTGTGTGGGTGATAGCGTCGATGCGGCAGCACTGGCAAAGGCACCGCGATTCAGCGGTGTCGGTGAGGTGGGCTGACTCCAGGCCACAGTGCCCACATTGCTGCTGTTGCCCACCATCACTTGGTTACCCTGGGCAGCCTGTGCCTGAGCCTGAGCCTGTGCTTGGGCCACTGCGGCGGCCATTTGGGCACTCAGCACACCATTGGTGCCCACGGGCAGGCAGTAGTATGGCTCGATTTCCACATCGCCGCCACGACTCAGCATCGAGGGATACATCTTCTCCGATTTGGTTGATCTGCGAAGCGAGAAAGGAACTCATTAATCTAATGCAGACGCATGAATATTCACAAGAGAGAAATAAACAAAGTAACGCTAGAAATGTGCAAATATAGATTAAGATATAAATATCAACATATGCATATAATAAAAAAAATATATAAAGAGATATCAAATAAATATATTCATATGATAAAGTATTATTCATTTATTTATGTCTGGAAATATTGAATAAAGGCGCGTTAGTTGAGCTTCTTGAATTGCAGATTAAACCCAATCATAGATAACTTAAACAAGAGCTGAATTTCTTGAATAAACATGCTTGTTATTTAGGACCCACGTAGGCCAAATGTAACTGAAACCATTTCACCTTAATGAACCGAGCAGCAAAGCCTTCAGGCTCTACAGTTGTAAGTGATATACTCAATGAAATCCCCATTGACTTGCAAGCCTCATTGAGCTGGTACTTGCACCAATTAACCTCAACAGACTGCAGTATTAATCACCTAATTAGATTGAATTTAATATATTTTAAATTAAAAGGAATTTCACAGCGCAACTCAGCATGAATCGAAAAGCAGCGCGTAGTTTAACACGTGGCAAAGTTGTTGCACTGTGTGTGGGTTATGCATGCTATGTGTGTGTTGTTGTTGTTGGTGTGTGTGTTGTGTATTTAGTTGTGTTGTTGTTGTGTGGTGTGGGCTGTTTGCGCCAGACGCTAGCAAATTTCCGCTGCGGTTCTGCACTTCAATTTGGCCAATCTGCGTGCAAAAATGCGTTGCATACTTTTTGGTGCCGACGTTTCAAATTTCCGTTTAATTTTGCGGAGGGCGGGGCCTGTACAAACGCACACACCCCACAACCCCACACCCACAACGCTGGCTGTGTGTCGCTGGCAAATCCCTCGACAAATTGTCATAAAATACGAGTAGGATGCTTATAAAGCTTGCCAAATGACCAGAGAAAGTGGCAAATAGACACAGCAGGCAGCAAGAGGAGCAGTCAGAGAGAAGGGGAAGAGGGAGGAGACAGGCAGTAGGATCCGCATACACAGGATGCCTTGTGGCTGAGCTGAAATCTGTGCTGGGGCTGCCTCTGCTCGCTTGGCTGATAACTGACATTAATGGCATTTCGCATGCAAATCTAATATTACGTATACGTCATGTGTGTGTCGTCAGGGTTCCGTTGACAAAGTTTGCCATGTTTGTGCGAGTGTGTGTGTGTGTGCGTGTGAGGCGATTTTCGTACGCTTCAGGGCGTTTACTTTACGCTTTGGGGCATTTGGCAGCAACTCACAGACAGACAGAGAGACAGACAGACAGAGAGGCAGAAAGAGAGACAGGGAGGGAGAGAAAGAGGCTGCCCGACTGTGTTTGATTCGCTCTGTTCTGGTGTAAAATTTGATAACAAGCCACCGAAACAGGTTTGTGCTGTTAGCCACTGCTGCTGCTACTGCCACTGCTGCCTGCCACATGCCACATGCCACATCCTTTTGCATAATTGATGCACTGAAAGCAAGAGTGTGGCCCCATCGAGGGAGCTTTGTCAGCTCCTCTGACTTTCTGTTGTTTATATAGTGTTTTCCATTTGGGTCTCAAATTATTTTCATGCCATTTTCAAGGCCATAATTTGAAAGGGCATCCAAAAATAGAACCCACAGCAGATCTATATTCTCGGCTTTATGCAACTGCTCAGCTCTATCTGCATTTTATGCACATCACTTTACCTTCTTCAGTTTACGGGCTTCGTTTTTTGTTTTTTCTTTTTTTGGCTTTTTGTTTTTATCACCAGAGTCGGGCGAAATTTTTAATGAAGCACTTGAGGGTCTACACTGGTCTACAGGGCAACCGAGACAACTGCTGACGTCGCTTGCAGCAACAACAACAACAACAACAAGTAGAGCAGCAGCAGCGAGTCGAAGTTCCATTTCAGTTGGAGCTCTTCTTCCCAGACCAAAGCAAGTCAAAGGTTCACAAACCTATTGACATGTCAAATAATAATCTGGCCAGTCTTCCCCACAGGGTCTGCACCGTTATTTACACTTTCACCTCCTCCCTACCCAGTGAGTTCTCGTCCAACTGTCTGCTGTCTCCCTTGCCAACATCACCCACACCTTTTGTCTTTCGTTCTCTATTTCGTACTCTTTCTTGCTGTGATACCCAGCAGGGAGGGGTTAATGGGTATGATGGCTTGTTGGGAGTGCTATAAGGTATATCGATTTGTGGTCTGTATCAGTTTTTAAGATTGTATTGATGATATAAAATAATATAGTCTGTTCCAGCTGTCTTTCTTATATAGAATATTAAAGTTATAGAGACTTTACTCAAAAGAAGACTCTAAAGTCGTATAATCTAAATTCATTCCCTTACTCAGATTCAGTTTGTCATTGCTTCAGATTCTTCTTAATGGTTTATTTTTATCACATTTTCTTAGATCATTTTACAGAGTATCTCAGAGTCTAGTCAAAGTATCCTTCTTCTTTTGTTTTTCACCAGTTTGTTTTTCTATTTTTGCACACTTTGCTGTTTTACACAACTTTCTGCATTGTCTGTTTGCTCCCCTTCTACCGTCACCGAAAAAAGTTCATGTTCAACTATTTGGGCGTGTCGGCAGCGAGTTTCCACAGTGAGTTTAAAGTGCACACGAGACACGAGGTTTGGAAAACAAACATATGACGCGCACTGGAAGCGACGATGACGATGACGACGACGTCGTCGACCCCCAAGAGAAGAGAGAGAAGAACAAAAAACTAAACTATTACAAATTGTTTGCATACTCGAACTTGGGGGCGTGTGCAAGGCAAAACAAGCTCATTACACATGTACAGACATGCACGTGCTTGCTTGGCTTAGGAAAAAGATAGAAACATGTGAAAATGGCAGAGAACAGCAAACAAATTCTGTAAACACTTTAAGCAAAATATGTTAAGGTTGCGATGTAGAAAGAATGTATCGAAAGCCATTAGAATATATGGCAAGTAATGAAGGCGACGATGGATATACAAAGTGTAAAGTGGAAAGTATTATAAAGGATTTAATATGTATAAAACAAGAGATGAAAAGTAAAGAAGATTCTTTGATTCTTTGTAAGTGATATTAGTTTTTGATTAACTTATGTGTTTATTGCCCGATTGAATTGAAATTGGCAAGATATGTTTATATAATAATGAACTATCAATGTACCAAAGGAAAAAGTTTTGTATTCAATACTTTGCGGATTAACTGGTTAAGAAAATTTACTTTCGATTTTTGGAGGCAGTGGGTGTGGCAGCTGAAATGTTCAGTAAACTTTATCTACAGCTGATATAAATAAACATTCTTGCCAAATATGGTGTCTCTAACTCCCTTAGTTGCTGAGATTAGCGCGTTCATACGGACAGACAAATGATCAGGCAAAAAAAAAAACATGAATAATCGGCAGATGATGATGATCAAAAATATTTATAAATGAATTTTGTGCTGTCGATGTGCATCATTAAATAGAGTAACATACTGTATTTAGAATATTTATACTCTACTTAAAGCTAAATCTAACAAAATTATCTTGTAAATATTTCCATTTATGACAAACGAAGCTTTTCCAAAAAAAAAACTGAGTGTATTTCCTGCAGAGCATAATGAACACAACATCTGAAAGCAGACAAGCGACTGCCACACACACGCACACCTCCAAACACACAAACTGGCAAGCACACCAGGATGCTGATGACGCGGCAAAGTATGCAACATGTTTGCGCATGTAAATGAAAATTGCAAGCGGCGCAGCGCGCACTTAAAGCGCAAAGTGTCGACTGTGCCTGATTGTTTTCGAGTGCGACGTTAATAGTGGGCGTACGTGTGGGCGTGGCATGCAACTACAAAGTGGCAAGCAAGAAGCAACACACACAGACACACACAAAGAGATACAGAAACACAAACAGAAAGAGAAACAGAAACAGAAAGAGCAAGTCGTGAGGCAAAGTCACCTTGGATATGTCCGTTCTTTCAAGTAGCTTTTAGAGAGCGAAACGCAAGGGAAGTGAGTAAGTGAGGAAGATAGAAAGAAAGAGAGAGAGAGAGAGAGTTGGAGAGTGAGGAGGATAAAGTATTGGGGCATGCAAGGCATACACATACACAGACACTTGCTTACCTGATACTGTTGCTGCGATTCATGCGTGGACTCTGCACATAAGGCGACTCATTGCCCTGCATAGTTTGTCCCACTGTAGCGGAATTCATAGCCGTGGAACGACTGTGCAGCATCTTGTGGCCATGACGCGTCATTGCCGGCGAGCCAATCTGCTGCAGCTGATCGATGGCATCGCCATCAGACAAGCGACTGCCAGCCGTGTTGCTGTGCTTCAGCCACATCGCATACGAGCTGTACTCGGGCTTGACCTCTGCGTAGGTCTGTGTATCGGAAAGGGAGCCGTCGTGTCGTGTGCCACCGCCTGGACGTGTGGAGATTCTACGGGGATAAAAGGGGATCATTATTAGTTTAAATCCTAGAGCACTCACTGTCACTTTCTTTCTCTATCCCACTTACCTGTTCTGGAACACGTGCATATCGCTGCCTGGCTTGGGCAGGCTGTGCGAACCCGTCGCCAGGCGCTCGCGTATGGATTGGCTTAGCTGTGTCGCTGTGGGTCCCGTCAGCGAGAAGCTGCGATGCTGTGTGTTAGGTGGCAACTCTGTGAAGGGTAAGGGAGAAAGAGATGGGTATAGTGATTGGTATATTATTTGACAATTTAGGGTTCAATAACGGTAGCTAAAAGTTGCTCACTATGTTTATAAGATTAAAATCAGAAATTTCAATTAAACTATTAACTAGTTTAGTATTATTTCGAATTTAGTCAGATTTTTCCTATTGTATTTGTTACCTAATGTGGTAGGAAAAACGTGATATCTTGTCACCACTTATAGGCGTTGGTATACCAGGTATTTCTAGCTTTTATTAGCAGCTTTTTCATATATTTATTAGTATTTTAAACAGTATATAGATGTTTATTTAACTAACTCTTCTACATCAATATATCTAGTATATCAATTTACTACAATTTTATGTGTATTATTAGGTTTTTTAATCAGTTTTTAATTGTATATCTTACGTGAGGGTTAAAAAAATGATTCTGCTTGGTATATTTCTAATTTTTAGTATTGGAAAATCGATTGAAAAAAAGAAAGGAGTTTTCTACTATTGAAAATAAAGCATTTTGTTGCTTGGTATTTTTTTATAAATAGTATTTTTAGCAGCTATTTTCGGTATTTATTTCAAAATCTTGCTTCTTATATTGTGAAGAGGCTAGTGATTATACTCAGTATACTATTATTCAGTATTTTGTCATGGTATTTTCTAAGTAATTTTCTGGTATAAATATTGTCAGTAGTATTTTTTGAGTAAAAGTCGTTTTAAAGAGATAGTTTGTAACTATTTATGTTAATTATTTTGCTATTTTCCTAGTATTTTGTCCGTTTTTTGTCAGTTTTTATAAATTTTTTTTTCAGTATTTTGTCAGTATTTCGTCAGATTTCGTCAATATTTGTTCAGTATTTTGCTAGTATTTTGTCAGTATTTTATCAGTTTTTATCAGAATTTTATCTTTATTTTGTCGGTATTTTTCCGTATTTTATATCAGTTTTGAGCATTTAAAAAACTGTCAACTACATGCATGTATTAAACTCACTGTTCATATCATTGGGCAGCGTCTGAGTGCCTCCGGTCACCTTGCGACCACTGGCCGTGCGCGGCACTGCGGAAACATGCGCCGTGCGTCCACAGGGCAAACCATTGATGGCTCCCCCGCCGACGCCGCCTGTTGCCATCAACATGGCGATGTTCTGCTGCTCCGCCGTGGACGCGATGCTGCCATTGGCACGCTTCACATAGCCAAAACTGGGCGGCACGCCCTTGGTGCGTGACGAGGCCGATGGCGAACCTTGCTTGGAGGAACTGCCACTGCCACCGCCGCCACCGTTGCCTCCGCCCATGCTACGCCGCGAAGGCGATGACTTCTCGGACTTATCCAGCTTGTGGCAGCCGTTCAGGGGTTCCGGCATTTTGCCCCAATTGTCGCGTCCATTTCGTGAGCCGGGCCGATGATGTGGACTGCCATCCATTTTGTTGTTGCCGTTGTTGTTATTATTGTTGTTGTTGTTATTGTTGTTGAAGTTATTGTTGCCGGTGGAGCCACCACTGGAACTGGCCTGACTGGCCGCAGAGCTGCCGTTGGCAGCGGTGCCGATGCTATCGAGCGAACCGCGACTGCTGCGAATGCTGTGTACGGGGAAAGAAAGAGAGATAAAGATTTTGAGTAAAGATTTTCTGTTTAGTTTTTATATAATAATTATGGAAAAATATATTTTAAATGTATACCAAATATAAAGTATTAAAAGCATATATTTTATAGGCAATATTCAATATATAAATTAAAATTGAAAGCACTCTCGAAATGAGATATATAAAATATATTCTAATGTTCTGCAATATCTTCATAAAATTATTCATATTTCCCACAAAAATATTCCCATAAATATACAATAATTATTTCTGCTCCGCAGTAAATTTATTTGCGCACTTAACTTTATTTCACTCTCTGAAAAATGGTTCAATAACTTTTAAGACAAACTGTTTATAGACCCTCGCAATGAAGACATAAACAATGGCAAACAACGATGATGCATTGGCCAGAGTCGAGTGCTAATTGCCGCACATTATGCACAGCAACAGCGACAGCAAGAGCAACAACGACAAAGAGAAGTTACTTTTGGCATATTGCGTATACGCCACGTGCGGCTGTGCTTTATTTTTATTTGGCGCTAATTGCGCAGATAATTCATGCAAGTCGCCCATTGTTGCCCGCTGTTATTGACGTTGACAGAGCGCTGTTAAATAGCAGCAACTGTTATGTAATTTATCTGCAGAGTGAGAAGGAGGGAGAGGGAGGGAGAGGGAGGGCACTGGTACTTTGAGGGGGCTGCAACAATGGCAAGGCGAGCAATAGACCTTAGACGATGGGCAAATAACGCTGGCAAGTGCGATTACAATTGCAGCTTGCCACACAAAAGGCGACAAAGCGCAACGAGAGACAGCAGAGCATAAAGAGGAAAGTACAAAGAAAGAGAGAGAGAGAGGGGGAAGAGAACTAAATTTTCAATTAAAATGACAAAAGAAGTGCATGAAATCGAGTTGAGTGCGAGGAGCAGATAGCGCCAAGGGAAGTGGGCACCCCTTTCGAGTGGTGGGTGGGCCCAAGGGATTCCTGTCTGTCTGTCTGTCTTCTTCTTCTTGGCTGCCTTTGTGCGGCAAGTCAACAATCAAATTTCATGTCTAAGCCGCTTACGCCACAGTCCACGGGCAGTACATCATGGCTAATTGGGCGTGTCGCGTGCCAGTATAATAAATAATCTTATTTATTTCAATATTCAAGGCATGAAATTGTCTATAGAGTTCCGTGAAATGGTTAATAAATTAGCGAAAGGATAAAGGAGGAGACGCATAAAGTGGGTGCAGCAAATTGGGCCACAGTGTTAACTCTTCCATCACATGCCATATATCGCTATAGCTCGATGTGATTAAGCTGAAGAATTTATTGATAGGAGAGATAAGGCGAAGATAATGGAAGTGGAAGCCAGATAATGAAACGGGATTTCAAATTTAAAGAAATTTAGATATGAATATTGGAATATTAAAATTATGGAATTATAATGGAAAGAAATGGTTATAAACTTTGTATATAAAGAAAAGATAAAGAAAGTTATTGAAATAAATTAAAGAAAATTAAAATCTATCAATAATTTGTTAAAAATCTAAACTTGCATAGAATAAACTTCGTCTTAAATTTTCTTTATAAAGTTTGCCCTCAAATTGCAAATTCAAAGAATTTCCTTTTCCTTCCTTCTGTTCTTTCCTTTAACGTCTTCTGCCCCATTTCGTTCTCATTGCCATTTTCTTCCCTGTTATTCTGCAGTTTTCACTTCATTTTGTTTGCGCTCTTAAGAAATATGCTTTCATATTCTGGATTGCCAGATAAAATTTCATTTTGGCGAAACACGCAAATGCAAAAAAGGAAACATGAAGCAAAATGGCCAAGTGCAAATGCTGCGCTTCCAGTTGATTGTTTCCGCTTGGCCATAAAATTGAATAACGGCAATTTAAGCTAGCTGCGTGCTTTAGATTAGATCTATGCGCCGCTTGATTCAATTGCAGAGAGTGGGAAAGAGGGAGAGAGAGAGGGTAGTCCTTCGCCTGGGCGGAGATTAAGTAAATTAACAAATTGTGGCTTTAAGAAGGATTCGACGCTGCAAGTGCTGGAAAGTATGCAATGATTTAGGAGGGGTAGTCAGGGAGGGTAGCTAGGGTCGCCTAGCAGAGAAAAAAACAGCTGTCTGGGTCATAAAACTCAACAGCGCCCTGGCAAGCAATTACCGTTAAGACAGACGACGAGCAGGAGTGGGAGAAGAAGGAACAGAGGGGCATAGAAAACCTAGAAAAACAACAACTGTAACCGACGAGACGTCCGAGGGATGAGCAGCCCTTCGTGACTGTGCTGAGGAGGTGTGTGTGTGTGGGCGTGTGTTTGGTGTGTGTTGGCCAGTGAAAGTGAGCGTCAGAAGTGACACACAAAGCTCATAAATTGTCGCACACTCAATATGCATAGCACAAGGGGTAGCCCGGGGGTGCCGGAGAGGGACGGCCAGGGGCAACTAAGTCGGTAAAATCAATAGAGATTGCCACCGTCAGCGGCGAAGGCGGCAACGGTGGATGAAATCGATGACAGCCCCAACACGCGGCTGCTCAAACATATTTCAATATGCATCAGATAAACGCAGCGATATATTATATATGCACTATATGTTTGTATGTACTCCCATTATGGTATATGGTATAGAGTATGTACACCAGATTGTATGGGTATTTCTTGGCTCTGCAATGGCAAATTCATTTGCAATGCACAGAGAAGGAATCGCCAAAGCGAACGCAAGCTCAGTTGGGGCATGCAACGTGTGCAAAAAATGTGCGCATAAATTTTTCAAAAAACGAAACGAAACTAAAGGAAAGAAGAAAACCCACCGCAGAAGTCAGAAACAGAAGCGATTTAAAAAGCCAGCGAGCAGAAGAAGAGGGTTGCCATTTAAGAAGCATAGAGAAATTTAAGTCGCACGGAAAAAAGGAAAATAAAATGAGCGGAATCGAGAGGTTTTTGAGAATGGCGGGGGAGAAGTGCGTCATTAGCTGGAATTAAGCGTATATACAGTTATTTGCTCAAGTACATCTATAGCCCTTCTCAAGAGCTAAGTACGTATGGTGAGCAGTGGCTAAGACCCTTCAAAAGGCGTCTCCTCATTATTTCCTAAGCCACTCGAAAGAGAGCTGAGTAGAGACCAAGAGAGATGGCAAGTTGATAAAGGGATTTTATGATAAAATAAAAGATTGTTATAATGAAAACAAATAAACTATGTAATAGAGTTAATAATAATAAATTAAATAAGTGAAGCACGAAAGCTACAATCACGTGCTATGCTCGACTTTTATTTTTGGCATATTTTGTATTGCTTACCTTAAGGAGCGGATGAAAAATCAGTAACTCTTGAATTTGTTTCTTCAATAAATCTTATACTAATGATTCGATCGCAGCCAAACTGATGTTTACCAAAAATAAACTATTCTGCTTTAAAATTATGCTTAGAATTCAAAGTCATATTCTAGAATAAACTAAATCTGCGTACCATGTTAACTTATATTGATACTAAATTTGGCCTTAGTTATTATAATCTCTAAGATCTAGGTTTACAATACGCATGGACAGACAGTTGGCACAAAGTTATAATACCCTTCCACGCTATGAATAGAGGGTATACAAATTATAACTTCCATTAAAACTTATCGATTTTCTTTTTCTTTCACAACTTTTCTTTCCTTTATGTTAAGAGCTTCTCTACAAAAAATGCAAGTTTATAAGTCTTTCCAGGGTTCATTAACTAGGAATCAAATTTAATGAAGACCTTGTAAAATTGAGAGAAGAATAACTGAACTTCAAGCAAATTAAAAGGAAAAGTAAAATAAAATAAAGACATATTGAAAGAAAACTCTCAACTACATAATGAACATGGTCAATTTATGATAAAGTCGCAAGGGAAATCCCTTTATAAAATGTTCACTTAGTTCATTTTGCACTCCCTATGCTGATATCGACTTTCCCAGACGTATGTTGAAATGAGTTTAGTGAGGCGTGGCAAACCAAATTCCCTGCATATCCGTTTCGAACTCGGGTTGGTTGCGTTTTCGGGCATTTCATGTTGCTGGTCGCCCTTTTCGGCCCACAGGCGGAAACTAATTTCGAGTATAAAATGTAATTTGCATGGGGTGTTCGGGGAGTTCGGAGGTAACAACAAAAGCCAATGAACAAATGGCAAATGGAATGGGGCAAGCTGCGTTTCGCTGTTTTGCTTTGGCTCTTTAAACTTGCTGTTGTATTTATTTTTAATTTAGTCGCTAATTTATGCAACACGCCGTACGTAACACGTACAAAGTTTTTCGGGAGGGAGGCATCGCACTTTTAGCAGCCACTGTGCAGGTCATTTAGCCAGACGCTCTGGCAACATATTCGTGTAATTGCCGCTTTTAATTGACAGCGCACAAAATGGGACTGGGGACTGGGACTGTGAGTGGAGTTCGGTATGGGGTCAGCTTTTAGCTAGACAATTAGGCGCATACATAAGTCTGAATGTAGTTGAGGGTCCTTTGAAAATTGCTGACCCTAATTCAGGCAGCCAACTGTGGTGCGTGGGAAGGGGGCGTGTAAACAGCCCACGTGACGACGTTGTTGATGATGACGATGCGAAAACAAACTTTTACACATTGCCTAGTTGCCTGCATAAAACATTGCTGCAAAGATCGAGAGGCAACAGTAAAGTACTTAAATGTAAATTAGGTGTTGAGAAAATGTATGGTTTAGTGTAATAAATAGTAGACTGTATGCAGTGTTGTGTAACGAATTTTTGAGGGAATGTCAAAGGTTTGTGCAACGAATTGAAAACTCTTGATAATTAATTTGCGATGGTGATGGGGTTGACACACAACATTAGAACCGTAAGGCTTTGTTTCTCTTGCTCTTTTGAGTTGCACATTCATAGAGATAGAGAGGTAGACAAACTGACAAAGTGTATTTTAATATACTGTCTGTATATATTGTTTCATTTAGAATAATTCAAGTCGCATTTCTATATTTCAATAATGATAACATATGATCTTTGCACAGACACATTGAACCGCATTAAAAATATAATAAATCATTTTCGAAAAGCGTAAACAGTGTCATACAAATGTTTGTATCATATATATATGTATATAGACATCTATGTGCTTCTAGAATATATTAGCTCTATGCGTATAAAAACCTTCAAGCTGAGAGCACACGACACAGTGTCTGCTGAATATTTCATCCAGAATGAACTTTCTGCTCATCTTTGGGGTTTCTCTGCTGGTAAATATACAAAAATGGAACTAGACTTAGAACATAAGTATATTAGCCGACAACGTTTCAACAGACCCTTGGCTCTTGCCTTCCCACAAAGGATAATGAAGTAGCAGCTCCAATTCCTGAACAGGATCAAGAACTTATTCGTAGGTTTAAGCAACGTTTTGAAAATGAAAAAGCGTCGTACCTTCAGGATGCAAATGCGACAGTGATCGCAGTGTATAAGTCTATCGTAGATCATAAGATCGCCGATGAGAGCACCCTTAAGAAGGCACAGGATTGCCTTAACGAATGGAACCATTCGCCTAGAAAGTTTCCTAGCTTCTCTCACTTTGAGAACATGGAGTTCATATATTATGCGTCAACCCCGGAATTAAAAGAGAAGAAACATGCGTGGAATCGTTGGACTGCGGGTTCATTTGATGAAATATTTTCGAAAATGGATGAGAGGTCTGATCAAAGACAGGCATCAGTCATAGAAATGTTGCACGACGTGGTAGGCCAACTAAGTGCCTCGACGATGAGTCGCAAAGACATCGATCTAGGTTCAAGTTTTAGGGTCTAGTCTGTGAATAAAGCGTCTCCAAACGTAGGGGAGCATCAACATGTTAAGTGTATAAGTGAATAAAGTTTCATATATAAATGTTCATTATTGAAATATGTATATATTTATTTTCACTACAAGAGGCTTCCGAGGCTGAAGCTGATAAAGCTTTTTTTGCACAGCACAGGGAACACTCATTCATATAGAGGTACACATAGGTACACGATTGATGCCTGTCCATTGATAAGCAAGTTTGAGTAAAGTGCAGATAGCAGAGTATGAAGACAAAAAAAAAGCTCGAAATGTGAAATAAATTGTTAATGCCAGAAGAGTTGTCAGACACATCTAAGGAATTGTAAAAAAAGGAATGACAACGTTTCTTTCTTTCTCCCTTCTATACTAATTTAAGTGATTGTTTCATACTAAGTTTCAATTCATGTTGTACAATCTTGTCTACACTACAAACTAATTAAATATTTTCAGATTCAGCTCCTATCTTCTATTCCACTCTTCTTTCCTTTCAGTTGAGCCACAAACCCAGCCCTAATTACATTGCAAAAGAGACCTACAAGCGTAGCCTAGTTGAATTTGAGTAAAAGGGGTTACCATTGTTGCAGCATGGTCTTCTTTTTCATTTATTAAAACTGTCAGCAGGCCTGGAAAGTAAACTAGGCTGAGTTATCTGCCCCATACAACTGGCACAGGAAGCACAGCACACACAGGATCTCACACACACAGCACACACACACACACTAGCGCACATGTGTGGCAACACGCTGTGCCTTTGTCAATGTTTTTCGCATGGCTGATAAAATTTTATGAATGGAATTCCGACAGCTCGACGGGTGTTACAAGCGCATTAATAAAACTGTCGAACACGGTGCGCGCTCTGCTGCGAGTAGGCGTGGCAACACGCAACCTTCAGCGCAACAAGGCACAGGTAAAGGGTATGGTGGAGGGGAGAGAGGTGGAGCTGCTGTGCAAGCACTTGTCATGTTTGGCTTTGGCCTTGCAACAACGCCTAAAAGCATGCAACACTCGACGCGGCACATTCATTTGCCTCACTCACTGTGTCAAGGATGAGACGCAGCAGCAGCTGCGGCAAAGAAATACGTAGCCTACTTGCAGGCGCACACATCAATTATACAACGGCCAGGAAACGACCCACGCCTCCCTCACCCCATCTCACAATTGTTTGCCTTTTACGACTTCCGTCCCATTGACAGTCGCAATAAATTATGGTTTGGGGGTTCGCAACAATGAAAACGAAATTTCTTCTTTTATTCCTCGCCTTCTCATCACAAAGTGGCCATGAAAAGGACCCACACGCCTCCCTTCCCCTTCTTTCCCCCTGCCTTCTGTGTCACATTAGACAACAGTTGCTTTGGCAGGCACTCAGGCGACCAGCAGCGTCGCGTTTAACTTGACTTAAAGCCTGAAAGTCAACACGCAAAAACTCAAGACATTCCTTTGCTGCTAAACTTCTTTTTCGCTCTTCTTCTTCTACTTCTTCCTCCTTTCATTGCTAAGTTTTGCAATGAAAATTCCACGGCAGACGTTGCCACTTTGAGGTAGTGGAAGTAAGTGTGGGGGGAGGGGAGAAAAAACAAATGCAAATTAAATTAAACACCAAACTTTGCTAATATGCTAAGCAAAAGTTTAGCGCTAACGTCTATCCGAGAATCCCTTCGCGTTGAACGAGTCAAGTTTCTTTTTGCACATTTAATTAAAGCAGCTACAAATTACAACTTGAAAGGGAAGTTCTAACGGCGAAGTACTTGAGTTACTTGAAGTTCAAGAGAGTTGAGTTACAAACCAAGCTCTGATCAGGAAAGGATTAACAAAATACTTGGGGGTTTGTCATGAAAAAAGTCGAAGAAAGATGTAATTTCAATTTAGATTTAGTGGAATGGCTGAAGATGTTGGGAATGACAGGGACAAAACCCATTGCTGTATTTGAGATCTTAAGAATACAGGGAATATATTCAACAAGAATTCAGTTTAAATTTGAAGACAGTGGAGACCACTACTCTATTCTATATTCATCAAAACTAAGTTCAATCGTGAGTTCCATTGCAATTGCTGCCTTCAAAGACTAGAACGACCTATTCAAGTCACAAGCAACTAACCTATTTACGGCCTTCTGTAAGTGCCAACAAACATGGCTTATTTTTCTCCCTCTACCCCCCCTCTTTACCCCCCTTTTCACCCTCCATTTGACCCTTCCTATGCCATTCTCTGCTGCTTTCTCATTCTTGATCTTATTACAGCGAATTGCAAACAGATTGCATATTGTATTTCGTTTTTGGTGTTCATTAAAGTGCAATGAACTTGTTACGTGACGTCCAGTAGGAATGAGGAGGTCACCCCTCAGGGGTGACCATCGCAGACTATAGGGTCTCAGTTGGCAGTTCTACCCTCGTCGTGCTGTCAGCCAAAGGTAACTGGCACTTAATTTAATGTTAAATTTATGTAAGACTGTCTGAGGCTAATAAAATTGCCACACATAAAAGCGAAGGAAAACAACAACAACAAGTTGAATATATCGAACGCCCGAGGAATTCACACTATCACGAGGCATACGGAACGACACTAAGGGACCACAGGTAATAACAACAACAACAAAGCAGCAAGAACAATAACAGTAACGAGAAATGGGTTAACCGAGTTGGCCTAAAAACGCAAAAGTTTGCCGCAGTTGAAAGTGTCAGTGGAAGACCGCAACGTAAACACTTTGCATGATTTAGGGCCATAGGAGGATTGCAAAGATAAAGCCAGATATAGCTGAAAGAAATATGCTTCGAGTGGGGAATACTTTCGAATGACTCACACGCTTAAAGAGGAAGAAGCGAGAGTTCTCCTGCTGAGCAGGAGGTGCAGCTCTGACTGGAGAAAGAGAAAGGGAGAGAGGGAGAGCGAGAGAAGCAAGGAAAATCGATGATAAAATGTGATTAGCTGGCGAAAAGCATTGCCCACTGTTGCGTGCGAACTTCCAAAGGGGGTATTCCATGTTTGCCATGTAGGAAAACAGCTTAACAAATGAGTTTATTAATGAGCAACGTAAACAGTTTTCCCACCGAGACTGAAGTGGTCGAAATTAATGGCAAAGTGGGCGTGGCCCGAAGAGAGGGCGGACAGTGATGGTTTAGTTTTGAAACAAGTTAATTAAAGGTTAAAGGGGCAGCAAGTGGGAAAACTTACTGCAAGAATAAACTAAGACTTGACTAGCAGCAAACCTCATATCATATTAATAAGAGAAAAGTAATTCATCTTACATTTCTTTATCTTTAACTTCCTGAACTTGTCTCTTCTGGCACTTCTTCAATCTGTTATCGATAGCAAATTCCCTCAATTACCCAATTCGTGTGTGTGCAGTAAGCGGATAATCGTGATCTTAGCTGTAATTACTCGGCTTAGGTTCCCCATTGACATGGCAACTCGCTGTGGGTCACCACCACCTGGCACCACATGTAGTCTGTGGCGCCACAAAAGCCTAACCCGCTTTGTCGTTCAGCCACAATCGACTGTCCCAACCTCGCTGGCGACCCTTCTTCCGCTTTGGCAGTTAGGCGTGCGTTTAAAGCCGCTTAGAACATTGCGAATTCAACTAAAGCTGAACACAGAAACAATTTAGCCAGAAAAGCGGCGCGGGAGGAGAGACGGGAGTGCGGCACGTTTCATGGCTGTGTGAGTCAGCTCAGTCTATAAACCGCTCTAAAATATGCACACAATGTTGCCCCAATGCCGCAGCCTGTTGCTGTTTTATGGGCCTCCCTCTCCCAAAATGTTTCCCTTTTCTTTGGCTTTACTTTTTTCCACAGGACCCCTGACAGGCACCTGGCAAGATTTATGGCCGAGAGTTGAATGAAACGTTTTGACGTTTCGAAGTAATTGCCGAAATTGAGAGACAAACGACAGGCAGAGTGACTGGCAAATTGATTGAAGGCAACGCCTTGTGGTATTATCGAACATTTGCATATGTCGCATAAATACTCCGAGTGCCCACTGTGCGCACAGTGTCCTCGACCCTTGTGTCTTTGTTTGCTTGTTTACCTTCAACCCTTTGACTACTCCGGACGAGTGTCCAGAGCCTGGCCCGGCCTGGCCTGGCCTGGCGCTGAGCCTACACAAATAACACACTCGGAGCTGAGGCGAGGAGCAAACAAACCCGGGAGGAGTTTAATGGCCTGCAGCAGTCATTGACACGGCCACGTTGCCTGCAAATCCCCCTCGGGAGCAGTTCGGTTCTTAATTGTTGTTCAACCAAATGCATTGAAGCATGCCGAACAGCTTGATTGAGTTCAGGTGGCAAAGGGTTTGGGGGAAGGGGGAGAGACCTACTCAATCAATTTCCCCCAAACTTGCCACACATTTGATTGAGTTCGTTTTCAAGACTATCTGTTGTTAACACCCGATTTATTGTTTATTTTATATTCACCTTCACAAAGAATGCATAAACATGTTGACTGCACTCACTTATGTTATTCACGCCGCAAAGCAGGCAACACAAAGCAAATGATTTTGCCGGTTGCTCATTTACACTGAGAAATTCAATTTGATAAAACAAAGGAATGAAATTTGATCACAAATTTATGATATTTTTTAATTATTTGAATATTTTTGAAGCACTGATAATTAATTTATAATTTTTTATATTATTTCACATTTGCTTTTTATTTTCGAAGGATTGTTTGAAGTATTTTTCAAAGATATTTAAATATTTACTTTATTATTTTGTAATAATTTGAAAACGAATTTATGTTGAATGATTTTGGTTATTTATATTTATTTAAATTGTTATATTTCAATTTTATTTAATTAGTTAACCCTTAAAATAATTTAATTAACTTTACTTTGAGTAATTTATTGCACCATTTTGAAAACTTTTGAAGTTATTTTTGAAATGTTTTGTTTGACGAGTTTGCGGCAAGCGTCAGCATTTTCTTGAGGCAACCGCAACGCCCGAGCGTCGAAATGCGTTTCTGGGGTTGCTTCGCAGCCAGCGCGTTTGGCGATGAGGAGACCATGGAAAAGTTTCAGTTCGAAAACGTTTGAAGAGAGCGAGTTCGAAAAGCGCATGCAAGAGAGAACGTACATAACAGAGAGAGAGGAAGAGAGCGAAGCACATGGCCAGACTGAATGCTGAAAGTAAAAGGCCGTCAGCCGATAGGGAATCATATGAAAGAGCGAGAGAGAGGGTAAGCGGAGGCAGACACGGACGGAGTGTGGCACCTGCCCACCACCTGTGAGAAGCTGAAACCGAACGACTGAATAACCAAAGTAGTTGGTAGAGCTTGCACGCCCGTTCGCTTGTCGCCTGTCACCTGGAGGCCTAAGGCGTTTTCGGCTTGTTTTCTTACCACGCCACGCAATGAGAGTTGGGCAAGAGGTGCCTCATATCGAAGCCATCTGCACAGAGCATGACAATATCATAGAGCCCGAAACAGCAAAGTGCACTTACAACTGTCTACAACGAGGGGGTTACTGTAGAAAGAGCAACTCCACAACAAGGTGTTTTCTATAGATTCATAAATTGAGTTGTTATAAAGAAAAGGGTGAATAGTAGGAAAGCATGAGTTAAAGGAGTTTGGGGATGAAATGGTAGCATTAATAGGTTCATCACTTAATCTTCAATTGTCCCTAAATAGGTTAAAATTAGGTTTGAATAAATTAACTATAATAAATAAATAAGTAATAATACAAGTTGTTCCTCGCTTTAAACTTTCTTGGCAAGTTTTTCTTTTTCTCTTATAATGACAACTATATACCTTTTAATTGTCTTAAAATATTCTTAGTCTTTTCATATTCTTGGTCTGCAGAAATTTCTTGATAAACTACTTAATTGCCCCATTTTAGTAAGTCCATTTTATTCTGAAATAAGGCTCTAAATTCTATTGGATGTCTAGAGTTGTTCCCTCCATTTCTGCGGATTTCCAACGATTTTAAGTTATTAACAATAAATGTTAAGATTACGATAGAATGATGACAAAATATCACTTAAATTTTTCCTCTTTTTACCTTTTTTTTTTAATTTTCCTTAATATTAAACGATAGGGAAATAATATCTCGCTTAGCTTAAATTTTATTCCACTATTGACCTTTTTCTTTTTATTTTCCTTACGATATAATAATAATGACACTAATATCTCCCTTACTTTAACTCTCCTTCGTCTGTTGTGTTTCTATACTAAACCTTCTTCATTACACTCCCCATCAGCATATTTTAAAATCATTCTAAATAATTTAAATATAATTTCGCTTCGCTTTTTTTCCAACATTAAAATCAATTTAATATTTTAACATGTTTTGCAGCTCATTTTGTTAGCACATAAACTGTTTTATTTGATGTTCCTCTGCCGACAAGGTGGTATACTATATTATTTCTCAAAATGTCAAGCATGTTGCGCCTCCCAGCCGAAAAGGAAGCCCACCCACCGGCAATGAAGACGGTAAAGTTCTTTGCTGTTTCCGCTGCCAAAAGCAACAAATGGCCTAAAGAGAGAGTGCCAGTTGGCAAGAGAGCGAATGACGTAAAGAGAGTGAGTTCGAAAAAAACAGTTGGCTCTCTTAGGCAACTCGTCAGTTGGTCATGCAGGCAATGCTCAAACTTGTTTCATGTTCGACAGCTGCCCGGTTTGCAATTGAGCCAAGGGCGGGCTTGTTCTCGTCTCTGTTTGTTGTGTGCGCTGTGTGCTGCAATTTTCCAAAAACAAAATTGCAAAAAAGAAACCCGCACGCAAGAAAATCCAACGAGCATTCAATGAAAAGCGAAACTGGCCGATAACAAGTTGCGGTCCGCGATGTTGTTGTTGCTCTTTCTGTTGCTGTTGTTGTGGCAAACTTGGTAAGACTTTTTGTGTGTGGCAACTCAACTAATTGGAGCCACATGTAGCACAGAAGTGCCGCACTCTGGCCGGGCCTTACCTCTCTGACAATGCCCCGTGCCCCGTGCTTATCCAACACCCCGTCGTCATATCCAATACTCATTAATCTTCGAGGCGGCCGCACTCAATCAACAAGCCATCAAATTGCACTAAAAAATAATAATAAAAGAGCAACCGAGCCCGGTAGAGATTGATTGAGAGATGAAAGGCGACTGGAGAGAATGGACATGTAGTGTCCATAGAAATATCATTAGATCTATTGAAGCTGCCAGACAGCGCAGTTTCAGCGTGAAAATGGCTAAGATCGTTGCAAATTTGAGTGGAATTTTGAATTTGAAGATCTTTTCATATAATATTGATAGATTTACGTTTTTGTTAAAGGAAAGTTTGGAAGAAGTTTAGATGTCTGGCACTAAAAAATCTACTTACGTAAAACAAGAGTAGTTTTAATAAATATTACAGGATAAAAAAACATGAAGCAAACTTAATTAAATTTTTGTAACATTTCGAATAAATACTTTATTAAGTTTCAGAGTGAAAGTTTATAGTAAGAATATGCTAACTAAAGTAATTCTCTGCAATATTTAATTTAGCACTGTTAATACAACACACAATTTTAACCACCACTCTCAATCAATTTCTCCCAGTGTAGCATAATCAAAAGCTTTCGTGCGGTGTTAAAAATGATTGCAGAAAAATATCTGACGGCTATGGCAAAGTTATTGGAAAACGATTAAGCAAAAGTCCGGCCAGAGACTTTGTCATGCTCACGTCTTCGCGGTCTCTTTGTCTTTCTGTCTGTGTGTGTGTGTTCGTGTGTGTGTGTGTTCGTGTGTGTGTGTGTGGGAGTAGTCTACGGCGTATAGGAATGCCAGCTTGAGCTGCATGTGGCATGTGGAAAGGTCAGTTTCGGCTTAAAGGCTTACGAACGCCTGTCACAGTGAGTCGCTTTTAATCGCAGTGCAACGTGGGTGCACACACACCAGGAAGGCGCAATAGACGTATGTAATTCACAGCAGGCGGCAGAGCAGGGTGCAAGGGGCGTGTGGGCGTGTTGTATTTATCAATTGCGGCAATTGCAATCGCATTCAAAAGATATGGCCAGAAATTGCAACTGGTTTTTGTTTTGTTGTCTCTTTTTGTGCGCAACTGTTTGCAATTTTGCAGCGATTTACCTAATGCATTTTTGTGATTGAGTCATTTGGCAGATGAATTGTGTTTTGAATGAATGAATGAATGAGTGAATGAATAATTTTAATAATGAGTTTGAATAATTGATGAAATATTAGCTGATTAATTGTTGTTGGAAGTCATTTGTGAGAGAACAGTTTAGCTTAAATTGGTAAATGTGTGATAAATTGTTTGTTGTAGGCATTTTAGCTTTTTTTCAATAATAATTAGGCATAGTTTTAGCCTTTTTGAATAATTAAAATATATTAGCTCAGAATATAGTTGTTTATAAATGCTTGAAGAGAGACCAGTGCTGCCAATTCAGCTATTTCCTACTCCATGCTGGTGCAAATCTAAAATGTTGTTAATAGCCGGAATTATAGCTGTTTTTCAAAGAAAAGCCTTTAAAAACAATTGGAAAGGCTTTAAAGTTAATGGTCGCTTAGGCAAGGCTCAAAAATATTTGTTTGTTTTTTCAGTTTCTCTAACTTTTTAAAGACGGCCTCCTTTTGAAACTGCACCTCCCCCCTCCACTATGGTCACCGGCGAAGAAAGAACCGTTTTAACAGTTGTTTAACATCCACTGTTAAACTTTTCTAGCTACGTTTAGCATTTTTTCTGAACCATCAGGTGTGTGTCTTGGCTAAGCGTGGTATGACTTTGCTATAAAAACAGCCGTATAAGCTTTGCTCACAGTGTGCTTGCTATAAAAGCTCACCAAACACGGAAGCTTTTGGGCTGGAATAAAGTTTAATTGAGAATTTTTAAAGTTATTTTAATATTTTATTTAATTTTATAATAAAATATATAAAATAAAATAGAAAATATAAATTTATAAAATATTTTAAAAGACATTTATGAATGGACACATATTGAATAAAGATTGGACGATTTTTCCTCTACTTTCTTTTAAATTAAAGAAGACATTACATTGCACTGAAAACGTGTAAAGTTCTTAAAATTGTAACTAATCTTTTAAGTGCTTGCCATAATCGGCTTAGTACGCATACGTCCTACGTAAATACTGCAAAAAGCATTGATTTTATTACAGAATTAAATTCCCCAAGTACTTTACTGAATCGTTTTCTGCACTTAATCCCCGAACATGTCAGCAAAAGGTATCAGGACTGAAAGAGCTAAGCCCGAGAACTAAAGAACTTTTTGCTAATGTGACAAACGCATCAAAATCAATGAATCAATTTTCCCAGCAAAGCAGCAAAAAAGAAAGAGAAAGCTCACGAAAAAAAGTTTCCACTTCATTTAACGAGAAAACTGCAAGCAGTGGAAAAACCCGAGCCGAAATGAGTTGCCTGCGGCCAGGTTGGTCGTCATTGAACGCTCGAATAGGCAGTCCCTTTTTAATAGACACGTCTGGTAGGTGGGCAGGTGGGAGCCGACATATTTTCGGAACCTGCGGCGTATTCACTGAGCCTGATGAAATTAATAAAAACAATTTGTATATATTATCGTGTCGGGGTCTGCGAAAATTATTTTTCAATTTGTTGTGGTCATTCCAATTGGACAAATGGGCAGGAAAAATGGTCAGGCAGAGGATAGAGCAGGACGGCCAAGAGGGATACCCAATAAACAACCAATGGAGCTGGCTTTAATCCCGGATACGCTTTAATAACGATGTGCGAAATGGCTGCGTCTCACGCCTGCTCCATAAATCACATGCATTGAAAAATGCGTTATTAAATAAAGGCAGAGCACGAAGCCGCTTGCCAGGCCAGGATGAGAGCAGGATGAGAGCAGGATGAAGGCAGGATGTGGCAGACAGACAGAGCCATGTGTGTGCTCCGGCGTCCAGTTGGCAGCCCCTGCTGCAGCTCCTGCTCCAACTACTCCTTCTGGTCCTTCTCTTCCTGCTTTGCTGCTCCTGTTCCTGCACTAGCTCCTCTCTGGCTGTCTGCCTGCTGGTGGAAATATGCGCCCTGCTGCATTTTGATTTACTTTTATGGCTAGACAACTGGCGAGGCCCTGCACTCCCCTTGCTCGCCCTTTTGCCCCGTGCCAGGACGTGTGCTCCGCTTGCTGCACTTGTCGAGCTTCGGAATTATGTCCTGCAGGTGTCTGCAGACGCCATAGCTGATTAGCCTTAGCCTCTAAGCTTGACACTAATGCGACAGAAGTGCGGGGGGCGTGGCAGTGGAAGGGACTCTGCTGCATTATAATTCAATTATTGAGCATATTTCACAGCTGGCAAATACGTGAGCAGGGCTCAAGAGTCATCGTGGAGGGGTCAGTTTGCAGCAGCTAACCGCATGAACTTGTTGAAGGTTCCCTGTGCACCGTCTCTCTCTCCCTTTCTTTCTCTCTCCCTCCCTGTCTGCCGCGACAGCTGTTGCTATTTATAAAGAACTCCAACCCGAGAGGGGGACGCAGCTCCCATTTCAGCGCCTTCTCATGGCATTGCATTAATTTCACAGATCAAACGCGTTGATGGACCGAAGCTAATGAAAATGTAGACCCCGCAATATGAACCGCCCCCTCTACCTCCTCCCCCTGCTTGCCATAAGCGCTTTTTAATGAAATGCGCGCAGCAATGTGGGAGTGGGAACGGGGACGGAGACGGGAGTCTCTGTTGACAAGTGTTTAATAAAATAACTAAATTATGATAGGGCACACTCCGCTTCAGCTACCGAAAGTCTTTGGGGACTATTAATCCCAAAGAAAATGGAAAAAATGGGTAACAAATGAACTGGAAAATGGAATATCTCGAAGACTTGCTAGACTTGCAGGGCGTGGCAGGCGGAGAAATACAGTTGCAGTAGATAAATAAGTCAGAGATATTAGATTAAGTGAATTTAAAGAACATATGAAATAGCCATTTTTTAGATGTACTTCTAACAATGTTTTTAGAGGCTTTAAAGTATATCTGCTTCTCATAAAAAGAAACATGTTTACCAAAATATATGAACACATCTTCAAAAGTAGCTCACTTTAAATAGGTCAGTGTTAAATGAAAAAGGTTAAATCAAAGTGGGAAAATGGGAAAAGTTATGCACTAAGGCTTAATCTATTTAATGCTACCATAACTATGTTTCCACCAAAACTTATTGTCTAATCTAATCTAATCTTTTGAAAGTTTTAATATATTCAACATATCATCAATCCTAATTCGATTCAAATAGATTCGGCAAACCACAATTAAGTGAGGATCAAATTCGAGTATATAATATTATACATAGAATTATAAAAATAAAGTCCCTTATCTCTTCAATGTTACCTTAAACTAGTTTAATTCCCTTACAACTAACCCTAAGTATCTTCAATATTCAATATTCTCTTTCAATAACCTTCAATCACTCATGGGCCCCCATAAACTCTTCACTTTGGGCGCCCTTCAAGTGGCATTATCCGCTCCTGTGCGCACGTAAAATGCGCTTGTTAACAACCTTTGTTAGCTGAAGTGCCAAAGTGGCAAGTGGTTGCCATGCCGGCACTGCGTGAATGTATCTCAATATCCCATCTATCTATCTTTAGACCATCATCCATTTTTTGTGTGAGTGTGAGGGGCGGAGAAAGGGGGCTAGGCAGGAAGGTGGGACAACGCTTTGACAGGTGAGCATTGTCAATTGTCAAGTCGTCTGTTGCTGCCATTGACAATTTGCAAATGGCATTTGACAAGCACTGAGCCTGATCCCCGCCAGAGTTTGGAGTTGGGGAGTCGCAGTCGCAGTCGGAGTCAACTCATCGAGTGGCCTTTATGCAAATTGGCAATTTGAGGTCTGTTTTTGACTTTGAAGAGGCGCTTGCCTTGCCTCGTACCTCTTCCTCTCGTGTTTGCCCGGAAGTTGTTAAGGTGGCTGCACAATTAACTGCTTCAAGCCCATGTAGGAGGACGATGATGACATTGGTGATAATGACGAGCCCCCCTTGTGGTTGTGGCCAAATTGTGCGTGTCGCGGTCTGCGAAATTCAAAAAGGAATCGCATTTTTTCTTCCCATTTGAGTACCGTTTTATGGCCACAACACACACACTATAGACACAGCGTGATACACAAGACTCGACTCGAAGAAGAGACGCCCCGCAACAGGCGACAAAGTTCTCGGAAGCGCATCGAAACGATACAATGCCAATTGCCCGTTGACTCATTGGTGTCAGCTGGGTAGTTGGACAGCAGAAGAGCCCGATGAAATGAAGGAATGATGGAATGACTCATGGCATAGCTGCGAAACAGCAGCGAGCCATATAAAGAATGCGTGTAATATTAGCCCAAGCTGCTGCTGCCTGGCGCAAGGCACTCCAATAATCCGAGTATCTCGAGAAATTCAACTCAATGTTTACATTGCCTTGCATTGTATGACAATTTTAATAGGCCTGCAGGCAGGGTATATTGGGCTTGTTGGGAGGCTTGATTGATTGTGGCTACTTAAGAGAATTCGAATACTTTTTAATGATAAGCTATTAATAAGACTTAGGGTATCAGATCTAGATACGCAAGGACCTATTAATTTTTGTGGCTATATCGATTGAATAAAACTCTTCAATTGAAAGGGAAAGTCTTTAAAGGGTTAAATCGAAATCTTTGAACGCTGTAAAAATTTATATTATAAAGAAAACGACCTACTTAAACTAATAATGACTAAACCATAGCATTAACCTTACATTTAGGTCGTTTGTTTTATAAATAAATTAGCTTACTTTAAGATTCTCAGTTAAACCAAGAGAGACTTTCCCTTTATGTATACACGTATGTATGGTAAGTAATGTGGGCTACCGTGTTACCTTGATTGTTATAATTTAAGTAACCGTCAAATATTGCCAAAGTTCTTTCTGATTGTGTAAATGTACTGACAGTTTAGATGATGGCTATGCGATTTATAGGTCTAATTATCAGACCTAATTATGAGCTCTATTATAAGATTTGAACATGAATTGTTTCGATCAACACAAAATGATTGAAGGTATATACACAAGGATTGCATTAAAATCCAGATTACCTATGTACTTTAGGGTCTATGGAAGTTTTAGCCCTACATGACATACCCCATGAATTATATAGAAGGTAGTCTCTTTAGCAGCTAAAGTGTGTTCGTTTATGTTTGTTTCCACACACTAAATAAAATGCAGTTTTGTGATACAATACAGTCTAAACTTTTTTATATGTTACATATTCCCAAGACATAATAAGTGCTTTTCACGACAAGATCACCCACACAAACCTGCACCATGGCATATCCTTTACATTATTTAAAAATCGGTAAAATCTCTTATTATACCATGAAGTTCTTCTACAGGAATAAACGAATAATGTAGGTACTGCTTTTTCACCTTGCTTTCCAAGATATACATCTCTTATTGTACTACTGCCCTCCCTCTCCTATTCCACCTTACATTAGACTTAGTGTAATGCTCAATCGTATCGTGTACTCACCGTTCCTCGATCGTGGTTGGCAGCTGAGTGCGTGCTCGCATCATGCTGAGGAAGTGTTTGCCATGGGCGACGCCTCCCGTGGCGTGGCTGGATCCGCTTAGGCCGCTGCTGCCCTCGGACAGATAACCGTTGTCGATGTCGTGGAAGCGACTCGATGCCGCAGAGCTGCCCACGCGCAGTGCATCGCCGTCGCTGCAGTAGCCTTGGCCCAGGTCCGATTCACAAAAGTCCAAGTACGATTGATGTGGATGATGCTGTTGGTGATGCTGATGTGGTTGGCCGCCGCGTGCGCCGCGTGTGGGCAGCGTCACATGCGAGTTATAGCCGCGCAGCAGCGGACGCATGGGCAGCACAGAGGAGGAGGAGGAGGAGGCAGCTGAAGCAGAGGAGGCTGCCTGCTGCGACAATTGCTCCTCCTTGGACTCGTAGATGGTGCCCACAATCTTGGAGGGGATCGTGTGGAATTTACTGGGCGATGCGGTGGGCGTGTTCGGCGCTGAATTGTGCGCAGGACCTCGTGCACCCAGAGGGATGCGCGGTGGCGGCGAGGAGAGGATATGTGGTCTGGCATTGTACTCCAGTTTGCGTGGTGCGCCGCTCATTGTGGCTGCTTTGGGTGGTGGCAGGCGACTGCCCGCACTGCCGTAAATGCTTCCAGGCTGCTGCTGCTGCTGCGGCGTGCTGGGCTCACTGAGGTAACCCGACACGGCAGGGGCAGGAGGGGTGGCCGGCGGCGGCGCGTTGGCGTAATACGGTGGCGGAGGCGTTGCTGGCAACGCCTTGAAGATATGTTGCATTTGGGCGGGGCCAGCAGCATTCGATTGCTGTGGCTGCTCCTGGGATATGTCGCTAGTTTCGCGCTTGAAGAGCTCACCGGTCGAGCCTCCTCCTCCTCCTCCTGGGGCGGCACCAGGCTGTGGCAGCTTGCTGGTGCCCTTGATGGCTGCAATTGGCTTGGGCAGTGCAGTGCCTCCAGGACTGTGCAGCAACTGTTGCTGACTCTGGCCATGGGGCTGACTCTTCGGCGAGCACTTCGAGTCGGACTTGGAGTGCAGCGATGACTTGGAAGACGTCTTCTCGGCGGGACCACGTGCCAGTGAGCTCTTGCCCGCCCTGCCCAAGGTGGAGCTGCGCGACTCGTTGCCCGACAGCTCCTCCTTGTGCAGCGATCGCGCTGGACTCTTCTCCTTCTTGTCCAGCTTGGCGCTGCTCTTCGATTGATCCTTCTTCTGCTGCGCCGCCAGCAACTTGGACTGCTTCGTGTTGTGCTTCTGCTGACTCTTTTGCACACTGACACTGATGCTTGGCGGCTTCAGCTGTGAGTTGTGGCCATCGTTGAGGCTCAGGCTGGAGTCGGAGCGCTCTGAGCGGGCAGAACTGAAGCCCGACGAGGAGGAGGTGCGCTTCGACTGAATCTGCGTCTTGTTGGCCGCAGCAGCAGCCGCAGCATTCACTGCGTTCTGTTGCTTCTCCTTGTTGAAGAGCTTCAGCTTGTCCAGCATCGAGTGCTTCTGTGGCGCACTGGGCGTGGTCACATTGTGGCTGCTGGGCGAGGGAATGCCACTCTGGTGATTGCTCTTGGCGCTCGGCGGGCGCAGACTGCAAGGCAAGCAGGAGGATTAGCTTTGAAGAGACCCCAATCGGGATGTGATGCGGCACCTACCTGTTGTTGTTGCCACTCTTCAGACTCTGTATGGTGTGATTGCTCGTGGGCGGACTGTTGGGACGGCTCGAGTTGAAGTCGCTGCCGCTCTTGCCCAGACCCGGTATAGCTGCAAGTGGGGAAGGGGAAGACAGAATGTCAGTTCATTAATTCTCTTCTCTGCAGTCTTCTCGCTGACATTGTCAACAGGCTGTCGCGCGCAGCCAATAAATCAATGCTCTAAGGCCAAGCGGACATTCAACTTAATTAATTGCGGCATGTAAAATCGGAAACAGCCGAAAGAGGCGACTACCCCAAGGGGGGCGTCGACAGGCAGATTTATATGGTGCACAGGCCGCCACGCATAAATCTTCTACAAACCCAAATGCAATGATCCCACTGCGACCTCCATATGACAATGGGCAATACTTCAAACTCTGATAAGATACTAATGTGCTGTCGGGGGCAGAAGAAGCTAAAGAACTGGGGGAACTTCTTGTGAACTTCATATTATGATAAATTAGTGTAGAAACTTAATTAGCTAGAAGTACTATAAGTAACAGTCGAAAGCACTTGTTACAAAGTTATGCTTGTTTCTTTGCAAAGGTAGTAGGCGTGGCAGCCAATATTTATTAAGTAGTTTAGCTGCAGTCAGGATATACCTATTTGAATGTCAAGTTTGGTGCCTCTAGCACGTTTAGTTGTTCAGATCTGCGCGCTCATACAGACAGAATATCGCAATCTGATTATTAAAATGGTCTATTGCTGCCGACTAAGAGTGTATCTACTTTAGAGGGTGTACCTTACATTTTTTGTGATTTGCAAAAACTAACTATGCACCTTGAAACTATTTCTTTATCTATCTATTTATTTCTTATATTGCATTTATTATTAGTTTTGAGAAGAGTGATTATTAAGACTTAGAGTTATATTATCTTTTCAGTGTTGTTTATGAATTATAAAATTCTTCCTAGACTGATTGACATTATTTCTTTCTCTTTGAGAAGGTTCCTTCTTGGTAGAGCAGGAGAAACATTAATGGTATGTTACCTAGATGAACATCAATGTTGCATATGAAAAACCTCAGCAAACACTAATGGTTTATCCAGCTCTTCAGCCTAGTATTGCCCTCCTTTAATTGTACTGTGAATTTACATTAAAAGAATTTATTCTGAATTTTCTCTCTATTTCAGGTTTTAGTTTAATAACTCTTCTTTATATAGTCCTTTATATACTCGTATCTATAGTTTCCTCCCCCTCTAGGAATCTTTAATCTTTCTTATTTACTAATTTGATAAAATTCCTAATACGAGGGTCGTTTGATAAGTCCGAGACTTTTTGTATTTGCCGCGCACCTGCTCTAAATACAACACTGCTCCTGTCAGCAGTTAACGAAAATGGAGATCGAGATCGTCTGCTTTCAATGCCTATAAAACGCAAACCAAAAAACGCAGCTTTCTCAAAATTTTACAGTCAGCTGTTAATCGATAACTGCTGACAGGAGCAGTGTTGTATTTAGAGCAGGTGCGCGGCAAATACAAAAAGTCACGGACTTATCAAACGACCCTCGTACATTCTGCAGCTCAGTTTCACCTTGGGCTGCCAACTGGGACCCATTTCCAACCTCAAATCAGCGTAACGCGCATTAATTACTACACTATATATCTCTCTCCCCCTCTCTCTCCCTCTTCTTCTCCTCCTCTCTCTCTTTCCCAAGTGCAAACGAATTTTGAGTAATATGAGGCGGCTTACTGGCATAGCCCACAAAGCAGGCATTCCCTGGGCGCGCTTTGATGATGCCACATGGGGCAAGCGTATTTCCTTTTACCCCTTTTTGTTGACAACTCGACCAGTTTGGGTTGGAGACTAAGTGCATTGGCATGCCCCGTCCCCGCCCCTGCTGGGGGTTGTTGCCGGCTGGACCGAAATTTGTTTATGCGCGGTAAACAACCAGCAGACGTTAAGGGTAGCTCAGCTTGTACCCCCCTCCCATTCTCCAGGCACTTTTTAATAAATATAACCCTCCCCCCCCTGAAATCGTATTCACTTACATGGCGTATGGTTGGGGGTCGGGGGCAGCGGTCGCACCTTGTCCGGCGGACAGCGACGCTGGACCATGACCGTAGCGGGCAGCGGGATGGCAGTGCCTCCATTGACCTTCGCATAGGCGGGTGCAATTTGTCTGCAATAACAAAAGAAAGAGAGAAGTTCATTTAGTTTCTGCATTTAAGTAAAGTGTTTAAGGAGTGCAATAAAATACAACAATGTGCTTTATAAGGTTTCCATATTTCTTTATGGCGCTATTTCTTTTAATATTTCTGCATATTTTACGAGCTGCCGCCCACACACACCGGCAACATTTACGGCTTGTCTGCAGCGTGATTTGCATTGTGAGTTGCGGTAACTGTATCTGTCAGATACTCCTTGCCTTGCACTCGTATCTTGCCAGAAATACTTATTCTCCCTATGTTGATAAATTAATAAACTTGCAGCCAATCCCTTTTTTCGCTCTCAGTATAAATGCATTTTTTACAACATTTTTACGACTCCAAATGAAACGAGGCACAAGCGGACTCGTAAACTTGCATATCATTGCGAAAAGATACTTTTGTATCTGCGGCGCCATAAGCTGCGTAGCTAAGTAGCTGCACGACTTCAGCTCTCTTTCTCTTTCCCTTTCTCACTGTCCCTTTCTTTCTTTGCCTCTCTGCTGGCATGCAAAATTGTGCAATTAAATCAAATCTACATTTTTATTGGACCAATTAAATTTGATTAGCTACTCAAATTGGCTGTAAACACGGGCATTTTAAACAGGTGAAGAGTCAACTGGGATTCAAGATTATATTGTTTAATATACTTTAAATAAATGTACATATAATATATATCAATTAATTCAAGAATTTCAAGAATTATGTAACACATAAATTAAATAAAAATTATTAATTTCCAGCAAACCAATAGCCAAACGAATATATACAATAATATAAATAAATATGTAATATCCTTTTCTTAGACTTAAGTTAGAAATATATTTATAATGCTTATGATACTATAGCTTAGGTCAGTAATATTCATCAGTAAAAGAGCTAAGATTAAACTTTAAGATTTAAGTATATTTTATGTATTTTTATACGATTTTTTATATATATATATATAAAAACAACAAATTTATGGTATAAAATCGTCTGCAATTTATTTAAAATAAATTCACAAATTTCCTTATGAAGTAAATCTCAGTAATATTTAAATTCAAACTTCAGATTAGTTGCATAAATTTGCGTATTTAATTTTACTGCAAAATCCGCTTAAGTTGAGCTAGAGTAAAATTAATTTTCCATTTCCTTTTCGCATTTTTCTCTTTTCGCAATTACTCAAAATGCTGATTAAAAAGGCAAATAAAGCAATAAAAAGCAACTCGCACTAACTTTTAATAAGTCGCGCTCATAAACCTTGGCAGGGGGCCGCAGACAGCTCCAAGATACGCACACAAGATACATTTGTATCCTATGGCTGCTGCTGCTGCTGCCTCGCTCTCGACTTGCCACTTTCCATTGTTGTTGGCCATTAATAAGGCGCGGCAGGGGCATAAAAACAGCAACAGTAGCAGCCACAACAACAACTCCAATTGTATTAAATGAAGAAAAAGCAGACAAATGAAGTTGGCATTCTTCGTCCTTTTTGGCCCTTTTCAAGCTGCTGCTGCAAATTAAACGCGCAGCCAAAGAAGCCAAACAGAAATCGCAGGATTCTTCGCTTTTCATCAAGCGTCTGTCACGTCGCTTTCCCCCTCCTTTCTGATTCCCTGTCTCTCTCTCACACAAGCAGAAATGTTTCCAAATTACTTTTCATATAATTTTATTTGCATTTTATTGTCGCAAGTCGCGAATCTCGAGTTGCTTTTCCGGCAGCTCCTGTTGGCAAGTCAAACCAGCTAAAAAAAAGGCCAAAGCTGTCTGCCTTCAGCGACTTTTACATGCCTCGACGAGGATGTCGATTGTCTGCATATGCTCAAAGACACAAGTCACTAGGTGTAGCAACGGTGAAGCTGCAGTATGAGAGTGTGCGAGGGTTGATTGGGAAGTTTATATTATATAAAAGTAGAAGAGCTGATGCATGCCATATATAGAGTTTCTTCCTCGTTGAATATTACGAGGGTCGTTTGATAAGTCCGTGACTTTCTGTATTTGCCGCGCACCTGCTCTAAATACAACACTGCTCCTGTCAGCAGTTATCGATTAACAGCTGACTGTAAAATTTTGAGAAAGCTGCGTTTTTTGGTTTGCGTTTTATAGGCATTGAAAGCAGGTTTTCTCAAGGCCCTCAATTTAAGAGGGTCGTTTGAAAGTTCGTGACTTTTTTTATTGCCGTGCACCTGCTCTAAGTAGAACACTGCTCCTGATATATCGTTATCGATTAACAGCTGACTGTAAAATTTTGAAGCTGCATTTTTGGTTTGCTTTTTTATAGGCATTGAAAGCAGACGATCTCGTGAATTTTAACGAAAATGGAGATCGAGATCGTCTGCTTTCAATGCCTATAAAACGCAAAAAACGCAGCTTTCTTCACAAATTTTACAGTCAGCTGTTAATCGATAACTGCTGACAGGAGCAGTGTTGTATTTAGAGCAGGTGCGCGGCAAATACAAAAAGTCACGGACTTATCAAACGACCCTCGTATATTAAAATCAAATAATAATACTATTAATATTAATTTTTTTTAATACAAAATATTTATTCATAAATACATCTTTGAAACTCAAAAAATTTTTTAAAAATTAGATTTAAATTAGAAAGATTTTTAGTTAAGCACTCTTCCTTGTGATTCTGTCAAACAAACTTTTATCTTAATACTTTTCATTTTTATTTTCCAATTTCTATTTTTCGTATTACTTTTTAACTTCTCCTACAACTTATCAAACGCCCCCGTCGCCACAGCTGCAGCAGCCGCTTCTGCGACAGCAGCTTGTTATGTCTGAAATGTATTCGTCGTCGTATCTACAGCTTTGCATCTCTCAGGTGTCACATGTCAAAAGTGGATCCACTGGGGCGCCTCCAACTGCGCAACGATGTGCAGTGTGCAGCGTGCAACGTGCAACACATGCTTTTAACTTGCACAAATTGAATTTGTGTCTTTATTACGCAGTTTTGATTTGTAGCTGCGCAGATTTTCCTGATCCTCCTCTGCATTCCCCTCCTCCGCTCCTCCCCTTCGCTGACTGTAGTTGTTTTTGTTGTGTGCGCGACAGCTGCCAAATGTCTTTGACCTTTGCAGTCGGGTCTCGCATAATAGCCTGTTCCTGGTGGCATTCACCTGTGCGCGCACAGCCCACGCAATTTGCTGCGTTGCTGTTGCAAGTCCAGACCAGTTGCCAGCGCAAGGAGGGGCAGTGAGGGGGAGCGAGGGGAGCCAACTATGAAACGCGTCGTCGACAACATTTGCTTGCATAAATATGAAAACAGGCAGCTTCCTTCTGTGCCCCACTCCCTCCGGATGCTTGCAACGTCTGGCCATTAGTTGCATTTGCGTTGCATGTATGCTGGCTTTGTTGCTTTTGTTGCCGTACAATGTGTCACTTGAGTTGCATTTGTCATGGCACACACAGCCTCGCGAGCAGAAGAAGCCGTCTCCCTTTCTGCCACAGTCTTGTGGCACGAAGCGCGAGCGCCCCTGACCATTTTCGGTTATGGCCAAGTTGCCTTATACGTAGCACGTTTGCCAGGCGATTTGTTGCCGTGTCCGTTTATGGTTAGATACGCTTTGGACCAGGCCCTCCTCTGGACTCTGGCTCCCAAGATGCTTGAGATATCTTGGGCATCGCGATTGACATGTGATACGCGACTGAGAAGAAACTCTTCCTCAGATATTTTTAGCTGCCCTACAGTGATCGCTTCCTACAGTGGAGAATGCACTCGAAGTTCAATTTGCAATTTGCCGATAAGAATTTGTGGAAAGTTGCAAATTACTCAGTTAACTTTCACTATATCTTATCTAATGCCTGTGGCTACCGGTCAAAGCAATTTCCAACTTTATCTTAACCCAAAAACCTTTCGACTCTGACCCCCCTAACATCTTGTTGTTGTTGTTGTTACTCTTGGTGATTTGCAGTTTTTGCCGTTAAGCGCAGAAAATGTTCATAAATTTGCCACAGCAATTTGGCTGGCTACTTGCAACAACGAGCAGAAGAAGTTGCCACAAGCTGCAGCAAATTTATGTGGAGTCAAGTTGTCCGTCGTCTCCCGCAACCCAGAGAGCTCTTCTTTCGAGGGTCACACAGCCCACGTTGCTGCCACGTTTCGTGCTGGCTGCAAGCAGATTCGGGTAGGTGTTGAATGCCTGATAATGGGCGTAATTATGTGCCATTGATATGCCTCTAAGGCGTGGCAAACAAGTAAGAGACAGAGGGGGGGAAGATCTTGCTGAGGAGAAGTGAGACATTCGCGCAGGAAGCTTGGCGCATGAAACCAGTTAAGTGGCACCTCGCAACTAGCTTGAAATGGCCAAGATAGTAAAAAAGAAATCAGGAAGAGACATGAAAGAGGCTTAATTAGCTGGCGTTAAGACTTTTAGCTGGTTCTCAAGCACTTCTAGCTGGCTTAATGGCGCGATTTCCTATAAATCAAGTTTGAAACGGCTCAAGGAAGCTTTAGAAATTGATTTGCCGAGGATTTTTAATGCTTTGCAGTTTAACAATTTCCCGTTGATAGAAGAATTTTAGTTATGCACATTAAAATATAATTAGAAATTATATTCGTTCATCAATCGTTAATCTTTTCTATATGTAAATCTTTTGGAGTTAACTTTAAAAGAGCTAATTCAAAATTGAACTCAGCTAAAACGATTTTGAAAGGATTTTCTTATGTTTTAAAATCTTTAAGTTTTCTTAAAGTCTTGAGAGAAAACCTAAAAAAGTTAATATTCTCCAAGATTTCATTAAAGTTAAAATGTATCTTTATTCTTAGGTTATAGGTACATTCTTACCATTCCTTCCATCCCTTTCTATCTTTAATCGAGGTTTTTATTATGTTTCCATAAAAGATTTTACTAGTCAATTTAGAGGTGTCTTAAAAATCCTTAGAATCCATTTAACTCGCTGATTTCATAAATTTTTTAGTACATTTTAGCTTGAAAAGTTTCTCATAAAAAAATTTAAAAGAGAACTTATTAAATTTTGATATATTCTTAGATCTTATGAAACTTAACATTGAGCATTAACAACTGTTTAAAGTTTGATATATGCCAAGTTCTTGTCAAACTTTTAATTCAGCTCTTTCAACTCCGAATAAGACTTCCAATTATAAGTGCTTTCTTTAACCTCCCTCTACTGTCTCTTTAACCATTAAGCTTGATTCCCGGTGGAAAACAATCTTTTGGCTGGCTCTTTGACAGCATCGTTCAGCTCTCGAGCTGAAAGTCAGAAGTCAAATGGGCTCATATTAGAAATTGTAATGCGACACGCTGCACAACGTGTTCATCTCGAGAGTCGTGAGTGCTCCCTCCCTCTGTGGGACGCACTCAGTCAGTGGAAAGATACAAACAATATGCGAGCTGAGCTGCATCTTAGTGGGTATTGTATTCGTATTCGCATTCGCATTCGCATTCGTTTTTCTTCGCTTTTCCGCTTTTCCTGGCTTTCAAGTGCGACATAAAGTCACGATTTTCAGTTATTAGACGCAAGGCGAAAACTTCAGCTCGAAGTTTTCCCCTTCTCAAGTTGGGGGACGCATTCTCTCAGCTGCAGCGAGCAACAATTAATAGCGTCTGCTAACACACACGCACACACACATGCACACGCACAGTGGAACACGTGCGGCACACAGACGGCAAACTCAAAGATGTTCTGCGACTTATTCGCTCTGTGCTAATGGTAGCCCCCGTCATCGTTGTCGGGCTGCCACCTTTGTTGACTGCGGCAACATGTCGACGACATCTTTAAATATGCAACAGCAGGTTGCACATACATAGCTTGCTGTCCCCCCACCCACCTCTCTGCGCCACGCCCCACTCTGCTTGTAAACAAGCCACATTCAGTGGCAGCCGCAAGTGGTGAGTAGCCAAACAAACAAAAGCAACAACACCGCACAAAACACACATATCACAAGATGCTGCATCAAGTGGGCAGCCCTGGCGCTGGCAACTCTCTCAAGTGGCAACTTCCACTTTTCGCTCAGCCCAGGCGTGAGTTTTTCAACTACAATGTTGCAAAGGGGATACGCGTAAAACTATTAGAGATGGGAGAGGCAAAAGATGACAACTATCGCATGAGGAGATCGATAGAGTGGTAAAGGTGGAAAAATCTTTGGATTGTTTACTGTATTGCTAGATTATAGTACAAACTAGATTATAGTAGTTCGTTATAAATACTAGATCTAAATGTAGATATCATAATAAGAACCAAAATAAAAAACCCAAATCAAACAGTTGTTTAGCTATATATTTCTTGAAAGTTTCTAAGATCTCATTTTAAAACTAGAATAGAAGATTCATTTTTCTATATTCTTTTCATTTATACACTCACAGTCAAGTACAGCACTCTTCACCAGATTCAAAGAGTTTCGAATTTTTCTTTTACTATGCACGATATATTCAGCCAAGACAAACGAATAAAGTAAACTTTTCAAGGGAATGTTTCTGGAATATCTGTGCACTATACTTATTCGGCATATAACTTTTTGAAGTGAAACATATGAGGTTTTAGTGTAAGTAGGAAATTTCCTAGAATTCATAAAATAAAATTGGTCTAATAATGAAGTTCTAAAGCTTAGCAGTGGTATAATAGATCTTATAGTATACAGTACAGACTCCTATAGCAAAAAATAATAAGGATGAACTTATTCAAAAGATATGTAAAAAAAATATAACCAAACGTGCAAGCAAGATTTAAATAGCTAAAATACCTTTGAAGCTTAGGTATCGTTAAAATGGATTTTATTAATGAAAGATTCTATAAAAACTATGATAAGACAAAGTCTGTTTGATTTTCGTTTGAATATCTCATTAAATCTTATGGTAAAGCCAACTCTTTAGATCAGCATTATCTTCCAGTTCTCTTTTCTTTTTCTGTCATATACACAGTTCAGCTTGGATTTGTAGTTACTAATACATAGATCTTAGATATTAAATTTTCAGTATGACTGTTGTGATAGGATAAGAAGTTACTTGAAAACGTTGGATTTCAAATCCATACATAGGATATAGTCTATCTATATACTCTATCCTATTAGCTATCTACCCTCTCTATATATGACAGTTCAGTTCTATGATCACATGTTACTCCACACCATACCACACACACACTTCTGTCTCTTTTCACACCCAGCAAATGCAGCTGACAACATTTTGTTTGTGCTCCTGTGTGTGCTTAGTCTGCGAGGGGTTGGACAAATGCTCGTAAATAAACCAGGCTGCCTTACACTGAGCAAACAGAGTGCTGGACCCAGCGAGGGTTGTCCGATAAGTAGCAGGCCCAAAGATTCCCAGCGCATGGAATAGATTTTCAATTATGCAACTTGGCAAATGTTTTATTTATTGACTTTGTCAGCTCGAGAGAGAGGAAGAGAGAGAAAGAAGTGCTGTCATAACCGAAAAAAAGGTTTTTGGTTACGGTGGTTGAATTTTCCCGAGGGTTGCTCTCGCACGCGCCCATCATAAATGCACTTTGAGCAGTTCGCTGGGCGCGGGAGAGTTCTCAATATCTGGAAATGGAAATGACTGAAATGGATTATGCAACACTTCACGCTGACGTTGACGACAGGGGGCAACAAACTTCCAGCTGTCTGACAGCTCCAGTAAATTAGACCTGTCCCTAGTCTGGTCTAGTCTGGCTGGCAGCCAAACAGAGGATCCCATTGGACAGGCGGAAGTCTCCTTCTCTCTCTCTCCCTCTCTCTCTGGGACGATCGCCAGTTGCGTGTACCGCTTTCGGCACCTACAGCTGCAAGTAGAGCGGAAGGAGCAGCGGGGTGGAGGGGCATAGACACTCCATTAATTATGAATCGCTTTCCATCTTTTAATTCAGTTGGAAAACCTAGAAAATTTGCACTCCCGCGATCGGGTGCGAAGAAAATGCTCAACCACAAAATGTCATTTCCATTAGCCTCGAACAACCTCCAACTTGTTTTTCCCCCAAAATAGAATATACGAATGATCCACTGGAGTCGGCATCATCTCTAGTCCGCTTCGACTTTATAAATAACCCAAAAATAAACGAATTCGGGGGAAAATATATCGTAAATTTTGAGCAAATTTAGACATTTTGTTGGACTGATTTATTGTGCTGACATTTGGCTCTATTCGAGCGTTATCTTTGTTTGAAATATGCATAATGAGTCTCATTAGTGGCAGCACAGAGTGCACTAAAAGCTTTTCCTCTATATAGTGTATTTATATATATCTTCCTTTACCTTCTCACATCCGGCGAGTTGGGCAGACTGCGGCATTTGCGTGCGTTTTTCCCGCTGCCATGCGATGAGGACGAAGTGTTGCCCATATTTGTGGTTGATTTCCAATTAATGTGCACACGATAATGATGATGATGATGAAGATGATTATGATGGTTATATAACTATGTTTAATTTGGCATTTGGATGCTGCTTTGGCACTTCTTTTTAGCAATTATTTCACGTGATTTAGTTTGATTTCATTGGTAAACACTTTTTCATTTTCAGGCAACTAAATTAATTATATATTTTTTATACATATTTTATTATAGTATAATTAAAGAGTATTTTAATTAATTTTATTATTTATTATTTAAAATTTGAGTAAGTCCCTTAACACTTTAAAATCAACTGTTGCATGGTAAAGAACTTTTAAAGCTAAAATGTTTATTGAAATAACTCTAAAAAGGAATTTCCGTTCTTCCCTTCAACTAGCTTTAACAGCTCTAGTAACTCCCCCTTCTGCAGTGTCTATACACTCAGCATACCCTGTAATTTGATTTAATTACATAAGCCAGGGCATTTTCACACTCGAAGGCGTGTCTGTTTCATACATTCCCCCCTCTCAGACATTCCCTCTCCTTAAATATTTGCGCTGTGTAATTACTTTGTAATTAAGCGTGTTGGCAACTGGACAGAAGAAGTAAAATTGCTGCTAATCAAACAAATGTCTGCTGACCCCCCCAAAAAAAGGGAGATGCTATAGAAAAATAGTAGAGTAACTACGGGGGAGGGGAGCGGTTGCTCAAAATGTTTGCACAGCACTTTGATCTGTTGTTGGGGTTGCTGCAGAAACCTAATGCAATTAAGTGAACATATTGGGAGGCAGAAACCAAACTAGAACCAGACGTTTTTGATGTATGACCACTGAGACGGAGGCTAATCTAAAGCAGAACCTTCTTCAGCCACAGGGTGTTTCAAGACAGAGGAAAAAAGGCTGTTGCAGCATCACAAAATCAATACCTAGCAAGAACAATGCTGTGACGCCAAAGGAAGAAAAAACCAGTCGAACGCTACAGTCAGGTGCTGACTGTAGAAGGCCATGGATTATACTTCCGTTATTTATAATGAAAACTCTGCTTTATTTGGCAAAATTTAAAAATATAAATTTTATATTCTCATTATTTAATTCATTTGACAGACAAAAGAAGAACACACAAACAATGCAAAAGCAAATAGACAAGAAGTATAAGCATTAGATAGAGCGAGAGGGCAATAAATTGATGTGAAGTTGACCAGTAGCTTAGTGGAGCGTGTGCCGGATTCGAAGACCAATGAATGTTGACAGTGGTCGGGTTCGATTCCTGCCGCGATCAATGTGTGACGAGTTTTCCTTTTTTTCTTTCTTTTCTATTTAATATAACAATAGTTTTTTAATGGTACGCAACATATTTAATTAAGAAGAACACTTTTATAAACTGCCGAATGTTGCACAAATCTGACAGTTGCGTACTTACGCCGAATACGGCAATTGATGTGTGTTAGAGCGGGACGACAAAACATAAATGTGCAAATGCAGACATGCATGTATCGGCGTCCCGCTCTAACATACGTAACTTATTGATTGTCTTAAATATTGCAAAAAAAACATGAGGTTTAATTTTTGAAAACTATTTTTTATTGATATTTAAATAAATAACTGATAACTACAGTAATTTAATTAAATATCAATAAAAAGCTTATAAGAATAAAAATATAACCAAAAAAAGTAATTAAAATGAAAATTGCACCAGTCCGCCGCGCATGGGATTCGAACTCACGAACGCAGAACCGCTGTCTGCCACTCTAACCACTAAGCCACTGCCTCATTTGTTGACCTGTCGGCAAAGTTGCATTCTGAGCTATTCTGTTACCATTCTATGCAAATAAAAAGTTTTGTAAAATTCTGTGTGTCCGACGATTCGAACTTCAGTATGATGCGTAAATTAGGTCTTAATATGCGCATAAGTAAACGTTCAAATAGAGTTGAATTCGGATCATATCTCACTTATTTTTAGTCCGATTTCAATGAAATTTTCAGAAAACACCCGTGGCAATGTATTTGTCATGTGAGATGGACAACTTTTGTTGTTGGGTTTATATTGTGTATATTAAATTGTTACTACTGATTTACAGAGGCGGGAAGGGGCGTGGCCGAATTTCAAAAAACTTTGAGACACTGCAATATACACGGATATTCTCACAAAATTTGAAGACTCTAGCTCTTATAGTTTCCGAGATCCAGGTGTTCATACAGACAGACAGACGGACAGACAGACAGACAGACGGACAGACAGACATGGCTCAATCGACTCGGCTGTTGATACTGATTCAGAATATATATAGTTTATGGGGTCGGAGAAGCCTCCTTCTGCCTGTTACGCACATTTGCGTTCCGACAAACACAGTAGTCCATGAATTTTTTAAAATCCATGGCCTAAAAAGCGATATTATTGCGTGTAAATAATACGCACGTGTGCGTGACACGTGAGTGGGACTGGGACCTGGCACGGGAGCAACAGCAGCAGCAGCACGCCAGGCACAGGAGGACAGTAAAATGGCCGCAGCTTTTGCTTTTGAAGTGCCTGCTAAACGCTCTCAAAGTGGTCATATTTCTATTTTAAGGGTGCGAAATTTATGCTTAATCAATTTGTCGTAAAAATTAATGCCTTGTACTACGGATGTTTGGATTTTTTAGAGGGTTGTTCAGCACTGCCACTGCCTGTTTGCGTGTTGTGCGATAAATGTTGCAATTTGGGGCAAGGATTTCGGCTGAATTCGACACGTGTCACGCCACGGGTGGCCCGAGAAAGAGTTGGCGGCGTTTTTGACTTGTCTGATTTATTGAAAAACTTGAACGAGTACGAAGTAAACGCATCAGTTGCGTAATCAAAGTGTCACAGCACCAATTGCCACAATCAGCAGAGCACAGAGCAAACCAAATCCGAACCAAAAACAGATTCCGACTTCGAGTCTTTCAAGTCTCGTCTCTTCTCGGCTTCGCTTCGATTCGGAAACTGTCTCGCTCGAGTGCAGAAATTTCATAAATTGTTGCAAATTGTTGTTGTCACTTGTCAGTTGCCAGTCAGACGAGAGAGTGGAATTGAACTGGAACTGTAGCATTGCATAATAAATGAGAACTAAGCCTGGCGAATCGGCGACTTGAAATGTGCTTGACAGGTTGAAGAGCCCAGCGAAAGGAATGAAAGACTCTTCTTGAAAGCATTCAGCGAAAGTGTGACTAAAATACAATAGATTCTGGCTCTGATTGAAGGCAATGAACCAGGAAGAACTGGGCGAGAATGCAAAGGCAAAAGGTATAAAGAGATACAAGTTAAAGAACGTTTATGTCTGCTAAGTTATGCTGTAGACTTAGTTTGTTATTATAAACTGAAAAGTCTTTAACTATTATTCTTCTGAAGTAGTTAAGTCTGCTAAGTTCAACTGTAGCTTTAGTTTGTTCTATTCTATTCGTAACTCTTCATAATGTAAGTTTTTCTGCTGAAATAGGTTATCAACTTTTGAACTAGTTCATGGAATAGGTTCTTTTTTATGTTCTTTTATGTTTTTCGTGTGCACTTTCACTTGTGAAGATCATAAAATGTTAGTACTTCAATTCAAAAGTTGTTCTGAGTACTAAACGAAGTTAGAATAAACTTTAACTAAGAATTTGTCTTTGATTCCTAGTTCCACTTACGTTGAACTAGTTCAAAAATAGCCTCTGCCTATTTCCTTCAACTTTCTGCAATTTCAATAAGTTTTATAAGTATCCAAACCTCAATCCCCAGATCATACGACATAACACAATTTACTCAGTATCCTTTTTCGTAAAATGCATTCAAATTAAATGCAAATTGCATGACGATAATTGCAGTAAATTGCTGAACATGTGAGTGGGAGGCACGCATGACATTTGGGATAAAGATCTTTATGGATCTGGGAACACACAAGTGGAACAAGTTAAGTATTTATCTGTAATAAATATTGATTAAGCGGCGCATTGCGTTTGCCACTTCAATTGATGAAGCAAAACAAACTGACAGCCGCAACTTCAAAGCCCTCAAGCGATTATGAAATACAGACACAGATATATATATTTATATGTATATGGTATGTTTGTATCTGTGTGTCTGTGTGAACATGATTTATGCGTGACTTGGCTGCACCTATCGCAAGATCTCCCGCCACCGCCGCTCTAATTGACCGAGCAGAGACGAATGTAAAACTGGAAAAGGGCACAGCAAATGTCAGCTTTTAGTCCCTGAGATATTGTATCTTTGTATCTCTTTTTGCTGCGCTAAAATGGCGTGACAAATTACAGATTTGCTGTGACATACATATAAAAGATACTTTGTCTTAAGTTTTAATGCTCTCACGCAAAGTGCTTTGCATGCAGGGTATGTTGATTTGTGGAGCTCAAATGAGACATAGTTATGAAATTTTTGCTACAGATTTAGTATAGATTACTGGTGAGTAATTCAAAGCTGATCTGCCATAGCTAAGGTACTCGCTTTAATGCTCTTCTAAAGGGTATTTGCACTTCTTTATTCCAATTGAAAGCTTTTTGTGCAGGCCCTTTTATTTTTAAGCGGAAGCTAAAAGAGTCTTTCAAGTTGATTTCTGCTCCATAAACTTGTCTATTTTTGTTTTGTGTGCTCGCTGGAGCATGCAGCCTGCTCCCCTAGACGGGGTACAAAGACAAAGAGAGAGAAAGGGAGAGGGAGACAGCCTTAAATTTGGAGCAGCACGTGCATTTGCACGTTTCGTCGTTATTTGTTTTTGCCTTTGCTTTAGCGCTCTCCTTCGTTGTTTATATCTATTTCGAAAGGGAAGTGTTTTCTTTATGCCACTTTTATGGTGCATTAAAAGCCAACTCGAGAACCGGCTCAGATACAGATACAGCCACAGATACAGATACAGATACAGCTGGAGAGGGAGTGTCTCGCTGACTGAAACTGACTTGGCCCATAAATCTTATCAAAATTTATTTGTTAAACTTCAACTTCGAAGTCGGGGGAGATTTTGCCAACCATTTGATATGCATTGCATGTGCCACAAGGTGTGTGTGTGTGTGTGTGTCTGACTAGTTGTGATTGAGTAGCTGCATTGTTAGATTTATGTTAGCCTGGTCTAAAGTCCAAGACAGGCTGTTCAACTTCCTCTCAAAAATTGCATTTGAACATCCTTAAAAAGTGACTGAACTGCCAGGCTTGCGGTTTATGTCGTTACCTGCTGCTGCTCCCCGCTCCCTCTTCTCCTCCTTCTTCCTCCTTTGCCCCTCCCACTAGAACATTATCAGCACACTTTACAACTTTTTGCCACTTTGCAATGGCCTCAACGCTTGCATATTAAATAATTCTCCCTTTTGGCCACAACTCGTACGTGACTAAACGTCAATTTACAGCACCCCCTCTTCTCCTCCCTCTACCCCCTCTCTTCCCCTGCTCTCTTCCTCTTTTTCTATGTAAACTGCATTCTCAAAAGCGATTTTAATAATTTCTCAAAGTGCCTGTGGGCTTCTGCGATAAGAGACGGCGCAAAGTTTACTCCTCCCTCTCTCTCTCTCTCCCTCTCTCTTTTCTCTGTCTCTGCACTGGCAAAAAGTGCAATGCTCCGATAAGAAGGCAGTTCTGCACATCTGAACCGAACCGTACCCAATCGAAGCCATCACAAAGGGCCAGCGGCACTCAAATTGTGTCAAAAAGTTCAGTTCAAGCGGTTCACGTACGTGATATTACATCAATTCACCGATTAGTTGCGGGTGGCGGAAGAGGGTAGCCAGAGCACAAGCTGAAACTCTGAGAAATTCTGTGGTCATATGATATGCATGTTGTCAGCCACAGCACAGAGCAGAACAGAACTGAACTGAATCTTAAGTCGAGATAAGCGCACGATAAAACTTTAAGAGTTAATAAGATTTAACATGGTAAACTTGCTAAAACTTGAACTTCAAGTTAAAACTTGTAATTGTTCATAATATTGAAATGGATGTGAGTAAAATGTAGATTTATTACAATCCAAACAATTTCACAGAGAGAAAGAAAGAACGTTATTTTGCTATCATTCATAAGTCATTTTTATAGTTTCCATATTTCTAAACATTATATCGTAACATATGTGAGTAAGTATTTATAATATCTGATAAAATGTCAAATTCTATGCAGTAGAAGGGTTTCATGTTTTCAGCCAGAACAGAACTGATCTGAAGTCGAGACAAAAAAGTGATATATTTAATTTGTACAGCAAACCTTTCTGAAATTGTTACATCTCTAATATACTCTTTTATCATATAAAATCTACTATTATTATTACTACAGAGAAACTTTGTCTCATCTTCTCTATGTCTTTTCATAATATTTCTTAATAAACTTCTATAAATATTTACTATTTTATTTTGATTTCTATATATGATATATGCTAAAACTCTATACAGTTGATATTTACGTTTGCAGACAATAAAGTCTGAAGTCATAAACTTAAGGAAAACAATAGCTGTAGATTTTTATTGGCACATTCAAATATATTCAAAAAAATAAATCAAATTTGAAAGAAAATCAACTCATTTATTGGTTTACTATCACAAGTAAGCATCTCTTATCATAAATTCAATACTTAGCGCTCTTATTATCTCTTGCTCTTTGTAGAATCTTTTACATTTCAATAAATATTAAATATGCATATATCTGCTATAAAACTTCACGCCCTAGTTGATATACCAATTTCCACTGCATTTAACCCCCAAAATGCCATCGATCAAGTGAGTTATTTACATGAAATAGCCATAAGCATAACCATGTAACCATGAGTATTGTAATAATTATCGCGGTACCCCCTTGGGGAGCGGGTAGCGCACAGTAACTGAACCCTAGGGTTATAAGCATTATCATAATTAAATCATTAGGCTGACGCTTATGATAGAGCAAGAAAGACAAAAAGGGAGAGAGACAGAGAAAGAGACAGAGGCAAAGACAGGCCCCTATCATTAGTCAAAGTTCGTTGCGGCTGTTACCTACGCTAAGTAGCGCTGCGCGGAACCCTCTCTCTCTCTTTCCCTCTCCCCTGCTCTTACCTCTCTCTCTCTCCTACTTAACTCCCTACTCGAAGTGTTCGCAATTGATTTTTCATTTGGCCTGTCGCTTGTTTGGTATTTTGACAGCTCGTTTTTTGATATCTTAAATTTCTGTCGGTCTTTGGCTTCGGCTTTGGCTTTGATTTGTCATTGCTTGGGCAGGGGTTGCCCGCAGGTTCAATGCACCCCCAGGAGAGGAGTAACAACAAGATGCAGGAGGAGTAGCAGCTTCTGCTGCCTTGTCAGCCTGTCACTTTGTCAGTTGTCGTTGGCAGGCTTTAAATCGAAATGAATTCAAGAGCATGTGCAGCAGCTTGGGGCATGCCCCTCTAATTAGCTCAACCAATGAAGCATGCAAGGGTTCACATTTGAGGGGGGAGAGGAGAGAAGACTCACCTCAGCTGCTGCCAAAATTGGAAAATTGAAGCAGCAAATTTTTTGACAGCGCCTTCGCTGATTAATTAAAGACACGCGCCAGACGAATGCTCAAGAAAACCGGTTGAGTACCGGGCGAAATGGTTAACCCCTTTTCCTTATCTTGCCCGCCTTCCCCCTCTCATCTTTGATGAGCTGATGACGGTAAGAGATTAGCGCCTGCCTTGAATTGAGTTTCAAGCCTAATTGACTTGTGAGTTGAGCCAAACTTGTGAACTATTTGCCACAATTAGGAAATGAAATGGAAAAGTTTTCGAATCGAGAGTGAAAACCAGAGGTCGCAAAACTCTGATTAAAGGAGAGTTAGTAAATAGAGTTAAGAGTAGATAATGATCGCATCATATCTGATATGGAAAGACTCTTCAACTAATTGGAAAACCCATTAATGTTCTGTCATTACTTTAAAGTGCACTGTGAACTACTTCACTTTTTGCTTTATTTCCTTTTTTTAAAATAACTGAAAACTTTTCCAATTCAGTGCGCATTTCCCGCAAGACCGCAGAACAGTTGGCCAGACAATACTTTTATTTTTTCTGTGGTTATAAATAAAAGACAAGAGCGGGAAGCTTATCTAAAATGGAATTTGTCTGCCATGGGTCCATGGAGGATGCGTCGAGGTGGCACGGGGCACAATTGGAAGAGTTGTCTGCGCTTTTCGCTTGGGCTAAGCCTTTTAATTTGTGTGCAACGCGATAAGGCGTTAATTATGCGAACAATGCAGGAGTTGCCAAGGGAACGAAAGAGAGAGAGAGAGGTAAAGAAAGAGAAAGAGAGAGAAGGCAGAAAGAAGAAAGGAAGCGCTGCAGTGCCATAAAATATGCAACAGTCGAGAGTAAGTGGAATTGAGGCGGTACGGCAAAGTAAGTAGGGTATATGTACGTGTATAAATGATTTATGTTATTTAATAAACGGTCTGTCATATAAATAATATATGTATATGTTTATATAAATATAACACAATTGTACTTTTGCTCAAGCAATTTCTTATCACTTCATATAAATGCAACAGTTGAGATTAAGGAGAAAAGCTTTCATTGTCTGTTATAAATATGTTGAACGAGCAAATGTTTCTTTCAGACTATCATTTCAATTGAAATTTATATTTATGCACATTAAAATAATTTTATATATGTTGATTAATCAATGTAAATTGTAAAATTGCATATTTATTCATTGAATAATTCAATTTAAAACAGAAAGAGTCTTTTCAGGCTATTTAAGTGCGTTAAATAATATTGAAGTCATTCAAGAAAACTTGTAGGCAGTATTTAGAGGAATTATTTAAAAAATTTACATAGTTCAATTTTTAATATTATTTATTGTTATATTTATATTTTTTATTTTATCTCAAATTTTAAACACAAGCAACAGTCACTTTAAACTTTTTTAAATAATATTTTAAATCCATCATAAAAGCCACAATATATTAAATAGTTGCATTAAATGTATATTTAATATGTTAATTTGATTTAATATTTTTCACTTGTTTGCACGTGTATTCGAAAAATATTTATGTTAAAATATTATCAATTACATAAAAACGAATTCAATGCATTTATTATTTACTCAATCACAATTAATTCACTTTACACAATTTGTTAAATTTGGCACTGCAACTAAAAAACGCTTCACTTTGTTGCTGCTTTACATTTCCCAATTTGCCGCCTTTTTTATTTCGCGCACGTTCGCCGTAAAAACATAAACAAAATCCAAGCGAAATAAAAATTTGCCGGCAATTCTTGCTCTCGAACCGCACTCGACGTTCCGTTCGCGACGCGTTGCGCTGGCAGACTGAGGAAAGTGAACGAAAGGCAGACGCAACACGTTGCTGCACAGCACTCTGGCTTACAACATGTTCGATGCGGTGGGTGGTTGGCTGCAAACACGTTGGCGCCGCGGCGCTTAAAATAGTTGCAAATGCAATGGGGCTGCGCTTTCCCCCACTCCCCCATCCGACCGACTGGCTGAAGTTCAATGCACAGGGTGATTCGATTAATTAAGTAAGCCGAGTTAACAAAGTTATCGGCGGCGTGCGCGCAAATCGCATCGATTTAAACAAGCCAAAACAATTACAACAAATTGCTTTCATTTCACGTCGCATAAAGTGTCGCCAATTTCTGCCACAACAACAACGAAGACTACGAAAATTGGTAGAAAATTGTTTAATCATCGAGCTCAATTGGCGCGCGAAACCAGTTCGAGACGCTTTAAGCCGATTTGCAAGAGTTTATGGAGAGCTCGCGATTATTTTTTCTGCTTTATTTTCGCAGTTTATTGCCATGTTTCGAAATATGACTGCAACTAGTTCGGGGTGCTCACGCAGTTGGGAATTCGAGGCGTAGCACACCCAGTGGGTGGCAATGAAAGTTGCTGCAAGAGGCCGAGAGCGCTATCAATTAAGGTGACCAGCAAATTGACTTTATGACTGAATGCAATTCGAGGGGAAATGCAGCATTTACTTGAGTCGCCTACATGATATCCTAGAAAATATCAAGACAGTATGTATGTCTCCCTAGCTTATAAGTAACTTTTGAAGCTGAAATTTCGGCTTACTAAATATATTTAAAACTCTGTTGGCCGGACACTCATTGCAGATCAACATCTTTACGTAGAACGAAAGTGTCCGCTAAAGAGAAGTCATAGATATTTAATATAGATTAAGTTTAACTTTAAATTCTGGTAAGATGTTCTTTTGAAAGCCTTTTGGCCGGACACCAATCGTAAACAAACTTGCGTTCGAATAAGGAAAGTGCTTGCTTAAGAGAAGTCATAAATATTTATATTATATTTTTATTTTAGATATCGAATAAGGAAATTTTTTAAAAATTTTTGCTCTCCGGCATCCGGTTAAGAGAGTATCAGCCATTTTTAAGCAAAGTTTCTTATAAAAAAATTCACACAAATAATTTTCTAGAAAAAGTGTCTGCCTAAAAAGTAAGTTAACCTAAGAGAGGTATCCTTTAAACAGTGTTCACTCTCGCAGCCAAACACACATTTTAGATAATATAGCTTTCATTTAAATATTTCCAACTGCTACTCAATAGTTCACCAAGCAATTAGACAAACATAAAATGACTTATTTCGAGTTGCCAGGGAAAGTTTTCCCCAAAGTTTGGCAATTTCCCTTCAAAACGAGAAAAAACTTCAAACTCCCTCACTGAAGAACCGTATTTGGTCATTTAAAAGGAAAAACTAAGCTGTAGCCAATAAATCTTTGTTTATACAAATCCAGAAAGCATGAAAAGCTTTCGAGCTTGGAAAATTTTCCACCCGAAAAAAGTGAGAGAGAAAAGTGAAAAATGCGCTAGACACAACACATGTTACTACGTCTACCAGCATCGAGTCGACTGGACCACATCGGATCACCTTCTACTAGCAACTAACTACTAATGCCATTATGGCACTCGCTTCCCCGCCCCTCCACTGTCGCCACGCCCCCTCGAACGCCCACAGGCAAACACTAAGCATGCATTTTATTGCCTTTTGTCGTACTGGAAGCCGTCGCACTTTATCATTTCAATGGCAGCGGACGTTGCAATGTTTACTTTTCATTTTGTGGTCCTCCCCTCTACCTCCGCCTCTGTTCAGCCCCCGTCCCTTTCTATGCTTTCTCATAGTACCCCAGTCTGTGTCCAAACTGTTCATTTGCCCGTTGGTCTATCCAATTGTCCGTTGGTTTGTCTATGCAAATATTTTTATTTGCCTCTGTTTTTATGCTAGTAAAAGCAAGCATGAGTGCTCTGGCAGGTAGTGCACGACTAGGGTGTACCCTGTAGTTGATGGTAGGGAATACAACAGAGCTAAAGTGGGGATAACACTAAGTTATTGTACATTTTCCACAAGACAAGCTATGTTTAAGTACAGTATGAAAAGGTATGTGCGCACTAGCTACCTTCTACAGAAATTTCAAGTGATTTGAAGCTTTGCTTACTAGTTAACATATATATGGCTAAATTAACCTAAGACCTAAGTGCACCACTTAAAAATAACTGACAGCTGCTTAAAATTAACCAGTTAACTTTGTTCATACAGACATACCAGCCATACATGATATTTATATGCAATACAAACATGTTACTTTCTTTCTGTATTTCCCAACCTTAGCACACCTTTTGTATAATTCCCCCCGCACAGGGTATACTATTGTAGCTTATGTTCTGTGCTGACAACAGCTCGTTTTCCGGGCACCCATCAAATGTAGTTAAGCATTTCGGAGGCTGAGTTTATATTTTGCACATGTTGCCAATTTCTGGTCATAGGAAGTCTGTTTGCCACCCTCACTTTAATGGCGAAATGGCTTAAATTTTATAAGCCCCGTCGCTGGTATAATCGAGTTCTCATAAGCAAATCCTCCACTATTCCCTGAGGACTTAATTACCTAAGTATTTAGCATATAATTATGAACTTGGACTCGCGAGCCTTCTCTGCCTGCTCTGCTGAAAACGGTCCCCAGGGGGGAAAGGGACAGAGGTGGAGCCAGGAAAAACTTCACTACCACCCACTGCCAATTCAATTTACGTTTACGAGCATTCAACAAACAACGATCCCAACAAACTGAACAGTCCCCAGCAATCCCAACAAACCCAACAAACTGTTGGCAAAAAGTAATCATCGTTGCAATTGTTTCACATTTTTCACGTTACACAAGATGAATGGACGCTTTGATGACGAGGCTGTAGGTGAGGCAGAGTGTATATATATATATCTGTATATGTGTGTGTATGTGTGTTAGCTACCCCCTGGCATGCCTGTAGACGACAAGACCATTTTCTTTGTCACTCGGAAAATATGACTAACTGCCGTCGGATGGAAATCGAATTCGAATTCGCTGCGAAACGTTGATTGAGCAACTTGTTTTGTACTCAGCTTTAAGCCCTTGAAACAACCCTTAGCAAGCAGCCCTTGCCACAGCCTCCCGCATCCCACTTCAGCTTACCCCATCATCACCTTTCCACTCTTTTTGCACATTTTTTAATAATAGACTCAAAATGTTGCACGCACTGCGACAGCGTCCACTTCAAGCGAAAAATATTAAAGCACGCTTCGCTCTGATGAAAGACAACAGCGGAAAGGCATAACGAAAGTGGGGGGAGGGGCAAGGTAGGGGATCCAACTGTCCACACAAAACAAAGGCAAAATGAGGGAAGTACGGCGGAAAAAAAGAAAGAACTGCAAATGGCAGGAGGCATGTCAAAAAATTTGCAAACATTGCGGGAAGCTGCCGAAGCGAATTTCCCTTCGGGATGGGACTGCGATAAGTGGTCAGTTCGGGGTGTGTTCGGGGATGCTTAAAGCCAGTTTATTGGAGCTGAAGGGAAATACATTTCGAGATTGGATAGAAAACTTCTTGAAGAGCAGTAAAAAACAAAGCTAAAATCAATTCTTATAAGCTGAAAGTTTTTTGCTAAGTAAAGGTAAAAGATATATAAAGATGAATAGAAGAATTTTGTAGAACAGTGATGTCCCAAGTTGGTTACTTCGTGAAATGTATGTTCTGGTCTGCTGATTGTCCTTTGATATTGCGGCTTCAAAGCAAATTTTAACCAAAATATATGAACCTCTTAAATAGTCATATACATGAGATATATAAAGGTTTGTAATGGAAAAAACTAATGTAGAGTGTGATATTGCAAAATATCAACTGTGCAACCTTTGAACCTCTTTCTAAAGTTAACTTAAATGTCCTTTTTATGTTGATAATTTGTTCACACTTTAAAAATTGATGATTTTTATGATTTTATGATTGATTTGGGGGCAGAAAAGGTGAGCTAGCTAGTTTAGTTGCACGCATTAATGCGCAATATGTTCACCAAATTTCGTAGCTTTCGCCTTTATAATCTCAGATATAAAGGTGTTCATACCAACACACAATCTCAAATTAAAGGTCTAATAATGTTAGGGCATCTCTGCAAGTGAGCTTGATGTTCGACTCGAACGACATTCGATGCCAAAGGAATCTCTTCTCTTACCTTGCATGTCCTTTACAATTGATTTAGCTTGGATTTTGCACACCCGGGGAGTCAATGAAGCGTTAACCCAAACCAAGTTGTACCAATTGAATAAAATTAAATTCACATTTAGGAAATTAAAACCACAAATGGAATTATAAATTCAACACACAGTTTGCCCGCAGGACACGGTGCAGCAGAGGACAAAAGTTAAGCCAGACAACGAGCCAAAGGACCCTCTGACAAGTTGTCAACGTGCACGTGGGGCAGCAACAAAGGAGTGACGCCTGCCGTTCCCACTCCCTCTCCCTTCATCTCTTTTGCAGGGTAACTGCAGACTGTGCTATTGGCCATTCGGTAGATTTTTGAGGCTGTTCGAAATGGAAGTCCAGTCAGCAGGGAGTGGAAGGAGGAGGAGGATTGTTGGTTGTTCTCGTCCATTCGAGCGTGGTCACGCATAAATGCAGGCGAATTAGAGAGCAAACGCACGTGAAACGTTTCTCTAGCCGCCCTGACTGACTCCCCCACCACTTCGGGGAGATGCCTTACCCCCTGCCCCTGCCTGCACACACATGCAGAGGAATTCACATGTCTTGCGACCCCAGCGACCTCGTCTGCTCTGCGCCTTAACTCGACAGCCATTAAATCCCTTTGGCTCAGTTACAGTTCACAGGGGGAAAGACGGGGGGAGGGGGGCAACAGCAATTGCTGCCAAGTCTAGCAACAGTTACAAATGGCTTTCTTGAATTGTCATCAGCTGTTGCTGAAGCCGCGTAGACACCCTCTCCTCCCTCTGCCTAGAGCGCTTCTCTAATTAGATGCAACATGTTGGGGCACGCAGCAGGTCGCTGCTAAAGGCGACTAAATCAGCGTCGCGCACTGCGAAAACTTGCAAACTGCCAGCAGATGCTGCTGTTAAAATGCTTTTGAATATTGCATGCAGCATGTGGCAAGTGGCACCTGCCCCGCAACCCCTGCTCCCTTTGAACTCTTTGTCATCTTCTTCTCTATTTTGGGGGTTGCTCGCGGCACAACTGGGTCCGCTGTGGCGACAATGTCGAGGTCGCCCGACCGACGACACGGGGAAAGTTTTTATGGCGTTGCAACTTTGAATGAACTTGCCGCTTGCCGCAGTTCGTTGCTGTTATCGCTCGTTGTCATCGTCCTTTCTGTCGGGCTTCCGGTTCTGTTGTCCTGTTGCCTACCACAAACTAGGCGCAAGGACGACCATAAAAATCCAATGTAATTTATTTGTCTGCCCAAAGTTTGGCAAAAAAATTTAAAGCGTAGGGTATGCAGTGGGGTATATACCCATCATATGTTGGGCTGTGCTGATTTGCATTGAAGTTGGAAGTGAAAGTAAACAAGGAGTTGATTGCAATTCTTTTGAATAGGTTAGGTTAAGTTGAATAGGACTTTCGAATATATTATGTATAGTTAGTTAGATAAATTAATCTTTATATATATAGAACATGTACAATATATATATATTGCTGTAAATGTATATATGTATGTACATTTATGTGCCAACTATAGTCTATAGGAAATCATTCTTATTACTTTTATGTTGATAGTTCGAAGCCATCAAAAGCAAACCAAATTTAATATCAGATATCACACATATACTCTGTATATATTTGTAGTTAATACATACATGTAAAAATGTATGTGTATATATGTACATGTATTCTCCTGTCTAGACTCCCAAGTAACTGATATACCCTCTACCCGCATAGAATAAACAGCAGAACGCAAACATTTCCGTTACGCATTTGAATTTCATAGTCAGTGAAAGTCATCAACACATTTACGCAGAGGGGAGTCAGAGGGGAGCCTGATGGAGTCAAGGGAGCCTGATGGAGTCAAGGGGGAGTCAAAGGGAAGTAGAGCATTTTCGGGGACCCCAGCGAGAGTTAAACGCCCACACAACTTCGGGGGACTTTCGATTCTCGTTGGAACGGTAAGCGCAACACAAAAGCTTCCGTTTCCTGTCTGCGACTGGGATTTCCCCGAGGGTTGCAAAGGCCGCCAACCGCCACCCGCCATGCCCTCCCTCCACCTCTAACATATCCCCCATAATATCCCCCACGTCGTCGAAATCCTCCCCAGACGACAACTGCTGCTGCTGCTCTGGCTGCTTTTGACTTGCTCTCGAAGCAAATAAAGTTTTCTAATTTTCCATCTTCATGTTTTGAATTTTTCAGCTGCTTTTGGAGAGCGTCGAGCATTTTCTTTCTATGCCAATTTCGTTTGCTTAGCTCCCCGCCCCACCCCTGGCCACGACTTGGGGAGTTTTCCCGGCTTCAACTTTTTTACGACCAGAAACAGATGTTTGCGAAGGATGGGGCGTTTGTGTGTGGCGTTCCCCCCTGCAGGCGGAGAATCGCCTGTAATTTCCGGCAAACAAACCAATAAATCATATTAAACATTGCTCGGAATCTTGTTGAAGGCGCCGCACAAAAAGGAAAAGCGACTGCGGAACGGAAGTCTTATGGCGATCTCAGTGAAATCCAAAGGAAATCTGAGACATTGACAATGCCAGTGAGCCTAGCTAGAGGCAGAGTGAGGTAAGGGCAGACTGACTGAGTTATCTGAGGTTTATTTACACGGGGAAGGAATTCAAATATTGAAGACACCGTTGAAAGGCAAGAAATAAAGGTAATCTCGTCTCCAAAATATGCAATAAAATTAATAAAGAAGACAACTTTTCTGGAAGTATTAATATGAATTTTTATGAAACAACTTCAAAGAAATATTTTCAATATTGATTCGAAATAAATCATAATTTTTCCGCTGTTCCGATTTATTTCCATAAGTTTTCTTTAAAAAAGAATGCCTCGACGGTAAAATGTGAAAGTTTTGCCAATGTATGTAGCTATTTCCAACTTTGCAAATTCGGGAATTTAAAAAAAAACAGCTAATTTCCTTGCAATTTTAGCTTATTTTTTGGCGATTACTTTAAATTTAAATTGCTTGGACGGTAATGCAGTGTTCATAATACAGGTGCACTGCTTGTTGGATCACACACATTCGAGACACTAATGGGATCGTGTCTTGGGAAACGAGCTCGTTAGCGAAAAACAAGCAGTTTTCATTTGAAATAACGTCTGTTTTTTTTCAATTTTCAAATCCAAACCAGAAAAGATAGTGACATGCGGCTGTTTTCAATCTGTTCGTTTTTTTTTCTTCATTAATCGTGAAGCTTACAAGTTCCCAAAGTGTACGACATGTCCTAGAGAGGGCTTCAAAGTTTTAGCCGTTTTTTTCAGTTCATCTCTTTTTATGAATACGCCCTGCATTTGAAATATGCCCCTTTTGGCCCCACAAATGGCGGGGCAGCGAAAAACCCGTTTTAAAATTTTTACTGTAAACGCGCTGTTAACACACTGTTAATAGCTAAGTCCACAACCAGCACTCGTCAAGTGTGGAGTAACCCGAGACACAACCCTTAGTTCAAAAATTGCATGAGCTGTACAAAAAGTTCGTCAAATCGCTTAGCTGAGACATTCACCAAATACAAGCAAGCAAAAGATGGTTGCGCTGGCAACAACTCGACTCGGCAGTTGAAGTTAAAATTAAAATTACAATAGTAAGGTTTTAAGAATAATTATCAGTAAAATATAATTGAAATACTGATCAAAAATACAATATTAAATAAAGAAACTGTCCCCTTACCTGTTCACCATCTCATTGCCGTTCTCCAGTGACTGTGCCAATTGCTGTGGCGTTTGTCCCTGTTGCTGTTGGTTTTGTTGCAGCTGTTGCTGCTGCTGTTGAAGCTGTTGCTGATGTTGCTGATGCTGCTCCTGTTGTTGCTGCTTATCCAGCAAATGATTTCCAGTCGTTGCACGCAGACTGCCGCCCAGGCCAATGCCAAGCACCGAGCCAGAGCCTGCACCAAGTGTTCCGGTTCCTATTCCGATTCCGATTCCTGTGCCGATGCCGATGCCCGTTCCAATTCCGGTTCCGACTGCACCGCAACCGACGCCAATGGACTTTGTCTGCTTGGCCTGCTGCTTGTAGCGACTCAGGGCGAAGAAGAGGGCGAGCACAGCCTTGAGGCGACCCGCGCAGATGTCGTTCGTGGTGATGTTGTCCAAGCCGCCGACGGACTGAGAGCGCAGCACGTGCAGGCACGAGTTGACGTTGTCGTACTGCAACGAACGGAATGAAAATGAGTCGAGTCTCCCAATGTGGATCGATTTAAGAAGGTTTTGGGTAAGCAGCCTGCCCCTTCCCCCTGCCCCAGCCCATGCCTCTGCATGATTCAGCTAGATGAGTCAGCAGGGTAAAAGCCAAGTCGAATCTAGCGGCTCAACTTCCCCGTAATTGGAATCCAAATGCAAATCCTAGCGCCACTTTTTATCTTCCATTAACGCGCGCCTTCGTGATTTTGACAACTCCCAATGAGCTACAAAATGTGGCCCGAACTTGGCTAAACAAATGGCTTTTTTATAGCTAATTTCACTGAACGTTCTCTCAACTGCTTCACGCACACGCAACGTTGAGCTTCGCTCCCCCTTCTTCCCGCTTCTTCTCTCTCTTTCCCCCTTTTCTCTCTCTCTGGCTGCCTAAAAACCTCGAACCCAAATCGAAGAACGGTCTTTAAAAAACACAGAAAAAAGTTGACATTAAGATAAACTGTGTGCAGCCGCGTCTCTCTCTCTGCTGCGACTGCTGTGAAAATGTAGCACACTGTTTTGTTGAATGCAACTAGAGATACCCTACAAAATGAACATGATTTGACTTAAGAGAGAGATGTGGCAAGATAAACAACTATTGAATTTCAGTAACGAATTCAAGAACAGTATCCCATGAGACAAACTTGACCTTTATGAGAGTTGGTTAGATGTAGATTTGGGTTTTTTTTTTGTCTATAAATCGTTTTAGCTGTAAACAGTAAATACTTCTGCTGTAAAACGTTTAGGGCTTACTAGTTTCAACTAAATACTGTCTTTGATTTCTATAGATATGCATACAAGATATATTAGACTTTAAATTAGTATTATAATAATTTATACGACTTAAACAAAAATATTTTGTTATTTATTTATTTAAAGCCAATATATGGTCAGTCGACTGTTTAAAGTAAAAGAATTAATTAATTAAATAAAAATGAAGTATTTTTGCTTTTTCGCACTTGGCTCACATGGGCTCTTCCATTGGGACAATTGGGCTTTGGTTTCGATATCATAACGATATAATCGATACTTTTTGAACACACCTCGTATATATTATGTATGTTGATCCAAACTTAAATTATATTTTTGAAGATTCCTACGATCGAAATCAGTCTATTTTCTTTTTCAACTATCTACATACCACTAATATCATGGTCACAGCTGCTCTACTAGCAGGCTGACTATAGTTTAGTCAGTGTCTTTAGATACACTTTTAATAAATTCTACAGCTTCAAAGTTCTTAGTTTATAAATTAACAAGTCTTGCCTGAATTCAGTAGTTGAAGCACACAAAAACCTATCTACACTACAATTTACACTTGATATGATCACCTTTATTGCAAGTTTGGGTTTCATACAACACAATTCATATGCAATTACACCAGCTACTCTCCGAGTCATCAACATACCCGCCAGTTGCATAGTCATAACGCTTCAACTAGCCGAGTTGCCACAGTTTAGTCTGCTCTACATACGAGTACGAGTACGAGTGTGCCCCATCAATTTGCAGTGCACGAAAATCTATGAAAAATTGTCAGCACGCTCTACGGCTTCTCGCACAATTTGTCTTTTGTTTGTCGTTTGGCATTTTATTGCTACAAACAGACAGATATATTGTATATATGTATAATGTATCTGCCGACATTCTGGACGTCGTCATAGCAGTTGTTACCAGCGAGTGCGAGCGAGAGAGAGCTACACATAAAAAAAGAGTCAAAAAATCAAACTGACAACTGACATGACAGCAGACAAATGACAAACGTCTGTCTGTCCGTCTCTCTGTCTGTCCCTCCATGGGTCTGTCCTGCTGTCCAACTGTGTGCACTCAATTTGCCGGGTCCGATTCAGATTCAGAGACCGAATCTCTAACGAGTTCAGGCGCAACTTTAAAAACTGCAAACTAAAAGAGAAGGTTAGAAAGAGACGGGGGGAAGGGGGAGAGGGAAAGGGGGACTGAGGAAATCGGCAAACTTTATAATAACTTGGCTCGTGAAAACTTTTGCTGCTCAATGAGTTTGGCCAATTGTTTGCCGGACAAAACTCTCTGGCCAAGTTCAAGTTCAGCTAGCAGAGAGTATCAAAAAGTATCTCAAAGATACATTGAACTATGCCGTTTGTCGTCTGCGTTTGCGTCTGCCGTTGCCTGTCAACATTTATTTTTGGCAAATGCCGTTATAAATTGAGACAATAAATTTAAATTAATTTCGTGCGGCAGCAATTGGGGGCAGCAAACTCGAGAGAGAGAGAGAAAGAGAGGGAGAGGAAGCTCTGCTCGCCTCGGAAAAGTATCTCTGGCTGCTGCCACAAGCTGCTTCTGCTGCCTTCGCTGCATTTGGGGCACAACTCACTGCTAACTGCGCTCGTGATAGAGATAAAACGAAGGCCCGACTCAGCCACACAACTGGGAGAATAGAGCCCACTTTGGAGTCGCCCATCGATCACGTCTGCATGCAGCGAATGGAAATATCGAAGACAAAATGTCGTTTAGCGCAGATAAGGCTTATGAGGAAAGCTATTACAAAGTCGAGGGCCGAGAGAGCATGCAATGATATGCGGGCAACGTTGAAAGGCCCATTAATAATTGATATAGAAGAATGTGATAAAGCGTTTTCTCCAAGACTACTTATGAGCTCATCTTTTGATGGCTTTCTAGAGATAGAAAATGCGTAGAAGAAGGCAAGACTGACCACACAAGGTAAATAGGTTCTTGTTCTACTTCAATATTAAAAATTTTCATGTTTTTTGTTCGTATGAACGCGCTAATCTCAGTTACTATAAAAGCTAGAGACGGCAAATTTGACCTGTAGGTTTATTAAAGTCATAAGAAGATAATGAAAGTTTTAAATTTTAGATGCCACGCCTACAGCCCACGGAAATCAATAACTTGTGAGAATAAAGGGACCTATTTAGGTTAATTTCGTCACTCTTTTCCTGAACTCTATTTTTGTCTTCTCAAAATCTCTATGTTCGTTAATCCCTTCCCAAGAAATTATTGTACATCTTACTATCAGCTTACTATACTTTCTCATACCTAATTCCGCTTTTGCCACGTCATTTAACACCTGATAAATCAGTTATATATATTTTTTCTTAACTGTTACGTGTAACATTCATCTCACTCAGCTTCTTTTAAAATGCTTGTTATGGCCCAGTTAATCTTGCTGCTGCGCTTCTCAACACACACTAGCGCACCCACACGCACATACACTGAGACACAATGACAAACACACACACACACACTCTGCCACGCATGCAATCGATCAATCAGAGCCGCGTTGACAGCTGCAAGTGTCAAACAGAGCGCTGCACTTAATTTGCCCCCGACTCAAACTAGACACACTCACACACTCACACTCGCACACACACACACTTGCCACTGTCAATAGTAGCAGTGTAGTAGCGCGCGTGTGGCACAGTTGTTGCCCCTTCCGAGTGCAGTCGGGGGCACAATCAAAGCTGCGCTTACGTAATGCACAAAAGTCAAGTCGGGGCAACAAAAGTTTCCTTGTTTTTTGTTGTTGTTGTTGTTGTTGCCACATATGCCAAAGCGGCCAAGTTACATTTGCCCAGCACTTGTGCTGCAGCTGTTGCATGTTGCAGAGTCAACCGCAAATTCGTAAAACGATACGAAAAACGAAGCAGACTCTGAGTGTATTCGAATCCATTCAAAAGCTTCTCTCGTCGACTCGCGTCTTCTTATGCAAGCTACAAGCGAAGCCTGAGCCAGCTACAGCTTCTGTCAGACCACCCCTCCCCCTCCCTGCTCCTCCCCCTACTTCTTCGCCTTGCCCTGCTGCCTCTTGCCTTACTGTGAATAAATGCAAATAATGTCGTTCGCATTAAAATTGTCAATTGGCATACGACGAGTTTGCTTTATCAATATGCAACTAGCTGGCACAGTGGGTCACAGTGCAGGGAAAATGTGGTTGAAATAAAAGTGTACAGTACAGTGAAGTGGGATTTGATGTACATTCTGCTCATTAAAATTAGTTCATGCATATGTTATTTCTATCGAAATCTGTTCGGCCACTAAATTTATTACTTGAATAACTTTGAAGTTTAGTTACGGGGGCGTGAGAGGAAGTGGTTCAATTCTAAAATATATCTTTTCTGCATGGATAAAAATGATATATTGTTATCATTTATGGAATTTATAGCACTAATTGTCTTTGTGAGAAAGGTGCTCATACAGACACACAGATTGAGAAAAACTCGTCTGTGCACATTAACATAGAAGTTAATCACTTACAGTGTCAATACCCTTCTTACAGAGTTGCATTCTGGGCTCTGTATGTCAACCCTAATAAACGTACTTCTAATAGAAGAGGTCCTCGCAGTTAATGAATTGAAAGTCCTACTTAATGTTCTGAATATTTATTGTTGCTTAGAATAGCTAGAGATCGCTTAGTGCCTCATGGCGTAAACAAACTCCTGGTAGCTGATTCTGCCATCGTTGTCGGTATCGACCTCCTTTATCATGTCGGCGTACTCTTCTTCGGTGCACCTTTCTCCCATGTTGAACATGAGAGTACGCAACTCTACTTGTGAGATATAACCATCATCATCGCGATCGAATAATTTGAAGGCTGCTTGCAGACTTTCGTCTTTATTGAGCGCCTCCAGACGCTTTATCATCATCGCCTCGAAGTCTGCGAATCTGATTTCACCGTCGCCCTCTTCATCGATCTCATCGACCAAGTCATACAGCTCTGCCTCTGTGGGAAGTTGTCCCAAACTCCGGAGAATGTTGCCCAGCTGTCTGCTATTGATTTTTCCAGTATCATGAGGATCTTGAACGCGAAACGCATCGCGTAATTCCTGCATCTGATCAGCACTTATAGTCGATGGTGGTGGTTCATCCATGACTCGATAGTATTTTGTGAATTTGAAATAGAAAATATATAATTTACTTGGGACGTTCGTCTGTTACTGCCGAGCTACTAGATCGAAATGAAATGAAACCCCAGGCAGACTTGCTCCGTACACATATTTTTAGGACCGAGCCTGGACCAAATAACGTAGTTGGTATATCCAAAATCGACCCTAATTATATGTTTGGCTTGTCTCCTAGGGTGGTCATCACGCGCAGGAACTCCTCGAATTGAATGGCACCATCCTTATCGCAATCCGCTTCGTGCATTGCTTCTTCGAGGTCGGCATCGGTTAATTTAATGCCCAGCGCCAAGTAAACAGGGCGTAGTTGGGCTGAAGTTATGAATCCGTTGCTCTCCTTGTCAAAAAATTTAAAAACATCGCGATATTCCTCAACATTTGCCTCTTCCATAAGCTTTTGGGCAAGCACTTCGACGAATTCGGAAAACTCTAGGCTTCCATTCCCGTCGAGATCCGCAGCATTTAACATTTCGTGCACTTCCAAGCTCGTGCATTCCGTCCCCAAGGCTTCTACTACGTCGGAAAGTTCTCTGAAGGTGACCATACCATCGTTCTCCTTGTCGATGGCTAAGAAGAGTTCTCTAAAGTATCCAACTTGAACGGGAGTGAGGTTGCGTAAAAGCATTATTAGCGTTTCTTTTGTTTTTGTTTCTTATATGTTTTATTTATGTTTTATTTGTTTGTATATAGCTTTATTTTTATCCTTTTTTTGGTTTTATTTAAATATGCATGTCTTTTTTTGTTGTTTGTTTTTACGTGTAAATTGTATGTGTATTTATGTGGAATGTTTGTGTGTTAATGAAACATTTCTCAATAGAATTGGGGCTCTCATGAAATTTAAAACATTCTGTTCAACTATCAAAATTATCATTACCCAACACTAAATTTATCGATAAGCAATTTTACGTGAATAAGGAGTACGGTCACACTTTAAGTTTTCGTTCTTTATTTTTGCGAATATCTTATCGGTGTGTGTGCCGCTGGTGTAGCGAGATTAAATTAATATAAACCTATCTAATATAAAAACTATAAAATATAATTTACTACACTAATGCTTAATCAAATCCTAGTTTTTCAAAAATAATAATTACCCTATTATAAATAAATTTGAGAACTACGGCAGGGCTTGTTAGACTGTGATATACCCCATAACATCTAATAGTCAATTAAAAATGCTTTTTTAATTCTGAGTAGCAAAATTTTTACTGCATACTGGCAAGGGGCTCCTGTCCAGTCGCTTAGTTAAAAGAATTATAAATAACTTATTTTATTAAATTATTGTATGTTTACTTCATTCAAGTTAATAAATCGTATGAATGGTAAATTATCAAACTCTACACACAACAATTTTAAATTTTATATCTTCAATTCTATTTTAATTTATATCAAATAACATATTAATTATTTTAAAATTTTCAATTATGAGAACTATTTGAAAATATATTATATTACTAAGTTCTATGAATTAACTTATTTTTTAATATAATTTCTTTTCTAGTCGACATTAAATAAATAAATAATTAAAAATATAAAACTACAATGTTCTAGCTTTAAAATTAGTCTCAAATTTCGAGAGGGAGTGGCCGATTGCTATCGCTTACTTTATCTAAATGGATAAAGAATACATATTGCCACCAAATGTGAGCTCAATCTCTCCGATCAATGTGTTCATACAGACAGTGAGACTTACTCGTCTATTGAGGTAAATCAAGAATGCATTCATATTTCTTTAAGTTTTACTCAATATTTAAAGGTTAATAACAACATCTTCAATTTACTCAGTGATAATTAGCCTTGCACCACTGTGCAGCGTTATGAGAACCATGCGACCACAGTCAGTTCGCAATTCTCACACTTTTGTCTCGGCAATGAAGACAACAAACGGCAAGTGCTGAACGAGGACCAGAGGACACAAGGACAACGTCATTACGCGCAATACGAATCCGATGCCGAAACCAAGAGCCGTCGCTGGCAGCGCAGTTGGTTACGATGCGACGTCGCCGCTGGCAGCGCTGCCTTTATTGACATTCTTGAGGCAAGCCCCGATTCGATTTTCTGTCTTTGTATTTGTGTGCCAAGCGCACAGAATTTTCGAATACTCCTCGCATTGTTGGTGGTCAGTCTGCCATTCGGTGCCTCTCTCTCCCACTCTCTCTTCCCCCTTTATCTACCTCTCTGTTGCACGCCCCCTTTCATTCACGGTCTGCGATTTCGTTTAATGCGCTGCGAATTTATCGCAAAATGCAATACGCGCTGCCTTCTCTCTCCATCTCCCTCTTTTTCACTTCTGCTCTCTCGGATTAAGTGCGGTCAAACAAAGAAGGCAACGAAGGACACGCCAGACACGCAGCAAAGCCTTTTGTTAATGGTGCTAAAGAGTTGACCGTAGGATCTCTGCGTCGTATGACATTATTATTTATATATCGCGCGAAATAAAGTCGCAGAAGTAAAACTCTCGTTTGATTTATTTACGTATTTTAAAGTATTGTATTGTACATTGCATAAATCAGGCGCAGGCGTCTCTAGATGTCTGGCCGGGTCTGTGCCAAGCCCCTTTTTAATTAACCAACAACCTCCAGTCAAATGTTGCTTGCCATCGATGACATTAACAGTATTTTGTTAAGCTAATTTGCCACTTTTATCAGCGACAAATTAGCACTGTGTGTCTCACTCTATCTCACTTTTTCTTTCTCTGTTATTCTCTTTTCAATTTCTGCTCTTTCTTTCCGTTTTCAGGTGTGTGAAAACAAATTAAGTCATTTGAAAGGTTAAACATGTTTTGGAATTTTAATGGCTAATTTCAGTTTTAGTATTACTTTAATTATTTCTCAGAAAGTGTTTAGAAGTTCAAGGCCGCTGATCCTGCTTTATCTTGATAAACAAATTGATGTACTTAAAATATAAAAAAAAAATGTCAGTGAAGATTTTTATGGTACTTTATCAAGATAAACTAACTGATGGGACTTTTAATATTAAATGTCAAAAACATAATCTCTTTCTTATCTGAATATAACTTGATTCTGAACTTATTATTTGTATTTTTTAACATTTGTAAATTTTAATAGTTTTTAAAAAGTTTTTAAAATAAGTACAAGGTAATCTAAATGTAAAAAATCATTAAAATATAAAATACACAAAGTTGTTTTTCTTTAATATTAATAAGACTTTGGTATAGGAATTAATTATAAGATAATTATCTAACATTACTATTTACTTCTTTACCAACCCCATTTATTTTATTTTGAGCAGTTCCCGTAATTTCATATAATACCTAATCTACATGTATTTAGTCTTCGATTGTACTCTGAAGTAATCTAAATTTTGTACACTTATGAATAATCAATATCAAACAAAATCAATAATTATCTTTTTGAGCTTCTACTTAAGTGAGAATTAACTTTAAATTAATTTACAAATAATTTCAATCTTTTTTTTCTAAGTTAAGTTGATAAGCTATTTTACATTTCCGCCAACCCATCGTTCCATCTTTACCGCACATACATACAAACCTCTTTACCAACTCACAAATATATACCATATTTCTAAAATATCCCAAAATCTGACAGCTTTATCTCTGCCCAATTGTTTTCTTTCAACTTTTCCCAACAATATGTTATTTTTATTGCCCCTCTCATGTTAACCACATGCCACTTTGGTTAGCACTCTCTTCCTTTTGTTGCCCCGGGTAACTTTGCGCCAAATTGTGTGTCTCCTTATCATCCACCCCTCTACTTTAAGCTATCCCTCCCCACCTCTCCTCGCTGTGCAGTCAAGAAATGCTATCGCAATTAAAGCCACTCGACTGATGCATTCTCCATCAAATTAGCAACTAATTAAAAGCTCAAAAACCACACAAATTCGCACACTGAGCGAAAGCGGAGGCACTTGCAGCCTGACAGTTGGTAAAAGGAGGTGGAGGCAAGGAAAGGGGGGAGGGCACATTGGCACTTGACGTGCCGTTTGAAAATCAATAACCAAAATCCACAAATACTTCGAATCACTCAAAATGAGAAAATTCCAGTGCGATAATCACAGACGAGTGCAGCGATAGCGTCGGCACAAAGGACACTCCAAGACATGCCAGTAGCGGGGAGGGGGTCGTCCAACGAAATGGCAAAACAATTTCAATAATTTCAAGTGTCCTTCGTGGCCGGACAGCGACACAGAGCAGGACACAGAGAAGGGTCTCCCACAACAGACTCTCTGCCGATTGTCGTCGAGTCACGACGTGCCAAATGCGATAAGGAATTGAAAATGCAATTGCCAAAGTCGCAGGGCAATCATTAGTGGGCGCACATGGAGCGAATGGGGCCAGGGGGCGTGGTCAGCTGGAACTGTAAATTCAATTTACGACGAGCTGAGCAAGTGCAGCACGCGCTGCTCGCGTTGCACGTCAATTTTTCGGGGAGCAAAGCGTATATCGAGTTGAAGACGATTTGCCGATTCCCGATTGCGATTGATGTGAGGAAAAGTAATTGAAATTTCCTCGACAGCTGCGTGTGTGCAAGGCGAGTCGAGGAAAGCGCGTGTGTGCGTGTATGCATGTGTTCATGTGTATGTGTGAGTGTGTGTGTGGGGCAGCTCAACTGGAAAATGGAATTAAAATGCGAAAGTCAGTTGCAGCCAGCGAGTCAATTGGAAAATATAGCTAAGTAAGATTCGAGAAGATTGAGAAAGCAAATACTGAATAAAGCGGAATATATTGACAATAATTCTAGATAGTTTTGTATAATAAATTGGTATTATCTACGTAAATATTTACTATACTGAGAGAATCTTCGATTTCCATTTAAGATTTCATCTCCTAACTTCAACTTTTTTAAAATTTTGAAGATGAAGGATATACGGAACAGAAATTTAAAATTTTATAAAAATTGTAGACTGTCTTATATTAACATGTTTATAAATTATTAATATATTAATATATTTATTTATTTATCGACTTTTTATGATTACTTGATACTAAAACTGCTTATAGCAAATAACGAAAAATTTCTGTTTATAATTTTAAATTTCCATTTACGATTTCATCTCTTAACTTTGTCTCCATAAAATTAAATTTAAGATTGAGGAAGAAAAAAGACTATAGGAATTAAGTATTGACAATAAATTCTAAATAGTTTTATATTCGACTAATGATTAGAGTTCGGCATTGAAACAGTCGATGTTTCATCGATAATGTACCTATGTTACATCGATTAACATCGATGTTTTGTATAAAAACCTTGTTCAATTTTATGTTTGAAATTGTAAACATTTTCCGAAAAATATTGTCCATTTTCATTTCTTAACTTTGATTTCTTAAGATTCTCTCAGAGGATTGAAATCCCGAATATTGATAATATATAAAAATACTATATTATAAAATAATAATAGTATATTAATTCATTTATTAATCAGAAACTGAAAATTCCAAATAATGAAGAGATTTTGAAGAAATATTATATAAATACTAAAAAAAATCAGGGGAAGTTATATTCATTCCCTAATATGTAATTATATTTTTTTCAGTATACCTGTAAAGTCCCAATAATTTTTCGTTCTTAACTTTGAATTTCCATTTCAGTTTTCATCTTTTGACGTTGATTCCTCTTCCCTGCAATATGCACTGTGCCTCTGTGGCACAGACAGTGCCGAAGTAATCAATATGAAGACTGTCTGGCTTTACTACAGCTTCTTCTCTTTGCTTCTATTCTTCGTTTCTCTCTCCCTGTCTCTCTCTTTCTCCCTCTCTTTTCTGCTCCCTTGCAGCTATCGTTTGCCAGCTACTTTGCGTTGCGTGTTGAAACATTTAGTAAGATTTCAACTCACTGCGTAATTGTTACAACTTTTGCACAAAATCATTGCTAGAGTTTCCCACCTCAACTCCTCTGCAGAGCCCCCTTGAGCTACGCCCCTGTTGCCCAGGGAACGTCCAGTGGGAAAATGCGTGTGCCGCGACGCATTAAATTGATTGCCATGAAAATTTTTTATTGAACAGGCACAAAAGAAGTCCTAGTTGGGAAGTTGCAGAGAGGGGAGTGGAGTGGAGTGAAGACAGTGGAGAGCGGAAAGTGATGAGAGGGGGGGTTTGCTGCGCCCTATGCTACTATTTAAGCAAGGACTTATAAATATAAATACGTGTACAGCGCAAATGAAAAGCCAAGGAATGAAAAATTGATAAGACGCCGAGAGCAGGAAGAGGAAGAAGAGGCGGAAGAAGCTGCACAGGAAAAGCCGGAAAACTGCGGATGCTGTGCTAATAAAAATGCAAGCAGCAACAGGAGAGCAACGAGTATCGATGGCACACGAGATGCACAACACACACACACACACTAACACAAGCCAACACTCGTTTTACATGCGCACAGTGGGGCAATTTAAATATGTTGGTATTACTATTATTATTTACTGCCAGGCAAAGGGAGAGCAAGAGCAGCAAGTAAATGTATGTGTGTGTGTGGCTGTTGGTGTGCTTGGCATCAAGGCAGAGGCGTGCTGTGAGGGGAGGTCGGAAGGGGGGCCAGCGGGCTAACGGCAGCTTAAGCTGTGAGCCAAGCAGGCAAATTGCACGCAGCGCCGAGCACACTGTAAGCCTTGCGCCCTCTCTCTCTTCATCTCTCTCCCCTCCCATCACTACCCCCTCGTCACCTCAGCTAGATTAGCTTGGCTGATATGCCAAGGTGCTGCAAGCATTGCTGTGCCCCTTCAGCGGCTGCTGCTCCCGTGTGGGGGCGTGGCGTCTGTGAAAAGTGCCACGGCAAAAAGCATGCAAACAAACGTGCCAAGGGGCATACACTGCAAGAAATTACCCATTAACATTACATTGTTGGCATAAGCTGCCCACTCTAACGAAGCTCATTTGCCCCTCCCCTTCCCCCCTCTCAATTGCCATCAATGCTCGACTTAAACTCGCTCATAATTCACAATTTGAGCGAATTGCATTTCTTGCAGTGTATGCCGTGCGCTGCTGTGAACTGCATTTGCTGCCATTGGCACACAATTGGGTTTTGCTGTCGCCTTAAGTTATGCAGCGCCAGCAAAGCCCATTGTAAGTCCCCCCTCTTCCCCTCTCTCTTCTCTTCCCCCTCCTTAAGTTATTTTCATTTTTATCCTGTTCGCCGCGAATGCGAATGTTTAGATTAGAAGAAATTGCATGTTGCATCAAAATATTTGCTGTTTACCAGGCTAATATTGCGACAGACCGGGAGAGAGAGAGAGATGGAGAGACTGGGTGAAAATGCTTGAATTTATTGCCAGCGACGTTGCCAAACTTCAGCAATTAGCCAAATGCAGCGCAACGAATTGAATTCTGAACAAACAAAAATTAATTATAAAAACAGTTTGTTAAGTTAGCCTGGCTGATTATGAAAATCGAGAACAGCAAAGGGGTGTTGGGGGAACACTGGGGGAAAATATTTGACCAGGTGGGACCAGTGCCGTGGCTGGCAATTAGTGCGCCCATTGTAATCGACGTCCTGCAAAATGTTCTCTCTCTGTATGTGCATAAATACATGCGAAATTTGCGATAATTAAAAGGTGCATCATTTGGCATGCCCTGTAGCAGTGTGTAGAGGGTTGTTAAGACTTAAAGTTGAAGTTTTACATTCAAACTCTAAACTCTAACTACACGATAGTTGCAGATATCAAATTTTGTATTTGAACTTATAAAAACCATTACTGAAATACTTGTATGGAAGGACTAAGAGAGGATGTTTTGTTTTCTGATTACCCAGGAGTTTGTGAGATGAAATTTCGGCATTAGGTATCTACAACACACTTGCAAATACTTAAAAAATTTGTTACAGGGTATCTTGCAGGGTATCTAGTCTATAAGCTCCACACTCATTGAAAAATTAAATTACTGCAGCCATCGATAGTTGGTTTTGCGTTGTTTACCTTAAATTTTCAACAAATATTTGCTTTTTTAAATACATACAATGTATTTTGATTTTTACCAAGCCACCCCTTTTACCGTTACACAGCATCATTTACCAAGCGAACTCACCTGCAACGAGAAAGAGAGCGAGAGAGAGAGAGAAGGCATAAGTAAATTGATGGTAATATTTTATTGATAACATTTGCGTGTCATAAATATATATACGAAAGCTATGTACGAATTGTTCCGTTTGCAGCTTTAATGCAGCTCGACGAATGGAAAAAAATAAACGAACTTTAACCAGATGACAATGAAATGAAATATGGTAACGAGCACAGCACAGAAATATTGATGAGAATCGTGACAATGTATGGGCAACAGTCGTGGGTGTGCAAATAGAAGCGGATGATTGTAAGAGATTGTAAGTTAACATACAAATGTGCTGATATCTTGATATCTAAACACCTACATACATGAAGGGGTATACCTTAAGATATTAATCTAACTAATATGCAGATAAATCTTTGCTTATTTAGTCAATTACAGCAAACTATAATTAAGTAAAAGATTTTCTTTGAAAGATTGAAAAATAATATTGAGAGTATTGAGACAGATGTTGAAATCAATTCTAGTTACTTCAGTTTAATAATACATATTTATCTAGGTACTGCTGTTGAATAATACTTATATATCTGGTCACATTAACAATGATTACTGATAGATCTTCCAACATCCATTTCAATTTTAACCTCTTTAACCTTTTAACCGTAGACTAAAACAGAAAAATTAACGAAATTTAAATATAATCTAGAAGTAGGAATATATAGACAATAAATCTAGAGAGCCGCATATATAGTTAAAATTTTAATATAGCTGGCTCCAGAGCCTGAGTCAAGAGTATATCGAAAATAACTAAGCAACCAATTTTTCTTTTCTATTTTCTTTCGATATATTCTGGTTATTATCGAATATTTTTTAGGAAAGAGGGGCTTTTTATAAATGTGTGATTTTTTTTATTTTTGGCGCACAAAATGCTCTAAATACAACACTGCTCCTGTCAGCAGTTATCGATTAACAGCTGACTGTAAAATTTGAAAGCTGCGTTTTTTGTTTTGCGTTTTATAGGCATTGAAAGCAGACGATCTCAAGGCCCTCAAAATACGAGGGTCGTTTGATAAGTCCGTGACTTTTGTATTTGCCGCGCACCTGCTCTAAATACAAACTGCTCCTGTCAGCAGTTATCGATTAACAGCTGACTGTAAAATTTTGAGAAAGGCATTGAAAGCAGACGATCTCGTGAATTTTAACGAAAATGGAGATCGAGATCGTCTGCTTTCAATGCCTATAAAACGCAAACCAAAAAACGCAGCTTTCTCAAAATTTTACAGTCAGCTGTTAATCGATAACTGCTGACAGGAGCAGTGTTGTATTTAGAGCAGGTGCGCGGCAAATACTAAAGTCACGGACTTATCAAACGACCCTCGTATTCATCTTTTTACTATATATATCATCCATCACTTTTCTCTCATTTCTATTTCACTCACACCAGCAATTTTCCTCTTTTTTCCCTCCTTCGGCCATAATGGCCTGTAATAGATATCTCGCACTAACCCGGACTGTTCATGAATACATATGCGCCACATTCGCCATACAAATTGTAGAGCATTTATCAACGCGCGAAGCGCTTTACTTTATTTTTACTGCAATGCATTTTTCAATTATTTTTATTTCGATTTTTCTACTTCGTTTTTTGTCGATTTTGTGCATTTTATTTCGATATATATTTTATCAGATTCTCCCGCGGGCCATAGACCGGCAAGAGAAGAGCAGGAGGGGAATGGGGGGGGCTTTCAGGCAGGCAGACCTGGCAGACTCATAAGTTTACGTTCGTTTTTGGCGTTTGTTGTAACACGAAATTGATATTTTATGGCTGTGCTCATCTCTGCAGCATTGAAGGAAGAGCAAGAAGGAGGGGGGACAGGGATGCGGAGAGGGAGGAACAGGGACATTTGCAATAAGCATACGCTTTTCATAGTTTATGGCGTGTGCATCTGTTAGATACGCTCTTTGTGTCGGGCAGCTTTTTTAGCTGCTTTTTTTTTGCTGTAGCCGTTTTTGTAGTTATTTATGCATTGGACATTGTTTAAGCCGCACTAACACACTAACAATTACAGCAACAATGCCAGAGTACAGCAAACAACAAACTACAACAACACAAAACAACAACAAACATGCTCTCTCTGTCTCCATCTCTCCCACTCTGATGTGGGCATTGTTTGAATGCATTTCGGATGCGGCAGCTTTGATTCGCCTCAAACTCACACACTGTGACTGCTGTCCCTCCCCCTCTACACCCCCTGCTCCTCTCTGAGTGCTCCATTTCGCCTATGTGAAAAAAAGATGCCAGCTTTTTCTATATATGCCATACATAAACTCAGTCTAGAGGCTTCACAAAACAACAACAACTAGTTGGAATATCATTTGTTTAGTTGCATGATAAATTTGATATATTCAAATTGCTTTTGCTGCCAGCAGAAAATACAATGCCGAAAAATATATTTGAATATTCAATTTGAATTTAATTGAAAACGAGTTGCATTTCAAGTTAAAATTTTAAAATCTAGTTCAAATGGGGAAAAAATCTGTATACAAAATGAAAAAACATGAAAACATTATTAAATAATGCCTGTGACTATTATTTTAATAGGTTTTGTGTTCGAAATAACAACTAAATTGAATTGGGAAGTTTTTCTATCGTTGTTTTTTCACAATACACATTTAATTAACAAGTTTTGCCATACAATGTGAGGTTATGAAGTCTTTTGTAGTACAAAATATGTGAACAATTTTAATATAGCAAATGCATATATTTTTATATATCAAGTATAAATAAACTCGAGTGGAGTAAATTGTCATTAATCATTACGTTCTCTAGATCTCTCTCTATCTAACTTAGTTTTTCTTGAGAATTCTTTAGTATTCTTTGGAAATCTGCAGAGCTTCGCACGTTTAAAGAGACGTGTTTTTATCTAGTTAGTTATTTAGGCAGCGCGAATCGTAAACAGGTATAAAATATTTTCTTTTTTTGTCTATCCAGTTCATAGAGAACCGCCAAGTTTTATTGGAACTAACTTTTTAATTACTTTTATGGAGTATTTTAGTTAAAAGATACTCTACGTAACAGAGAGTTTAGTAGGGAATAAAAACAAATAATATATGGACACCACTATCGATGTATAGATAGCTGATTCTGCTCCAGAGACCTCAATCTTAACCTTAATCTTTATTTTATAGAATCCCGTCATGCCCTATAAATTGCCTGCAACCTGTTGTATAACATAGAAAGTATGGTATAGTATAATATAATATAGTAAAGGATATCTACGTGTATTTTGTAATAATAAATATACACCGTATACATATTCTCTCTTCAGCTACAGAATCGACACCTGGCCAGTCTTCAATTTACAACCTTCAGCAGGGTATTAATTTTCGGCATTGCGCTGAGATAATGAATCTGCCTAACAAGCCAATAGGTTAATGTACCTAATTCTTTCACTGGTAATGAGAAGTCGCGGCGGCAGAACACGTGCCATTTGTCAGGCCGTGCGGCGTCTCATCTGGCAGCATTGACGGGGCTGTCAAGGGAGGCGGGGCCGGGCCGGGCCGGAGATGGGCCACAAGATGAGCGAAGATAATCATAAGAAGCAGCTCCAAGCGCCCCGGGGCCTTACGGCGTGTACTTAAAGTGTACTAAAAGCGAGGAGAAGATATATTTATGATGCTCATAAATAAAATCGCAAATACAGAAGACACAGAGACAGGGAGATAGACAGAGAGAAAGAGCGAGAGCCAGAAAACGTGTGAGGCATAAAATTTGAATCCGAAAAAATGGAATAAAAATGAAAACGAAAATTCCCTGTGAGGGTTACGCTCACGTAGGCAGGTACCCGAAAAAAATAATATACTACACACAGAGATAGAAACCAGAGGAGTGGGGGAGGGGGGAATAATATTTGTCAAGCCAAAGAATGGGAATATGATATTTTCATTAATTCAGTTTTGGTCTGGCGAATGCACATCCGTTCTCAGAGAGAGAGAGGGAGAGGGAGATAGAACTGCGGCTAGATGGAGTCAAGGTTTGTGTGCAACGGCGCGTGAATCAAACGAATATTCGCGAGGTATTCAATCGAAAATCAACAAGCGGCAGGGCAGATCAAACACCAACAAAAAGATAAGCAAACAAATGGACTGTGCAAGCAAATGAAATATTGAAACTAAACAAGCTGCAAACAGGTGTCAACCATCAACTGTCAACTTCAAATTCGATTTTCGGGGGTACGAGTTCGGGTTCGGTTTCCACATTTTATTTGCATTTCATTTACGTGTTGTTTGCTCAGTCTCCTCTCCCTGTCCCTCTCTTTTTCTCTCTCTCTCTTTTTCTGCTTTTGTTCTCTGATTTCCCATTTTTACCCTGTGCCATCAATTAGAATTCGAAATCAATCAACAATTGAAATAGTTGCGCATTTCAATTGTTGTCAGCGGTTTCTGGCGGGTTTTTGTTTTATGTTTGGCTTGAACTTGACACTCGTCACGCGGTTTTACCTCCCTGCCTCCCTCCCTCCATCTCTCACGGGTCTCTTCCGTTGACCAAATACGTCAGTCAAGTGTCTCTTTGATCAGCTGCGACGCGTCGCTCTGATGTGCATTTAAGCCAAGTTAATGAGCTGCTAATGGTTCGAAGCGTAGGAAGTCAGCTGGAGAAATGTGGAACGAGAGAACTTTCATTGAGGAAGCCCAGTCGATAAGTCTAGATGGGCACGACAGAGATAGGCACCTGCGCGGCAAACTAATTAGACAGTTCAAGTGGCTAATTAGTTGAAAGCGAATTGGGTTCAATTTCCGAATAGAACAAATTGAAGGCAGCTAACGGTAGCCACAAAATGGGAAATCAAGTTGGTTATGAATATTTTATAATCTTTATAAAAATTCCGTTTACTTCACTGTTAGAGCTAGAATACGATTTGTTCGTAGAACGACTGCATCGATTCTTTTTGTCTACACCTATAATCGATCATTTTTGTGTATTTAACATAAGAATATTTGATGATTGTTGATACAACTGTACCTTCAAAAATTAATCTTTGATATATTAAAAGATTAAATTGAAGTGCGGTTAAATGCAAAATGTTCTACTTGCAGTAATCGATTATTATCGGTTGTACTGGTATTCAAGTAGAAACTAGGTTAACTTAGAACAAATCGTAAATCGTACATAAATAAATATCATCAGATTTCAGAACATAGCATTTTAAAGGCAGCTACCGGTAAAAGGTTTTGCATGTTGTAATCGATTATTATCGATTGCACTTTTCGCTGGGTACTCACACTCAAAACTGGGTCAACTTAGATTGCCAAATCACAGATATACACAAAGATATATCAACTGCAGCAATCCGTCATCGAATGCTTTGGAAAATCGCCCGAAAAAGAAGGCGGAAAATTTGCATTTTGAGGCGCCGGCAGCGTTGCTCCACGCCAACGTTGCCAGAGCGTTTAGGCTTTTCCAAGGTGTGCCCAGATATACAGCTAAAGTTACAGTTACAAACGTACTTATGTACGTATATATGTATATATATCTGGCGACACTTCGAACACTTTGTAATTGCGCTGTCAAAATGCGTTAGGCGATTTCTTTGGATATGAAATTGACGCCCTCAGCGTTTGGAATTGCCGCGCCAACATTTAATTATAAGCTACATTAAACATTGATATTGTTGCTGTTGTTGTTGTGTTTCGCTTTTGTTTGTTATGCATAATAAACTTACGCACACAGAATTAATATCATTTACCACGCATCACGCACACAAACTTCATTTGCTTGATAGAATTTTAAAATAAGTTCGAAGCGCAGAAAAAATCAAATAAATTGCCATAAATGCAATTTGCATAATTTCCACAAACACACACATGAATATATGCATAAATATTTATAAATGTATGCGTATGTATGTAGATTCTGGAATATAAAAACCATTTTAGTGAAATGCGATATTTATTTAATGTTGTAATTACGTTCGCTCGTGTTTGGATTTGATTAAGTTCGATTAACACGCATCGTGTGACTTAAAACGATAACAGTTGCAATTAGCGAAGTTTTATTAACTAATATTGCCCAGCCCATAAATTTTTATGCTGAAATCGTGTTAATCAAGTTTTGTTTATCAATCACACAACGTACCAGCTTTTATATCGATAGCACAATTTGTCACGCAGGGTAATTGCAGATATCGATACTTGAGCTGGGCTGATATAAACATGAAATTAAAGATACCGACAATAAAGACAAGCTTAATCACGCTTCAACAATGTAAACACGTTATCGATAGTTGGAAACGCAAAACAATATGAGTAAAATTTATTATCGATCATTGAATTAACTACGCAATCGCATCGATACTTTTGCTAATTGATCCCACTAGCTTATCAACAATTTAAGTACTTTATCGATAGTGTAATTAACAAGGCAAACTCATTGCAGCTATCGATACTTTGCTCTGGTTAATCACGCTTTTATCAGCAGTTTAAGTGCAATGATTGCTCTGTTGTTTTCAAACTGTGCTCCGCATAAAACTTTTAACTAGCATCGATTGACCAACTAGTTAAACGTTGTCCACATTCGCCTCCGCACTCTCCTGCCACTCTGTACACCTTTAATCAGCATTTACGCACGCCACTAGAGGATGCTGTGTTCCCACTTTGCAGCATTCTCTTTCTCCCTCTTACTCACTCCCTCTCTCTTTCTCGCTGGTCTAGAAAATTCCCAAGCCTCAAAGCGATATGTCATGCCCGCACGCACTGGAGACACATCCTTGAAGCTTACATTTCTCAACTGTCAACATTTAACTTGCTCTCCCTCCCTCTCCCTGCCCGCCTCTCTCTCTCTCTTCGCTCTCTCTTTCCATTCGCACTTTGTCTCTCCCTCTGCCTTTTTGCATATTGACTTTGACACTTGGCAGTCGTTCTTTGTCGTTGTTGTTGTTGGCGCTGTTAACATGTCCAGCTGGTTGGTCTGTCCAACTAGTCTGACTGCCAGCCCGAACCCGGACCCTGGACAATGAGCTGGGTGGACTTGCCTCACGAGCAGTACGCAGCACGCAAAGCGCAACGTGCAATTGTCAGTGTCAAGCGAGTGGCAACTGCAACAAAAACTGCAATGAAATGCACACACACGCACAGCACAAAGTACATATGTACATACACACGCATGTACACAGAATATACATATTTGTGTGCGTGATATATATATTTCGTTGCTGCTGTAGTTGTCACGTGGGCGTTGCAATTAACAAGCCAACATTACTTTGTGGCATGCTTTGTGACGCAAGAGAAAACCAAACAAAGGCTTTATATTCCTTTTATTGTACTTTTGGATTTATTAATATTTGTATTAAAAATTATTTATTAATTTTGTTATATAACAGGATAATGCGATGACTTTGTTTTACGTCAGATTATGTTAATTACCAGCGATTAAAATACCAAATTTGAAATATCAATCTGCGTTGCTGTTTATCGATAAGCAAAGTAATTTAACATTAATACTACAATGACTGTTATGCGTGCAATTTATGTATGTTAATCAACATAGATTAAAATACGAATTTGGTATTAATTGTATACCTTTGTGTTAATCGATAAGCAACGTATGTTAACATAAATACAAAATCAAATACAAAATATTTAAATTGCATATCGATATCAATATATTTCGGTACTTTTCTTAAAAATCAGTGCATTCAAAGTGCGTTGGTATTTTTTATGCCTGGTCAAAAAATGCACAATTTGTTTGCGCCTCCTACAGATCGCCGAGTAATGTCTACAAATTGAGTGATGCGCTCACTCAGTTGTGCTTGTTCACTTTACTGTTTTTGTTGGTGTAGTGGAGAGTGCATGACACTGCGAAGGACAATTGCGAAGTATTGTTGTTTCTTTTGTAGTTGTAGTTGTTGCTGTTGCAGCAGCTGTCGGAGACAATTTGGCAGTTGTCATTTCAATTTAAATGCACAGATTGAGAGCAAAGAGTGAAAGAGAGACAGAGAGAGAGGGAAGTAAAAAACAGAAACGGGATTTAAAAATTCAACTGAATTGTTGCTGTGCTGCTTCTAATGTGCCCGTTGGAAAGGGGGAGGGGGTAATAAAAAATGTTCTACACGTTTCTCTGGCCATGTTGACAACTAGCAAATGCAATTAACAATTGTCTCTCCGGCAGTTGTCGACTGTGTACACACACACACAGACAGAGACAGGTATACACACACACACAGATACAGGCACGGGCAATGTGCCGTTAGATGCGCTCTGGAAACGAATGATGCCCTTTGGCACCTGTCGTCGTCGTAATCGTTGACGTTTGCATAGTTGGTCGACTGCTCTGCAAAATTAGCTGCTGTTCCCGTTGTAGTTGTTGTTGTTGCTGTAGTTGTTGCAGTTGTTGTTGCTCTCGGCCAGGCTAACAACAATTTAACTGCATTATTTGCACGTACAGCTGCAGCCTGCTGTCTGCCTGCCTAACTCTCCACTCCCCTCTCTATCTCTGTCTCCCACTCTCCTTCTCTCCACACTGTGCGCCCTGGGGCTGTGCTGCCATTAATGCATAATTTTGCCAAACTATTTTGAGGTTTGTTTGCCTGGCAGGCAACCACAGTAGCTTCCCAACCAACTATACCATCTCTGATAGTCCACCCCCCCCCCCTGCCTATCCCCTGTGCTAACCTCAGCTAGTGGGCCAATTTATTTGTCATGTCAATATTAACAACGTGCAGAGGAGCTCTCTCGAGTCGAGGCAAGTCTTCGACAGACAAATCACGCTCCCCAAACCAGGAACCAAAAACCAGACTTCACCTCCCTCCACACCACTTCTCTCCCTAGCTCTCTCTCCCTCTTTATCTCCCTTTCTAACTGCATGTTTTGCGGTTTTTGGTGCTGTCAACTTGCCAACTGACAAATATTTGCTAAACATAAGCGCACAAGAGGAAAACTCGATCGGAAATGGCTTGGAACAGAGGGGCAGGTGCATGGGAAGGGGGAAAGAGGCAGGCCTTGCCGCACTGCAATGCAAATTTAATTAGAATTTATTGAAGAGAGTTCTAGAAGCTCTCCCCGTTCCTCATGACTGCAGCTAATGCAGTCAACTAATTTCCATTAAAATAAATGCAGCAACAACAACACTTGCAACATGTCGAAAATATGCCCGATTGTGGACTCAGTTAACGGAATTATGTTGAATTAAATATATATATACTGAAGTTAGTGTTATTAGAGAAGAAGTTATAGTTAATATGGGGATTGGGAAACATGACAAGGCAAGCTCATGTTTCTCTTAGTACTGTGTATACACTGGTGGCCAACCATATTGAATACAGTATGTGGACTAACTACACTACACTATGTGGACTGTTTGAATGTTATTTGGACAGTATTCTGTTTACAAATTAATTAAATTTTGGTTGTGTTTAGGTAAAGTAAATGAAAAGATCTTTATAAATCTACAGACTTGAAACTCAATGCACTTTGTATACACACATTGGAGTATTTATGTTTATTTTAGGATATTCCGTGAACAGATTCATTAATTTGTAGTAATGTAAAGGCAATATGAATGTAAATACTTCATAATGCTATATATACTGATGTTGATATAGATCAATAATTTAATTGTGAACATTTACAAAATTATGGTGAATGGCGAACAGAAACGAAAACTAATTGAATAAGATCAAAATGGACTGTATTTCATATTCTTTGACAAAGAATAGTGGTCGCAAAAGCATATAAAACTATTGTTATTTAAAGTTTATGAATCACTAGTTATTTTTAAAAATATAAAATATTTTATTATATTTTAATACCACTAATTTACAAACCTACTAATTTCAAAAAGATGTTGAAAGAAAAAACAGAAGGGAATAGAGAAATGCAGGAAGATTTAAAGAGCGGAGATGATTTTAAAAAAAAAAAATATATATACTACTTATTTTAACATGCTTAATCGATACAGTATCGTTAGTTTTTTTGTTATCCCATTTGATAAGATATTGTTGAATAACGGGTGGGATATCGTGAATATCGTTAGTCAGGTAAAGGGATTGAAATTGTAAATAAATGAAAATAAAAACAATAAAGTAGTTTCTGCACAAACAATAGGTTAATCTGATGTATAGAATTGAAATATTTGGTATTATTTTCAATGCATAAAAGACTGATTTAGACAGATTTCAACCTAAACAATAACAGTTATTATACAAATACAAACACATGTTCATTGCAACAATTACAACGAAACTAAATCTCTTTTCATTTATTCGAATAATCCCATAGAAATCAATTCAATGCCCTAACTGGTCGCACACGCGTCTCAATTAGCCTAAAAGTCATGTCAAACTGAATACAAGGCCTGAAATTACATTTTATGATTTCCTGTCAATCTTAATGAATGACGCTAACTGCACGAGAGAGAGAGACAGGGAGAGAGAGACATGTGTGAATATGAACATGAATATGAGGCACGAATATGAGTGCCAGTTTGGAGTGTAAAGGCGAGTGCGTCTTTTAACCAACTGATTTGGCGGCAATGAAGCGTGGCTAATTGCAAACACTCGAGTGAAAGAGAGAGAGAGAGGGAGGAAGGGAGAGAGAGACGCGCAACTGAAAACTTGTCGACTGCTAATGAAGTCATAAACGGGGCAGCGCCAAGAAGGAGAGTACGAGAATAGGGAACTGAACCCGACTCCAGACGTAACAATAGACAGAGCCGGGCGCCTGCGCGAGCCCAACCCAAGATCAGTCTGAAGTTTGCCAAGTTGCCATGTTGCCAAGGCGCAGCAACAGTTTGCAACAGTTGCAACATTTCACATGCGATTTTTCAACGCCTCAACACGATGATTTACGATCGCAGAATGCGTGACTGCCCACGTCGGAGAGGGCATTGGTTTTCGGTGCGGTTCGCTGAGGATCGGTTCGGCTCGGTTCGGTTCGGTACGGTTCGATGTTCGTTTCTTCGCCTTCTTCCTTGTTAACTTCGTGCGAATTATGTGGCCATTCCCCAATCATGTTCCCCATGCCCCGATCCCCTCTTCTCCAGTCAGCATTGCCAATCGAATTGGCCGTGCCCCATACAAAGTTGCAAGTTCTCATGCTAAATGTGCTCAATCAACGTTTTGATTACGCGCGATTCATTTTAATACGATGCTACGTGTTGCCACACCAAATGGGGCATATTAATCAATGGCTTTAAAGTGGCAATATGTGTTTAGCGGCAAGGGGGGGGGAGAAAGTCTCGCAAAATCTTTGCGATTAACCCATTTTGCATAACAAATGACGAAGAAGCGCGTATGTCGTAAAGATTAGAGAGAGAACTCATAAAAGATTTGGTCAATTCTGAGTCATTTACTATTTTGTCTAGGTTAAAGAAAGATAAATGATCAGTGAGTAATAGAAAGACAATATGTATGAAGAGTAAGCAAAGAATAGTGATTGTTTTGGAAGATTTAGAATACGTTTTTATCACAAAATATTTTTCAAAGATTAAATCTGCGGAGATTATTATTAATCGCTATTTTTCATTCCACAAAAGTATTTGATAAATTTTGCAAATAATCTAAAACTAACTTGAATAAGTAAATAATATCATTCATTAATTATCGTATACAATTTTGAGCAGAAGAATGACAATGAACACATATAAAGGTATTACATATATGAAAAAAACTTTCAATATAGTTGAAATTTTTAGATGTTAAAATTTTCTGATATATACACTATATAAAGATATCTGAATAAATGGGAAGATACATTTTAATTTAACTTGATACACCAACATATTTAATTAATTGCAAAAGGTAAGATTTATTTTGGACTAAAATTATTTGTATTCAACATAACCCCAAAAACTGAAAACCTATTTAAATTACCCCTTAAATGATTGTAGGGGGAATGCAACATATGTTTCTACAAGATTTTGACCTTCTCAGCTTGATTTGAATTCATAATGTTCTTATGAGGATAATTGATCTTGATTTTTTCTGATTATTAAAAAATTATATGTTTTCAACACATATAGCATATAACCAATAAAGGACGCCAATGGGTTAATCATGTAATTATTTTATATATATATATATATATTTTTTTTAATTACTTCGTAATTTTTTTTTAAACCTATAAAAATTGCACATTTCTTTCTTCTATGTTACTTCTTTTTTTCTCTTTTATTACCCAAAATTCAGATCATCCCCCTCACACATAATTACCACAGCTTTATCTTTATATACACGCTTTTGATCTGTCATCCGACTGGGCAACGAGTCAGACCGCCCGATCTCGGGATAATTACCCAGTTTTCCCCATGCAAATGTGTAGACTGAGGAAAACCCACATGGGAATGGTAGAACTGAATAAAATCAGCATTTTTCTCTATGGTGGGCGTTGCATTTTGTCAAATTTTATGCTGCACAAGCGAAAACTGAGACGCGACAGCTGCAGCAGCAGCAATAGCAACAGCAACAGCAGTTGCATGTTGCACGCTGCACGTTGCATGTGGGTGGTTTTTGGCTGCAGCGCCAACTGCAGCTGCATAGTCATCAGTGGAGACGCGATTATCATAAGCTCTGCATCACCAGCGTCATCATCATCATCATCATTGTGATCATCATAATGATCATTCTCGTCGTCAACGTCATCAGCATTAAGATTTATGTTTCTGTTTTGCTGCCGCTTGACATTTCCGTTGCAAGCGCGTCGCCTCTTCAATCAAAAGACAAGCGCGAAAAAATGTGCATCACGTACCAAAAACAGAAAAGAAGAAGACCAATAAGAGAGGGAGAGAAAGAGAGAGGGCGAAAGGGGGAGAGAGAGGGAGAAAGGGGGAGAGAGAGGCAGACAATGCGAACCAAAGTGACAGACAATAAAAAAGCAAGCCAAAGCGATAAAAGATAAGACACGTTGCACAGATTGCAACCGGCCACGCCCCCTGCCCCGCTGTCTGCACCACCCACTCTTCACTCACTACTCTTCCCCCTCTCTGTCTGTCAATGCCGTTTAATGAATGAGATTTCGCTCCAAGTGACCATTGAGCAATCAAAGCAAAAGCTCTAACATTAACGCTCAAGTGCCTGTCAGGGAGAGACGAAGTGGGGGAAGGGGGAAGAGAGTGCAAAGCCACGCTCCTACTTGAGCTGATTGAGTGCACTCTGCACTGAGAAAGTTCCACGAGTCTTGACTCTATAGAGAGAGAGAGAGAGCGAGTTGGAGAGTTTCCTTTGCAGTTTGTGGATAAAGAGAAGCTAAAGAGTTTTCATTGAGAGTCGACTTAATACGCCGAAGAACGAAGAATGAGCTGAGCTGCAGAAGTTGAGCAACAAATTGCAATTAATATAAGTATGAAACTAATGAATTGGCATGGCAAGCAAAAGGAAGAAGGTGGGAGAGAGAGGGTGAGAGGGGAGCGGAGGTGGTTCTGCACTGCTTAATTAAATTAAAACTTTCAGCGATACAATAAATAATTTCTATATGCGTGGATATGTTAGGGATGTAGGGGAGAATCCACGAGTAGCACATCTTAAGTGGAGCCAAGACAGCGCATGTTCAGGTTGCTGAAGTTTCCTTGTGTATGATGTGGAATTATTCAAGTGTCGGTTAATTGTATTTAAGCAACAAAAGGTACTTCATACAAGTTATTTTACATATAGGAAGTTTCGGTTTATATGTAACTATCATTATTTTATGCCTTAATAGAAGAATTTGCATTTACAATAAATTAGGAATATCCCAAATATAATGAAATAAATAAGCAGAAAAGCTACATTCAACTGAACCATACCGTGAAATACCAGCATCCAACCTGACTAAAACAATTTCTTTAATATGTAACTTATATTTTAAGCGTATTTTGTGCGGTTTAAAAATCAACTACTCATAAAATTAATTCTTCAGATTGCAACCAACGTTTCAGATTTCATTTTATATTTTGTTAACATAAAGTAAACTATTCTGCATTACAATTACACTTGGAATTTAATTTGTATGTGGCGGAAAGAAGCGTGGTCAAATTCTAAAACAAACTTAAAATTGCGTCCAATAATAATAAATATTGATGGCAAATTTGGTAGCCCTTACTATTATATTATAGACTCTGAGATCTAAAGCTTAAGAGTTGATGGTAAAAGATCATCTGCATCTCTTCGTTTTAAGATTTAAAGCTTCATTTTCCAAAGATTACTGCGTTATATTCGGAATATTGTAGTAAATGTATCATTTTTCTCTTTTATTTAATACTCAATTAACTGCTTAGGTCTTTTTGGACCTTAAACCTATTTTGAAGAAATGGCTTTAACCTAGGACATTTCTCACTTTTTAAGGTCACTTATTTAACTATTTATCATTAACTTTTTTACTCTACTGCCGAAATAATATGTTTCAACCTCTCTTGCAACCTTCTTTCACGGAACCTTCGGTCTTCCACCTTCAAATCTACAAAATCACTTAGCTACCGTTGATTAACGCGCTTCGATTGTTGCTCTTTAAACGTATTTTGATTGCCGGTTAGTGGAGTTTCCAATACAACAACAACAAGAAGAATCGCATGTTGCCGCCATATAATTAAAATAAAATTCGCCCACGAAGCGAGCGAAAAAAGCGGCAACCTTTCGGTTGAAGTTCGCCGCCAATGTGCGGGGCCCTTAACAAGCCAAACCGCAGTCAGAAACAACAACAACAACAATCGATAAAACAATGTAAAATCAAATAATTTGTTTACTTTTGCCGAGCAGAAAGAAATATTGGCTGACCACACACAGCTAGCAGGGACTGTAGTTTGGCTGGGAATCGCGCGTTAATTTGTAGCGCCCATTTCCGTTCTTTATGTGGTTGACTCGGCAGGACAGGGCAGGGAGAGGGGAGAGGGGACACGGAGTGGGGCGACGCCTCGCTGATGCGCCACAATTAGCACCACAAAGCGGCGCGGCTTCAACGTGGCTGAGGCATCGTAAACAAGGCTTAAGCCGCGGCCCTTGGCAAACAAAATTGGTTGAAGATGAAACCGCAAAATGCAATACACACTCATCTGCCTCCCCCCCTCTCCCTCTCTTAGTCTGACCTTGACTGTAGAGCCCACGCAAAGTTGCACTGTCAATTACAGTGACTGCAACTGGACTAACTGACTCACTCAGCTCAGCTCAGCTGGCCAGCAAGGGGTATACGAAGAACCGGTTTCGGCTTCGGTTCAAAAACCTTTGACTGAAATTTTTGATGAATTTATTTGTATTTAATGCGATACAACAAGCAACAACAATGAGGGGAGAGCGCGTGCCGTTGGCGGTTACAAATTTGAAAATTTACGATTAATCCAAACCCGAAAAAGGAATGAAAGGGGGCGGGGGAGGGTAAGGAATGTACCCTTTTAGGACAAAGAGCAACCGCAGTTGCAGGCACTTAATTATCAGATATTTCGTAGACAGTTCCACAGAAATCGGTTGGGAAATAAAGCAAAACGATTGACTGGTGTGAGGGGAGGACCAAGCACAGCTTAATTGTCACTTTGGGCTACTTAAACGCATTCCAAATACCCTGTTAAACTCTGACATATGAAAGAATAGTTTGATAATGGTTGCGTTAATGTAATAAGTTGTCGGTTTCTGTGTAACTTGATACTGGATACTAAAAGTATACCAGACACTCGATTCTTAATACTAGAAAAATTCCAAAATTACATATACAGTTAACTTGAAAATTAGATGATACTGGTTAAAATTTTCAGAATATTTTCTAGAAGAGTAACCAAATAATACCAATAAAATTTTAAAAACCAACTAAGCTATATTTGATACATAAATAATCCTTTTTAATATTTTATGAACCTCTAGCTTAAAAACAGTTGCACTCTTTCTAAATACTAGAAAAATACCAGTAAAATATTTTTTTATTACCCTACACTCAAAATTTCAATATTATTAATTTTAGTTTAGTTAGAATAAAGGAATTTGTAGGATATTATTAAAGTCGAAGACCATAGACACCCTGTATTTCAAGACAGCCTCTTTATTACATTTCCAAGCCTATTCCCTAATTTGACAATACCTGATGAAAAATTGCCTGGCACAAATGCCAAAGCAACTCTGCTAAGCAGCATACAGAAAGAGATAGAGAGAGCCAGACACATTTTGAGGTTAGGCCGCACATAGTGCCAAAGGCGAAAAAATCGGTCAAAACTTTCCGCTTGCCTTTCGATTCGCAATGCTTCTAATCGATTTGTACACGACAAATGCCAACGGTATTTGTCTCTAGGTTCACCCCCTTCCATTTTCGCACTCCCTCTCCCTCTTCCTGTTTTCTAACTGTGTCTCGCCAACAACTTCCGCAACACATTTGTCCAATTTGCGTTGCTCAATTGTGCCCAATTATTTTTGGCATGTGCGCAAAAGGTGTGGAAAGTATTTCCACAGCCATAAAGCGTCGACAGTGCGCGCAATTAGTAGGGCCCCAGCCGGGCTACAGAGTCAATTAGCGGCGAGTTGTGTATGAGTTGTGAAAGCCCCTTCGAGAAATTGGGTTCTAGTTAAGATTGAGTAAAGCAGAAGGTTTCAAACACTAAAATTATGCAAATTTCGAAGGGTTATTGCAAAGTGCGAAGTTTGGCAAGTCAACAGATAGATATAGCTATATGACTAGATAGATATACATATATATACATATGTATATATAGATTTCAGTTAAAGACATGTAAACACATATGTCTATATACCATTATAACTTTGTTATCTTTCGTATAAACTTGATTTATGATTGATTTAAATTTTAATACGAGATTGTTTTAAATTTTTATACGAAAATAAATTAAATACTTGATGATATCATAGACTTCCCATGTTTTTTTAAAGATTTAATGCTTTTAAAATATTATAATAATATTTAAAAGATATTACATCGCAACCTCCTTCTTCTTCTCAAGCTAGTATTATCATTGAAAAGACACTGGGAAAACCGTTGCACCTCAGAACATCAGATCGTAAGCATGGAATACTTGAAACTTCCAAGGTTTCTCATGTTTTAACAAATTAAACGCACTGTAAATATGTAAATAATACCTAGAGAATAAAACATGATAGCTTTTTTAAACTTATCATGAAATCGTCACTGTAAAAACAGCCATCTAACACGAAATTCTAATATATGCATAAAATACTTGCAATTTCATTGATTTCTTATGTTTTTACAGATTTTGTGCACTTGAATTATGTTTATAATGACTTAATGTTATGAAGGCTGAAATATAATAACGTTAAGTCATCTGAATCTGCAGTAACAGCTGTAATCATAATATATGCATGAAATAAATACTTGATATTTCCTAGATTTCCCATGTTTTACTAAATGTTTTGCACTTGAAAAATGCTAAAATTAAGCAAAGGATATCAATTGACAAACTTCACAGTACTAACATATATACAACTTGTTACAAACAGCTGTCTTTTATATAATCGGGAAAATGCTTAAAGTGGAGCGACTTTGTACGAGACACACTCAAGTTGTTTGTTGTCGGTTTTCTAGCTAAAATGTATCGCAGTTTTTTACTTGTTTAATTGCAGCGATAACCTTGCGCAGTTTGTCTCATGCCACATGTTGAGGCCTAAGCTCACACACACACAAACATACATATACACACTTTGAAACGGTGACTCATCATGCGCTGTGGCAGCTGCTGGAGGCGCCCGGTGCACAGCGAGGCCAAAGTCCAAAAAGCGTCAACATTGCGCGACATTTAGCTGCGGCCAGACAAAGAGCCCCAAATCCGTCTAGCCGAAAACAGCTGACAGCTGCAGCCAAGCCATGCCGGGTCTCCGCCACCTCCTTCTGTGCCTCCCACTCCGCGGAACTTAAAGTTAATGTCAGCTAAATCTTGTTAAATTAATAAACAGTTAAGCCAAAGCGTTGGCCAAGTCAAGCTCCATTTAACGCCAAAATTCACTGCGAAGCGAGGCTTATCCAGGCATGATGAATCGCCCAGCTCTCCCCCTCTCTCTCTTTCTCTCTCTTCGTCTCTCTTTTGCGCTATCTAGCATCGCTGTCATTGATAAATAAAAGCTCATTAGCCGACTTCTGCAGCTGGTCTAAACGCTGGCCTAAACCAACTGACTGACTGATAGCCGGCATTGACTTTGGGTTCAACGCTCAGCGGGGGGTCGACCCCCGACCCTCGAACTCGATTTCCAACACCATGAATCGTTTGAGGCAGAGAAACCGCCACACAAGTGGGCAGTTTATTAAAATTTGACAAGTCGCTGATAACAAAGCCTCAACAGGCGACCCTAATAAGGTCATCAGCAACAACAACAACAACAAGAATAGCACTAAGGGGAACAACAATAATATTAATAATAATTATGTAATTTGTACTAAGAATGACTCGTTTTATGGCCAAGATCTGGGCTTAGACGATTCTATGGAATAACGTACAATGAGACGACAATAAACTAGGTAAAATGCAATGAAAGGAAAGGCAATGAAAGAAAGGCACACACATTAAACCTGTGTGGAATGAAAGCATAGCAGAGGCGTAGTGTCACTTTGAGCAGGGGTGAGTTTGAGAGTGAATGAAGAGGCAGGTAGGAAATAAAGCAATGAATTACTGCATATTTGTAGTTTTGTATGAATGACTAAATGAATTATATGATGAGTTATTAGGGCTTCAAAATTATTTAGAATTATTTTGAGCAACGTAATTAAGTTAAGATTATTTATAAAGCTATTTAAACTGAAGATAAATCATCAAAATATTGAAATGATATATTGCTTTAGTAATAATATCATCATTACTTCAGTTTAATATGGTTTGAGATAAAATATTTAGAAAAATACTTAGAAAAACCTTAGAAATTTTGAGAATATTAAACAGACTTATTCAACTTCAGAGGTAATTTTTGTTTCGTATAAATATTTTGTTTTAAATATCATTATACTTATCAATCATAGTTGAAATCATTCATTACACAATAAAAACCATTACAACTTAGAAATTTGATATCAGCTAACAATAAAATGTATTTAACAATTAGTTAATTCAATTATTTCTATGTAAATATTTTCTTATCTGCAAACAATTATACTATCTTCATTGGATCAAGATTGTAAATTTGTATACACTATTACTTTTTGTACAACAATCTTTATATGAAGTTAAGATCTTGATTAACTCCCTCTCTTTCGACAACTTATGATCAATTTATCGATATTTTGTCATGAATTTACAAAGCACCTTCATCTTTTTTTTTAAGATCATCATTATCTTCAATATATTATCATAGTGTTAAGCCCTTTATCTAGCTAAAATCTAGCTTGTAAGTTCAAGCAACTACAAGAAAAGTCTCTTCTCACGTCTTCTTTTTCTTCTCTTCACTGAGCCCCCATTTCACCTTCGCTTGCTACGCCTCTGTCGCTTCCCACAGCTGTGTCGCCTCTTTTAACTGGAATATGGGCACGTACTTTATTTTGGCCGCACACGCCTTGCCACAAAAGGCCAGGGCTGCCTGCATGCCTCTGTATGCGTGTGTGTGTGCGTGTATTGTATGTAGGTGAATTGCCTTATGTTGCGTGCAACAAAAGGCGAGCCAGATGCAGGGGCAGCGGCAACAGCAGCAGCAGCTAAAGGTTCACTAAAGAAGTGAGCAGCGTCGTCGCAGTGAAAGTCGTAAATTTATTGCAGGACATGGCATAACGCAAAACGGGGCGTGGCACTCACGCCCATCATTTGACAGTTGGTGTCATGATAATTAGCCCGTGCTCACAACAAGGTGCAGGCAGCGGGTCTAATTTCTATTGTGGCATGCCGCATGCGTGTTGCGCCGTTGACTGACTGACTGACTGACTTGCTTCATCTTCCTCCCCTGCACCCTCCCCTGTCCCTTCTTTGTTTTTTATGACTCTTCGTCGTTGTTTATGTCGCTTCAATGTTAATTTCAGGCATTTTATTTTACGGAAAACTGATAAAGATCGCACGACCACCGCAGCGGCAGCAGCAGCAGCAGCAGCAGCAGCAGCGGCAGCAGTCGAACATTTTCATTTACCTCTTCTCCTCCTCCTGCTTCTTCTCCAACTCCTTCTGCTTCTGCTTCTCCCTCTGCTGTTTGATGGACACTCGGCTACTTGACCCGCTTGTGGGGCCACTTCAGCGGGCCAGCAAAACAATAAAAGAAACTCAAAAACAATTGGAGCAACTCGACGCTATTTAAATATTTTAACAACTTTTAATTGTTGCGGAATTTGAGCAACATTTGCGGCAATCAACGCGCACAATTAGGCAAATTTTCACTTTATCAATTATTTAATTGTTGCAATTGCGCATTTATTACACACACAAACACTCTCACATACACACTCACGGCACATCAATTTGTCATCAGCTGCGAAATATTATTGGCCAAATGTTTTCAGCTGTTTTTTGTTTTTGAAAAAAACACGCGTTTTAAATCGCACAGAAAACGCGTGGGGAACGCACGCGTGAATTGCCCACTGGCAACCGACAACAGCAACAGTTGGTTGCCGACTGAGCGGGCGAAGCTGTGCGCGGCTCGTGTGAATGATCGTAGCACAGTCATACGAAGCTTGTCGATGTTCGTCGATCATGTTCGATATGCGACGACAGCAGCAGCAACAACAACAACGGTGATAACCGTTTTTGTCTGCAGCAACAGCTGTTGGCGGGGGTGTGCGTTTGTTGCTGTGAGCGAACTGGTTTGTGCATGTTGCTGCAGTTGTTGTTGTTGTTATCTTCTCTTGTTGTGCTGCTGAGATGAAATGTTGCCAAGCAACTGGCAACATATTCGTGTTGCCAAGCAGTGCAGTGCAAGCAGTGTATTTCAAATGGCGTTGCTAAACACAAACAAGCAGTATTTTTTCGATTAATACACCATTGAAAATGGTCAAAAAAGATTACTTACTTTGTGCAAATTTATGAAACAGGCAAAAAGAGGCGTGTGAGACTCCACAAAGTATATAATTTCTTGCTCGGGATCACTAGCCGAGGCGTTCCAGCCATGTTAGTCTGTCTGTCCGGATGTCCGGATGACCAGATGAACACACGAGATGTCAGCTATTATATAAGCTAGAGACACCAAATCTGGCATGAAGGTTTCTGTTTACCAGGCGCAGATCAAGTTTATTTCAAATGTTGGGTACTACGCCCACCGCCCCCGCATGGGCATGGATCCTGCTTAGTTTCGAACGTATAATCTGGCATTCACACAGTTCCTTGTAAGTAAGACTATTTCGGATTTGATTTGACAGATTTTGCTAGGTGAACTAAGTCGAATAATGGGAACAACAGGGCTCATAGCAACTTAACTTGGCATTTGACAACCATTCCAAAGGGGGGACGGGATGGCTCAGAGCGTTGAGGCGCCGTTGCTTCCGTACGACCGACCTGGTGTGTAGAGGTTCGACTCCCCCCGAACACAACAGGATTTCGAAACTCGTGTCTCTTGCCCTGTTATTGTGTTTGTTAGTGTTGTTTGTTTGTTGTGTTTAAGTGTTGAGTTCAAAAGTTATCAAAGTTGGCGAGAGTAACAGGAAAAATCGAAATTCTGTATAGAACAACACAAAAATACTACAGCAAATACCCCCGAATACGCCTTGAATAGTGAGTGGAACGCTACTGAAGGAAGCCGGGAAACACTGTTTTATTTTTTTTTTCACTTTTGTATACACGTATGTCGATTATGGTTTTCCCATGCTCTGCGATCTTTGAGAACTAGAAAAAACATTAAAGGAAGTGTGGAGATAACAAATAACTTACAGTCAAGTTATTTTTTACTTTCATTGAAAAGAGATATATTTTAAGTCTTTATATGTTTGATTTGTATTTTAAAATTCTTTCAACAGTTCTTTAAAAAGTTGTGCTTTGATTTTTGAATATTTCATTATTTATTTTTGTCACAACTTCACTCTTCTTCAGCAGTACCGGCTTTAAAAAAGTTTAAAAATAGGTGGAGTCGAGCATTAAAAAAAAAAAAAAAACAATAATTAATATATAACATGGATCCCGCTGGGGTTCGAACCGATAAACTGGAACTCACACAGTTCCTTGTCAGTAAGACTATTTTTGATTTGATTTGACAGTTTTTGCTAGGTGAACTAAGTCGAAATAAGATAATGAATCTTTACTTATTTTATTTGATTTATATGTTGTTAATTTAAAAAATAGTTAACTGTATACTTGAACTTGAAAATAAGTTAAAAATGGTCTAATATTCTCATGTTATTATTGACTTTTGTTGGGTTTTCCCAAATGTTGATAATGTGTTCATCACTCGCATATTGCAACATCTTCTCTTTGCTCATGCCTCATTTCTTCTCTTCTCTTTGTTTTGTTTTGCTTGCTGCTTCCCAGACATAAACACATTTTCGACTGTTCAATTTTGATTTTCTTGACAGCCGATCGCACAGTTGTGGGTGTGCTTGCGTGTGTGTGTGTGCATGTGAGTGTCTGCTGTGTCGTTCTGAGCGTGAGTAAACAAATTTTAAATGGAATTTTCAATAAGTCATCAAGCAACAGCAGCAGCGACTGAGGCAGCGGCAGAGCAACCATTCACAGTCTCCGTCTCTGTGTTGATGGATTTTTACTCATTTTTTTTTGGGAGCTCGTAAAGCGACAGTCAACATGACAACCGCGAACCAAACTGATGATCTATAAACTCGCAACGATCAGGCAGACATACAATATATATATATATATACATATAGATACATGTGTTTTATATGCATATTCATTCATTGAGAACTGACGGGTTCAATAGTTACGTATAAATTTTAATTGCAGAATCGTGCTGAAAATTGCTGAGTGGAAGGAGACAAAGAACGAAGACGCGTCTTTGCAGATTCGAAAGTGGGCCAAGTTTTGCATGTTGTGTTGTTGTGTTCTCAGGCAAATGATTTACGACGTATGCACATAAACCGAAGGGGAGCAGGAGATGATAATAAACAGTCGAAAGACAATTGTAGCTACATAAATAAATGGAGATTACGATTGTGATGATCGTTTTATGTTGATTTAGGGAATTATTAGATCGTTTCTGAGTTGTTAGTTACAAATAAAGTAATGCAATAAAGTAATAAAATAAAGTTTAATGCAAATTGATTAGAGATAGTAATATGCAGCATGTTCTTCTAGAAAACTAGACAAATGGAGGGAAATTATCAAAATATTGTCGGAAAGTAATATAAAATAGAAGATCTTTATTGAAAAACCAATCAAGACTTGTTTATGATAATTAATTTATTTATTTAATTTAAAGTTTACTATGGTAAGTCGACTATTTGAAAGTAAAAACAATTAATTACCTAATTATTTGCAAGTTTTGAATTAAATATATAAAATTAGGATAATTTTAAATTAAAGGTAAAAACATAAGTGATAAGAAAATAATTGAATTAGAATTCATTGGATTTAAATAATATTGTAATTGTGTAAACGATTTCTATATAAACTTAGTTCATGAATTGATTCTTCTAAAATAGTATTCATTTCTGTAGGAATCTCATTTAAAATCGATTGAAACTTGCACAATCTCTTCATGGATTATTATTATGGAGTGATCATTTTAAACAATCAATTGAATAATAATAACATTTTTGATATTATAGAAAACTAAAGGAACGTAAGGGAATTTCGAAATTACTAAGACATTAAATTACAAACGTAGAGATCTTTACAATAGAAGTGCATTAAAACAAAGTACAACAATCGGATACAGTAACTCATTTACAAAAATTTTAATACAATTAACTCAGTTTTTTGACTGCTCTCCTTCTTCCCTCACATAAGTAAAAGATTGAAACTTCCCAATTAATGTGGAAGTATAGCAAACTTAGATCTATTTGCAATAGTACTGCATTAAGACATTATAACATTACAACTCTTTAAAACGTATTTCGTATAAACTCAATTCTTTGATTGTTTCTCCTATTTGATTTCCCAATTTCCAAGAAAACTCATTGAGAGTCGTTTAAAAGTTTCACAATTTACCCGATCAAATAGAAACTCTAAAGAATTGTATAGAAAGGAAAGTACATCAAAATCAAATTTCCCTATAAATGGACTGTATAAAGATAAAATACTATCTTATTCCATAAAACATGTTCCACATAATCTCAGTTCTTTGATTGTTTCCCCTGTTTTGCTTTCCATTTCCCCCGAAAACCCATTGAAAATCGCTTAAAACTTGCATAATTTCCACGTGAAATGGAAACTCCAAAGAACTGTCAAACTTCATCGTGCCCGGGAAGGGGAGAGGGGGAGTGAGATAGATAGAGACCTCTAATCTGCAGTGATAAATTGCGCTGAACTTTTGCTTTGGCCTTCGGCAGTTGCCAACACAAAACGTGGCCCAAATGCTGCTCATAAATCTGGAGAACAAAATGTCGAACGGGTCAACCTGTGCCCCACAAGAGCGCGCGGCAAGTGTAAAGAATGAGAATACACACATGTGTGTGTGTGTGCGTATTCCTTATGTATACATATGTAGCACTGTAAGTTGTAAAATACTTGGGATGCGTCTAAATTTAGCGGAAGATCTTGCCGTGCGGGCCAGAATGAGGTCGGCCGTGCTGCGTTTGAAGTCTTCGCTGCAATTAGAAAATTTGAGGTGGAGCTGCTGAGGATGGACAGACAGACGACGTACGGTCCGTTATGCCGTATCTAATTAAGTGCGCGCTTCTTGGCAAGAGTTGCGCCATCGAAAATAGACGCGTGTTTCAACACATTTCGTTGGCTTTTTGGCGCAACCAAAAAACAGAAAAACAAACTGAAACTCAAAACAAAAACAACGCACGAAAACAAAAACAAACTCCATGAGAGTGTGCCAAAAATCCTGCGACAAGTTCAGACAGACGAGACAAGGCAGCTCTGGCTCTAGTTATCTCTGGCTAATACCCGGATATGGCCACGGGGAGTAGGGTCTGCCTTTTGGGTGCCTTCATTGACAATTATCGCAGAGTGACCAGCGACATCCTAAAGCTGTGTTGGCACAGCACAACAAGGGAAAGAGAGAGCTAGAAAGGGAGAGAGAGATAGAAAGAGACAGTGATAGCAGAGGGAGACCACATGCCAGCACAGTCACAGACTCATGTGGGGATTTACATTTGTAATTAGCAGAGCTTTGCGAAACTTTGACGAATGTGCAGCCAGAAAACGAAAACATCCACACAAAAAAAAAAACAACAACAAAAGTAATAACAATTACAACAAATGTCAGTGGGGATGACGCCTTAATGTTGTTGTCACTGTTAGGAGTAACATGAAAGCAATGTTATCGATAAGTTTGAGTGTGATGGTTTGATAACCAGTAAGCAGGAAAGGCTCAAGGTTTCTTCTGAAGTTTTATACACAATAGTGATATAAAAAAGTGCAGAGTTAATTTTCATACTATTGGTTATGTTTAATTATTCTAATGTTTAATATATAAGTAGAATACTTATATTTCATACTAAAAAGTTATTTCGAAAACCAGTAAAAGTACAAAAACACTTTTTTCAGCCAATTGTTTCTATGACAGCTATATGCTATTGTGGTCCGATTTAGATGAAAAGTTATATGCATAGTTTATATATAGAAAAAATCTTATGCAGTGAATTTGGTTGCAATATCTTGACAAATAACAAAAATTAGCTATAAGATATATCGGTTCGATCGAGCTAGTTCTGACTTATATACAGCCTGCAGCATTAAGAAACATATGTGCCAAATTTCAACAAAATAGATTTAGAAGTGAGTGACTAATTTGCGTTTTAATAAACGGACACACGTAGACATGAATATACGGACACCAACGGACAGACGAACATGGCTAGTTCGATGCCTCTGTTAATTCTCTTACAAAATATATATGAAATATATTCTTTTTAGAGTCGCGGATGTTTCTAAGGTGCTTGGAAAATGAATATACCCTCTGCAAGGGTATAAAACTTCAACTTCCAAGCTTTATTCCCATTTCAATTGCATTCGATCGTCTCAGCTTATTTCTTCTTTCTACACTTCATAAAACTGCAACCAACTTCAAGTTGGGCGCAACAGAATGCACCATTTAACGCATATGCCCGAGCACGTGTAGCGCACCCATTAAAGTGGAAATTGTTTTCGCCAGTTTCGCCTCGCTGCAAGTTGTTTTGTTATTGTTTTCACAGCATATTTCTGTCGGTTTGCGGCCTACAACATTGCGTATGATTAATAAAGTTTCAAAAAAAAACCCGAATTGAAGTAAAGTTTTTCAGAAACAAATTGAACTAATTGAAAAATTGCAGCGCCAAAGGCAACAGGAAATGGCAGCTAAATGTTGCATGCGGCAACTGTACTTCAAAACTTGCCGACGCGACGCGTTGCGGCTCACGTGCAACGTTTTAATTTATGCAACTTGTGGCGCAGTCATTGATTGGCTTGACTCAGTCCCCCAACTCCTTCTCTTCCTCCCTCTCCTCCTCGCCTCTTCGGCGTTGGCAATTTATGGGCACAGCACGTGCAAAAGGCCGAGCAAAGTTTTTCCAGCCCGCCTGATTTGTGGTTACAAAACTTTTCTTCGCTTTTCGCTTGCAACACACTTTGCTCAACTGAATTTGGGCAACGCCAGCGAGCTTGCCCCTTTAATGTGGCAGTAAAACCAGAGGAAAAACTCTTCGCATTGTTTGCACAATTAAAAAAGAACAACTCGAGAGATAATAAAAGTAAAATTTTTGTTTTGAAAAAACCAAAACTGTTGCATCAACTGAGGCAAGGCAGAGAGTTGTGGGGCAGGGGCACAGCCAATCAGCCTGTACGTATGTAAACGATGCATACGTGTGTCACTCCCCCCTCTCCCCTCTCCCCTCTACCCTTTGCAGACCTGTGTGTGGCAACTGCAGAGCTTGGCAGAGCTTTGCTACCTAAGCAGATTTCATTTTAGATAGAGCTCGACGTCAGCTTCGAACATTGCAAATGCCTGACAGGCTAAAGTACCAAGAGAGGGGAGGTGGGGAGGGGAGTATTGTAGGATATTTTATGCATTCAAAGAGGAGAACCTTAAAGGGGCCAAGGCGCAACTGCATTAATGATAACGCCAACAAATTGAAAGCTAATGCAGAGACAAAGATATGTTAGTGAAGGAGTCGTAAGTAGTGAAGAGGAAAGCCAAATCAGCTAAGAAATTGTGGATCAATGTGGAATGGCAAATGTGAAACAATAGACTGAGATAAGTAACTGAGATATAATAAAATATGTTAATAGTATAATCACTTATGACAGCTTAAAAAATTTTGAAGATGAACCTGCAATAATTTGAAGAATTATTGAACATTATAAATGGTTAAAAATAGGCTTACTAACTTTGTGCAACTGAATGTGACATAAAGAAGCAGACGTTGCTGACCCCTTTATGAAGCTAAAATAGATTAAACAATTTAGTGAAGTTCAAAGTTTTCTATGTCTGTATGAATGCAGAGATCTCAGTTATTTTAAGAGAAAGAGTCGCTAAATTTGGCATTAAGGTTGTTGTATGCCATAAGCAGATAAAGCTCACTTAAAATGTAGAGGGCCACGCCCACTGCATTCATAAATCAATAATTACACTTTATATTTAAACTTTAAGTGATGCATTAAATACATATCATTCCGCTCTGCATATATAAGCTTGTTTTCCTTCAATGTGCAATTCGATCAACTTATAAACACTTAATTTACTTTACATTGTTTAGCTAAATTTTTCACATGTTTAACTTACATTTTCTTCTACAATTTCTGTATAGTTAAACAAACAAAACAAAAAATTGCTTACAGCTTAAATTAAGTAATCGTCTAAATAAATAATTCGCTATTTAAAGGCATCTTGGTATCGTGGCCCAGTCGAGCGTGTTGTAAACAACAAAATCAAGTTTCAATTTGTTTTTGGGGCGAAGCGAGCTATTGTTTTGCTTTAATTACATAATAATTGACTTGTGTGGGTGGGTGTATACTATGTGTGTGTGTGTGTGTATGCTGCAGTAGTAATAACTGCAAACAGCTTATGGAAAAAGGCAGCTCAGGCAAAGGCAAAGGCAAATACAGCTGCCAAATGCAAGACAATGCTGTTACGCAATCCAAACCAAACAGCAACAACAATTAGGCATACAACAACAACAATGATTACAACAACAACAGCAACAACAAGAGTAAGCTACAGCAGCAACCAATTATAGCAGCAATTTGGCAACAAAAGCCTTTTGCCAGGCTGTAAAGCGGACCTTGAGACAGCGTCGAGAGTTGGCCAATTAGACGGTGAGATTGGCAGTGAGACAGAGAGGAATAAATAGAGGAGAGAGACGCAGAGAGAAGGGCAAGAGAGTGAGGTAGAGAGATGCCGGCACAGCCGGAGCTTATTTTGATTTAATTTCTCTTTTAAGATTTTGCATTTTACTCCCATGTTATTTACATATTTGATTGGAAAAATCTATGAGAATGTGTACGAAAGTGTGCGTGTGAGTGTATGTGTGTGTATGAGATGTGTGTGTGGGAGATGTGTGTATGAATATGTGTGTGGCTAAATGCCTTAGCTCGACTGTGCTGCCCTCTACCTTACTGGGCTCACATGTGCTTCAAAGCGAGCTGAGGGAGAGTGAGAGAAAAGCGAGAGTTAGCAAGAGGGAGAGAAAGGAGAGTGGGAGAGAGTTAAGTGAAGAGGGCGTGTCCGCCCAGGCAAATCAAATTAGTAGCATACTAAAACGACCTTTTGTTGCAGGAAACAGGGCTGCAGCAGCAGTTCAGGGTGTGGGCAAAAACGATTAGGCAAAAATGGCTTCAAAAGCAAACTCAGCTTGAAATTTATATAAAATAAAATAATTGAAGAGGCAGTAAGGGAATTAAAGCATCGTCTAAAGGTATTATGGATTTTCTATAAAAAAGATTTGATATTGAACTTTAAATTGTAAAACAAGCAGGGCCGTAGAAACTTTCGCGGGGGCCTTGTACAAATCTATTCGGGGCCCTGTTGCTTTAAAATATACTGGAATTACTCAAACATATAAATAAGTTAAAACCTTTCATTAAATGAACAAACCTTAGACTATTTTAGAGCGACTCTTTTCATGGTTTTATATTGAAAAATCATTAATGGTTTCTGAGCCGTATATATATTCTTGTACAGTATTAATAGCGGACAATTTAGCCATGTCCGTTCGCACGATTAATCTCAGCTTTAAAATAAAATAATTGAAGAGCCTTTTTTTAGCAAGGGAATTAACTAGCTAAAGTCTATGTAAGGTCTTTAGTGGAAATTTTATTAAAATAATAAGCTCTTTTTAGCTACCCATATAATAATATAATAAAGTATAGATTTATTTTTATATCTATTTATTTTATTTGCAAAGACTTCTTATGCCCCGATTGCCAAAGCAGTTGCAGCTCTCAAATGCATCGTTTGTGCCACGAAATCAGACGGAAAATCGCTTAATCTCAGCTTGCTCAATACTCGCTCAGTCGCAATGCAGCCCTATACATACTGTATAGTATATATCCTTCCAGCTCTACCCCCTTTAAAGTCCCTGGCTAGAGAAAGAGAGAGCGGGAGTTGTGCTTTAACTTTCGTCGCACTTTTTCAATGCCTTTTGCCAAGTGCCGCCGTCAAAGTTGACTTTGAACACTTTTGCGTTTCGCTGGTTTTTCAAGAGTTGCCTTTACCTCCCTCCCTCACCCCTCTCGCACTCTCTCCCTACCTCCCGCTCTTCTAAGTTGCAAGTCCTGCGTGTGTTTGTTCGGTTTGTTGGCCACATTCGAGCCAGGGCAACCTGCTGCTGCTGCTGTCGACGTCGTCCTCACTCATTAGAAAAACGTTGCGAGGCAAAACCAAAGTGGTAAAAAATTGCACTACGTGTTGCAAGTGGGCAAAAAAGCGCATGTAAAGTTCGTAAGCAGCGCGACAAAGAGAGCGAGGGACAGAGAGCGAGAGGGGGGAACTCTAAGCCAAAGCGAAGAAAAAGTTTATTACAAACTTTGCCAAGAAACGAGTAAGAACTGAGTGAGAGAGAGAAAGAAAAAAGGCAAACTAAAAGTTTAATATTTGATTTAAAAGTTGATAAAATTTACTTTAGTCTGCACTCGACGCCGCTGCGACGTGCTGCTGCTGCGTGTTATTTGTTTTTATTGAATTTATTTGAATGTGTCTCTTGCATACCCCCTTCCATTTGCCACCTTTTCCCACCCATTCCCCCCAGGCAGGCGAGCTGGTTTGTGTCTCGACTATGCCGCGTTGATTTTTCATTTTGCCGTGCAAATATGAAAAACAAAGTGGGAAATGAAACGGGCACAGGATTTCAACGGGGGCAGGTGAGGGGGAGGGAAGAGGGGTAACGGGTAGCATTTTCCAAATGCCATTGTTTGTTTGCGCTGAAATGAAAAACGCGGCCAACAGCAGCAGCAGCAGTGACGGCATGCGGAGTGCGGCATTGTTATAAGCCCCGGTCAAGAGAGAGAGAGAGAGCGTTGATAGAGAGAGAAAGAGAGGAAGGTAGCGGGGCAGTGGAGAGCATATTAATTTGAAGATGAAGCCAGCAACGCCGCAAGTCAGAGGAACATAAAGCCTGCGCTGAGAAGGGGCAGATGTTTCGGTGAATGAAAGTGTGAATAGAAGAGGACAGACAGACAAAGCGAGAGGGAGTTCAGGAGTTCAACTGATATGCAGCTTTAACTGGAGCTTTGAAAGAGTAACTAGAATGGTTGAAAGTGGAACAGGATCAGTTGCAACTACACTTCGCTGATATCAATGTGCAGCAATACATACGAATATATTCCCCTTCACAGATAGGAAATAGTGTAAAAAGCCAAAAGTATACAGAAATTATATAAATCAAGCAGGAGTTAAGTTCTCCATAGATTATAAAGTTTGTACTCTTATATACTTATACTAAATTTCAGCATAAATATCGCATAGTTCCAGATGTCTAATGTAGTTTTTGTGGTAAACTCAATAGTTATTAAGTCTTATTGAATGAAATTAATGTGCAAGGAACTGTTCTACCCTGGACCCTTTTATTTTTTGAATTCTTTTGATAACTATTTATTATTTCAGAAATATGTTACTGAAAAATCCCAAAGATAAACAGAAACTGTGTGAATCAAGCAAAAGTTGAGTTCCATATCATAATTTAGCATAAATATCGTACATTTCCAGATATGTAATGTTGTTTAGGTACCAAGCTACATACATATTGGCAATATATAAAATGATATTGATGTGTAAGCAAATTGAATTATAGTTGTAAGAACTCTGTTAGCTTGAGAGATTCCCTGTATTTAATTTGACTATACTAGTACAATAACTAAGTAAGGGTATCAAAACTGCGACCTATAGTTGGGATCAACTGTACCCCTGCTGGGGTCAAAGCGCAGCTATCAATCTCAAAAGTTAACAGAAACTGAATATCGAGAAATGTATTGAATGAAATTGATTTGTAGAGCATTTCAATTCTATTGTAAACTCTCTCTTCCCCTGTCTCTCTCCCTCTCGCTCTCCCTCTATACTTTTAGTAGGCGCAGCGTGTGCCCCATAGATATTTTTTAAAATTCATACCTGCAGTAGCTTTGTTAGTCACACAAACACCTGCACCACACACACACACACACACACACTCACAGAGCTAACACCACATTTGGTATAGGCCACGTTAGGAAATGTTTGGAACAAAAACATTTCGTTTGCTACCGGACTAATTTTGGTTGGAAATTCCTCTGCAACCGATTGCCAAATTGAGTTTGCGCCACGAGTGGCAGTTGGAGAGCAGCGTGCCCCTCGTACCCCTCCCTCCCCTCTCAACACATTGCCACCTAATCCCCGTTGGCTAAACTGCAGCGCAGTGCAACTAACTCAATTTGGCGCCCATGTCACATACGTCAACGCGCCAGGGAGGCGGAGGACACGCCCACTGCGAAGGCGCGCACTGCCAATTTGTCAGGTTCTGGTGCAGCACGTGCCACATCGCACGTTTAGCTGAGCTTATCATTTTCTCAAAGACTCTCGCTGGCAATTTCTCGCTTGCTCTTTCCCTCCCTCTTTCTTTCTTTCTCCATATCTCTCTTTCTCCCTCTCTCTCCTTCTCTCTGCCTATTTAATATGCAAAACGTCAGTTACCGAAAAAACTGACAAAGTTGAAATAAATTTTTATTTCATGGACTTTTGTTTGCACTTCCTAAACACACACACACAAAGAGACCCGTCACACACACACGAACACACACACTTATAACTATATATATTCCTATACCTATATCGGCAATGAACTTGCCGCAACGCAAACAGAGCAAAGTAAAGGGGCAAAGTCTCGAGAAATATGCCAAGGCAGCAGCCTCAGCCGCTTCCGCCGCCTTTGTTTGTGCTCCTAACTAGGCGCGAGGCGTGGCCAAAGGAAAAAAGAAACCATAGTCTACTTCGGGGCGTCGCTTATTTCCTCCTCTTAAAAGGCCGCTCACGTCGCAGACCGAAACGAAAAAGGAAAACCCGCGAGCCAAACGAATTGCAGACGAAACGAAACGAGACAAGGTGAGGGGGAAAAAATGGAAAATTCTCTCTGCGTTAATTTAAAAACGCATTGCGAAGACAGCTGGCAGAAGACTGCATGCCATCTTAATTTCAATTCTAAATCCAATTCGAATTCGCACTCGGATTTCAAATTCAAATCCAATTCGAATTTCATAAATGCAACGAGGTGCAAACGTTCTGCAAACTCATTTACACAGACAGCGTGAAAAGCCTAACTGAATTTTAGCTCGAGCTAAAAAAAACTCTGTTGAAAACATGCGAGTTAGTCAGCGCGATGACAGCTGCGATGTACTGCAGTTGTAGTTTAGTGTAGAGACTGTTGTATACCCTGTAAAGGTATATTAACTATATATATTTACGTTAATCTCTACAGTCTAGTTCTCTCTGCCCAAAGTTGCTTTGCTGCCTCTACAAACTCTCTCTCGATTCAACTCTAGCTTGTCTACGTCAATATACCCCATCTTTAGACACCCTACAGGGTATGCAAAGCCAAATGCTGCCTCCACTCGGCTTTTCACGTGAAATATTTTCACGTTTAACGCGACTTTGGGGCGCATTTCCATGCAGCTTTATTTCCCTAAACCACACATATCTATATACGTAAGTAATATGCATGTGTTATATGTAGGTGTGTATGTGTGTAGGTTTACTTATATGAGTGTGTGTGTAAAAAACAATTAGTGCAAAAGAAGTGACTCATGCGATGATGGTTGACAAATTCAAGCGTTAGATTTTTCCACGTGCTGGAACTTTGGCTGGAGCTCAACCCAAAAAAGGGGGCGGACTAAAGGGAGTGTGGTTTCAAGGTAAGGGTTAAGTGTAAATGTGCAGCTAGGGGTTAAGGTAGAGGCAATTAACAGTAGGGAAAATGATATGCGCAGCGACAAATTAAGGTGCGGCTGGAGGCTTTAATGAAATTAAATTTAAGGAATTGTGTGAGAGTTTAAAGAGGAAGCGGAACTACACAAAGTACATAGAAAGGTATAAGGTATTAATATAAATAATTTGCAGACCCGCTAGCCATAGGGTAGAGGGGTATAACAGCTATATACAGGCAGGAGGAGACGTGGCAGAGCCCACAAAGTGAATGTAGTCTTAATAATCAGCATTAACAGACGAGTTGATATTGCCATGTCCGTCTGTTCATCAGTCTGTCCGTTTGTCAGTTTTTCTATGTCTGTCCTTATGAAAATCGAGATCTCAAAGATCTATGACTCCCAAAATGATATAACAAAATGTCTTAATTCTGTGCGCAGGTCAAGTATAAATTAGAGTTTTCCCACTTCAGCGCCCGTTAATCGGTTGACACCAAATTCCAAGCGTAATTTAATGCTAGACAGTTCATTTTTGGAAATCAAAATAACTTCCATTCCCTAAATGATTTCTTGAAATTTGGTTGTGATCAGATAATTATACTTGAAAGGTTTTTATGAAATTATTTTAATGTACTGATTTCGAAGCAGCTTCCAGAAAGTATGCAACTCAAAATGAAAAAGTTATATATTCTTAGGAAATCGTTTGGTCAGGTGGGAAGCGGATGTATCACAGTCGGGTGCTCGAATGTAGCTTTCATGAAAGTTTAACTTCTCTAAATTGTAATTATCGTATCTCATCATAACTGTAATTATATGTAAATGTTCTGTAACTCTCACTCACCATTTGCTGTTGGTTCTTAGGTTTCTTGACCAAATCGGGCACCTTAAAGTTGGTAACGGCCTCGATGACCTCGGCAAGCAGCAGACCATCGCGACAGTCTGCCGATAGATCGGTGACCTTTCGCTTTGATTTGGCACGCTCCAGATAGTAGTTGGCCCAATCTGTATAGATCTGTAAGAGAAAAGAAGTAGAAAAGAGGCTTAGAAAGGAATAAAAGGCATAAAACTCTTCGCTTTGCATCTCGTACAGACGATGGGGCCCATTAGATGCAGTAATTAAGGATTTCGGACACTTTCCGACAGCTGCTCATGCTGCACAACTTGCAATGACTTCACCACCCACTGCATTCCATCCAATGTTGAGAGTATCCTCTCTCTACGCCTGGCCTGGTTATCAGGAAATCATTAGCAGCAAAAATCTGCTCAGTGTCCGACAACATATGCACAAAATATCTGACAGTCTGCAGTTTGCCAGTCTGCAAGCCATGGCAAACAAATTAAACTCCTGCCAAATCCCGAGAGTCGTTAAGAAAAGCTGTGCGACAGGCAGCAGGAAGCACAGAAAGATGGACAGACACTGCCATCATTGGCAGAGAGGATGTGTGTGCGTATTCAGTGCTCACATTTTATTTTACAATTATTACGATAGTCTCTGTTGCACAAGTAATCGGTTTATTTCTACAATGTTTTCAAGATTTCATTTGCAAATCTCTGAAATTGGTTGAGTTTCAAAAATGAAATTTAAAGCATCTGAATCTTAAATCAAACTAAGCTGAATAAAGTTTAGGGACATTGACATATTCAGTATTTATTATATACAAATGAAATCGCATTCTTTAAACACCAACATAAACTATAATTTTGTATATCAGAAAATATTTCAAATCTCTGGAAACTAAACAGTTTTTAAGATGAAGTTTGGTGCATCTCTAGCTAGAAAAATGCAGAAGCGATGGCATCTTCGATATGCAAAACCAATTAGGCTATGATTGTTTGAATCAGAAAAATATGATAGATCTTTGGAATTGACTGAGTTTTTAAGCTGAAATTTTGTATATCTCAAGCTAAAATAAAGCTGTAACAAACAAATTCTTCAAACACCAACAAGAATATGATATTTATTTTAATAAAAAATTATCTGTTTCAAGGGCTTACAGATTTTACAAATTAATGTTTTGTCTATCTCAAACTAATGTATAGCTTAGTCAAATTAGTTCTATTAACATTAGCAACAATTATGTATAAGGCGTGCTTACATTAGTAAATCTCTAAGATCTTCGGAAAACACGTTTTTTTGCTAAAGTTGCACATCTTAAGCTCAAATATAAATAGACATAATAAGATCCCAGCACATATTTTCTTTATAGCAAACACCACTCCAACTTTTATTAGATTATGATTGTCGCAAGCAGAAAGGAATGTTTTTTGCTGCTGCTGTTTCCATTTTGTGTTGCTGATTCTGTTTTGTCTTTTGTACACATCGTTAGCCACATCCTTGCGTAGTTTTTATTATGGCTCATCCTGCTAATTCCGCACCATATACGGAATAGTATATTCCCCATATATATATTCGGTCTCATCCGACTGTCTTCCATATGCATGCGACACATTTTATGTACGCCCTGCTTGGCAATAAAAATAGCTGGCATTGTGGGCTCTTTCCTTTTGCTATCTCTGCCTCGTCTGTTTGTCTAACTTTTTGTCTGTCTTTTACAGTTGCTCTCTCTCTTTCTCTCGCACTTGTTGTCTCTTTGGTTCTTTCTCATTCGGCGAGTTACGAGTGAGCTTTCCAAGCGAAAGGGGGCTTAACAATAACTCCGGACGCAGACTTTGAGCTTGCTTATGCAATTTTTTCTGTCCTGCCCTTGGGGCCTTAGGCTCAGGCTCGGGCTTCAGCTTTGGCTTGGACTCTCGCTCCGCTTTGACTTGGACAATAAAGTGAAAACTTGCCGTTGGAAAATTGCAACAACAAGGGGGAATGCAACTGCAACTGTCATTGTCAGGCTGGCATTGGCATTGGCTGTGCAAGTGGAACTGCAACCAGGGCTAAGTCCATGCCACAAATATGCTGCGTGGGGGTGGGTCAACTAAACCGAATATGGCACCCACAACAAACAGAGCAGAGCAATCGACTGCTGCGATACCTCTCTCTCCCTCCCATTCTCTCTCTCTGTCAGTCCCTTATCCCCTCTTTATCTGTGTGGCAGCTTTGTTTCGGCTTTCTGGGCAACTGTAACCAACCAGTTGTTGTTGTTGCTGCTGTTGTTGTGCCTTGGCTTTGGCTTTATGAAGAGCATCTGTTCGGAGGCCACAGCAAATGGATTCCTGCCCCCAGGCATGTGTGTGGCAAATATGCCAGTCCATAGCCAGCCGGGCAACCACTGTGTTGGTCTGTTTGTCCACTTTGTCAGTCCATTTTCAGTCCATTTTCTGTGCCAATTCGCATTCCTTTCCCCTCCATAGAAGTGCAAGCAAAATTCGTTTAGTACTCTCGCACTCTCTCTGTCTCTTCGCATAGAGAGAGTTAATAGAGTTAAACAATTTCCATTGACTTATCAATTTACAGGCATCGATACTTGTTCAACTACTACTACTCTACCTCCTTCCCCTTTCTTCTTCATACTTCTTCAAGTACTTCTTCTCTTCTTGCATCTCACCTTTGCATAGTCGCGCGTCAGGATGCCATTGATGTTATCGCAGGAGCCCTGGTAGCTGACACAGCGTGCCAACATTCTCTCTGAGTGTTGCAAAACGTAATTAGCGCAGCTGAGTGCGTCAATTTAAATAGTTTTTTAGGTTTTACACTTTTTTAGGTAACATTTTGTATTAAATTTGAATTATTAAAGTTTAATTTCCGATGATTAGTCAACCTTTTTATGAATGAAATGAAATTTTCACTCATTTTTGATTTCAATTATAATGTTTCATTATTTATTTTTCATTCATCGATTCACTATTTTAGTTAAAATGGAGATTGTTATAAAATAAATTGCAGTAATTTGTACAATTTTAAGCTGTTTGTTTATTGTTCTAAAATAATTGTGAAATATTTATTTGATAGTTTTAAATTTGTTTGTGCTTCATGTTTTCCTTTATTTATTGTTTAGCAATTTTTGTTTACTTTATTTTGCCACAAGTTGATTAAGTTATTAGAATTTTAATTTATTTCGGTTTGTTTGCAATTTTCGTTTTGTACATGTCATAAATTTGCCTGAAATTCCAAGCTTAGGCATATTAAAAATTGTTGCCTGAATTTTTCCGGTTGGGTGACCTTTTCAGCGCTCGACTTACGCCCGTATGGGGCTGGGTATCTCCACTCGGCACTTATCACACACATAATACACCTTTTCGCTCATATTTATGAGGCCCTCGACACTTTTTAGGCCCGCATCTCGGGCAACATAAATGTATAAAATTACGCCATAAAGCGCTTGCAAGTATGCAACGTTTTGTTGTAGACGCTTTTCCACAGTTTCTTTTCTCTCTCTCTCTTGAGTTTTTCTCGCTTTCTTCTTTTTAGCCGACACCATTAAAATGTCAATTATGATAAAGTTTTATTGTAACACCGCAACACATTAGAGCTTATCAGCGAGGGGCCAGGCAGGTCTGGGGCGGAACGAGGGGCGGGCACAGGGTTATGCAATAATAATAATAAACATTAAACGCCGTTACTTTTACCGTTACCCTTTTCAACGCCAGACACACTGCTTGGTCCCACTCTCGGCCCATTTCATGTTCAGTCTTTGCTCAGGCGTTGAAAGTCACACGCCCACTTTTCGGTCGATGTGAAGGGGCAGAACTCCAAACTAATTGAAAACGAAAGTGCTGGTGCCCCGAATTCAAACAGGTTGGCAGCCCTGGCCTGGACTCGTGCATAATTGAAGGGTGGCCACCCTTGTCGGAGAGTGCTTACTTCAGATTTTCTAGGTAAACAATTTTGTTAGCCTGATAAATTGTAGTTTACCCCGCCCACTGCCCACCTCGGAAAAGGGGTTGACAAATCGTGCTGGAAATCAATTTGGTCGGGCCGGAAAGTCGACTAGGAAAAAGGTCAACTGCCATTTGGCAAATGAAAAAGCGCTTGACGCAGACAAGAGAGACAGACAAACTGAGAAAACTGGCGCCCTGACACGCCCAGCAGTTGCCTCTTATCTATTGCTTGTCTGAAGGGAGAGCGGGCAGAGGAGGGAGAGGAGGCAGGGACTGGGACATTTTCGGTCTGCAGGCATTTCTCTGGGTCTGGCTCTGACTTCGAGTACTTTTGTGCGAATGTCAGTGAAATGTCAAAATAAAAGTAATGCTGATAAAAATTTTATAGCTTGTCAGAAATGCTTACGAAAAAAGCGAAAAAGCGCCACGGGGGGTTGTTTCTCATCTCATATCTTGCTTTTTGCTCTCCCCTTCTCCTCTCTACACTCCCCTCATGCTTTATCAAATGTCGCGACTTGAGTACTTTAGTTTATTGGAATTTGCATGCGGCACATCGACAACATAACAGACCCCAAGACAGGTGGCAAAGTGTAGTCGCGACTTAACACAAAACAAATATATGTTAAATCGAACGATAGAGACAGCTTCACAGAGAGAGAGAGAGAAAAAGGGAGAGACAGAGAGAGAGCGTGTGGAACAGCGCGATAGGTACTTTGTCAGACAACAGTTAAAAAAGGTCGATGCATGTTTTATCTCTCAGTTTCCAGTTGCTTTAAGCGGCTTTTCATGGCTTTACAGCATTCGATTCTGCAACTTTTAAGGAGCATTCAGGTGTGTTTAACAACACAAGACAACAAAGTGTAAAAGAAGAAAGCATTAAAGTTAAAAGCAACATGGCTAAACGACTAAACGCGTAAAATACTCGATGAATAAGACAGCAACCTTTCTAAATTTTAAAACAAATGAACAGCAAAATCTATAAAAGGTGATCAGATTAAAAGTAAAAAGAATTCATTGAGAGTAATATAGCATTCGATAAGTTATCGAAATAGAGCAAGACACCGTTACTAACTAAGGAGTCATATAAATTAATCAGTTTCGTTTGAATAAAAAATGCAATGTTTTCATTTAAACTTCGAGTTATCAAGAAGTTTTGTTACTCAACTTGAGCAATATATTCCAAATTAAAAGTGTTACTCATCAGGTTTTTACTTTTGCTTTTATGTAGCACAGTGTAATCGATAAGCTTAGTGGGAAACCCATGACAACCTGTTGGGCCTAAGCCAAAAATTGCTTTGATAAGTTCTTTCGAAACCATTCGAAACCATCCCTGGGTACATTTGCCCCACTCCGAGCTCATTAAATTTGATTATATTATCGACTTTTATCGCATTTGACCAAACGGGCACAGCAGCTCTTCCCATTCTGCGTACTGCCAATTTGATTTGGCCCCACCCACCCATGCTCCCTCCCCCATTCTCTCATCAAAATCAACGTCAAAGAAAAATCTCCGACGATTGACATTTGAAAGAGATGTCAAAACAATCTCTGGCACCTTTAGCTCGCTGACTTTGATTTCATTACAAGACTTCGCAATGGGTGTATGTGGATGCTTGTGGGTGTTAGTGTGTGTTAGTATGGGTGTGTGCCGAGGGGGAATTGCTTGATTGGCAACGTGTTGATGTGCGCAATCAACTGAGTTGTCATGTGTTTCGTCCAGTTCAGGGACGATTTGTCTTAGCCCCCATCGAACCCCAAGCCAAAGACTCAATCGAAGTCTCTATGTGACATAATTTGTGCGGCATCATTGCTATAAAAACGCCATAAAGCGTTGCTTGAATTGAATGTAAACCATCTGATGGAGTCGCTATAAACTATTTAGAGTCTCATTTGACAGAATTAGATCCAAGGATAATAAGTTTACGATAGCAAATAAATGGGCAGTTTACTTATTCGAGACTGTAATAAAAGTTAAATAAGAAAGTGGAGGAATTCTTTACAGCTTAACTTCTCATACGCGTCTATCGGTTATCTTTAGATTTCTAACTCTATGTTAATGAGTAGATATCGGTTGTTTTCGCTCTATATTTATAATTCCCAACAGCAAATTTTGCCTAAAAGTGTGTTAGAAGTTTAGAAAGTTTCTGGAACCCGACACTTGAGTGGGAGCTAATTGTTATTGTAACTGGGTGTATCAAAAATTAATATACTATATAGTGTATATAGTATATATACATACATATCGTGTATATATACTACAGTATATATAGTATTTCATTATACATACTCGTACATATATTCGCTTTCATTAGCCCTAACTGCCCATATCACTTTGTCGTTTCTTTTATGCCTCAACAAGACAAGCCAACCCCCTCTTTATCAGCATAAAAGCCCATAAACTAGCGACCAATTTTCCACAATAACCCCCCATGTTGTCTTTCTGTCTCCGTCTCTCTCTCCCGCTCTCTTTGTCCCTCCGTCTGGCCACTTTTACGTAGGTGTGTCAAGTGAATGAAATAGACAAATTTATTGTGGCAATTCCGACGCCCACTTGGGCCACTCGCCAAGTGTTGAAAGGCCTACGGCAACTAAGGCCACATGCGTTGTTCCATTCCATTTCGTATCGTTCCATTCTGTTTCCATTTCATTGTCATTAATTGATAACAATTTCTGTCACAATTAATGGCGACAATACGATTCGCCTCGTTTCTTTCATATTGTGCTCGAAAGCGTGAGGAAAACTGCGAAACAAAATCTCAATAAATAATCATAAATATTGAGGGCATGAGGGAAGTACGAACAAAAACCGATATTGTTATTTATATTTAGAAAATGCCACTGATAAACAAAAACGGAGCCACGTCGTCTGTCAACTGTCACATAAATAAATTATATTTATTTTGTAGTAGGCAAAAACTTTGCCAGGCATTGCTTCCTGTCCCCATGGCAGCTGAAAGGAAGGCAAGCGGGTCTGGTTTGTCGCATTTAATAATGACAACTCATCAAAAATGTATATGACCCACTTGCGGCGCCTTCCCTCCCTCCTCATCAGCCTGCAGAAGATGCCAAAAAACAACAAAAAAAAAAGGAAAAACACCACAACGAACCCAAAAATGATCTCCCATTCCAAAGTGAAGAAAGTTGAGGAAACTTTTTCATTGCAGCTCGTATCAGTGTGTGTGTGTGTGTGCGTGTAGACTTGGTATCAAGTGCCGTTGGCGTTTTATGGCAATTGGATCGTCCTCGCCGGGGAATGGGAATGAGGGCTGGGGACCAGCTGAGGCTAAGTGCTCGAATTAGTTGCGCAGCGTGCGGGGCAGGCGACAAAAGTGTCGGTAATTGAGAGCAGCAGGCCATGGCACAATGACAAAAGTGAGTGAAACACCAACAGCAAACATAAAGGCCCATAAGGTGTAGGTGTGTTTGATTGAAAGTTTACTTGACGGAACTGTCATGTGACTTGGTTTTATTTGGGCTGTTGTTTCAGAGTTAAGATAGCTTAGAATTTGATCAAGAAAACTGGCAGGCAAAAAAAAATAGGAATAAATAAATTTATTTGACATGTCTGCAAAAAGTTCTTGTAAACTTCCATCGGTAAGTTTTGTTTTCTTTATGATTGATTAAATAATAAAATAATAAAATAATAAAATAATAAAATAATAAAATAATAAAATAATAAAATAATAAAATAATAAAATAATAAAATAATAAAATAAAATAATAAAATAATAAAATAATAAAATAATAAAATAATAAAATAATAAGAAGTATAAGTAACAGCTGATAACTGACAGAAGGAATGCAATTACAGGTCACAAGCTGTTGATAAAATTTTCAACATATAAAAAATCCCTTACTTTTGGGCAAACCAATAATTAGTGTATCCTCAAATCTATTTATTTTTATTCACTACTTTTCTTTGAAATATATGTGTATGTCATATAAAGTATATGTTTCTTCTTAACAGAATCCCTGGTAAATACTCTTAGGCTTAATTTAAAAGTTTCTGTTTTCCTGAAATTCTTATCAACACTCTGTAATTATTCTATACTTCCAAAGCTATTCCTTGATGTCTTTTTGAAATCTCTTCACTTAGTTTCTCATTGCTTTTTTATTTAAACCCCTAATTTTTATAGGCCTCTAAGTAAATGAAAGTAATGTTTCTTATTTATAACAAACTGAGCTTCAATCTAGTTTTATATTTTTAGATTTACAGCTTCATCTTCACCTAATAATGTCAAATTTTTATTAAATGTTTCTCTACTTTATATTGTAATCGTTTTAAATCTGTCTTCATTTTTATTTTTGTAAAGGGTTTTCTTGATTACATTTCCAACAACATTCAATCAGTTTCCAATTGTTTTTACACTTTTTCAACGTACGTAACTTTTATGCCTATATCTTTTCTACTGTAATGTGAAGCGTTGCCCTGCTTTTTAATGAGTCACCTCTTCTACCTCCTTTCTTCCCTCACCCACTCTACCCCTCTCGCACTGCTATTACCACTTGAATGAAGTCATTTGACCGAGTTACTGCATCCTCTGCCTGTTGCGGCATTAAGCTAATTGCCCAACGCATCAGTTGCCTGACTAATTTTGCATAAAATCTGCACAGCAAAACGGAAAAGCTGAAGGGAAAACGCGTGGAAAAAAGCCTCGAACAGTTTGACCGGTTGACCAGTTGACCGGTTGACCGAAGGACAGTGCCAAATGCCCATTGAGGCTGACCGCAGCACACACACACAAATACACAGACTAAAGTCAATGGCTACACGGGCAATTGAGCACAGCTGTTGCCACGTACGTGTGTGTGTGTGTGTGCGTGGGTGAGGTTGTATTGATGGCACTTCAGGCAAAAATATTGAACAATTACCAAGCACAAAAGCAAAGTTCCAAATCGATAAAGCAGCCCCAAAAATAGCACCTAGAGTAGAAAGGGAAAGCGAAAAAGGAACCTGGCTGAGCACAATCCAAATTCAATTTGTGCCCCCAAAGAAAATGGCGAAAATTGACACTGAAATGCGACGTTTGTCAAGGCAGCCAAGCATTAAATTTCCAATAAAAAAAGGGACAACAACGAAAGGTTTGCAAAGGTTTCTCCCTCTCTCTCTTGTTTTTTCCTTGTTTCGCCATTTTTAATTATGTTTTCAATTAATTATGCGGCAACACATTTTCGGGGCAAAGTTTTCTGGGCCTTCTTTTTGAATTTTCACTTTGTTTTTACGCGTTTATTTAATTACCGCTAAGAGGCGCCAACAAATCAGCAAAGAAAGGCGGGCGTCGCCGGATTTGCCTACCCCCTTCCCCGCCCCCCTCCTGCACACGCCTCGTTCGACGAGCTTATTATTATGCCGCACGAATGGCAGCCAGTTAACAGCTGTTAACGGCATTGCGTGCCCAGGGTAGAGCAAGTATCGTGAGTCACCTGCAATTGACGGGTGTGCAACCCCTTCTTTGTGCAGGCATTACGCATACGCAACGTGCGCCGCATGAATGTTAAAGGCCAAAGCAGCTGCTCGAGTTGAGTTTGGAAGTCGGAAACAATCAAAGTTTGCCACAGGCAGCAGAAAAACAACAAACGGAACTCAGTTAAACGTCTTACGTGTGCAGAATGCGAGACTTGAGATACCCTGGGATTGGCACAAACAAGAACAAAAGGCTTAACACTTTCTATTCGATTCAATAATCTTTGTAAAAAATATTTCTGCAGTTTTATATATATGTGAAATATTTTTATTTATCAAGCAGCCCCTTTTTATAGGGTATTTCACTGTGTTTTGCCTTTCGGCTTCACCTGCAAATTGAAAGCCTTTCGGCTGTATCAAAAACACACAACGGGATAAAAGCTTTAATGGCCAAAACGAAAGAAAGCACAAAAAGAAAACGAAAAGAAAACACCCTCAGCTAATGGCTTCATTTGTAGCAAAGGACGGGGGAGGGTGCTGAGGCAGTTGGGGGCACCTCGAAGGAAGTTGAATGTGGGGAAAAAGGGTTTGGGTCCTCGTAAATTGCCACATTATGCGGGCAATGTGAAAAAATCATAAATAATTAGAGCTTTGCGCCTAAGTGAGATTTGTTGTACGTGTCTTAATGGCAGCAACAGAATTAGCTCTGACCTTGGAGCCATAAGGACGATAGCTATAAAGAAGATATAAACTAGTCAACTTGCATGAGGAAGAAATCATTTATAGAGCATTACGAATGTCATAAAGAGCTTTACACTTGAATTCATTACTCAGCGCATTCTACGAATTTTTATACACATCATGCACAGCACATTTTAAATAACTTAAATTTCTGCGGAATCTACTATGAGTATTTTATTTTTAAAAATTTTATTTGATTTTATAAGCGCTTTTCATGTTAAACTTTCTGAATTTGAAACTCATGTTTGACTTTTAATGGCTTCATAAATTAATTGAAACTGTTGTCACTTTGTTCACTTCCTTTTTTATAATTTTCGTATGAAAAAAGCTATTAACAATTTTCACAATAGTTAATTTTTTTGCCATATTGAGCACTGACTTTGGTCAAGAGACTTTCAGCCATTCCACACACTGTTTTACCGCATGATTAAAATTGAATTTAATGAACGCTGTTTTCATTTAGCGTATTTCGAGTGATTTATTACGGACCGCAAATGTCGTTTATCTGCGCATAAATCTCATTTCATAATTTTGTATGCACTATACACACACACAAACGCGCTATTTAAAGTGCTGACAGGGAATAGGGGGAGTCAATGTTGGGAGTGGGGGCCGAAAACTCCCACAACATTTTCAATTTTTTTGTTGGGTATTTACACTTAATTAACTGCACTTTTTGAAGCACATAAATTCCACTTGATTAAACCATTTGCTGCACTACAATTTCTTCTTTAGATAACAACAAAACATCAGGCAGCACACCACACACACACACGTACGTGAGTGTTTACACGCACGCACACCCTGCAATTAATTCATTAAAAAGCAATGCCAACGACCACGCGTATTTCAATGAACCGCTACGAAGAGAAGGGGAAGGCAGGGGGGCAGCCTGAACGGGTGCAATGCAGGGCACGCTTTTCTATTTTCTCGTATTTTTCACTGCACAATTTTCCGACATTTTCACTCGACGCGCGTGCGATCGCCAACAGACTGAGCACAGTGAGAGAGAACGCGCCGCGAGCAACGCAGAGCGAAATCTCCTCCAGACTTTGTTCGGAATCTATTTTTGGTTAAAATGCTTGGCAACATTTTCGATACGCTGCGGCAACATTTTCGAAAATGCAGTCGAAAATAATTCGATGCTTTCTCTGAGATTTCATTGTAATTCTGTTAATTCTGTTAAAACGGAAATGGATTCACGTACAGAAACTTAAAACACTTGCCCGACTCAAATCCCAAATCTCTCCACTCAATTCGTGATTTTCAATTACCCAAACCCCAAAGTACAGAAATCCAACTGTACCATATTCTCTTCGTGGCATTTCGAGGTACACGAAAAATATTTAAATTACAAAATAAACAATTAGATTTTCGAAAGGGGAGCTCATGCAACGTAGTCGCCGTCGCCGTCGTCTGCCAGATGCCAACGGCAGCAAGTGCCTCGGAACAATAAAAGGAAAGTCATGAAGAAAGCATTAACATTACGGAACAACAACTAGAACAACAACAACAACAACAATCACAAACAGGAGAAGAAAGAACAATGCATAGTTGTAAAAAGAAAATGTTCTTCATATGCTTGGGGTATGTACAGAGGGTGGTTGCATGCCTGCTTGCTTGCTTGGGTGGGTGGCATGTGGCACGTCTGGTCTAGTTTGAGAAAGCAGCGTTTACAATGGGCAGCAGCTCAGCTAAATGTAAATGAAATACAATCTCGAACGACGTGAAAAGTTTTCAGTTTCAGTTCTCATTGTACTTGCAATGCAAATAAGTGGAGAGTCGAAACTCATTTGGATTTTCAAAAAAAAAAACCAAAGGAGGAACAACAAGTGAAAGTCGAGAATAGTACAGCAAGTACTATAGATGCCCTGTAAAAAGTTTTATTGAGCACAGTACTGTGTGATTAACCTCAATGTTTTTCGAGACCTTTCATATGTAAATAGTAAAGTAAAAGAATGAACAAATAATATTTATATGTAGGCCAAGAAATTAACAGCTCTTTACGATTATTTAATTGTCTTCTAAAGTTAAAGTTACTTGCTGAAATCCGTTTTCAACCCTTGTATTCCATATAAAATACATTTCATCTAAATATGAGTAAAGTTCCCTTAATGAGAAATGATTGATCATAATATTGTGTGCTTAACCTCAATGTTCTTTAAGAACTTTCAGAACACAGAACAGTTTAGGTAAGACCAAAATTATTGAAGTAACATATGAGTAAAGGGATTAACAGGTCTTTATGATTATTTATTTGATTATTTAGTTAGTTCTTTTCTATATTTCTTATATATTTCAAGTTAATATTTATATATATTGTTCTTTCCCAATATAAGTATAAAATCAGCACATTGTGCACTGTACTTGACCTCAACTGTTGTTGGATAGTTTTTAGAGCACAGAAGCAGAATTAAAAGATTCTATATATTAAATAAATAATATTCAACATTTAAGGTGATAGATCTAGAATCCTTTATGATTACTTATTATTTATCCGTAAACTTTAAGAAAACCCCAGAAAATCTCTTTTTCCATCCCTCTGCGTTTATATAATAACTTAGCAGTTTGAAATGTAAAAATAAACAATATTTATTGCAGTAATAAAAGTAAATAATTAATAATAACTGATATTATCTTTTTAATATAAAAATCACCTGTTCTCATCACTATGTTCCGTTTAAATACCAACTAAATATACTCTGTGCATCTATGCAGAAATTATTTTATACTCAGGTTTACCTTAACTCTGACAAGCTGCTTTGTCCATCAGTTAATAAACGTAAACTATATATTTAATACAGGGACAAGTGATGGCTTACAAGCAAACACACTTCAAGCACACAAAACAATCTCCAAACAATATCACTAACTTATTCCACCCACTCCACACGCAGCCAGCTGCATCCTTGCCACATTCTACCTGCAACACTTTAAACAGTTTTAAAGCAACTGACAGTGGACAGTTGTGTTCAATGTCCGCTCTCTCTTTCCCCCTCCCCTTGCTGTGTGAAGTCAACTGTCAAGCCAGTGTAAAATTAGCGTTGTAACCGTTAGAAGTAAATATATATGGTATATATATATAAAAGGAACAAAGTAAACTGTGCATAGAGTAAACCACGTGCAGCAATTTACAGAGCAGCATGCAAACTCATCGAGAAGCAGAGCAACAGTGCTGGCACAAATATTGAGCATGCTTTGTTGGGGAGTGAGCTCGTTGCACTGGCGTAGTAAGTTAGGGGAGTTTGTTATTTCAATTGAATGTTTGGTACATTTTTAACTGTTATTTTTTAGTATTTTAATGGCTATTAATTATATACTTTAATATATATAATATAATAAAATACTTTAATGATATTAATTTCTCTTATTTGTTAAATGAATTTGAATTTTTTTTTCAATTTTGTCTACTATAAATTAGTAGTTTAAATGTTTTATTATTATAATTAGAATTTATTTATATCAAAATGAAAAGTATTTTTATTTTTTTTACTATTTAGTATTTATTATGTGCGTTAAAACACCAACATATTTTTTATTTAACTCAACTGTACAATAAGTAGAGTATTAAGGATGATTTTGTTATGTATATTATGATATTTATTTAAATCAACTGAATAGTATTTCAAAAGTTTGCTAAAAATTGTTTTTGTATTAATTAGTATTTATTATGTTTGTTTGATATACTAGTTGAAGGCTTTTTATGTTTAGATCGACTTTGTAAATAGTATTCATCTTAATTACTTGATGTTTATTTTGGTATATATAATAATTATTATGTATGTTGAAGTCAGTTTTATTTTGGTATATATGCGTTATTTGGTATTTATATGGAAATTCAGAAAGCATTAATTATGTATATGTATTTTATTTAATGTTTTTACTCATTTATTCTATTTGTGTCTCCTCAGCCCTTTAGACAGTACCTAGAAACGAAGCCAAGTCAAGATAATTATCGCTCTACGTAGTAATCATTTCTACCGGCTTGGTTACCCACCTGAACCCACCCCCAAGTTGCTGGAACTCTTATTCCAACTGCGGTGAGTTCAAAGGTTACTAAGGATATTACCTTTTTGTGACAGCCCAACAACTTGAACAAGAAACGTCCATCTGGCAGGGATGTCGAGAGGAGTCAGCCTGCCTGCAACCCCCTTTGGGCTGCGCCACTGCAGGCAGACGACGCATTTACTCTATCTAAATATATGCAGCATGCTTCACAACATCGAAACGGGTGCTATGCCAACAACAACAGCAAGAAGAAGCAACAACTACAGCAACAACAACTGCAACTGGGGTATATCAGGAGCTAGTCAGTTGTGCTGCTGCCGTTTTATGCTATTGCCACACGCTATTTTTATAAACAATTTCGCCAGTTGACAAGCGACGGCGTCAAGCAATCCTCCATCCCCCCCTCACCTGCGTGCCTCCCCTCGCAGCAGGGCGACATGGCAACTAAGTGGCCTGGATGTCAATGTGGATGCGATGTGGACTGCGGCGTTGAAGTTGCAAGTAGTGCTAGGTCTGGGTCGAGGTCTGAGCGCGGGCGTTAGTTCTTTTTATTCTTACAGAAAATTGCAAATTGCAGTTGCAGTTGCTGTTGTTGTTGTCGCTGCGTTGACCTGATGAAGACTAATTGCAGTTAATGTGGCGTGAAAGCAGCGCCATCTATTGCACACAACTGCAAACTGCGTTTGCTTATGAAAGATAATTGAGTATTAATCCCCCACTACGTCTCCTTCTTCCCCTAGTTCCCGCGCAACTACACCAATTGACACTCAAAACTCACAAGACAGACATAAACAAAACTCAGGCCTGGCCAAGTAGATGCTTAATTAAGTAAACTACTCATGTTAATTAACGCAAAAGACAAACAAAATAATGTCTGAGTGGAATACGAAGAGAGCCCCAATATGTCGAAAGGGGGCAAACGGGGCTATTTATAGGACACTTGAGAAATGAATTTCTAAATAAACACACACGCGCCTCAGCCGAATTAGAAGTCAACAAACTTGGCAACTACACGCAAACTGTGGGAAACCAATAACTTATTAAACCCAACGCGGGAAGCAAAGGAAATAGGAACTATAATTTGATTATTTTTGAATCCTCTGGCAGATTTTGTATATCCTAATGAATTTGCATTGAAAAAGGGAAGTCAATCAAAGAAATGCAATAAAGTGTTTGAGGGGCAAAACAAATGAGAAACCCTTCAAAAGAAGATTTTACAAAAGTCTGTCCATGGCAACTAACAATGGGGTTGGAAACACTTCGAAAGATTCTATTTAAATATCGACAATTTAAATTAATTTTAATCTCTCTTTTTTCCTCTTTATTTATAATTTTATAAATATGGTATATCTGTAAACATAAGGAAGCATCGGCAAAAATTGAATAAAAGTCTGCCGATAGAGACATCGATTTTGACTGATTTTTTTATGTCAACGGTTAATTGGGTTACAATATTCAATAATATAAAGGGAAACATTTAGCAAGATTCTCATTTAATATTGTCAAATTAAATTTATTGTAATCTCTTCATTTTTCTCTCTCTCGCTGTATGCATACTCTACTACTCTACATACTCTACTATATTTCTAAATATAAGGAACCTTTAACAAAAATTGAGGAAAAGTCTGTTGATGAATTTAATATATCGTGTTCTTCATGTGATGAGGGTTCAATAAAGACTAACTCAATGTTACTCCATGAAAGGCGCTTACAAATATTTAGTGTGACTTATACTTATACAAATATGTATGCGCAAAGAAGAGTGCGTATAAGATTGCGTTGCTAATTAGCAATATGTATATTTCCCACATCTGTCAAAAGAGACATCGGTCTTTAATGATACGACATGAATGAATGAAAAGTACACCATATGGCAACATCTAATAAGGATATACTCGAAACTTTAAGAAGACTTTTAGCATATGAATGATTTTATCTATCATACATTTCTTATAATTCAATTTTATTTACTCTTTCTTTATCTTTATTTATTTTATGTATATGTATGTACTTATTTCTGAACATAAAGTACAACTTAAGGAACCTTCAGAAACAGTTTTTTATAAAAACATCAGTCGTTTCACATTAAATGGCAACAATTAATAGGGTTTTGTTCAATTTAATACAAGAACTTTCCATCACATCGATAAGTTGTCGATTTCATCTTTATGTATTTCCCTGTATGATATTCTTCTTTTATCACTATAAATCTCAGGCATATATCAACTCTATGCACTGGAACATGTAAAACATTCCTGTATTTATTTAAAAACTTACTTTATTTTCATATATTTTCCCCCGTGAGATCCAATTAAAACCTTGAACTTATCGAGATGCCGCCTGTCGCAGCGCACTGGGTATTCCCCAGCGACATTCTCGGGGCGTGAGTCGTGAGTCGGGAGGCGTGTTCTTGCCGTGTTCGCCCATTCCCTCCAGTTTTGTCAAGTGTGCCCTGCGCTTTGCTATTTTTATGTGTATTTATAAACAAAATCATATAAGGCCAGGCACATGTGCGACGTGGCACAGAGCACTCAACTAGGCGTGTCTCTTACTGCCTCCCTCGGCCCCCCCCCCGCTCACGTGTCGCAACTTTGACAAAATAAATTGCGTCAAGTTCAACGCCGCCAAATGTCGAAGATATAATGGGGAACTTGCAACTGACGCTGCCACTAAAAATAAATTATAAAAAAAAGAGAAGAGAAGCAGAGAAAATGTCAACGTGCCTCATAATTAATTGCGAAAAAGTGTAGGCACGCTTAGGGTAAAGGGAGCATAGAACAAACTCTGGATAACTTCAGTGACTGATCACATGCGGAAGGAAGCAGGAAAAATGCCATGACATGTGCGGGCACGCACAGAAAGAGAGAAGAATGAGAAGGAGGGAGGAAGTGTCATATAATTTACAGTCTCTCGTTAGGAGTTATTATAATTTCATAAGTTATGCGATGAAAAGCGGAAAGGGTTGATTAATCTCTGGAAATTAGTTATTATGGGAAGTTCCTTCTAAGTTTTTCTTCGGCGCCCTTCTAAAATTTAAACTTGGCAATCCTTTTATGACACCAACTTGATGTGCCATTGTCTCTGGCAGAGCTACAAATCACGTGCTTATTAAACCGTTCCCAGAACATCAATAAAACCAAACGACGCTGACAAGGACGCTGAGTGCGCTATGCGTTGCAAGAGAGTGAGCGAGACAGCAGCACAGCGCTCTTTTATCGTTTCGTTAGCAACATTGTTGCACTGCTCAAGAGACTTGCGGCATGCGTGTTGACAGTTTGTCGCTAGGGCTTTGGCTGCAGCTGATTTACTCGCTAAAATACCCTGCAGATATCGAATGGGGTATGCTCGGCTAGTATAAGTATGGGAAAACTTTCACACCTTCTTACATTGGTTGATTTATTCACTTGAATTACCTGTAGAAGAGAATGATTATGATCGATGGAACTATTTATGGAATCGATGATTTTAAGTGGAACTGATGATTTAGAAATATTAAATATTTTCGATAAAGCACGTATCTCTTTCGATATATTTACTTCGCAGTTTTGATACCTACAAGCTAATTTAATTTATAAATTTAAAATATTGTTTAATTTCATATTATGTTTCGATAGAATATTAAATAACTATAAAAGAAATCGATAACTATCACTATCGATGTATTAATATAATTGTCCTCCTTCTAGGAAATGTCTACACTCTGTTTTAATCAAATATAAGCAAATGCTTTACATTGTCTTAAATGAGTCTTCTTATGCATACTTTCCCTGTGATTTAAAGTCCCTTTACCAATATCCTTCCACATCGAGCACCTCCAAAGCACGCTTTACAGGGTATACTCCTGCATAGTTGTGGAATTTCTCATGTTATTTTTTTATGCCACTGGCGCTGTATTTTTAAACTTTTATGCATTCCTCTTCTCGAACTTGCAACCACGTTGCGCCATGTCACATAATTATGAGCAACGTGCTGCAGCATGTCTCCCTCCTCGTTGCCAGCGCCCTCACTCCCGTCTGGCATCATTATTAAAGCCTTTATGCGTGAGCATACAGAAGAAATATGTTGCCAGTATTTTTGTTGTTTTACGATGCGCTAAGTAGGGTAGCATGTAGTCAGTGTGTGTCAGTGAGTGTGTGTGTGTGTCTGTCTGTCTGGTCATAAAGTCAATTAAATATGTATAAATTTAATGAGTGCCAGAGCAGAGCTTAATGAGTGCAGGACAAGACAAACAGGTAGACGAGAACGGATAAATATATACACAGTATATATATGTATATGTAGCATACGATAAGGCGCCGCCATAAAATGTTAATCAACTTACGGGATTAAGTATATAAAATGTACAGTGCCAAGGTATTGATTAAACAGTCAAATTGAGCTGCAGGCGCTGCCACATTGTCAGCCAGAGATGCTTTATATTTTTATTATTCAAGTAGATATCGCATAATAATACTGACAATTGATAAGTTGCTTAATTTTCACGTTGGAAATTTGCTTCAATTACGGTGCGTGCTGCGCATTCCAAGAACGTTAAGCTACTTACGACCTCAGCACCCCAGCACTCCCAATGGCAATGGCAACGGGCCCACTCAATACAAGTTCAATGGGAAACGTCTCGAAATCGGCTTACCTGCAATGAGAAGAGATAAATGAGGCAAAAGATAAGACACACTCACAAATATGATTAGGCAGGTAAATGCGAGAGCTAATTAGCAGCTAATTTAAATAAATGAAGAAGAAGAGGAAGCTAATTAGCTAACTAACTTAAGAGAACTTCTTGTAAAGTCCGTCGAAATATGTTTAAGGAATTCTCTAAGGCGAAATCTTTGCTTCTAAAAAGAGGTTAAGCTGCGCCCAGCTGGCAGCTATTTGAACCCCTCGGGGGAGGGCCACACGAGGGGTTAGGGCACAAAAGGCCTTGCCCTGTCACCGAGCATCCTGCGTAATACCCTAATATCCGTTCTGCTCGTTATCCTTTTGCATTGTGACATGTGTAAGTGCCTGTCAAGCGGCTCACAATGATATTTTTCCGTTTTACTGTCCACTTTCTTGTCGTCTCCCTCTCCCTCTACTTCTCCTCCTTCGTCGTTGTCGTGTGTGGCACCTTCTGCTTTTGCTTGTACACGTCTTTTGTGTTGTCCTTTTCTGCGTGCTTCCTTTGGTTCGTCTTGATTTTATTTACATTTCTAGCATTTTTTGCAGGCCTTTATGCTAATATTTTCGGGCCATGTGTGTGTGTGTGTGTCCGCCGGGCATGTTTGTTTGTCCTCTGTGCTTGGCTACCCACTGCAGAGCCCTACCCGAAATACCTGCTAAGACCCCGATCCATTTGACCATTTTACAACTGTCTGTCCAGCTTTAAGTCCACTTTAAGAGGACTTACAACAAATTGTCGAATGTCGAGCCAACTAATCCTTGTTTATAGTGGACGGAATACTTCAAGCCCATAATCGAATGCAAATCCTTGCATACTTTCGGGCTGCTTGGCAAATCTCAAGTGTGTTAAGTATTTATAAATTAGCTCAGACCGACAATGCTCAACTAATCCCAGCAAATTTCACTTGATTTTAGCATGCAACGCAATTGGCAGCATTGTTGCACTTACACTGCGAGAAAAAGGTGGCCATAAACTTTGTGAAGTGTGAGGAACAGTTTAAAAATGTTATTAACATAATAATATTTTGGAATCGGTTTAATTCTCTTGCCAGTGCGCTTTAAAAAATATTCAACTTATAAATTGAAGGACTTGGAAAAAGATTTCTACAATATTATTGATTATATTAAATATTTATTAAATCTTTATTGTATATACAAATTGTGTACAGTGTATGTATAGTTGTATTGTTGATGGTGAAATAATTATTTTGATATTTTACATTTTTTTCTATTCTTTATTTTTAGTATATCACATGGCCTTTCTCTCAGTGGATTTGCATTCAATTTAAGCGAAATGCGAAAAACTCATAGATGAAATCATCTTTGAGTCTGGTTAGTCCTAGCTGGCTTAACTCTCTGCACTGTACAATACATTGTTCTCCCTCTGGGAAACCAGTTAATGGTTGGGGCAACCCTGTTCGGTCTGTGCTAAGTCTCGATAGGGTTGCATAAACAAAAGTTTCTCATTAAAATGAAACTTTGTTGCATTATAAACTTCTTTGGTTGCCGTTGTTGTTGTTATTGTTGTGTGTATGTGTAGTTGTTTGTGTGGTCGCCACTCACACACACACATACAAACACACGCACACCTACACACATGTCTGTCTGCCCGTGTGGCACCCAGTGGAGTTGCGAGTGGTCTTAAACTGATAATTGGATTTAATTTTTGAGTAGCCCCTGCAGCACTCCGAATTCAGTAGTTAGCTCTCAAATGCCCATTAGAGCGAGAGCTAATAGTCACACCTACTGCGAGAGAGAGGGAGAGAGTGAAAGAGGAAGAGAAGGAGAGAGAGAGAGAGAGAGAGAGAAAGGGAGCAACAGCAGCCAAGGGACAGTGGATAGACGAGTTTCGCTTTTGGCATCTCTTCGCTGTGAAAATTTTGACATGTGCTTGTTATAACAATGACACCCTCCCTCTTACCCCTGCCCCTCTTACCCAACGGGAGTCGAGGGGCTTAGGGGTTAGCCATGGGCGAAAGGCGATGTGTGTGTGTCGCATAAATATTCATTTTCTTGACTTTTATGTCGTGCCAAAGGGGTGGCCCCACGACGACTACATCAAATGCGTGTTATATAACCCCCTCCCCCTCCTCCTCACTGAGGCTAATTTTTAATTTTTATGGTTCACATGCTTTGGGTCCTTCAGCTGGAGCTCGTAAAATGAATAATTGCCACTTTTTGGCTCCAGTAGCTTTGCCGGGGCTAATAAAGCGACGCCAACAGCAACGTTCACGGCGACGCCAACGGCGACTGCGACGCCATCGCCAACGGCAACAGCGACGGCGCCCTTCAACAACAACAAATGGAGATTAATTTTATTATAATGTTCGCAACGGCAAAACGGGATTTTGTGGGCGTGCTCGTCATGCGAGTGCAACAAAAGTGGATTTTGCCCAGCGTCCCCAACAGTCGCGTCCCCTTTCCACGCAGCCCTTGCCTCATTGGTTGGGGCTCCAAATTAATTTGGGGACACGTTCAGGGCGGGCATGGAATACAATTCTGTTTGACCAGCATAAGTGAGAGTGTGTGTATGTGGGTGAGTGTGTGTGTAGGTCTACGCGCATGTGAGTGTATACTTGATTACTTTGAATGGCTGCGAGTGCTCGTTTTTCTCCATCACAAGGCATAAAAGAGACTCTGCATACTCGACTAATCAAGTGGCGATGGACTCGACATTAAACGGTCAGAGATTGGGTGCTTAAGCACTTATGTATGTATACTTTTTATTGGCGGGCTGAAGTGGGTTTTGTGTATATGAGTAAGGTAAATGTTGTGTCCTTATAAATAAAAAAAAAATTTTATAATTTTCGAAAGAGATGTGAGACTGATAAGAGACTGTCTTTAGAAACAGTATGAAATTTGAAGATATTAGGAATAATATGTTTAAATCATAGGAATGACATTTTAATAACATGGTTATAACATTTTAATAACAAAAAATATTTTACTTGCAGAAAATAAATTAGAAATAACATTTTACTAGCAAATAAAAGCATAGCAATAATATTTTATTAGCTTTTAACTAATAACAAAAGAATAATAAATGAAAACATGGAAAATACATTTGCCTAGGATATCATAACATACGAATAACTATTTTAAAAACCAAGGAATAACATTTAACAACATAAGGCTAGCAATTAACTAACAAACTATAACATAGCAATAACATTTAACAAGCAATAAATAAAATACGAATAACAAATACGAGGGTCGTTTGATAAGTCCGTGACTTTTTGAATAAAATATATTTTTTCGTCAAAGAAGCGTTTTATTTCTCAACATAATCTCCTTTTAGCTCTATACATTTAGTCCAGCGTTTTTCAATTTTTTTATTCCTTCCAAATAATAGGTTTTCTCAAGGCCCTCAAAATAGTCGTTTGTTTCTGTGATGACCTCTTCATTTGACCCGAATCTCTTACCGCCGAGCCATTTCTTCATGTTTGGAAACAAAAAATACAGGGGGCTAAATCTGGAGAATATGCTGGATGGGGTAGCAGTTCGTAGCCCAATTTATGAAATTTTGCCATGCTGACTCACACGTGTGCCCCGTGCATTGTCCTGATGGAACAGCCTTTTTTCGCCAAATGCGGTCGTTTCTGCTTCAAATCAATATCGAATCTGTCCAAAAGCTCTGAATAATATTCGCCGGTGATCGTTTTACCCTTTTCAAGGTAATCGATGTGAATGATACCTTGTGCATCCCAAAAACTGTGGCCATGACCTTGTTGGCCGACAGACCCACCTTGGCCTTCTTTGGTGCACGTTCACCCGGAGAAACCCACTGTCTTGATTGTTCTTTGGTCTCTGGTGTGGTGTGGTGGATCCATGTTTCGTCTACGGTAACGAAACGGCGCAAAATTCATTTGGATTGCGGTTGAACATCGCCAAACACTCCTTTGAAATGGTCACACGGTTGCGCTTATGGTCGTGTGTGGCAATCGCGGCACCCATCGCGCGGAGCTTTTCATGTCCAAATATTCATGTAAAATGTGATGTACCCGTTCAGTTGAGATGCCTACAGCCTCAGCTACCTCACGCACTTTCATTCTCCGATCATCCAATATCATTCCATGGATTTTGTCGACGATTTCTGGCATGACGACCTCTTTTGGGCGACCTGAACGTTCGGTCACTTGTACTGGTACGACCACAACGGAACTCAGTAAACCATTTCTTAACCATTGAAATTGATGGTGCAGAGTCCCCATAATATTTATCAAGTCTTTCCTTGGTTTCGGTGATGGTTTTTACGCAAAAATAATGCTTATTAGCACACGAAATTCCTTTTTCCATTTTCGTTAAAATTCACGAGATCGTCTGCTTTCAATGCCTATAAAACGCAAACCAAAAACGCAGTTTAAATTTTACAGTAGCTGTTAATCGATAACTGCTGACGGAGGTGTTGTTTTGAGCAGGTGCGCGGCAAATACAAAAACTCACGGACTTATCAAACGACCCTCGTAATAACATAGAAATATTTAACTAGCTTAATTGTATAGGAATAACCTATGAATAACATATGAATAAAACTTTGTTAACACAGAATAACAGTTGGTTTGTAAATGATACGAATAGCATTTAACTAGCAAATAATAACATAGGAGTAACATTTTATTAACAACTAATAATATTGGAATCACAACTAATAACATAGAAATAGTTTAAATTGGCAAACAATAACAAAGGAATATAAAGGAAATATCATTTGATTTGCAATTAATAACATACCAAGAACATTTTACTACCAAATAATAACAATGGAGTAACATTTTCCAGGCAAAACGTTGGTCTGTCTTTTTCGTATCTTCCTATGATTTTTTTAAAGTGTTTCTATCTTTTCCTGAGCTTGTTCAGTGAAGAGCTGTTGGAAATGATGAAGCTTATCTCTTCTTATACTCATTATTGTTAAGAAATCAGCCAAGCTTCTTGACGCATATTCTCGTGCGTCTTGCAGTTATAGCACATGGATACTTTGTTTATTACAAAATTGTAGAGTGTCTAAAACCCCAGTGCACCCTACTGTTGCTGTTGTTTGCTTTTAAATAAGCCTTAAACACACAGCCTACTACGCACTACGCACTTGTTATTCGAAAATACATTTCAATATGTACGCCCCCGTCGTACGAGGCATAAATCCAGGCACTCCGAAACAATCATACGCCTGAGTCAACAGTTACGAGCTTAGAGAATCGGCTCAGTTGGGGAGCTGAAGCTGGAGCTGGAGCAGAATGATGTGGATGTGGATGTGGCCATGTCTGCCTGACAGGTTGGATAGCTGGGCGAGTGTTTTTTGTGCATAAATCACTTTCACTTGTTTACACAAATAGGCGCAGGCAGAAAAAGGAAGAAGCACTCTACGAAATTTTCAATTTTTTCGCTGGGCACACATTTTCTCTCAGAGCAGCAAAAAGGGAGTCAACCCAGGAGGGAAGGGGAGGGGGAGAGAGAGAGGCTGTTGGGTCAGCTGCAGCCCACACAAATATTGAAAGGAAATAATATCGTAACAACAGTTAAGCAAACATTGTACCCGGCCCGGCCTCGTCTGGGTCACGTTCTGGGGCTTAAGCCCGAGAAGAGAGAGAAAATGGAACCCGAAATACATTCGCAGCACATTGTGAGGTTGTATAAACAATTTAAGCGATACTTTTGTTTATTATTATTTTCATGCCGTCGCCACAAAATGCAAAATTAATATGCAGAAACTCGCAGTAACCTTCCCAAGCACCCCCTTTCTGCTGCTCTACTCTATTTGCTCACGTAGTCAATTGTAGCCTGCTTTGCGGGGCGACCTATGCGACACACGCGCTCACATAAGCCCATAATTAACTTCCCACGCAAGTTGGCCATGCTGCCAATTATGCTGATGGCCCAATAACATATTTGGCTCAATTAAATCAACACGCGCCCGCCTTCACATCAAAATAAATAAACAATGGCAGACCCCACAAAAAAATAGAATGAGCGAAAGAACAACACGGCATAACAACAAAACTTTTAGGCCGACAAAAAAACTTTGTCCCAAAAGTTTTCCCAACTCAAACTTTTGCCCAATCTCATGCGTGCCACCAAATTGTCTTGGGAAATTATTTTTTAACACACAAAGCGACAAATAGGCGAAATGCGTTTACTCCTCGGGGAGGGAACTAGGCACAAGATCTGGCCAAAGACTTCTTGTCCCCAACACCACAGCAAACTTTGTCCTCGCCTATTGAATTAAATGCGTAGTAAAAATCTCATATAATTTGCCTATTTCTTTTTTGTTTTCATGGTATTTACTTTTATTTAATTTATGTTAAGTTTCATTTCATAGAGTCGGAAGTTTAAATAGAACTTTGACTGTAAAATTGTTGTGAGGAACAAATTTTATAGCTGTAGCTTATAAAATAAAGCTGGAAAGTGAGGAATAAAAACAAGTAACGATAGATGAAGTCGTGCGTGCTTGATGTTAGGATACTCTGGTTTTTTATAAGGGTCCGTAGCACGATAACCAAAATTTGAAGTAAACTTTAGCTGCACATAGTGTAGAGATATTCTTATATAAAATTTGATGTCTCTGTCTCTTGTACTTTCAGAGATTAGCGCGTTCATACGAACATAAAATGGAAAATCGTTTTGCCCACGTGCAAGTGCTGTTTCTATTATTTTTTCCAGCACTGTATATTCAAACTTAGTTTATATACCCGTTTTAGACCATGTTCAATTGTCGAAGGGTGTAAAAAGTGACAGAGAAGTTTTTAAAGACAAAGATAAATATTTTATAGCTTAAATTGAACTTCTTGAGTAATTATTTGTTGAATCATTAACCGAGAAAGATTAAAGCAAAAGAGTCTATTGAATTCTTGACTAAATAACGAGCATAGTTCAACATTCTTCTCTCTCTCTCCAATCTCTCTCTTATGCTCTCTATAAATACAGCTCTTAACTTCCTTAAACCATTAGCCAGTGTTGCTTAACTAAACAAGCGCAACGCGAACAGTTTCACAAGCAGCTGCAATATTTATTCGCTGAATGGCAAAATGAAAAGAGAAAGAGAGAAAGCAATGCAGAGAGAGAGAAAGAGGGAGAGCCATGTAAAATGGTTGACTATTTGCGCTAGCCAAACGAAACAGAATGGCGTTAATTAACCCAACCAACAGTTTTAAGTGGCCAACAAAAATATTTACACGACAATTTGCCGGCTTAACCAGCACCAAAGGCAGAACCAGAACCCGAAACCGAAACTAGTTGCTGGGTTGCTGTAGAGTTACCACCTGCAAAGCGGATGGAGAGGAAACGCGAGTTTGCGTTTCACCTGACCACAAATCAAGACGAAGTCGAGTCACAGTCGCAATTCTTGTGAAGCTTTCATAAGTCGCAACTATTTCACTTTTTTTTGTTTCTGGGGACCGACACGCAGAGTAATTTTTCAATTTTATGCCACGCTGATAGGCATAGCACGATTTCCGCTGACTTGACAAATCGTGCAAAAATGAAATGTAAGCCTATACCAAAAAGGGAATTACGTGCGCGTGTTACTAAAAGAGTCGCCACAGGAGAGTCGCCTCGACCAGAGGTCCTTAGCTGTAACTAACTGTCTGTATGTGTGTGTGTGTAGCAGTAACTGTTAACTGCGACTACGTCTGTAACTGCCTGATGATGATGATGCGGCTGTGGCGAGGAGCTCTAAAGGCGCCGCGGGACCTGCAAACGCCTTATATGTACAGGACCTGCGGCTTACACTTAAGTGAAATCAACGAAAATTTAGCTGTATACACTAAATTGAGGGATAAACAAAAAGGTGAAGAGTATCAAGACGAATTGGCTATGCCCTGAAAATGACTTAGATACTAAGAGGCTGAAATCAGTGGAGTTTATATATTTATAGATAAGTTTAAGCCAAAACTTCCTTCACTCTTCTTTCAGAACTTATACGAATTATATTATGAATTAAATCACACTTTACACTAGGTTTTATAATCAGTAATGTTGTCGACCCGGAACACGTGTTTCCAAAATTATTTCCGCTTCAAATGCAAGCAAATCTAATTTGGCCATCAATAAATCCAAGAGCTGAGCAACCCTTAGAGCAAGATCTTATCATGTTGCCAAGGTGGATGTATTTTTGTGATTTTTATCAAACGCAGAACTCAATTTCAGAGAAATATTGTGTAAAATGTGAAATGAAAGGAATATTTATCAAATGTACAAGGACTCAGCTGGTTATACTTTAATAATCCCCCGGAACATTAGTTTCCACTGCAAGCAAGTAGTGCATGTACCCCTCCTTGGAAATACCCTTCAGCATAATCTAAAATAATGCGGCGTAGCAAGAAATCACAGCAAAAGGGCTGCCATTTTGGCAATGGGCCATTCATCACGAAATAAAACAGAGCAAGAGGAGTTTCCCTCAGCCACTTCCCCCTCCCATGCTCCGCTCAGCACCTCCTCCTTGGCGTTGTGGGTCTGAAAAAGATGAATGACTTGACAAATGCGCTGGTCATGAATCAAATATCAATTTGACAAGCGGGAAAGCTCGTCGCTCCACGTCGCCTTTCCTCAGGTGCTGCGTAATTCGTCGGGATCTGGCGGGTTTAGTTGGTTTTTGGCTTGATTCAATTTAATTGTGGCCAGCGTGTAAATGACGTACTTGCCATGGAGCCAGGGCTATCCTGGCTGCAGCAGTAGACGGCGAGTTTGTCGCTCGAGCGATTTTGATAAGCGCAAAGTTCAAGTTTTTCCACGACGGGGGTGAAGATTAATGAAAACTTTGCGTTGCAGTTGCACTTTGTAGGTGGGAGAGGGGGGCTGTTTATTAAGTTTCGCTGCAAGTTAGATTGCCTTTCAACGAGTCTGCAATTTGGGTGTCAAAACTTGACGACGTTTCATTAGCAAGCGCTAGAGAGTGGGAGGCAATAGGGGGCGGGGTGCAGTTGAGGTGCACACTCAAGTCGCGTCTGGGGGATTTGCTGGCACACACACACACACACACTCGCTGCCTCGGCGTGTTGCACATTAATTATAAACAAGACAAGCGTCAGACCGAGGCTTTTCCCCCGGGGCTGCGCTTAGACTCTAACCCCGTCCAACTACTCCCAGTGTAGCTCACTCCTTGTCTCTCTCTCTCTCTCTCTCTCTCTCTCTCTAAGCCGTATCAAGTTGATTAATAGTGGGCGACTGCTCGGAAATCTCCACGTCACTCGCCTGTCTAGCCCAACCCGTCGCACCCGTCCCAGATAAATGAAAAGCAAACAATTAAATCAACAAAAGCCTCACCTGTAACTGCTCCCTCACTGCCCTTGCCCCCGCACACACTCCCCTCTCTCTCCCGCTCGTACTTGCTATTTTATCAATAGACGTCCAGCTCCATTTCCGAGTCTTAACTCATGCAAATGGCCCGGTTCCTGTCTGCAGTTTCGAATGGGGCCGTCTTCCATTTTTATTGCCACTGACCAAAGCGGAAGTTTTTGGTGTGCCAACTGACGCCGGGTAAACTGCAATATGCTGCCAGTCGATAGAAGCCATGGATACCCAGCACAGCTCCAGCACCCTCCACCTCGCCCCCCCGTCTGCTTTCCCCTGCCCTCATTGGCCATGCAAATCTATGCCAAATACAGCAACATTTATGCTATGCAAACGGCGCACACACAAAAAACTGTAATACCTTTTGACTAGTTTTTGCCCCCCACACACACATACACACACCAGAGCACCCTCTACCCCTACCCCTCTCTCCACAGTGCCGTAGTGCATCCTATTTCAGTTGCTGTATGCACTGCGTGGGTTGCTTTGAGAATTTAGAGGAAAGTGTTCAATGAAAGATGAAGCTGGTGCCAATCTTGGTACTAAGCAGGAGAAGGTGTTTGTATGAGCGCGCTCATCTCTGTATCCACAAGTGCCAGAGTCACCAAATTTGGCATTAAGTTAGCTATATATCATACTTAGATAAAGCTTGCTTCTTATTTTGAATGTCATGCCCATGGCTCCCATAAATTGAATCTTAGCGAAAAGTTAAAGGCTCTACATTTTACTTTGTCATATCATTTGCTGCCTTTATTATCAACACATACACAGTATTGTGGTGCACTCTACTCACTGCATACTTGTCAAACTGCCCTCGTGCTGTTGAAGTTGCATAGCTTTGCAGCTTAAAAGCTTTTTGGGGCATCATTTACACCGTACACATTTCTTTTTTTTTTCTTCAATACTTAAAAATGAACGCAAATGCCACAAAGAGCGAAGCGTGGCTACAAAAATGCATAGGGAAATGGAAATGTGAGAGGGAGACTGCATGCGAGAGTGGGAGAAAGAGACAGCGACACTGCGTTGTGCAACATGCGTACAGTTGCAGTTGTGGCAAACGAAGCGAGTCGCGTTAGAAATGCGGTTTATTAGAAATTCCCTTAGTCCGACAGGGTTGTCGCTTTTACTATTTACTAGCTAAACTCAGCTCATTAGAGCTGGCATGTTTTCTGTCTAAGTAATGTGCTACACCCCTTGAAAAAATGCAGACAATTTCCGAGTTAAAAGCGCATTTCAAGCAAACCATCAATTTCCAATAATGTAATTTCGTAAACGTCATTTTGTAGCAACCCCAAAGAGAAAGTTCGGTGGTTGAAGCAGCTGCCACGTTCCACATGCGCCTGCAACATTTCATCACGTGCCAGGCGAGAAAATTTGCATTTGACTGGAGAAAAAAAAAAGGAAAGTAAAAGGGAAAATGGAAAAATTCGACCTACGCAAATATTTGCAACTTGCAGCAAATGCCGAAATGATGACACAAGCGTAAACCATACTCAATTACTGGCCATGACACCTTGCAACAATGCGGGCCAACGGGCTGGGGCGGGCAAGGTCTTGCCACCCTCTAAGCATGTAAATAGAGAAACATTCGCACGCTTTTGTCGTGAGGTGGGTGTGTGGTGTGGCCAGAGGGGGAGGGGCTGAGCCGGGTTGACAGTTATACCTTCAGGGTTCATTGCGATGGGTGCAAGAAATTAAAATCTAATAACACAGCTCAGGGCATAAATATTTGTTATACTTTCGCAACAGATCAGCCTTGCCTTGCAACCCTGCTGAGTGCTGGCAGAGGTAGAGAGACTCTCTCTCTCTTCCTCCCCCTCCTGGTTAGTTGGAGCATAAAAACAAATTATTACACACTCCAGGGTATACTTTGGGAGGAGGGGGCGTGGCCGTTTGCCTGGTAACTGCAACAGACAAGCGTCGGCAATGGCAACCTGTGCAGCAAAAGAAAGCTGGCAGGAGGTAAGTGGAAGGAAAGAGGCTTCTGTTTTGCGTTTGCCTGTTGTCTGTGCAACCAACAACAGCATCAGCAGCAGCAACAACAACAACTCGATTTGCTCTTTGTTGTTTAGCCTTTTGTTCGGTGGTTGCAAGCGGCTGAGCCTGTCAGCGAGCGAGGGTTGCCGCAGCCGTTGATGGATTATGTTGCAAGCCAATCAACTCTGCTGCGTGCAATTTCATTGTTTGGTACTTATGAATGTCAGAATTGCAGTTTCCATTGATGGATTGGTGGATTAATGTGAACCCTTTTACAGAAAGTTGAACTGTATTTGGATAATCAGCTGATGCTCATTTTGTTATGAAAAAGGATAAAGAACTTTCTTGAACTGTGTAAAGAGTCTTTCTCTTTAGTTTTAATTGTGTTTAGACTTTAATATGACAAACTAAGAGTTGTGCACTTAGCTTTAACTTTTTAACTATTGAACTTAACATATTTCCTCTCTTTATTAAGTTCTCTTTTCATCCAAACTCATTGTACGGCCCTCCCACTCTTTCTAGCCCACCTCAGCCCTTTTGGCATTGTTGTGCCAAGTTGGCAGGGAAAATGTTTAGGTTTTGTCTACGGCAGGTCCATCATCATCGCAGGTACCCAAGTGTACTGGGTGCACACCCTCAAAAGCCAGCCGGAAGGAAGGGGCAGAAGGCTGGTAAGTTGCCTAATGCTCCCCCAACCTCCTGCTTAGGTGGAGTTTTTGTCTTTTATGTGAAATTCTTAAATTTGATTTAAGCTGAATTCGATTATGAGCCAAGTTCGCCCAGGGGTCGTGCTGCATTTGACAGTTGCTTGGCTGTAATCTTAGCTGCCAGACTCCCATCTCTCTCTCAGTTCTCATTTCTCATATCTCTTGCCTGATTGATGGCAGAGTTCTGTGCAGAGCTCTTTGAAATTCAATACATGTGTTATATGCAGTTTGGCTACCATATCATATTATATTTTTAACTGGCAACCAACTCTGCCTGTCTGCCTCCCCTGCTCCTGCTCTCTCTTCTCTTTCCCAAGCATCCCTTATCGAACTCGTAAGCCAATACAAAATCAATTATGGGAATCGACGCGCCTGGTGAGATGCACGTAAACAACAACAGAGAACACACACTCCTGAGCACACACTCCCACACACACACACACACTACCTACTCACACCCCCGCACAACACACACATGCGTGTAAAGCAAGCCTTAAGCCTGTGTAAAACCCGCCGTCAGGACAGCCAGTAAAAACTATAAATGGCCCGAGGCCGGGCTTAAGTGTCTTTGACTGTGGCTAATATTTATTTCCGGCAAATAAATCCCCGTGCATGAGAAGGGTAGAAGGGTAGCAGGGTTGCGGGGAATCAGGGTTCTGTGCCCCATCGAGAGGGACAAAAGTAAAGCAGGTTATTAATTTCGCAGGACTCTCTCGTGACATTTTGCTTGCCAGGACTGGCGCATTAGTTTTATGGTTTTTATGCTGGGCTTATTGATGGCCTAGGGATCCCAGCTGTACCAGGGCCAGAGCGGGGCATGCATGTGAAAGGGAGGAGGGGCGTGTCGCCTAGTCACATCATAAATTCTCATGTTTGTTTGGCTGTTATAACTTTTATCACCCCGGACTACGCACAGCACTCTGCTCACTGTCTATTTATCTAACCAATTGTTTGGCCTTGTTCCGCTCTGTTGTCTTTTCTAATTAGCAAAACACACTCAAAATGCCTTCACTTTGTTATTGTTCTTTTCTCCCACTCCTGCTCCTGCTTGTACAGAGCTTAGTAAGCTAAATATTTAATGCCATTCATAACTATTCAGTGAGACCAAAAAGCAACTGGCAAACTTAATCGAAAGCATTAAGACATTGCAAAATGCAAAAGTTTCGCCCCCTTTTTCTCTTTTGCTCATTGCTCCCTCTCTTTCTCTCTCTCTCTTTCTACTATTTTTCCCATCTTGTGCCAAAGTTATGCAAACAATATTTCGCCCACTAACCAAAGCGAAGCATGTGAAAATTCAAATGAAGTTTGCCTCCAGCACAAAATGAACGAGTTAATTTTCAAGTTTTTTGAGGTTTACGAGCTGCAAAACTGGCAAAATTGTTAAATTTAATATTTATTGTGCTTTGCATTAAAGTGAAATTGCACAAATCTAATAAAGAAGGATTTCGCAAATTCACTTTAAAGAGAGAAAGATATTTGATTTCAGTTAAAGATAAATAATTTAAGAAAACTAAATAAAATACGCAACATGTTGTTTTGTTTTATTAATTTTAAATAATGTCAATCAACTAAAATAAAAAATTTAAAATTTCATTAAAATTAGATTTAATACAACACACAAAAATAAAATTAAGCTAGCATTAAAGAAAACTAAAGTATAAATTTTTTTAATTCGAAATTTACTTCGGCAACTTGGTTATCTTCAAAAGAAAAATCCTATTTTATTGCCTTGGTGGCCCTATGTGTATATCACATCAATTTATAATTAGTTTATTCCTTCCCTAGAAAGACAAAAATATCTATAAGCTAAAACTGGTATATCTTAAACTCCGTACTTCTTATTCTTATTTACAATCGCCTTCTTATAAGGGTATTCCAAAAGTATTCCAAGCCCCTTTAGCCGTTCTCCTTCCCACTTTCCATTCATAATCTGGTAGCAAGCTATTTTCTTTAGCTGCCGCCTTATACATTTATCTCTCTGCATCTCTCTGTCTCTCAGTCTTTCTCTCTGTCCCTATCTATCTCTCTTGCTTTACTGTCTCAATGGTAGCTTTTTGCTGCTCGTAATGCATTTTGTTCTGATTTATACGCCTTGTTTTCTTTTACCTTTCAGCTGCACAATAACGACCCGACCAAATCTGAAAGTGAGCAAGGTCCAGGAACAGACTTATGAATGCAACAGAACTATTGTATGGATGTATATATATGTGTGTGTGTATTTCTGTTTACCCATTGACTTGAGCTAGGGACGGCCAAGTTAATTGCATAGTTGAGTTTGGGGCAAAACTAAAGGCAACTCATAAATACACATGCCACGCAGCAGGCCGAAACTTTTTAATTAGTTTGTTGCACAAACACTACAACAACAATAACAATAACGATAACAACATCTATAACAATATCGAGTGCAAGCAAGCGGGCAGCTACAAAATTTAATAAATAAATTTGCCAATAAGCCAGAAATGCGCTGCAGACGCCGCACGCCAAAGCAGTTTAAAATATGCATTAAGCGCCCCAGAAGTATGCAGCAAACTGCAGAGGCAGAGAGAGAAAGGAACTGAGAGAAGGGTAAGGGGGCCATGCGGAAGCTGCAACAAGCTGGCAACATCAACGAGAACGTTCCAAAGTGCCAGAGATTTTCGAGCGCCAACTGCCTTGTTAGTGGCCAAAAATTATGGCTATAATTTTTCACAATGAGCGATGGCGAAGCAGAAAGGGAGAATGAAAGACAGAGAGAGAGAGAGAGAGAGCAAGAAAACGGGAGAGCTAGAGAGAGGGAAAGAAAGAAAGGGAGCGCTGTAGTCAGACAACAGCTAGAAATAGCTGTGCAGTAAGTGGAGGCAACTAAACGGAATATGCAGAAAACTTAGCCAGCTTGTAAATACGTTATGATCGTTGATATATAGTGCATATAACTTGATATAGTTTTATGGCTTATGCGAGAAAAATGAGAAGTTTGCTTAAGTAAGCAGAGTAGATGACAGAAAATTAGATACTGTGGGTCCTATAAATATTGCCAAGACAAACAATCATAAACTTGGTGAAGAGGTTGCAAAAAGGTAGCGCGCTTCGATGAATGAATATGGAAAGTGACAACTTAAAGGTACAGAACCTTATCAGGTTGCCACATTGATGTCAGATGGTACTGTCCTAGGCTGGTATAATTGGATGTCCTTTGTCTAACTAGTTTACACATTTAAAGAGTATTTAAAGGGCTTTTAAAGGTAGTTAGTAAATACTATATCAAAGTAGCTTTTACATAAATACTTTTGCAAATAGATTCCACGATAAGTGCGTAAAGTATAGAATGACGTACCACCTCTCTGCATTAATGGATCTATTCGTGCTATATAGTACATTTTACCTCAATTCTTTAAGTAAACCTGGTGTTCAACCTAAATTTACTTTCTTTTTAAGATAGTTTGGTCACAGGAAGACCTTTGCGAATCAATTCTAAATGTTTAAAGTACCAATTGCAAAGAAGGAACTAGAACATTACCCTGTATAAACAGATATCAGTTCTTTTGATATTTAATGTTTCATATATCGCAATTCTCTAGGTGAAACAGATTATCAAACATTCATAAACAGCTTTAGAATTCCTTCAGAACATTCCCTGAAAACACACTCTACATTCTCTATCTACATTCTCTATCTCCTTCTCAAACCACATTCCTGTACACGGCAAACTTCACCTAATCTTTCGACATGCCACAAGAAATCATTTGCCACGCATTAAATAACGAGAACGTACGCCAAAAAGTATGCAGCACTTTCCCAACTCGAGTGTGTATTTCTGTCTGTTCGCCTGTATGTTTGTTTGTATGTCTGTATGTTTGTATGTCTGTCCGTCTGCTGGTCTGTCTGTTTGAGTGCTGTCTACGGTGTCTGACATGTTTTAAGCATAAGTGCAACGCATTTAGCTGTCAGAAGCTGCGCTTGGGACTGCGCTGCTCTGCGCTGCTTTCGGTCTCGCCTGACTGCCTGCCTGCCTGGCTGCCTTGGGGGCATGTCGTGGCTCGGGTCTCTCATAGGGACTCATGGCAGCCTGTAAATAAAGTGGACCAAACAGCGGCCCACAGCGAGAATCCTTCGCTCTGATAGTGCAGCAAATTGAAAACTTAAAGCGCTGCGAAATATGAAATGGAGCAGCAGCAGCAGTGGCAGCATCAGTGGCAGCAACAGCGGCAGCGATTACAGCTTGTTGCAGCACAATGTGCCCAGACGTCATCAGCAATGTCGCCTCAGGAGTGCTGGGGGGTGGCAGGGGAGGCAAGTGCATTAATAACGCCATCGTCCATTAAACGGCTCAGTTCCTGTGCACATTCCCCTTACGCTACTTCCCCTCTCCTTCCCTCCCTCTCCTCGCTTCCGGTACAACAGACGTTCGTAATGCGGCCCAGCTGCCCATAAAATTAACGCACAAAATTAATACACACATATATATTTATACATATATCGTATATATGTTCATATTCCATGTGCATTATTCTGCTGCAATGAAATTATTATTAAAAGCGTCCAACTGGCAAAAGGAATGTGGGCAGAAAGGGAAGAATGTGCAGCTAATTGTGGAGAAGTTGGCATACCCTTGCAGGCGATGCTAAAGATGATCACACAATACTTTAATCCGATAGAATATGATTGGAAAATGATAAATACCTTTGCATAAATATACAATACTTTATTTCAATGATTTAATTTATTTATTGTATTTATTTCTTTGTCTCAATTATTTCACTTTTTTATGCATTATAAGAACTTAAATACCCTCTAGATCGGGATTATACACTGGCAAATAAATTGCAGTTTAATGCCAGTTCGACTTTAATGCCCCGTTACAGCCGTAGGGCTTATAAGCGACACACTGACAGCTGCACTCGCCTGTTTATCGGATCAGTTGGGAAATTGCCATGCGAAAAGGTTTCTTTTTTATGCACACACCACATGACAATCCATTTTAAATAGTTCGCGGGCTGAAATTAAAAAACAAAGAAAATAAGGAAAATAAAATAAAAACTGAAATCAAAAAGGAAAAAAATAACTGTTGCATATTATTCATCGCAATTGCCGATGCGTAATGTAAAGAAAGGGTAAACTTGGTTGCAGTAATTTGTAATGAAAATGGAAACAAAGTAAAGAAACTTTGAGAGAAATATTTGCATAATTATAGAAATCAATTAGTAAACAAATAAATTATGGGGCGTGTTATATGTAGCAAAGGGTTTTGACAATTTCAGAATTTTACCTATGAGATTACTTTTATATATAAAAGTTCTGTACAGGAACAATTGCCCAGTAGAAGGTATAAAAATTAGTCAATACTAAGGTTGTTAGGGCTAAGACAAAATTTCTTGTTAATTAACAAAGTAAAATATATTATTTCGGCATATTTTATTATTATTGAAAGATTTTATTAAGAAGTATGACTTGAGCCGATAAACTATCATCAGTTAATTTAGTTAATGGTGAGACTGTCGTTATACCTATTGATAGAAGAGTGTTGAATAACGTTGAATGCGGTGAACTGCGTCACTATTGTTAAAGAAAGCCAAGTAAACGAGTTGAAATTGTGAAAAGACATTTTAAATTAAAGAATAAAATAAAGTATTATCATCACATTATTTTTCTCTTAATTATAGGGTTATAGGGCGACCTTTGATAAATACTTGAATATATTTTTAAATATGTTATTTATTTTTAAAAGAATTACTTGACAAACTGTCAAATAAAGTTGAATAAAATATTAACAAAGTAACTTCCTAAAAAGTCATGGCTTATCTTCACAAAACCCTTCATTCCTTCCTTCCTTTCTGTTCTATCATCTGCCCTGCAGAGCATTTGTCAGTCTAATACGTAGTTTACACATGTTTTTGTTGTTGTTGTTCTGCTGTAGCCGACATAATTACGCACATATGGCCCGCGCAATGGGCTGCAATTTCTTTTGTGTGGGCCGCAGTATCCGGACATAATTATAAAGTGCACAACACTCCCCCAGCCTCAACGCACAGCGCACATCGAACATTTATTGCCAGCCATAAATCAAAAAGTTATCGAATCGGGAGGACAGTGTAGATAATCGTTGTGCCGGGCGACACTTTTTACAACTTATTGGACTAATCAGAGCAAGGCAGGGGCGCAGCACAGGGGCAGGGGTGGCATCACAAGGGGCGCATAAAGTAGCCCGCGACACGCGACTTACCCCACCAAAAAACAGGAAATATTTCGGGCGCATAAACCTCGGACGGGTGCAGCAACCCCTTTTGGAACAGCAGGCACATTTGACAGCTTAGCGCCTCGTGCAGAGTGGGTAGAGGGGAGGCGGGGCAGAGAGAGGGGGAGCAGCATGTCACGTTGTCGTTGTCGTTGTCGTCCGGCGTTCGTTTCTGTTGTTCGGAAATTGCATGGCTCAGTGCTGCTGCAATTTGCAATTGAGCCAGAAGGCTGACACCAAACACACTCTCTCACACCAACAAACACACACACTACAGGCGGTCGCAGAGCGAGTACTTTATAGCGAGGGATTGCCGTAGGCCACAGGCGCCTCCAAACGCCCCCTAAAAACACTGCGAGGAAGTCGGTAATTTATGGTTTTTCCAGTGCGCCAAGTGGAGGCGAGCCATGTGTCGCTTTGCATAAATTGCTTAGGTTTTGTTTGCGCTGACTTAATGAGTGTGGGCGTGGCAGGAGGAGTAGGAACTAGGGGACATATAGAGTGCAGCAGCTGGGTGCTGCGGGGAGAAAAAAACTGCATAGAAAACTTAAGTTGACAAAAAGCGCATATTGAACTCAAGTTGAAAATGACTTAATTCTTAAACTGAAGCAAAGTTAAGCTAGAAACACTTCAGTTGCTTATGGATAAAAAATCTATAATAAATGGGTTGGCATACAATTACTAATAGTTCAATTTATAATGTGAATGGGTAAACCTATTTTATTTGTTTGGATTTAGTTCATTTATGTATGAATTAATTTATTTTTTTCAGTTACTCATAAATTATTTCTAGTTTGGAGCAATTCATTTACTTTTATATTAATATATATATATATGTATCAAGTCTTTTCCCTTATGTTTTTATATGATATCCAACCTTATCTCAACTTTTTTGCTGTCCAGTTTTAATACCTAATTTCCCTTTCATAACCTCAATTTGTTTTCATTTATGTTTTTTAATTATTTGACTTGTCAGAAATGTTGCTTGATTTTTCCCTTTTTTCTTTGTCAAGCGCCATTAAACCTGCGCCTGTGCTTAACTGCCTGCTGTGCCCCCTTCACTCTGCAGCGCTCCCCCCTCATCGCTTTACATGTCATTTAGCTTGTACTACCCTTGGAGCGGCCATTACGAATATGAAGAGCGCTGCACTTGACACTTTTCGGGCTACTTCATTGAACGCCCAAAAGTAGACTTTGCTCTGGTCCGTTTGCCCTCGGGGCAGAACAGGTTCGAGCGAGCATTTCAATTTACAAATGACTCGAAAATGCCTGTGGCAAACTCCCTGCTGCCTGCAACTGGGTGTGTGTGGGGCACGTCGCCAGGCGCAGCGCGCAACGAAACTCATCGCCATGGCAACAATTTTAATTCAATTCCATTACGAGTCACAAAGATGCTTCTCGCACAGCTGTGCGAAAAGTGTTGCTCAACCTCAACCTCGCCCTGTCTCCCTCTCATACTCTCTCTCTCTTTCTCTTTCGCTCTGTCTCTCTGACAATCGAACTAATGTTTTTGGTAGCTAGCGAAAAACTAATGAAGCGCGCAGTGGCAACGCGAGGATTGATTGCTCCCCAGAGGCGACGCCGCGCAGCCACTTGACGCAGAAAAACAAACATGAGGATTACGCTTGACAAGCCGAAAATGTGATGCCCTTTCAAGTTATTTAATTTTGCCCGTTTAAAGAAGACATTACATTAGTCAAATGAGCTGAGTTTGATTGCAATATCTTAAAAACTAAACATTTAAAGTTGATAGTTTTCTGGGACAATCATGAAGATGATAAAGATACTCTTTATATGATGCTGAAATATATCATATATAATATATCCTTACGACCTTTTATAAACTCAATAGGTTATGTATGCCTTGTGCCTCCCCGAAACCAATATACTCTCTATATATATATACTCTCAAATTGTTGAAAACAACAGAAATTGTTGCAATCACCAGGGCCAAAAGGCAACTTCCCTCCCCTGCGAGTTGCTACTGCAGCGGCTGTGCCCAAACTGCAGTTTGATAATTTATACTCTTCGGGGTGGTGGCATCGGGGGTTGTCACTCGCCCCGCACCCCCACACACAGCAGAGCGTACTCCCCCGGGGTGCTTGCAGATGCATAATAAGACTTGTTAAGTCGCCCGCTCGTTAAGATAAGTGAGCCGGCAAATGGCGACAAGTGCGAACGGTACATGCCACAATGATTGCCGGCTCGAGATACGCCTCGATGGGGTGCAGATGGAAGCGCCACGGGCGGATTTCCAAATTCGAAACGTTCACCAAAGTAAGTTACTGATAAGAAATGCTAAGTGTGTATGAAAGTTGACTTTGTTAAGATAAACGTGTCAGAATGGAAGCTCTAAAATGGTCTATCATATTATGAACAGTAAATTATTCCATTGTAATTCAGTAGCATTTGGAATTGGCAAGAAAGGGAATGCATTCATAAGTGTAGGTTTCTTTATACATAGGTATAGGTAGCTTTATTGTGTAGTTACCTTTGTAGTACTAGCTTACTGTCAGATGGCAGCGAAGCAGACTTCAAAAATACAAAATTTAGAGGTATCTTCTTAAATAAATTGTATTCCCAATAATGATTCCTATTCTATTCTACAATTGTTTCTAACACAAGTCTATAACTTTTTTTAAACTTTTTATTGTGTCTCACCAATCTAAAAATTAAACAAACATTCCACGAGACCTCTTTTCTATTTTTATACCCTTCGACCATTGAAAAGGGTAAAAAGGGTAACTTTAATTGTGCAAATGTATGTAACAGGCAGAAGGAGGCGTGGAAGACCCCACAAAGTATACTTCTTGCTCAGATACTATCCGAGTCGACCATTGAGATATGCCGTCAAAATGTCCGGATGACCAAATAAACACACAGATTAGCTATTATAAAAGCTATGTGCTCAGAATCACTATGACGAGTCGATTGAGCCATGTCTGTCCGCATGTCCAGATGAACGCACAGATATCAGCTATTATAAAAGCTTGTTGTTGTTTCCACTTGCTTCTTACTAAAGTTGTTAATCATTTTCATACTGTCACTAATGTTATTCATAAATTTGTATTTGAATGACGAGAGCATCTTAAACATTAGTAGAAGCTGCATCTAAGGAAATTATTTGATATCGTTGTGGATGACGGTAAAGTGGTTGCCGTGCTAGACAATTAGGAAAATGATCTCAATATTAGTATTGCTTATGCAGTCTCACTTGCGCATGACTGGCTATTTAAAATATCTTAGACAATTGACAATTAAAGATTTCTTGCACTAAACTTTTCAATAAACATGTTCTTAACTCTATCTTCAGGGAATCAAGGACCTTATTAATAAGGGTATAACCATCAATTGATGTAATGATCTTTTTGCCTTGTGGTGCCTTTACTAAGGTGCTAGAATCAATAATGATAATCAGATATTATCATATAACAGTAAGATATAACGAGTATATTATTATGATATTGTTATTATTATCGACAACAGACAAACTCATTTCTAAGAGAGATTAAGGGCCCATCGTAACTCAAAAAGTATTGTACAATATCATTGCCATAGGAAGCTGACATTTGGTAGGTATCTAATACCAATTAAAGGTCTATTCAATGTAAACTCACCTCAATATAACCCTGAACGCTGTCGCATTGCTGGAGCACGAGTATACTCGAGTTGCCCTTGAACTCATCCGGGGAACAGGGCGAGAGAAATCCACTATCCGCATCGCTGTGCGTGGAGAGAGGGCGTGGCTTGCGTATCTTGTACTGCACATGGCGACTGGGCACGGGGCTGGGATTGAAGAGCACGTAGTTCGACTCGACGGGCACGGTGTGAGCGCGTTGATCCTTGCGCTGCTGCTGCAGCAGCTGTTGCAGATGCAACATGTGCTCCGAGGTGACCAGCTCCGAGATGGCGCGCTGTTCCGTGCTGCACTTCTGCTGACTCTTCTTGGTGCCCGGTCGAAAGGGCGACAGATTGAGAAAGGTGAGTTTCTTCTTCATCGAGGTGGGTTGAGTGCTCGAACTGCCACTGGAACTGGCCGAGTTGGTGGATGTGGAAGACTCCACCAGGGCTGTGGAGGTGGTTTCTGTGTCCTTGGACTCCTGACTGTTCGACATGCTGGGCAGCTGTGTCTCCAGGCTCTGCTGCTCCAGCTTGGCATGCACTAGCTGCTCATTGGTGTATGGATTGGGTATGCCTATGTCCATCATGCTTGCGGGCTCCATTTCAAAGTCATCCGGATCGATGACAAAGTAGTTGTGATGCTCGAAACGTGGCAGAGCACAGGCAGCTGAATCTGTTTCAACCTGTGGCTCTTCGGAGGTCTCGATGATAATCGTCTCCTCTAGTTCTTCCTCCACATCGTAGATGACCTCTGGCACCAGTTCCTCATCGTCCTCGCAGACCAAATGCTGGCGAGAGCTGAAGAGAGGATCCCTCAGGCCATGCTTCGCACTGCCAGGATAACGCAGCGCCTTCTCGTTGATGAAGTCCACCGGATCGAAGAGGCAATAGTTGTCCATGTGCGATGTGGCTGCCTTGCGCTGTCGCACGGGCAGATTCTTTAGCTTCTCTGTATAGTCCGCGGCATCGTCCTCGTTGTTGTTGGCCAGCTCAGGTGCAGGCGGCGGTGGCGATAGCTCCTGACTGAGCTGCATCTCCACGCCCAGCTCCGACGAGGTTTGCTGCACCTGCTGCGGCGTCTGCTGCTGCTGTTGCAAAGACTTCTGTGAGCCACGATGCAGTGTGGCAAAGAGTCCACGTGCCAAGCAGTTCTTCAGCTCCGAGACACGCCCCTTGTAGGGACTGCACTGGGCCGAACTGCTGCCTCCGCCGATGGCCAACTCATCCAAGCCCAACTGTTTGCTCAGCTCCTTGCGCTCCTTCTTGCTGAGCACCACCTTGCCGCGACTGGGCGTGTTCGGCGCCGAGTGCAGCAGCCGTGATTCCCGCGAGGGAATCTGCGAGAGCGGCGGTGGCGTGGGCGGTGCTGGTTCGCGATATGCCTGCAAGGGCGTCACAGTGCTGGTGGCATAGCTCACGGGCAGGTCGCTGTGGTAGCTCTCCACTTGGCTGAATTCCAACTCCATGTAGTTGCTGCCCTTGTGCCCCTTGCCCCCTGTGGCCTTGGGGCGTGCACCCAGTTGCAGTTGCAGCTGCAGCTGTTGCTCCAGTTGCTGGCCCTGGCCCTGTTCCTGCTCCTGCTCGTTGGCATTGCGATCGGGACGCGGCGGCAATTTGCCGCGACTGCTGGACATGTTGGCTGAGGATGCTTCTCTAGCTACTTTTTCCCGCTTATCTGGCGCGTTTTTTGCCACTCATAATGGCAGCTCATTTCCGGCTAAGCCGACGTATTCTTCACTCTCCTTCAGCTTCTTTTTTTTGCACTTTTTTTCTGCACTTTTTAATTTAATTTCATATATTTTTTTGCACGTTCCACAAAATTAATGGTTTCATAAATCTTTAGCTTGATGCTCACTTGTTTTGTTGTTTTTGCCTACACGGGCGTTAATGGGATTTTAGCGGGGTTTTAGCGGGGCTCTCTGGCGGGGTTTTTAGCACAAAAAGGGCTGCCTCGCTTTGTACATTTGTTTTGTAATTGGATTTTTGAGCTGATGCATGTCAAAGTTAAATTAAAACTGACGACGACTGACCAAGCCGGAAGAGTTTTCTGTTTGTTTTCGTTTCGCTTTTTTTCGGGTTTGTTTGTTGTAATGTTGTTTTTACTGTTGTTGTGGCCCTTGAGCCCTAAGTCATGGTCATGACCGGAATGTGGTTTTGTCTGTTTTTGAGTGATGAACACAAGTGAGAAGGGCGGGCGAGAGAGAGAGAGAAAGAGTGTCCAGCGAGCCCACTCGAGCGCTTTATAATTTGTCTACAAAAGCAATTAACAACGAAAGGAGCGAAAGGAAGTGTCGAATGGAGCTGAGAGGAAAGAGGGAACGACGACTGTGTGCAGCTTGCAGAAAATATGAAATTTAAAGTACATAAAATAAAGTCGAAACTCTTTAAGTCAGAGACTTTAATTGGAAAAAATGCTGGAAACACTTTGGACGAGAAGGTATCTTAAAAATTTGAAAATGTGATAGAAGTTTAAGTTGCAATATGACTGGCATTATACACAACAAAATAGGTAATGCACCCTTATAAAACTCCTATTAAAACATTTATACTACATTTATAAAACTCCTTTCAAAATATTTATTCTACTTCTTAAGATTACCTATTCAAAGGTTTGTATCTACTCGGTTGGAACCATTCAAAACTAAAATAAAATAACTTAATTAATAAAATATTTAGTCCCAATTTCCAGGTCTCTTTTTTCCTAATAGTTTGCACCCATTTAATGGGGTGTCCTGCTCAACAATGACGACTACAATCCACCCTAATATTTTTCATTCGCAAAATCCATTCAGCAATTTATAAAAAATACCAAAATGGGAAAAACTTGTATACCAAACCACAAAAGAAATGTTTAAGAAATGCGCAAAGCTGAATTTAATTCTTGCTATATATTGGAGAAAATGAATTTCACAGGAGGATAAAGTAGAAAATAGCAAAATGAAATGTTAAAGAATGAAAAAAAACAGCAAAATGAATTTTGTGAACTGACAAAGACACGTGTGAAGTGACACAAGTGTCAAATATTTGCAGCAAGTAGAATGCAACAATTGAGGAAAAATGCCAAAGAAATTGCAGCAAATCAATCGAATGAGAAAGCATTGGAAATATTTCGAAATATTGCTGAGAAATGTGCAATAAATAGAGAGCCAAATAGGAGCACAAAGTCCTCAAAATACTTTTGAAATGAGATAGCAAGTGACACAGAAAACTAAAGCAATTTAAACAAATATTTGAGATGAGCTTAGGCAAAGTTTCAACTGCTTAAAAAGGCCTGCAAAAGCAGAGAAACACCTCAGTTAAAGGCGAATCGAGCAATATTTCCCAACCAAAAATGATCATTCTTCAACTACATGCTGCCACGCCTGCTGCATGCCACATGCAACACGCTGGCCACCACTCGCCGCAACAAAGTGGGCAACAACAATGGAAGCGACTAACGGCATTTTGATGCTCAACAAATGGAAAAAGTTTTATTGCGCTACAAATTGAAAAGGCGTGCAGAAAACAGAGAGAGACAGGCAGAAAGAGAGAGAGAGTGAGAGAGGGGGAGAGTGAGAAGGGGATAGAGTGCAAGTGAGAGGCACTGCAGACAACAAACCGATGGCTGCCAACTAAAGTCGGAGCAGCTGGTCGACCCAGTGAGCCAACAAGTTGCATAATTGTTGGCGCATGATCAAATTAAATGGCCTGGAAATGGAAATGGGAAGTGGGAAATGAGCAGAGGCAAAACGAAGAAACGCAGACAATGCTTCACCTGTTTCACCTGCTTCCTTTTGGCAGCGCTGCGCCATAAAGTATGAAAGTAATTTGCAATTAAAATGTTAATTTTTAATTGAATTGCGAGCGGGCAACTCCGCAAAGTAGGCAACGAAATCTGCATGAAATCGAGCTAATTAGCTGCCGCTGCCGCCAGTTGCTGCTGCTGTTGCTACCACGACCATCTCTGCCTTTACTACTGCCTCTGCGGCCTCTGCTGCTGCCTCTGCTACGGCCTCTACTGCTGCACTTGGTTAGCGCGGTCAACTCTCAGTTTCTCGCTAGTTCGCTTTCAGGTCAAAGTTGACCAAATACTTTCAAGATTTGTGCATGCGCCGCCTACAGTTCAACAGCTGTTGCTGCTGCTTCTTCTTGTTGTAATTGCTGCAAGTTCTGCGGCTGCGGTTACTGCTGCTTCTGCTGCTGCTAACTGCGTGCAGAAAAATCACAGAGCTCTCCCACTGCCTCTTCCCCTGCCCACCCCCTGCCTAAACAAATGTCGACCATCAAACCGCAAACTTTACGAGTTGATGGCTGAAATAAAGTGGAGCATGCAACGCCCCCCTGAGTCCTTTGCTTGCCCCTGTTCCTCCCCCTGCCCCACTCTGCTGCTTGAGTCGAGCACTCTAACAACGACTTTGGCTACAACTCTGTTTGCCGCTGCCACTTCACGACATCATTTTATTTGCACTCAATCTCAGTACTCTCCTCTCACTCCCCCACTCCTACTCTCTCTCTCTCTCTTTCCCGGGCCTTTCTCCCCCTGCAAAGTTGGCTAGAGAAATGCTTCTGATTCGATGCCGGCCAACGCGTTAGTTCTATACACTTTTATTTCAACAGCACTCAATGCCAGCAGCGTTGTCAAACAGAGAGACAAAACGCAGTTGATGCTGCCATAGGCGACTGTCAGATACGCTACCGAAATCATAAACACACTAAATAAAGATAAAAAATTAAATAATAAAATAATGAAAATTAGATAATTTTAATAATGATTTTAATAATATAACTATAATGATTATAATAATAAAGTAAAATAATTATAATAATGATAATAAAATTTATTATACGAGTAATAATATGAAAAATAATAATTTTAATTATAATTATATTAAGTTTAATTATATAAATAATATTAATAACTTTACAAATAGCTTTAGTAAATTAAATATAATTAATAAATTAAAAATATTAAAAATAAAGCAATAACTATCATGAATTAAACTATTTTATTATTATTATTATTATTTAAAGAGGGGATCTTCACTGCGACACATTAAATATATTCTTTCTCTTACTACAATGTACTTAGTAATACAACAATATCCAAATATATATAAAAATATTTTACTCAATTTGAAAATATATAAATATATATTTTGATCACCATTTTGAACGTAATCAATGCAGAAACAATATACCCTGCCATGCCACACTACTAGTGCATAATAAAGTGGCAAAGTCTGTTGTTATAGTCATTGAAGACACAGAGAGAGGCAGACGGAAAGTGGAATAGAGATAGAGCGACTACGTGCGTATGACAGTTTCAAACACTTTTAAAGTCTTTTGAAATATGCCGCGAGTTTTGGACGCCCGTCAAAATGCGCCATGCAGTGAAACTTTCACACTTCCCTCCCTCTCACTCCTTATCTTTGTCTCTCTTTTGCTGACTCGTTCTTATCCCTGCTGCAAATTGGTCTATCCCCCTAAGTGTCTCGAAAGAAGGCAAGGAATCTGTGTGCAATTCAATTAAAGCACAATTTGCAAGCAGGCATCGTATTTTAGTTAGTTAACGATTCAATTCGGGGCTGTTCCACTCACCAACACACACACATTCACACACACCCCCAAAACACTCACACACACACACACATGCCCACTGCTCCCCCTTCGAATTTAATAAGACTCATCAGTGCAAACGGAAATCGCTTGAGGAAATTGTATGTTTTAAGCGCTGGCGAAAGCATACATAATAAACTCATATAAAAGATTGTTGCATGCCACAGAGCAGGGGCAGGGACTGAGAGGGGAAGAGGGGAGGAGCCACAAACTTGTAGCCAGCGCATACATAAATACTCACATTTGCAAAAGTGGAGACCGGCAAAAAAAGCGATGGCCCCAGGCGGACAACGGCGAAGACGTCGCCGAGCGAATGTTATTAAAAAAGAAAAGCAAAACCAAAGCAACGCAAAGCAATGGCGAAGCGAGGGGGGGGGAGAAGTGCAAAGTGGAAGCAGATGGAAAAACAGAAGAGCCTCGACTGGCTGCAGAGTCATAAAATTTATTAAATGCCTAAAAGTATGACAGCTATAGACAATTTACGAGTGGAGGGGGGCGAAATATGGAAATTAGTTTGTGCCCAGGACTGCTCTAGGATCCTGAGAGAAATCACTGAAGTTGGCTGCAGTTATTAGCCTAAAGTTGATCGGGTACCCGGAAATAATGAAAAACACTTGAGCGTAAAAATTGAAGTACCTTCCTGAAGGATTTTTATGAAATAAAATTAAATTTGCCATAGAAATTTATTACAATTTATAGAAGAATATTTTGAAATTGTTTTGATTATAAATAGCAATATAAATAAAAAAATTTAAATGTTTACAAATGCTATGCAGAATATTTGGTTGTATATAAAATATATTTAATCAAATTCAGAACAGTGCTTCGAATTTGCCAAGGCAAATTTAACTTCATTTAACGAAAATACAAGAAAGTAAGGCTTTTTCTGCTTATAATAAATTATAATATTGAACTGCTCATATTTATTCAAATTTTCTTTAGAATAACTCTGAATAATCTAGGATATATTCGCAATTTTCTATTTGAAAGTATAGAGTCTATTCGATTTAATGAAGGATATTTTGATGTCTTTTCATTACTTCCCTTTCTATGAAAGATCCTTTGAAATATCATCAAATATCAAGCGAGAAAACATAGAAATAATATACTTAAATTTTTTCAACACAATTGTATAATATCTCTTTATATTCTCTTACCCAAGGAAATATATCAATATTCTATTAAACTTTTTATAATATGCAAAAAAATATACAAATTGCATATCTCATATACAAATATATAGTAAATACATACATATTTGCATATTATATCTCTATATTCTTTAAATATCTTCTATAATTCCCTTCAAATTCTTTCAGCCAAACCCGATCTTTAAGTCGATCTACCCTGCCTGTAACGTAGCTCATTAGCATTGTCCAAAACAAGCGCAACACGCGCTACACTTGTTTCTTCATTAATGAAATGGACATTTCGCCCATCTCCCCACCTCACCAACACCCCCCCAACAGTGTACAAAAAACCTTTGCATATTTATAGGCATCGCGCATAACATTTACACTAATTTAAAGTTCTCCTCAGTCCTCAGTTCCCCTCAGTCCTGTCAAGACACTTGCTTAAGGCAGTCTTCGTCGTATTTGTAGCTTCATAACTTAGCAAGGTAGGTGCAAGAGAGGGAGAGAGAGGAGAAAACAACTGCCATATGGTCACGTGTTGAACTCATAACTCACGACAATCGCACGGACTATTAAATTTAACGCGAAAGACATTTGTAAGGATACACACCCAGAGCTACCTGGTGCCCCCAGCCCAACATGGTGTTTTTAATTAAGCAGCTGCTCTTTAAAGTTATCACGCGCATTCCAAATCTCCCTAAGACGTAGGCGAGAAAAATGGCGTGTCATCAATTCGCGTTGTCAACTTTCTCAGGAAACAATAGAATCTTTCCTATATGTGTTGCGCTTTCTTGCGCAATTTTCCACTACATCGGATTAAAATGTGATATGTTTGGGCTTGTTTACACACAAGCAGACACACACACACACACACACTCGCACACTCTCGCTGGGGGAGGGGAGAGCGGGAGTTAGACATGTGTTTGTTTACGAACTTGGCAGCTTTGTTTGGCCCTCGCACGCTGGAGAGGGTCTTAATTTCCGCTTCGTAAGCATTTCTACTGCCTTTTTTCTTTTTGGTTTGTCTCGCTTTTTTGGGGAGTCGAGACGAGGTTTGTTTATTTTGGATTTGTTTGTCTGTATGCCCCTTGTTTCTTTGCTCTTCTTTTCTTTCCTTTCCCCTCTTTTTTTTGCTTGAGTACTTCCGGCTATGCCGGAAGTGAAGACACAGAGCGAAACACGCGTGCAGCATGTCAAGCTGCGAGCTTTAATTGTTGCCAGTGGAAAATTGAATTGCAAGAGGGACTCCCACGCAGGAAGAGACCGAGGGGAGGGAGAGAGAGTGTGTGTCTTCATTGTTCAATTGATTTAGCTGTGAACGTACTTGAAATCATTTGTGGAACATATTTTGCCAACTTTAAGCAGCTTTGGCAATTTTCACACGTAGCACCGAAGTTTCGGCTCTTTTTCGCCTAAAATTAGGCAGCACGTTTTGTGTCTGTGTTTGAGTTTCAGCTTGTGCACCTCGCCAACAACAGTTGCCGCATAATAAGTGCGCCTCGCTGCGGATCATTCTGGCATGCAACATAAGTTTCGCATTGGGAGTTGGAAGCAAAGGCTTTTACAAAAACAAATATAATGTTTGTTGATTTGTTTTATAAGGTTTTAAGCAGTGTTTTTTTGTGAAGGGATGGTATTTATTTGAATTATTGTTTATATATATTATTAGAGTATATTTTTTTAATATTCTATTTAACGATTTCCAATTTCTTTCAAGCAATACGACATCTTCTTTATTGATACAGACACAGAAAAATTAAATAGTCAACTGTTGAGGTTAATTTTCTCACTTCATCACTGTCTTTCACTTCTTGTCTCTTTCATCTTATATGCAAAGCGGTGTTAATTTGAATTCTACTAAGGTAATGTTGCCTCTTCTCCATGTTTGCTCCTTAATTCCCCTTGTTGCTACTCCCTTTACTCCTCTAACTCTTTCTAATTCCTTATATACCTTTATATATTTCTCTTCCTCTTTCTCTCTCTCATCTCTTTCCTTGGACATTACATCTATCCTCTACAATTCTAATTAGCTCTCTGCAAATCACAGCTGACCATACTCAGTTGAACATATTCTCATCCCACATCGCGCATCTTTAAGTTTCTACATATCCATCTCGTCGTGCCTATTCTTCTCCTCCTCCCTCCTTCCTCCTCCATGACGTGACTTTTGCTCTTTCGCCAGCAACTCCTACTGCTGTGTTTATATTGCCGCACAGCTTCATTATGGCACATCATCTAATCTAATTTAAGGCCAAAGATGGCTTGTTGTTGCCTACTTTTAGGCGCTACAAGATTTCCGACTGATTTTTATTACCGACAACAGCAAAACGAGCCCCGTCGAGTCGAGCCGAGCGTAACGAAAAGCGCAATAATCGAGCTGCGGCACGCACGACTCCAGATATGAAGGGACTTGGGAGGGAGTGTGTGTGTGTGTGAGTGTTGTGGACGACATTACATTTTATTATCTATTATTTCGTTGCGCCTAAAATGCCACTACATTAGCTCAAAAATCCACACAGAGCGAAGGAAGCGAGGAGTTGCCCTGGCCCCGGAAATCGCCAGCCGCAAAACGTAAACATTAAAACAGGAAACGGAAGTCGGTGCCGCACAAACACACACACGCAGCGAATATCGTGCGCTGGTTATGATTATTCCGCCTCGCTACACACGCGCACACACACGAACACCGTCTTACGTCTGTGTGTGTTTTTGGCATTTATTTTTTGTGTGGCTTTTCTTTTTTTTTGGTTTTTTTTCGATTATTTCTTATGCATAACGTAACAGGATTCCATGTTTATGCATTGCGAATTAAGCGTTTGATATTGCACTAGATTAGCAGTTCTGTTTTTTAACAAAAATCACCTTTATGAGTCCTTTTCGAGTTGTCTTGCGGGTTAAAACAAATTAAAATCTCTGTGAGAAATTGTCAAGAAACAGACTTTGGCTAGACTTGCTACAGAGACAATAAGAGTGCCTAGGATCGGAGCTAGAACCACTTATTGACACAGAAATAATAGATCAGAGCTAGGAAGAGTGCTCCTCTTAGGATCAGAGCTAGTGACTCTAGTTGAAAAGCATGTTCGAAAAGCAGAATATCTACTTTGTTCTCATTAAAATAAAAGTAGTAATTCACTTATGCCAGAGTAATTTCGAAAGGAAATATTGTGCATAATGAAAAATATATCAACTAAATATTTGACTCATATATACATAAGTGACATGATGATAATGAATATTCTCCAATAAATATTATACTGGGAATCTTATGCCTGCATAGTATTTAAAAATATGTCTAAAGAAGCCTTCGAAAATTGAGTTAAACAATTGTTACACAAAAGAAATGTGCACATCACTTAAAAAATAGAAAAGATATTCAAAATGTCAAATGAAGTCTTATAGAAGTTCGAATTAAATTTTCTAGAATAGTTCCATCAAAAACTTTCCCCCAAACAAAACTATCAGTAACGATCAGAAAATGGGATCACATATAATAAACTTCAAACAATTTCCAACTCGAAAAAGTCTCAATTTTATGTAGAACCTTCACAAAAATACTTCGATTAATTTAACACACTCTTTATCTTGCGTTGCTTCGCGCCAGCTGCAAGCATTCTTTATGCTAATCCACAGTTGTTAAAGAATGCTGCGCTTGTCGGTTCCGTTTCGTTCATAAAAAACTCGCACATTCACGTAGTCGACACGAATTTCCCTTTCGACTTTAGAAGCTGCGCTGCGTGACAGCAAACGAACCGCGCGCCATCGTTGCCCAAGTAGCACTGAAAGAGGACAACAAGGGCGCGTGCCACTGCCTGCCTGGTGGCACATTCAACAGTGGCTGAAATGGGAAATTCCCCAAAGGACATTTCTACTCCTGCGCACTGGAAGCATGCGCCCGTAATTGCAATTGACCTTAGCCTTCGGTTTTGCCGGCATTGGTTCAATGCACTAGTTGGCGTGTCCCTGAACTGCCAAACAGGACATTTCCATGAGGGGAAATTTCCAGGCCATTTCAACCTGTTGGCAAGTGACGTCACCAACACAGTGGGGAAAGGATTCTAAGGCGGTAAATATGTTACCCCTTTTCCAATGAGTAAGTGCTCAATAAACTTTTGATAGATTTGCGTTAAAATAAAATATAATATTCGAATTATTATCTAAAATAATCCTGCTCTAAATACAAACTGCTCTGTTTCATAAGTACTGTAAATTTTAAAGCTGCGTTTTTTGTTTGCGTTTTATAGGCATTGAAAGACGTAGCAAAAGATATTAATAGTAGACTTAAAATATTAATACTTAATAATGTTTTTATTTTGATTTTGACGATCTCGTGTTTTAACAAATGGAGATCATAATAAAATATCTCTGCTTACAATGCTATAGGAAGAAAGTCACGGATTGACGAACGTATTTAAAGTGATATAATACTATATTAATAATTTATTCCTGTTTTGTGCTTAATTTCTTTTAAATGTCTATGCAAATATATATGCCAAAGAAGAATGCATCAATTGTAAAAATACCTGGACTTGAAAAAACTCATTCGTGGGTTACACAAGACTTTTGAAACGCTAGAAATGTTGTTGTCTAAAGATAAATGGAGTTTGCAAATCATCTATTAATCATAATATCGCATTCGAGGACATCGTGAAGAAAGAGCAGTATTATCAGTAAATGAAGCCATAGCCATATAAGGTTTCCTTAGTTTTCTTACATTGACAACATGGGAGAAAACTGAACTTATGCGGAAGAAGCAGTAAAAAGAAATACTACATATGGAGTGTATAGACTTCTGGCAGCTTCAATGAAGAATTCTTCATATTGTTGAAGTTCTGGGAACAAACCGAATATTTTCTTTTTAGAAATAATAAGAAACAAGACAAGGCAACTAACTATCGACTCTTCGAAGAGAACATTACAGGAATCTTGTAAAGGCTCTGCTGAATAGCGAGACTCAAAGAAGAGGCATCATTTGTCTTAACGATAAACTCTTACTGTAGCTTACTGTAATATGTAGCTGTCTATATAAATAAAGCTAAATAAAATTGATTGTATTTTAAATAGAATTATTACTACAAAAGGCTTTCCAACAATTCACTGAAGTTGACACAAACTGATAAGACTTCCTGCCACAGCAAAAGTTACCAACATAATAATAAACATATCCAAATAAAAATTCGTTTTATTTCTTAGTACTTGATTGATGACGCTTTGCCCTCTTCAAATAGTTCATCATTTATAGCTTTTGTAAGCTAAGCTCGAGGGTAGATAAGAGAGGCGTCTATAAGAACAATAAGATCGCAATTTCCATGTGCTGCGACACATGCAACGAAATAAAATTTAAATGGCACAAAAATTGCTAGAGCCATCGAGGGAATTTCGGCAATAACTATAAAATGTCCAAACGTGAATGACGATGCCGCCCTTTCCCCAGTCCCTCATGCAGCCCTCGCCGTTTTGTCGCGTGAATGCAGCCAACCAGGACGAAGGGAGAGGGGTAGAGAGAGGGTGAGGGGAAGGCAAGGGTCGCCAGTGTCGCATTGGGCAAAGGATTAAAAAACGGCAGAACAAAAATATTATCTCAATGGAACAATCTCAGGCGGGCAAGGACAAAAAACCGAAAATTAAGGCAAAACATATACAGAATACACACACACACACACACCCGCACACTCTTTGGGAAAACTTGATAAAAACAAAGTGAAAATTTATGCAAAACAAAGATAGAAAAACCTTTTGGGCACAGAAATAGAAACACAATACAAAAGCACGTTAGACAAAGACTTTGCAGACAGGGAGGGATAGCAGGGGCCAACTAGACGATTGCAATACTTTTGCTGATAATGTAGTTTATAAGATCTGGGGGGAGAATTTCTATACGCTTTTTGCTTAATTGCTAGAAGAAGTAGAGTTAAATAAACTAAAAGGGAATTTCCAGCTGGTTGATATGTGTTTTTCATAAAATAAACACCGCAATTACATTCTGATTTTTTAGATATTGACATTGTAAATAGTGAAAATAACGATTATGAAGAAGTTATCGACAGTTGCTGTGGGCAACATACACTCGGCTGTTGATGCTGTTCAAAAATGTATAGTTTGTGGCGTCTGTCGCGTCTTCTTCTGCCTGTTACGTACATTTTCGGACTTTCGAACTTTACTACACATCATTTTATAACATTGTTATATTGTGGACGATAGTTCGACTACCCTGTTGACGCAATTTAATATATTTATAATATTTACACTTTATAGTATGTGACATGTCTTCTAAGGTACCTAGCAAACTTTTGTGCCAACTAAATATAAGATCTTCAAGGGTATAGAAATGTAAACAGATATAAGTGCAAAATGTATAATGTTTGTATTGTACCATATACAACAGCATCTGTCTATGTAGAGTTTGCTCTGTTACACTATCTATCTTTTTTATACCCTAATCTGCAATGTCTATACGAATTTAGTTGTCTTATTATTCTATTATAAATATTATATTACACGACATAACCCACAAAGCTGAAAAGCGAAGAACAATGAAAACAAGCTAAAGTCTTCTATTTTAATTTTAGATCCAATGCACCCTGACCTGTATCGAAATGTTTGCCTAGGTAGGTTCATTTTTCTGTCTTAAGTCCTCTGTATTTCTAAGTAGCTTAAACTGTCATATCTCACGACTTTAGTTGTCATTGATCTTTATTTTATATATTTACATATGTTTAAGTATTGTCAATCATTCTAATTGTACAATACATTTATTATTTCTTCAAAAGCAATGACTTAGTCATACACAAGACACAAAAGAGTTAAATATATTTACTTAATAGAAAGAGCATGGAACATTTATTGAAATTATGATTAATAATTTACATATTTTCATTCAGTTTAAAAAATATATTTCAGCAAATGCTGTGTTTATTTGCCGAGTAGATTAGCTTTGGTAATCTCCGCAGGTGCAGCACGACTGTCGCAGATAATCTTTCGCTGCATGGGGCAATCTTAAATAAGTAACTCAGTTGTTATCATGGTTATGATGATAAACAGCTATGTTTCATCCCCGAAACGCACATAAAAGGTGAAAGGTTGGTAGCATATCTCACAGTATTTATTCGAAAATCCATCAAGAATGAACCTTCTACTCGTGTTTGGGTTTTCTCTGCTGGTAAGTAAACGAAATGTAACTGAACAAAAACATGAATAAAATTCCCGACCATCTTTCAGCAGATTCTTGTCAACTGCCTTCCCACGAAGGATAAGGTACACATACCAAAGAAGGATGAAGAACTGATCTGTAAGTTGCAAATAAACTTCGACAACCTAGAGAAAGCGTATTACCTGAAGTCAAATGCCACTGTGATCGCAGTGTATAAATCGATTGTGGAACATAAGATCGCCGACGAATATACACTACAGAATGCACAGGCTAACCTAAAGAAGTGGAACCATACGTTTCCCAACTTATCCTACTTTAACAACATGGTAGATATATGGGATGATGATCGAGAAAGAAAGAGATGGAATTACTGGACTTCGGGCTCTTTTGATGATATATTCACAAAGACGTGGCAGTTCATTCAACAACTACACCAACTTGGTCTCAATATGTTGAGAAACACTGTTAGCGAACTTAGTGACTCGACAAGGAAACTTCACTGTGACTTAATTGAGGCTGTGAATGATGATTGCAAACACATAAAACATTGTTTACAATTATATGAAAAGCTTATCAAATACGTTAGCTGTATTCAAAATATAATAACAAAATAAATATTGGTTGCTTTAAGATTAGTTGAGAGGAAATTTCCTATTTTAATTTGCTTGCTAAATATTCCCATTTTTATAAGCCCATTGAAACCCTTTTTGTATAAATATTGTTTTTCCCTTGTTTATGCCCTAAAGGACATTTATTATAGACACAAACAATATACCTTTATTCGCTCATGCAATTTTCGAACCCCTTTATGTTTTTTTACATTTGCAGAAGGTTTATTTATTTTTATCCTTTAAACGTCTACGCGCCTCAGATGCCAATGAAAATATTCTGTCAAACTGTTCACACATACTTTTCTTCGGATCAACATTGGTATAATATTGAAATATCCCTGTATCATACACAGTTACTTTAAAGGGCATTCAATTGTTTAGATAAGACACCAACCTCTTTTCAAAAATATCCTGTTGTAGCCAAGACACCCAGCACGTGCAACTGTTCACAGTTTTCTCACATATTATTTCGGACTTAAAATTTTAATCCCCATTAAAATGTCCTTGTATTATACCATTAATAAGAGGGTAATTATATAAAAAGGGTAATTAAATTAAAAGGGTAATTATTTGTTTAGAATAGACAAGAACCTCGTTTCAATAAATATCCTGTTTTAGCCTAGACATGCACCGCGTAGTGCGAGTTGCACAAGGAACACAATAGAGGGCGCAAGCCCAATTGTTGGGAACAAAAAAGTGAAAATAAAATAATGTTAATATATTTTTTGAAATCAAACAATTTGCAGTGGACAGCCGATTAAAAATTAACCAAATAACTATTAGTTATTGTTTATATTGGCTTACTATATTTAAGCATTTGTATTAATTTCTCTAAAATTTCCCTTGAACAAATCACTGCCTTTTCCTTTTCACTCACACACCTCACAGCTGCAGCTGACAAATAACTGTCGCGCGCCTGTCAAATTGGCAGCACAAACAATTGCTCCACGCCTGTCTCCTTCCCCTCCGTCCCCCACTACGCATGAGATTGGCGCGACAAATTCCACAGCTGTCAATAGAGAAAAGTGTTTTGATTCTCGAGCTTTGAGCTGCGGGCAATCAATTGGGAACAACTTGATTCCAGGAGCCTTTCAAGTCGATTCCAACAACAATTAATCATTTCAATTTTCCAAACGACTTGGCAACCCAAATCCTTGGCACGAAACAATTTGCCAGTGTCATGGAAATGGGGGGAAAAACTACTCAGCTCGGTAGCCTGGGCCAGGTCTGGCTCCTGGCCAAGGACACAGTTGCAATGTCAGCAGCTGCCATGTCCTTGTCGTCGGTAACCAATTCCTTTTGCATTTGCATGTTCCCGACTGGAATTGCCTTTCACGCCCAGCGCAACTAAGCAGCGAACTCGCTCGCAAGCAGAGCGAGGGTCGCTCAAGAAGTTGAAATCGTTGAGCTCTTATAAGTGACTCTTTTTATGCGTGTTCCAGTTTTGTTTCTTAAATTTACTTTGACTTTTCAAATTATAATGTAATAATTTTATATGAAGTTTATATACCTCTGTATGTATATGTATGTATATATGTACATATGTATATGCATAGGTAAAGTCTGCATCCAATAACAGCAAAAGCATAGAAAGAAAGGCTACCTCCGACAAGCCAAAGGTTTTATACCCATTCAGTTTTTGACATCAATTTTACTCCAATTGTTACTTTACAAGTTTTAAAATCTAAATAACTAGAAGACTTTATATAGTACATATTTAACAGAGATTATAATTGTTTTTTTAAAAATTTCAGTTTAATTAAAAACAGCTATTATATATATATAGATCTCCGAGTGAAATTAAAATAGAGATTGGACGAACTAAAGAACGAAAATTACTAGTTTATTTCGCATATTCATTATGATCAATATGGTATAAGTAAAAATACCATCTCCTTTTGTGCATTGCAAAATCTTCTTGTTTTTCTGGTTATTAGGGAAAATTGAGCACAAAATGCACGTAAATTTTATTATTCTTTAAAATTCAATTAAAAAAACAAGAAGCGACCGCCAAATAACTCTTTCATCAAAATCTTAATAAATATAGCCCTATATGTAAAAATTAAAACAAAATCGGAGATGTAGGCAGCTATTTACCCTTTTCCACATTATGATTTAAAAAATATTCGACTGTGACCCATACAACAATAATACAATATTTATACTTATCAGTTAACCAAATGGGTTCTAACATGTTGCAGCAAAAGCGTCGAAGATGGAAACAAATCGAATGAGGTCAAAATAAACTGGTGATGATAGTTTTAATATTATTACATTTATATGTATATTATAATATGCATATCATACGCCCTGCGAACGTCTTGTACTAGTACTCTACAAGTACAATATGGTTTTTATGTTATTCAAAATTTATAAATAAATAAATCATATTATAAGCTACAGATTGCCAACTGAAGCCAACTTGGAGAATTTCCAATCTTGCAACAAAAGTGCCTTCATATATTGGAATCGCATTGCAAGTCGATTGCTTTTATCTTTTCAATTTAATTGAATTATTTTTATGCTTTTCTCTACCTCTCTCTCTCCCCCTCTCTCTGTCTCCCTTACTGCCTGTGTTCTCCAGTGGCGACTCTCTGCATAAATAAGGCATAAATTAGACGAGCGAATCCCGCAGGATCTGTGAGAAGGAATCAAATCAGTGCGACACTTGCGACATGCTCGGCATGCAAATATATTGTATATCCGACTGGCCTGAAAGTAGGTCTAGCCAAGGCATAATAAAATGAATTATGTTACCAACAAAAAAGGGCCCTGGCTCTCGGGGTCAGCGGGGTCAGGGACTTGGGCATCGAATTACATTCGGCTAGTTCATAAAGCGCACTCAGGTTTGACCAATGTTTCGCCCGACTGCCACAGCAAACAGTGAGATAGGCAAAGATGAGGGCAGAGAGCGAGGAAGAGGGAGAGAGAGAGAACAAATCTCAACGGCTTTCGGTTTTACCTTTTTTTCCCTTGGTCTGGCTGTCTCTCTGTGTTTTCTGAGCCCATAAAAAGGCTCAAGTTGTGCCGGCTAAAACAGTAAATTTACATGCAAGAGCCGAGAGAAAACTTTCGTGACTTTGGCCTTAAACGTCGAACTTGAACTATAAAAAAAAAGAGAATCCAAACGGAGCTGGAACTACAACCCGATTCGTATCCAACGCACAACTTTCAACTCGCATAAACATAAATTGCGGCTGTAATTTTCGGTCAGGTTGGTAACTCTCCCCATCCTGTAACTGTTTACGAGGCGGGGACTCCCCCCTCCCTGCCTCCGCTTGCCTGTTAACTGTTCAATGTCTCTCTCTATGCCATGTTTGTGTTATTGTAATTGGGCTTAAGTGTGCCGGCTGCGTGCTGTCATTACCGGAACCATCCCCCTTCCCTGCCCCGGCCCGAGCAGAGGAGTTAACATTAAGTTTAATTTGTCTAATGCCAGAACCCTTTTACTGTTATTACCGACTCTGCAGGCGACTGGGAATTCCTGGGAACACAAATAAATTATCGAGCAAAACAAAACAGTTTTTAATGGTCGACATCATGAGCTGTTTTATTTGCGTTGCCTTCAAAGAACTGTTCCACATTTACTGCTTAATATTAAGTTAGTCACTTAGTAAGTCACAGAACTATCTCTGCAGCACTGTGAGAAGTATTCTGAACTTCCAGGTTATGAAATCTGTGCCCGGGTCATCCAGAAATCTTTGCAGATCGGGCAATTGTCGCGCCGTTTCGCTTAATTCGCTATACTTGGGCCTGATGTCGTCCTGCAACTGAATATATAACTTTTTCAATTCCGCACTCGATGTTTTCCTCATTTCCATATAGGACCCCCCAGTATATTCCTCCAATCTAAGTACACGACTCTCATCTGGAAGCTTATCCAGTTCGAGTATATCTATAAACTCGTTGCACAACACTATTTTCTCGTATACAGTTAAATTGGGCAGCTTGGAATTGGCACGTTTCACAAAGTCGTTCAATTGATCAATTATCGATTGGTTAACAATCGCCTTGTCGATTATCAATTGTGCGGTTGCAATATTCAGTTGGAGTTCATTTTGTGCAGCTAATTTGCTTGTGTTTTGACACAGTTCCTTAATCCGAGCCAACAAGTTGCTGTCCCCGGAACTCAGAGGAAGCGCCGACGCCTGCAATCGAAGATTCGGAATTGAGGACACTGTACCGGGAGCAGTATTTCACGCGTACATACCAGCATTGGCAAACACATGAGAAGTAGAAAGCGCATCGCGAAAGACTGATTCTGCGAATCACTTCGCAATCTTTTATAAGTCGCACTCTACCTATCAAGGCCTTAACAATATTATGTTTTTGTTTTTAAGACGAGCTTTCTTTGTGTTTATACAGCAATCCACAAATGTCACTCTCCTCTCGTAATATTTTATTTAATTTTGTATAACAATAATGCATATGTATACATGAGGTACATAAGTAATCTGTTCAATTTCAATTCAGAGATGTACTTTTATCAATTGTTGAGATAGGTCATTGCACCGCTTATCTATCAGCTCGGCTTTGTCAATATATTTATTCAAGAATAACAATATTTTGTTATATGAAAATTGAAAACCTTTGGTATGACTGAATTATTTTAAGTATTCCGTTTTACAAGAGTATATATAACTTATGATGTTTAATGCGTGAGTCTCCCTTATAAGAGATTTTTCCATATTATGTTGCTATATCTGACGTATATACCCCCTCCCCTGCTCCACCCTAATAACCACTTAAACTTTAACTCATTAAGAAGTCTTCATGTAACAGCTAGATACCCCTTAGGATATGTATAAATATTGACATCAAATAACGAAAGAAACAATAAAAAACATTTTTTTTTTTTAAATCTTGACTCAATTCTGAATGTAACACGACGAACCCCCAATGGAAAGTTGAAAAAATACCAAAAATAATAAAAATTTTTTTTTTTAGGTTTTCACCATGATGTTATTTACAAAATCTCTCCGATTAGGGGGAGCATAAAAACTCTCGTAATTATTATTATTTTACTTTTAATTTGTCATTTATTTATTAGATGGGCTGAATCCCGGCGGTACTGCAATACCGGGCCAACCCGTGACAGAGGTGGAGCAAGCCCCGAACACTCCGTCTGGTTACAAAAATCAGTTTAACATTTGTTGCTCCCCGATGGGGAGACTATCAGATGTTAAGCTGATAAGAACAGATACTACACTTTTGATCTTAGCCAAGAGGCCGAGAAGCGATAACTGTAGCCCCAAACTTCAAGCATTCCATACTGCTTACTGCTAGAACCAGTTGAGAATTAAACGCAGCGGTTGTGAAAAATTTCTGTGAAACAATCTGTCGACGTTCGCTTGAGTGCAGCATATTTTAGGGGTTGTTTTGATCGAAAGAATATGCAATTTTTTGTGCTGCAATATACATATATTGAATAAATACGATCGCTATCCACTTCCATGCAACCCCCCAAAACAATCTGAGGCAAAAAATGAATTAAGACAAACTGCAACTGAACTATTAAACCACTATGTAAATAAGTATTTCCAGATTATAAAATTTGAAAATAGTTTATTTCGAATTGTATTCATACAGTTAAGCGAAAACCACAAAAAGACTTTTTAAATGGTTGTATACATATTGTAGATACAATTTATAGATTCATAGGATTTAAATGACCCTTGCACTTCATCGGAGACGGTATAAAAAATCCAATGATATCTCTGAAAGTATGTGTCGGATTACTTTTATATGCACAAAATACATATGCTATCTTTAAACATACGTGTAAAAAGAAATTTAAAAACAAAAAATTAAATTCCCTGTTGTCTTAAGAATTATAGAACACAAATAATTTGTAGAAAACCTTTCTTCATTTCGAACATATTCTATCCTATTCCTTAATTTTAATGCGGCCTTTTGCCAGCAATCAAAAGATGATGCTATTTTCTCATATATTTTTTATTTGATATTGTATAACATTTATTTATATACATTTAGTACATAGGTAATCTGTTTATTTTAAATTAACACCATCATACTCTTATCAATTGTTGAAATAGCTCATTGCACTCGTAAATCGTTTTACCGCTTGAGCCGTTTTGGGCTTTGATTATGCGTATTACCTTTAATTTTTATTAATATTTGATTGAGTCTCTGACAACTGATATTTGGAATTTTTAAAAAATAAAAAAATTTTTTAAAATAATTGTGAAATTAAAATTGTTAGCAACTTATAAAATAAAAACTTAAAATAATAATTATTTTGCAACTTTTATTTTTTTAAAGTTAAAAATACCGGTTATTACAGATTTTTAAAAAAAATTTTAAATTTTCGGTGTTCCTGAAAACTTTTTTGGAATGATCACTTGATATGGATATTTTCTATACCCCACAAAGGTTATTTATGGTCTCTGCATAAAGTACCTTCATGCCAAATTTGGTGTCTCTAGCTTTTGATAAACAGACAGACATGGCTTAATCAACTCAGCAAGTGATCCTAAGTAATAATATGTATATATAGTAAAGCCTCTTCTCACCCCCGGGTTTTAATTATTTTAAATAAATTTTTTTTAAACTAAAGGAAAAAGGAAAAAATATATTAAACACAAAAAAAAAAATAAAAAAAAAAAAAAAAAAAATAACAAAAAAAAAAAAAAAAAAAACCCAAACCAACCAACCCCCCCTACCCCTTTAAAAAAAAAAAAAAAAAAAAAAAAAAAAAAGAAAAAAAAAAAAAAAAAAAAAAAAAAAAAAAAAAAAAAAAAAAAAAAAAATAAAAAAATTAATTTATATTTTTTTTTTATATACATATATACTATTTTCAATAGTCGAAGGGTATCAACAAATCCCACACACTTGACTGTAGGTTATTTGTTGACCCACATTGCCTTTAAGGCCTTCTCTAGTTTTCCAAGATTGTAAAAAATATGAAAACAATTACAAATAAATGTTTATTAAAAAAGTGTTTCCCGGCTTCCTTCAGTAGCGTTCCACTCACTATTCTAAGGCGTATTCAGGGGTTTATTTGTTATAGTGTTTTTGTTTCTTAATTCTATACAGATTTTCGATTTTTCCTGTTTCTCTCGCCACCTTTGATAACTTCTGAATTCAACACTAAAAGTCAATAAACAAACACTAACGAGTTTGACACGAGTTTTGAAATCCTGTTGTGTTAGGGGGAGTCGAACTTCTACACACCGGGTCGGTCGTACGGAAGGCAACTGAATTTCAACGTTGTGAGCCATCCATCAAATTGTACAGGACCCAGTTATTCGACATAGTAAACCTTGCAAAAACTGTCAAATCAAACCGGAAATAGACTTACAGGGAACTGTGCGAATGCCACTCTCTATATACGAGACCCAGCGGGGTCCATGCCCATTGATATTTATATTTCCTAATTCTGTAACCGCCAGGGGCAGTAGGATACTCTTCGAGATATGTTCTGGTATAGGTTAAGTTTTAAAATTCATATTTTCATAAACATGATTTTAAATTATTTTCTCACACTTTCCTCCTTTTGAAGTATTATTCTTAACTTTTAAAGCTTCTGTTTTTCTTGTTTGAACTATTTGGAATTTGGAGAATAGCTAATTATGTGTTGAGGTCAGAAAGACTTGAAAATGTAAATATTGATTTGCCGCGCCGTGGCATCTTAAATTGTAATGAGTGAATAATTTGGATTATTACGTTATGCAAGGGTACATGACGTGTAATATTTAACGCGTGAGCCTCCCTCATAAAAGACTATTTGATATTCAGTTACTTTAACTTGCATAACTATTTTAAAGAGGAGCCTTCCACAACCAATATAGCCTCCACTCCCCCCATCCTAATATATACTTTAACTAAAAAATCAAGTAGACTCGGTAGAAGTAAAAACTCTAGATATCCTTTATGATATGGATAAATATATTCATAATATTACAAAGAATTTGTAACAAACAATTTATTATATTTTTTTGAAATAATCTCGACATGACTGACTCAAAATTGTAACACATCAACCCACCAAACGGGATACTGTTAGTTAAAAATTTTGATTTTGTAACTCTTAATGTTATTTAGTAATTATTTTCAAAAATGTCTAAAATAATTAAAAAGTCATCTTTTTGGCCATGCCCCCTCTCCCAGTTACATATGTATATTTGCAAAAAAGGTTGGTATTTTTTTTGGTTTTTAATGGTCGAATTTTAGTTTTAAGTTTAGTTTGTAAAGTCGGTCAACTCTATGATGTATAAAGAATAAAATAAAAATAAAATAATGATGTATATAAAGCTTACTGATATTGGGAGCACCATATCCCTAATTATTTCAATTTTTTAATTTTAATTTGCTCTTTATTTATCAGATGGGCTGAATCCCGGCGGTACTGCAATACAAGGTGAACCCATGGCAGAGGTGGAGCAAACCCGAACACTCCGTATGGAAATTTCAGGACAACTGCCCCGAGCAGGAGTATCCTCTCAGGGTTGTTTGTAGTACCGTTGCTGTGGTACAGTATATATTCTTGGGTTAAATAATTCTAGGTTATCCGCTTAGTTGTGTAAGCCGTTTTGATATTTCTACATATAATAGTACATGACAAACATATAGGTCAGATCCTTTCGGCTATCGTTTAAGTTAAAAATGTAGTATGATCGTCATGAGTGCTGTCGTGCGTCATAGTGAGTGTTCTTTTTGCACAGGCTTTTTATATGCTGGGCCTTTTAAAGAAGCAGTCAGCGGAACGCTGTGTAATGTTTGCTCGCTCTAGCATCGTTCGCCATAGGATTTTACTCATAAATACAGTAAATTCATAAACATACTGTAATAACTTACAAAACAACATTTTCCCTTATAAAAACGATGGGTCCATACGCCTTATGGAGGAAGAATTCCCTGAAAACATCGGAAGACACATAATTGTGTACAAATTTCATAGTCCAATGGTTTTAAATGACCTTCGCTTTTATTGAGGACAGCGCCAAAAATTCAAAAGAATGTGTCGAATCTCTATGATATGCACAGTAAATATGTACAATATTTATAGTTAAATAACCTTTACCATTGAAAATGGAGAAAAAACGATACACAAACTTCATTTTTCATTAAGAATGTAAATTTCTTTTGGTTTTGAAAATAATTTTAAACACAAAATGTAATTTGAATGCCTTGGATATTGGTTTTGTTATTGATGACTTAAATCAGTTGCATATTTAGAAAATGCAATACCTACCCTCATCTGGTTACTACAATAAATTCGAACTCTGAGTCTTAAAACAACCCTCAATCGAGGATCAGCCCCGACCAGATTTGAATATCTTAAAGAAAGTGTTTCCATCTTTAAGGGTGATTCTTGCAAGTTCACTTAAAATTCTTAACCAGCCTACGCCCAATTGAAGCTAGGGTTCGAACATTTTGGGATTCATCTTCACTCTGGCTTCTCTTCAGTTGTCGAATAAATCTTTCGCCTTTTACTAAAGATTTCCGTGGAGCGGAGCACTATAATGAGTCTAAAAGAAATTTTTAGAGTGCCTGATGACTTTGGTTGTCGGGCCAATTATAAATATATAAATTAATCGTAGCATTTAATTGTCATAAATGCATTCGTCGTTTGTGTATGAACGAATCATATTGCAGTGTAGAATTGCAAAAATAACGGGACACCAGCTGTTCGAGTTTCGCAGTCTTCCAAAATGACACATGATAACACATTGACGGTTTAAACTGATTACAATCACTCTATTTTGTTTTAACTTATTCTCGGTAGGAATCACTTCTACACTTTACATACAATGTATATTCTATGTATTAAGTATTTAGTTTACCTCAACCAGAAATGTACTATATGTTGCAAAAATATACAGATGAACAGTTTAGTATGTGTGTACTATAAAATGAAATGTCAGAATAAACTGATTTTTTCCACATATTATATATATATATTCCTCATGACTTAACTTTAAATTAGAAGAATATCCCTAAAAAAAAAGAGGTTTTGTAATAGCATCAGACCCCAAATTCAGTTGGATTTTAAAACAATTTAATAGTTATAACCACACCATAAAAGTTATGGGTTATAAAAAAAATTCTTTCGAAGAGATCCTCCTAAAAATCTTTCAAGGACACCAAAAAATCGTACATTAATCCTGTTATATCAATAGTATAATAAATTGTTAGTTTGGGACTTCAGTAAAAAAAATATTTTTATTCATTATTATTATAATTACTCATTAATATATTATAAAAGTTAGTTATAACTTTTGTTTTACAACTTTTCTTTTCAAAAATCTCAAATAACGATTATCAAAAAATTTTAAAAATATAAATAAAAATATAAGTAAAATTATATTTCAAAATATAAAAGTATTTATTTAAAGTGTTTGCTTTTTCTTAAGAAAACCGCATACCATTGAAGATATAAGCATTAAGTCGATTTTCTAACAATTGCTTATTGATTTAAATGAACAACAATTTCGAATCATATTTACATCGTTGACAAATTGGGTCGTAATGTTTGTCGGCACCAATGAAAATTCATGGAGACTTTTTTTATATAAATTTGATACTAAGATTATTTTTAAAAAGATATTAAATTATATTATTATATTTATAAAAAGATTTTTAAAGTCTTTGAGGGCTTTTACAATAAAAGTCTTCAGTTATAGTCTTTTAAAAGAATTGTTGTGTCGCTGAAAAATGTTGTAGGATGATCACTTCATATTCTTTTAAAAATAATAAAAAGTGTTGGGCATATAAATAAAAAAAAATAAAAAGGTGTTTCCCGGCTTCCTTCAAGTAGCGTTCCACTCACTATTCAAGGCTGTATTTGCTGTAGTATTTTTGTGTTTGTCTTATACAGAATTTCGATTTTTCCTGTTACTCTCGCCAACTTTGATAACTTCTGAACTCAACACTTAAACACAACAAACAAACAACACTAACAAACACAACACAAAGCAAGAGACACGAGTTTCGAAAATCCTGTTGTGTTCGGGGGAGTCGAACTTCTACACACCGGGTCAGTCATACGTTAGGCAACAGCGCCTCATCGTTGTGAGCCATCCCGTCCCCCCTTTGGAATGGTTGTCAAATGCCAATTTAAGTTGTTATGAGCCCATTATTCAACTTAGTTCACCTAGTGAAAACTGTCAAATCAAATCCCAAATACTGTGTGAATTTCTGTTTATCGGTTCGAACCCCAGCAGGATCCATGTTGAGTATATGTTTTTTTTTGTTTATGCTGTTAACATACCTATTTTTTAACTTTTTTAGCGCCATTAATGATAAAAGAACCGGATGTGGCAAGTTTCAAGAACATGTTTCTCAAGGTCCAAATAGTCTTATAAGGAATTGTGTGTAAGCCAGACCATAGGTTCGAAACCCAGCATCTACACGTATACCCATTGATGCTCATTGATATTAATGATTTCTTATTCCGAAACAATATAATTTTTTTGATTTTTTTAAAATAAGTGCACCTTAAACAAGAGCGATGGTCGAGCGCCAGGGGACTGTCGAATTCCCTTCAACAAATGATCTCGTGTAGTTTAAGTTGTTAAATTCATATACATGCATATAGACAGGCTTTCAAATTATTCTCGACATATATCGTTTAGGCTTCGCGGTCTCTTTGCCCTTTTTTAAGTGACGCAAAAGCTTGATTCATTCTTAACATTCTTCTATAATTTCTGTCTTTCTTGAATAATTCTGAGTAATACATTATATAAAGTTATAGAGGAAGTCACCCTTTAAAAGACTATTCGTGATTAAATTGCTATATCTAACCTTTCTATTATAGAGTCGAGCCTTCCACAACTAATTTCGCCCCCACTCACCCATTTTTCTAATATCCACTTAAACTAAGAAATCATGTAGTCTCCGTAGAAGTAAAAGTGACTAGATACCTTTTAGGGTCTGGATAAATATCGTCCTAATGTAACAAAGAAATTATAAAAAGCAATTTTATATATATTTGGAAAGAATCTTAACATGACTGACTCCAAAATGAAACCCCCAAAATGAAAGCATCCCCTTTCAGTTAAAATGGTCAATTTAATTACTCACACCTTCGATTTTTTAATTTTTAACGTTACCGACCCCATGATGTAATTTAAAAAGCTCCCCCGATTAGGAAAGCACCAGATCTCTAGTTTTGTTTATTATTTAACTTTGTTATTTATTTATCAGATGGGCTGAATCCCGGCGATACTGCAATACCGGGCCAACCCGGGACAGAGGTGGAGCAAGCCCCGAACACTCCGTCTGGTTACAAAAATCAGTTTAACATTTGTTGCTCCCCGATGGGGAGACTATCAGATGTTAAGCTGATAAGACTACTTCTGATACTTCCTATAAAACAACATTTTCCTCATAAAAATCTGGGTTTGCTCCTGGGGAAGAATTACTGTCGGAAGACACATGATTGAGTGTAGCAAATTTCTTGGGGGTTGTTTGCGATGCCATTAGAACTTATTAGAGCATTATTCGCAAGAATGTTTTTCATGCAGGGCCAATTAGATATATAAATGGGGTAAAGAAGGAGAAACAAAAAAGTTTCTGTTTTTTAGAAGGGCCCGCGATTATTCCAAAAGACCTTCTCTTATGACTTTTTTTTAGTAAAATAATAATAATTTTCCTCATAAACTATTAGTACATGGGTTAAATGCGACAAATCTGAAGGAAGAATTCACTGATCACAGTCGGAAGATAGCTGATTTATTTGAAGGGAATGGGGGAATGGTTTTGCACATGACCCCCGGGCCCTGATTAGTGCATTCTGCGGCCATGTGTCGCATCACTATGATATGCACAATATACTTATACAATATTTATAGTTAATGACCATTGAAAGTAATCAAAATAGAATATACGCGTACTAACATCGTTTATCATTCAGAATAAAAATTTCTTCTGGCTGTAAAAATTTAATTTTAATGTCTTGGATATTGTTTTTGTTATTGATTACTTTAAATCAGTTGCATATTTAGGAACAGCAATACCTACCTTGACATGGTTACTACAATAAATTCGAACTCTTTAGGTCTGAAAGCTCAATTGAGGATCAGCCCTGACCAGATGTGAATATCTTAAAGAAAGTATTTCCATCTTTAAGGGTGATTCTAGCAATTGCTGGCACTTACAATTCGCAACCAGTTTACTCCCGATTGTAGCTAGGGTTCGAATACTTTGTGATGTATCTTCACTCTGGCTTCTCTTCAGTTGTCGAATAAATCTTTCGCCTTTTACTAAAGATTTCCGTGGAGAGGAGCACTCTAATGAGTCTAAAAGAAATTTTTAGTGTGCCTGATGACTTCGGTTTTCGGGCCAATTATGAATATGTAAAATGCACAGAGCATAAAGTCGTCATTAATTTATTTGTTGTTCGTTTATGAAGGCATCATGTTGCAGTGTAGTAGACTAGCAAAAAAATGTGACGTCAGCTTAACAAGTTAAGGAAAGCAATCAGCTCAATCATTTCATACTGATTGTATCGTTTTCGTTGAATTGTAATGTATCATAATTTGACTCATGATAACTCAATGATTGTGTGAATTATGTGTGCACGGAGTGAATTCATCGTCCTTGTTAACAGTTTTTTTTCCCACATATAACATTATACTTATTTTCCCATGAGTAAACATAATAAAACTATCAATTCAAGATCATCCCGATAAAGAGATTTTTTTATACCATCGACGGTAAATTCAGTTGTATTATTTATACTATTTAAGAGTTCTATCCTGAGACAGACCATAAAAACACTTGTGGGTTATAAGATCCCATTATACCCATTATATCCCAAAATACAATTAAGTGTTATTTTCCAACTTTCGTTAAAAGTGTCTGTATAACTGTTACTCGTAACTTTTTAAAATAAAAGTCTCGAAATAAATATAACTTTTTATCTATTATTAAAATTACTTATTAATCTATAAAAAAATTATTAATAACATTTATTTTACAACTTTTTTTAAAAAAAGTCTCTTATAACGGTTAAATATTAAAAATATACAAAAAATAAAAGCCAGTCATTAAAGTACTTTATTCTTTTTAAGAAAACCACATATCATGGAAGATATAGCGAAAAAATCCAATTTGCTAACAATTGTTTATTGACTTTAATGAACAACAATTCTGAAGTACATCGACACAGTCGTCAAATTTTGTCGTGTTTGTCGAAATCTATGAAAATTCAGAGAGACATTTATTATTTAAATTTGAGGCATTTATTTGTGACTTTGAGTGATTTTTACAACAAAAGTCTTCATTAAAATCTTTTGAAGACTTTTATGATAAGAGTTATTGAAGAATGAATATGATAAGAGTTATTGAAGAATAGAATATGATAAGAGTTATTGAATAATAGAACTAAAAAATAATCACTATTTAAAAATAAATCCAAACATAATCGTTAAAACAATGTTTGTTCATAAACTCATAACCGTCACGGACCTTGGTTATAACTAATGTTACTTACTAATCAACATCAGTTGTAAGTTAAATAGACTTTCTCTCATGTGTATATTTAATTTTTAAGACGTTCTCATAACTTATAAAACTGACTTTCGATTTCTTTTTTTATTCGTTAAAGATTATTTTGACTTTGTCATATGAAAAAGTACAAAATACTCTTAATAAATACAACAAATTGTTTATTATTATTAAATGTATTATTAATGCGCCCTCTCGGGCTTCCAAAAATTGCCGTAGTGGACGGTATTTCACGTCCCCATGGCGGGGTATTGGTTAAAGTTTTCAACTAGCAATAATCGCACCTCAGTAGAACTTCATTGGTTACGATATCGCCTCTGCGCAAAGATAACCATACAGTGCAATATTGTATGTATACCTTGTATATGATACTATAACAAATTGGGAATTGCAAGTCGAAATGTGTAAAAAAAAAGGGACAAGCTGCTCTAGGTGCTCATTCCAGGTAAAACGATCTTTGAGTTTGCAAACCATGGGTAGAAATCTTCAGAGTTTCTTGTAAGGGGATGATATCAAAAAAAGAAGAAGAAAGAAGGTCAATGCAGCTACAGTCTTCAAGAAGGACAACATTTATGATCTTTAAATGCTTCTATACACTTTAAAAACTTACTTTGTATTTAGCAATGTGGACACTTAGGCTTATAATACAATGCAAAGCTAACATATTTTATAAAGACTTAATAAGCAGATCCCAAAGACCTTTTGCAATCCATTAACATAAATATAAACCAGAACACAGTACTTAATCAGTTAGTAAGCAAACGGAAACCCAGAAATAACGATGTTTATTTGTCATAATACTTAAGAAGCGACCTCCTAAAAGGGTCTAAATATTTAAGAGGGCCATCAAGTGATTAGTTTGAAGACTAACATCGTCAGCTTTTAGGCAATTTAATGGCAACCAAATGTGCCCAAAGTGGCTGGCAAAGTGTCGCATTTCGTTGACATGGCAATTGACTTGGCAGAATAGTTTTGGGGCCCCTTCGCCTACCCCATGTTACCTTCGTCACACCCGCCTCAACCCCCATTCAAGCCTCATTAACTATTATCATTGTCGAATTTCGTTGCATATTTATGCGAGCTGCGAGGCGTTGATTAAAATTCCCATCGGCTGAAACAATGTAATGAAATTAATGAAAAATTCATACAACGACAACATGGCTGCCCTAAAAGAAGGACAGCGATGAGAATGAGGAGGGGAGGCAAGTCGAGAGTCGCCTACTCTAAAATGCTAAATAGCCACTTTTGCGGCAGGGCACGGGCAGCAACATTTTCGTTCTTTTTCCCTTGTTTCTTTTCGCTATTGTCATTAAAGATTGAACAAGTTGTAGGCAGAGGCCAAGTGCTCAAGTGACCCTGCCTACAACAGCCCCAACCCCACCCCCCTAAGGCACCTCTTCCACAACAACCCGGCAAGTCAAGTGGGACAGAGTTGAGTCGAGACCCCCAAGTTCCCTACACAAAGACAGCGAATACCGGAAATCCGTTTCATGACAAATGCGTCACATTGTCGTGCCAGAGTGTTAAGCGCGAAGCAAGACAGAGGTAGTACGAGAGAGGGCAATGAAGTGATGCGAGAGGGGGCAGAGAGAGAGAGAAGCAAGGAGGCAGACCGACAAAACCGGCAAACAGGCAATGAAATTCCTTCAATGGCAGCACGTGACTTTGCCGCCAAGCACGCTACGAGAAGTAGAGCCGCAAAGAGAGAGAGTGCACGAGAGAGAGAGAGTGAGAGAGTTGGCATGCAATGCCGCGACATTGACATTGACTGAGACAACAAAGAGCGAGTAGGAGAGCGAGAGAGAGACCCTACAGCGCCTGCGCCTTCTGCCAGGCAAAAGAGCCCGGCAATCTCGACTTGCTTGCAGCCTCAGCTCCGGCATAACTTTGGCATTTTAATGAGAAATCCATATTTATGTTGTTTGTTTTGCCAAAAAAAAAAAAAAATAAACAAAACAGAGAGGGAAAGAGAGAGAGAGCGCGTAAACGTGATGGAGAGCGGGAGCGAGAAAACTTTTTGTTGTGCCAAAAAGGTTCGCACAGGCAGCATATGCGGCGAAAAGTGAAATTACTTTGCGCCCGAGGGGCGGTGGGCGGTGGGAGGGGCACAGATTCTTGTTGCTTTGCTGTGGCCTGTGGACTCGTGTAACGGTATTTTGTAATCATTTTTAATGGTCTGCGTCTGGAGGCGCCATATGGCCCTAATACTTATGATGGTCCAGAACAAACCCAAAAAAAAAGCAAAAACCACGCAAATAAGCAAACATTAGAAATTTCGTTAACATTTTCATTACGTCGAAGAGAGACCCGTCAAGTGCAGAGATTTTAGATGTTATATAAAAAGGTATAATTGCCATAATTCATGTGGCTATGTAATATAATACCACGGCTTATTTATAAATTACAATTTAATTCTATAAGAGTTTAAATTCTATAATATTGAAGTACATTCTGCAGAATTAAGAAGGTATTGTAAAGTAATACCTATGTACATTGAAATTGAAAATACATGTACATTGAAATTATAATAATGGGTTAATATTCCTAGAACGGCTACATAAAGTATGCCGAAGGTTTAAAATTCTTGCTGGTTCTTTCCCTTTGATCTTTCCTGCACTAGTAATATGTCAGGGTGCAGAATATTATGACTAACTTTAATTGGCACTGATAATTTAGTTAAGTTATTTCTAAAATCAGAATTTTTCTTCACCCAAAATTACTTATTTGGCCTATTTTTTCTATGGCTGCTATATGCTTGAGTGGTGGTCCAATTTTGATGAAATTATGGATGCATATTATATATGTATATAGAAAAAGAGCGATGTTGTAAATTGGATTGCAATATCTTGAGAAATAATAAAACAATACGAAAATTTCGATCACATCTTTGCGATGTATCTGTTCGATCTTGTTCCTTTCAATTTATTTACAGCGTGTAGTAATATTAAGCATCTCTGCCAAGTATCATAAGCATACATTTAAATGCTGATTTAATACATTAAAGGGTTGAAGATGTCTCTTAAGGTGCGTTGCAAAATCCTGGTCAAAATAAATAATTCCTCTGCAAGGGTCTAAATAAAATGAAATACAACATAATAGGATTTATTTATTTATAGTAATGATTTTACTTACGCAATTTTAACTCTCTAATATTTAGATATGTACCGATTAATTCTGTATTGTGAAACTAAGTATGATTGAAATAATGTCTTCATGTGCCTTCAATATAAAACTGTGTGCTATGTACCATGATATTACCTGGATTTATTTATCTATTATAATTATACTTTTTGAGGATCATAAAACGTAAACATTGAAGAAGATTCTACAAAGCTAAGAAGGTTTTATTATGAGTCTGTATTTTTGCTTATTCCTTGGGGAAATTAAAAACCCCTCCAGTTAGCAGATCTTGCCGTTGCATTTGTTTGATTGTCCTTTTATATGTTTTATTTTGCTCAGTTCCCCAAATACAAATGGACTTTTAACTATGCCACGTTCACGCCGCGTCATAATAGAGTCATAACGCTGTCGCTCCTCACTCGTCGCCCGTCGCTCTGACAAAAGCCATAAAAATAGCGGCTTAAATAGCAACAGCATGTCTGGCAGCATTCCCGGGATGCTCCCCTCGGCACCAGGACCAGGACTTGCCTGCAACTTCGTGACGTCGGCAAACGAACAACGAAAACAAAAAAAACGCGTCCACTTCACAGTTTTTGCTCTGGCGCTGATGGTGCCGCCTTTTTGCCAGCTTTAATAAACGCGGCGCAAATTTTATGCTTTTATTGTGCAAATAAAAACACGCGGAAACTACTTAATCAAGTTGCAGTCTTCGCACAGAGACCTTGCGGCGCCGACTCTGCCAGCTCTGATGGCGCTCTGGCAAGCGGAAGCGACGCTTTGTATGCTATGGAAAACAAAAACAAAAACAAAGCGCAACTGACTACAAACTTTGCCGACGCCGCTTTTTTTGCGAAAAAACAACATTTAAACACAACAAAAACAAGAAAAAGAAGAAGAACCTGAGAACGACAAAAGCTGAAATAATATGCAAAGACGAAAAGGTTTTATAGACGCAGGTTTGTAGGGAATTGCAAACATATGTCTGGTATTGTGAAAGAGCCGACAGGAGACTGTTTACCTTTGATTCATACTATTAGCGCAACGACAACAAATTTTGATTTAAGCCTTTCAGACTGTAATGCAAATATCTCTTTATCTTTTCAATCGATATAATACATATGCTAAAACCAGAAAGAGTGGTTCCATTTGACATACTGAACGTTGTATACAAGTTTGGCAAGAATCTTACCAGATTCTTTGGATAATAAATGAACATAATGGAACACAATTTTATAACACTGTTTAAGCATTCGTTAGGAGTTTTAATCACTCTTACCGCTTGACAAGTCTTTTATGAAAATCCTTAGTTCTGACTAATTTTTCCTATGAAGCAATTGGATATATTTGTCTTTTTATTAAGAATTGAAGGCTGTTTATGTTTCTCATTATCTAAAGTCTCTAACTACAGTATAGTAACTCCAGTTTACAAGTCTTGCCGGTAAAAATATCGAACCTTTCTAAAAGAAGAAACATATGTGAATTATTTCTTATACACTGTATATATCCTTTTAGTATCTGACATCCGGTTCGTCCTTTGATATTGGCCCTAGCTGTTATAATAAGTTCCATTTAACGTATTTTTAAATCCGCAAAATACTATTTGGAGCACTACTTTAAGCTAGTTCTACTACTTCTGTTGCGGAACGGGTTAAAAAATATTGCTTAAAAACTATCGTTAAAACTATTTGATTAAGTCATCAATATGATTTCGAATTTATTGTTTATTCATCTCTGATCTTGGGCTTTTTGCTATAAATGAACGACGCAGCATATGCGCAAAATTCAGTTAATCTTATTTTAACAAATTAATATTAAAATCAAAGTGTTTGTGACAATTATTTAATGACGATAGGAGCTGACTCCCTGTTCCCTGTTCAAGACATCATCATAGCGGTCGTTCGAGCCGGATAATATAATATTGTTACCCGTCAGGTAATTTCCCCAACAACAACTACGTGTATTCCGATTCAGAATATATATTCTGCACAGGGTCGGAGGTTTTTCCTAAGATGCATTGGAAACCCTCTGCAAGGGCTAAATAATCGCTTCTAACAGAGTAATGTTTATTTATAATTATATTATTATTATTAGCACTATTATTTTATTATTATTCCCTACATCTAATTATTACTGTAGTTCTCCACAACTATCGATTCGCTGCATATTTGCATACAAACGGTAACTTCATTGTGCAACCTCAACCCGACCCCAGAGCAAAACTCAAATGGATGTCAGCAATTAGTAGGCCAAAGGGCGTGTCGTGGCCTCCGCCCAAAATAAACAAAGAGAAAAGCGCAGACAGCGAGGCAAAGGTCTTCAATTAATTTGTTGAGCTGCTCGGACAACGAAACGCGACGCACATCAATCAAGACCGGCAGACAAACCACTCGCTTTCGGGTGTGAAAAATTGGAGATATTAACCAGGGAGGGGAAAGACAGGGAAATGCACGGAGGGAAGAAAAGCGAAGGCAGTAAGACAGACGCCCACTCTTGGTCGCGTGCCACAGGAACGGCAGCTCGTAAATAAACGTCTTATTTTTAATTACCGCACTCAAGTCGAATTTTAAATGCCAATTGGCCAAGAGAAGGGAAGGGAGGGAGAGAGCGAAAGATAGAGAACATGGAAAATGTGGAAAAGGAAAATTTGCCTGCGCAAGCATTCACTTACCTGTATCGTTTCCGTGGCGGAATATTTCCGATTGTAGTCGACATGATGAAGGTTCGGCATACTGCCTGATAATGGCTGCAGATAAGGCTCGCTCCCGCCCTCGTTTAACACGTGTCCCTGTCGGCCTTGTCGTCGCTGCGGGGGTTGCTGCTCCTTGAGGCTTTTACATCGAGATATGTCACTTTATGATACATTTGTGTTAATTTCAGCTCGTCGCTGCGAATGGTTTAATTTGACTGCAAAGAGAGCAAAGGCCAAAGAATTTAATACACACACACATACATATTTACATTGCTTATGTGTAGAAGAAAAAATGTATTCGAGCACAAGTTGAAGTTGGGAAAAGTGTAAATTACTTTTCACAGTCAACCCCGAAGGGCTTGTTTACCCATGTCGATATTGTTAATACGCCACGTGTAGCACAGCGGTCTGTTTGTTTGTGTGTTCGTCTATGTGCGGGACTGAATGAGACAGTGAGAAAGAGAGAGATGGCGGATAGGGCGAATTTATTGCCAAGTTTACGCTACGTGCTTTGACTAAGTTTATAAGCTAAATACGCAATGACTGAAGGCCAAATATAGCCAAAGTTAGCCAAATCTGGCATCTTTTTGGTGCACAGTGTCACGCAGTTGATTAGAAATGTTTCTGCCAAGCAATGATATATATAAATAGTAGTGGTAATAGAATGCAACTGAACTTAAGTCTATATAATCTTGATCAGCATGTCAACTTTATGTGATCTTTGTTGATGTTTACAAATAAAACATATTTTCACAGAGCTGACTCATCAACATCTGAGCAGAAGAAAACAATAAACTGATAAGAAGAGTCGGACAATTCCTCTTTAATCTTCTATGACTTATACATTTCAATCTGCTTAGTTTTGATTTTACAATACACTTTACGATCCATTAAAATATAAAATACGATCCATTTAAATGTTTACAATTAAAATATATCTTGACTGAGGAAACAATTCAAAACCTAAGTAAAACAAATACAATATATAAACTGATAGGATGAGTCTATTTGACATGAGGAATAAAAATAAAAATTACGTTTTTTTTAATTTAAAGACAACTTATTCTTAATATAAATAATAATAAAACATATATTCACAGAGCTACTCATCAACATCTGAGCAAAATACAACAATAAACTGATAAGAAGATTCGGACAATTCCTCCTCTTTAATCTTTGACTTATACATTTCAATACACTTTACGATCCATTAAAATATAAAATACGATCCATTTAAATGTTTACAATTAAAACATATTTTGACTGAGGTAACAATTGAAAACCTAAGTAAAACAAATACAATATATAAACTGATAAGAAGAGTCTATTTGATATGAGGAATCAAAATAAAAATTTACGTTTTTTTTTAATTTAAAGACAACTGATTCTTAATATACAATTCGTAAGTACACAACTTTAAGAAAAACTATTCTTCAAATTTGATCATACAATAAATACATATTCTAAGCCAGCAAACAGTTTTATAAGGTCTATGCAAATTTGATTGCCTTGCCAAATCTCATAAATTTGTTTATAGTGTCAAATGGATCACATACTTAGTATTTTGTTCAGATTGTGTCAACCTCTGGCAACTTGGAAACTTATCTGCTTAGTCATTCATCATGACGCTTTGGGCGCTTCGATTAACTAATTAGACAAGCGACGAACTCGTGCCACACACACACGCGACTTGCATGTCAACAGTTGGGGGCACAAAGTCAAGGCTCAGACTGTTTGTTAGCCATGGCTAATTGACTTTTGTGGCTGTCATAAATGTTGACACACATTAAAGGCGAGCGCAACAGCTGCGCGCGAAGCAATTGAGCACGCTTATTAAATTTTACGAGCAACCATTTTACAGGCCAGAGTTACGAGGAACTATGGCACAGAAACTTGTTATCCAGTAATAGGGACTTGGCCCTGAGAGGCTGCTCTTTTTTATTGGTAGTACGTAATAAGTCCGATCGTAAGTAAGTCAGTAAGCATGTAACATTTATAGGTGCAAGGAACCTAGTGTTGCTCTTTTATAGCCACATTTCATAACATTGTTTATGTTTATGTTATAAAAAGTGGCATATATGCAGGGTATCTACAATACTTCTATACTCTTGAAGAATGTCTGCTCATATATGCATATCAATATTAAGGTTCAACATATAATATATGTGCCGTACATCAACTTATTCATTGTATTCATAATCATTCGGTATAGCCATGAACGTCTGCCCCTGTGGGTTGTATACAATTTTGCTGTTGCAAGTGTCGCACCAAACAAAAAAACCCATTATCTATTTACATACACTAATATACTTCATGTATATAGTCGCCTTTCTGATCTTCACGTTCCGCAACCTGATAATCAAGAGCAGAGGTCAAGCCGTCAACAGACAAGCACCTGATGAGATGTCGCATATGTACATACACGTAAGTCCCATGCAAAGAAGTATGATCGTGCTGTGGAGAGAATATCTTATCACCTTCCCCCTTGGCATTGCCCGCAATCAACTTTCCCTAGAAATGACTAAGCATCAAATAAAAAAAACCCAATTATACTTTATTCAGCTGGCGATTTATTCCCTAATGTATTTTATAAGAATTTTATTTAAATCGCCACAGGTCAAATAGGTGTGTTTGTCACCCTCATTCACGCACTCGAGTAAACTACTCTGCAAACCCTTCGTCGAGTCACTTAGATGGCTTGCCGTGTCTCGTATCATTTTAATCCATAGCTTTTCCTTTCCAATTGGATTAATATTTTAGCGAAGGAGCCCGAAGTCCAGCGATTCCACAAATTCATTTCTTCATACCCCCGCCTCATCCATGATATCTGTCATGTTCGTCATGTGCGAGAAGTGAGGTTTCTTTCTAGGACTCTGGTTCCATTCGTTAAGGCAATCCTGTGCTGTCTTCAAGGTGCTCTCGTTGGCGATCTTGTGATCTACAATGGCCCTATACACTGCAATAACTGTTGCATTTGACTCCTGGTAAAACGACTCAACATGTTCATCAAGTTTCCTATTAAGCTCACGAATCAGTTCTCTATCATGTTCCGGTATTTGAATCGTTGCTGCATTCTCCCTCGTGGGAAGGCAATTGCCCAAGGTCTATTTAAACGTTGTTTGGGATAATATTCATGTCCTTAGTTTATTTTTATTTAGTATTTTTACCAGCAGAGAAACCCCGATCACGAGCAGCAAATTCATTCTTGATTAAATGTTCGGCAAACACTGAGAAACACTGTGAAAGTTTCTGATTTTATACGTTATACCGAGAGAAAAACAAACATGAAATTGTTGTATGACGTCACAAATAAATATTTTTATACCCATTAAAAATGGTCAAAAAAGGGAATACAAACTTTAAGCAAATGTACGTAACACGCAGAAGGAGCTGAGTGAGACCCCATAAAGCGTATATATTAAGCCATGTCTGTCTGTCTGTGATAACGCATTGATCTCAACTATTATTAAAGCTAGAGATATCAAATTTGGTAGGAAGATTCCTGTCTACCATAAGCCGATCAAGGTACCACACCCACCGCCTCCGCAAATCAACAATTTAGTTTTTAAGTCGATTTGTGAGCGACACATAAAAGGTGAAACTGATTCAGACCAGCACTAAGCCAACTATAAAATCTACATATCCTAAAATTATATCCGATCGCACAATAAATAAAGACGTTATTAGACGTTACGTTTAAACAAAGATCGAAGGGTATCCCACTGTCGCGTGCCGCTCGACTGTTGCTGTCGTTGAATATATATTTCTGGTCATTAATTGGCATAAATTGTGATTATTAAGTGAAGATGATATTCTAAGATATTCTAGGACGGTAAACACAGTTAACAAAATATAATTTAATACAACAGGTATAATACTATATGCAAATATATATATTAATTTATATGTATCATTCTAATCTTTACGGTCCTCACTCTTGGTTATCAATAACATAAATGATGAACTATGAACAGAGGACAAGGTCCTAAAAACAAGGCGTATTTTATAAAAATATGCATGTTTGTATGGTCGCGAGACGTCTTATCAATCCCTCTTGGGAAAAATAATGAAATGGGAGAAATACTCTTTACCTGAGAATAACTACACAACGAAAAGAAATACTTTATTCAACTTGCTATTTATTCCTCAATGTATTTCATAAGAGCTTGATATAAATCGAAACATTTTGGATTGTTACTGTCAAAAAAACACTCATATAAATTATCACTCTGTAATCTCTTCGTCGATTGACTTAGTTGGACTGCCGTATCTTGTATCATTTTGTTCAGCAATGGGCCCCTTTCATCCATGAACTTCATGATTTTGATAAATGATTCACCGTAGCAATCCGAGGTCCAGCGATTCCACACACTTCTTTTTTCTTCCAATCGCGGGATTACCCAGATATCATGCATGTTCTCAAAGTGCGAGAAGTGAGGATACTTTCTAGGACTCTGGTTCCATTCGTTAAGGCAATCCTGTGCTGTCTTCAAGGTGTTCTCGTCGGCGATCTTAAGATCTACAATGGCCCTATACACTGCGATCACAGTCGCATTTGTCTCCTGGAAAAACAACTCAAATTCTCTAGAAAAATTCCTCTTGAGCTCTCGAATCAGTTCTCTATCGTGTTCCGGTATTGGAATCGTTGCTGCATTCTCCCTCGTGGGTAAGCAATATCCCAAGGACTATTTAAACGATGTCTGGGATAATATTCATGTCCTTAGTTTAATTTCATTTAGTATATTTACCAGCAGAGACACCCCGAACACGAGCAGCAAATTCATTCTTGATTAAATGCTCAGCAAACACTGAGACATACTGTGAAAGTTTCCGAATTTATACGTTTTTCGTGGAAAATAAGAGAGCTATGTATGGTACATGACATTATTATATGACATCGGAGATAATCTATAGCAAAAAGTATGTATTCCTGAAATATATTAATTTTGTTAATATATTCTTGCTAAGCTGGAAGACACTTTGGCCTTGGCTCGCAGGTCATCAGATTTGTCTGTTTATAACTAAGTACGAAGAGCGTTTTGATAAGAGAAATGTTTATCGCCTCTTAGTAGTAAAATATTATATTTCAAATATTTATAATATCAAGTTGTTGAATTTTTTATATCCTATTAGAATAGGACTAGAATATGACTATATGGTAAAGGTATAAGACCTCTGGCAAGCCAAAGTTGGCTTTTCCCCAGTTTTATAGCTTTTTTAACAATGTAGCGGCGCATAAAAGTATGCTACAACATTGCCTTCTCACAGACTTCTTTTTATGATTCACGCTTAAAATTAATGATGCTTTTCATTTGGTAGATTTAATAAATTCCCAGCCAGTTGTAGCTGCTGGCATGTAACTAATTAAGCACAACAACAACGGCAAGAACAACTTGAACTAGCACTGAAAACAAGAACAACAAGCAGCAACTCCTTACGTGCCCGGCGGGGCAAGGACCCAAGTTGCCTGCTCCCTTTGCCATCTGCCCGAAATTTATTAGCTGCTTACGAGTGTGAGTGTGTGCGCAAGTGTGTGTGTGTGTTTGCGACTGTGTGTACGTGGTAAGCACATGTTAATCTCGAATCACAATGCTGCCCTTGGTGCTGGTTGCACGCTGGACATATAAATTAAATGGCTTAATAATTGAGTTAGTGCAACTGCGGGCCAATTCCAATTGGCCAGAGGCGCTTAAAGTGCTCTGTGGATATCAATCGAAGTGCCTCGTACCGCTGCTTGCTGCAGTTGATTTAAGAGTCCTGCCACGCACTGTGGCAGCAGACGTCAGGCGTCTCACGCTCCACTCAACTTTGCAACTTGCCATGTGCGGCATGTGGCTAAAAAAGGCAACTGCACATGCAGCAACAAAGCAGTCATAAATTATGCAGTGACATAGTCGAAGGACAACAACATGGCACATGCAAATGCCAAGCCATTGCCCTGAGTCTCCTCCACCCTCCACCCCCTGCCCCTGTTCCCATCCCCTTTCTACACAGTTAATAAGCAGCAAGTGGCGCCCCCGCAGTTGCATAGACTGCAATGCAGTGCAGCAGTTGCAAATTATGACAAACTGCAAAGGAAGAAGGCAGGGGAAGACAGTGCAAAAAGAACCTCAGCACAAGGCAAGAATATGTTGAAAAGACTTTAAGATTCACATAAAAACACCCGAGCTATAACGAAGGCTTTCCAAACTTGTTACACTCTCTTTGCCTAAGCCCGCGATAATCCGATTATGATTTCTCATCAAATGTTCCAAGGCACTAAGCGGATTGGGGCGCGCTCAAAAATTTCTCAATTAAAGCAGGGTAATTGCTATAAAGCTGCCATAAATTTATAGCAGCAACATAATGGGCCATTGTATCTGCTTGAAACTCATTTAACTGTTGGTGTCTCATGTTCCCTTCTCCCCAACGAGCTTGGCACAGTGCCAACTTCTTGTGCACCCTCCTCTTCCCCCGTCTTCGTGGACATGTAACTTGCTGAAACTTTGGCTAAAACTATGCAACAGACTTAAGACAAAAATAAGTTGCACAACTGAAAGCCCAACAGGTTAAGTAAAACCAACTGCCGACTTGGCTCTTGAGCAGAGATGGAGGGAGGAAGACAGAGAAAGAGTTGCAAGAAACAGAACAGAAGAGACAACTTTCAGCTAATTGCAGCAACAACAGTTTCCCACAGTTATGACAATTTACACCAGTCTTTCTTAACTCTCTTTTAGCCATGCTTGCCTTTCTTCCCCTCCCTCATTTGCTTTCCTCGCCTCTCTCAGTTCAGGGACATTAACTTAGCACAGACGTGGAAAACTTAATGAACTTTGCAGTTACAGTTGCTCTGTTGCTCTGCAGCAATTTAATTAGATTAACCCAAGTCCCTCAAAGCATTGCAAACTTTTGACGCAACTTCAAATCATTTGTCAGCCGCAGTCGGACCCCAAAAGAGGCAAAAAACAGTTTGCCAAAAAGCCAAAAAAAACTTTACGGAAATCAATAAATAAGACAAGGGGCAACTTGTGACAGGCCGCAGCCGAAAATAAACGAGAAGCGCAAACAAAGTCGAAACCAAAATATAAACAACAACAAGCCGAGCGGCTAAAGGCGAACATAACAGCAACAACAACAACAACAATAAAAATTTATTGTTATCCTCAAAACCAAGTGAAACAATCAGCAATAAAAAGAGCAGCGGAAAAAGAAAATTATTTGGGGAAAACGTTGAATACAATATGCTCTATTATTACTGATATCAAAAACGTGCACTAGGTTACAATCAATTAAAGACAGGTTAATTCAAAAATGATTCGAGAAATTATAAGAAATATTTATTTTTATAAAGACACAGCATATAATAGATAGTTAATAATAAAATAAATGGTGTTTATAATCAAATAAAACAGAATTTTAAAATGTTAATGTAATTTAATCAATCCAATTATTGTTTGGCAAACGATAAATTCAGACATATTGAGTTTTTAATATATTTTCTCCAGCTACAAATTAATAATTCATAATATGATTTGTAACTTAATAATTTCTATATTATGATAATCAATTGATGAAATTGAGTTCTAATATAATATTATAATGAATAGATATTATTATGACAAGTGTAAAAACATTTTAATTTTTATTTAAATATAATGCAATGGATTTGTTTTGATTTTTTATGTGAAAATATCGAAAAAATTAAATTCAAAATTATTTAATATTTCTAAATATTTTCTAAGCTCTCAATATTCTAAATAATTGGATACAATACTCAAAATGACAATAATATTGGATAATTTAAAGATTAAACTAAAAACCTATAAAAATAAATCTAGAATATTTAGTTTTCTAGAAATTGAAAGCAGATGTATAATGATTTTTTTTTTCAGTATCCCATTTCCCTTAAACTTCACATTCTAGCAAAATTGACATTATCCCTGTTTCGGGTAGAGTATTGAAAACAGCACTCAAATCTCCAAATAGCGGCGGAATCAGCAGATCTGCACGGTGTGCCAAGTAATTTAGGCGTAGCATGCTTTTAGGCCGCAAAATGCGTGCAAATACCTCGCGAATGGCGCTGCGACTGTTTTTCCACGCAGGACTTAACACAAGTTCCCGGAGACCTGAGCCTGAGGCTGAGACGCTTGTCGGCGGCTTTAAACGCGGATAATACAAAACAACGCCAGCTGCGATTTTCAATTCCGAAACAACAACAAAAACAAACCGTAGAGGGCACATAACGGTTAAAGTCGAAGAGCAGAGAAGGCGGGGCGATTCGTTCGACCTCTTCAACTGAAAGGAAAACACTTGAAAATTGAAAAGTGGATGCGGCACACGAGTTGGCCATGTTATCCACTTGTTTACGCTTGTAGTTTTTTGATTGAATTTTCGAGGGGTAGCCCCATCGAAAGGGAGGCAGGGAGAGAGGCCCGACTGTGGAAGCAACAATTTGGTAGAGCACCAAATTATTCGGACGGTGCAGACGGTGCAACAAATCTAATAAAAAATTAACAAACCCAAAAACTGAATACGGACCCCAATACACACTCATATCGGGGCACTTGCAACGTTTTGCTACCTGGACAAATGTTGCTCATGTTATTGTTGTTGTTGTTGGTGACAGAGGACACCCTGTGTCCAGGAATTGCTATGCACAGCGCAGCAAAATCGAAAAGTGAAGGCAAAATGCAGGCCAAATGGGGTTACAAAATCGCGCGCTACCAATTCCCCAAGGCACACCATGCACAGTGGGACAGACAATAAATAGTGTGTTGAAAAAATGAACAACTGCAAATGAAACTATATTCCTACTCGGAACAAATAAGGCATGTTTTACTGGAAGTACCTCAACTAAATCGATTTTAAATTTCTCGTCATTACTTACAAATATTTCTGCAAACACTGTGACCACTGTGCAAGGGTGAATCTATTGTGGGAGTCGCAAACGGGTCGCTTCAAATGACAGCGACTGAAATTGAAGTTGGCAAACGTTTTTCGAGGGTTGCTTTTAAAATGCAAACACCCAAACCAAAGCTCGATAGAGCAGAAGGCATGGAACGATGGCAAAACGAAGGGCGGGGCACAATAAGGGGGGAGGTAGGCCAGGACTACAGTTCGCCTGGGTGCTGGCCCCGGCATTCCCTTACACAACACAGCACGTGTCCTGCTCAGCCGTTGCCCTGGTCGGTCCTCAAGGGGGGCACCGCCTGTCAATGCAAATGGAGGCTCAGTTCAAGTTATGTTTATCATTTGCCATTCCCGGCGATAACCAAACAAAGCGCATTTATCTCAGCCTAGCTAAATCAAACCCAACGTCAAGAGAAGCCCAGGCACCAAGTCCTTTGTCCTTGCGTGTCATGAAATCGAGCGTGCATTGTTTGATTTGACTCAAGAGCCTGACAACGACACCGTGAATTAAGAACCAAACGAAGAAATCCGCTAAACAATAGCGGAAATAATTTTATTACACTTGTCGAAGGAATTTGCATGAACACAACAAAAAGAACACGCTCATAAAAAGAAAGCAAATCAGCCCTCTAAAGGACGTTCCCAGTGCTAATGAGCCGGCAATCGTTTTCCTTCTGGGGTAAGTTTAATACAAGTTACTGTGGATTCTTTAGGCAGCTTTAGAACTATCAACTCTCAAGAAACCTTTGTACAGGCAGCCAATTGTATAAAAAAAGTCCTTGAAACACTTTAATATCCAGACAAGTCTAGTCTACCTTCCCCTTTACTTTCCACTCACAACTCAAGTCTATTGCGAGTTCTAAGAGAATATTTAATCTATCGACATTCTATTATGCATTACATTGACATTCTTATCAACTTTAAGAAATCTTAAAGAGCTTCCTAACGGATGAGAGAGTGAGACAGTCAGTTTGTCTCATCTTTTATTTAACCAAAAGTGTAAAAAGAAAATAGAAATAAAATTCACTGAGTTTGAACCGAGTTGAGCTAAACGATGCTGGGTACCATCGGATTTATGCGTCTTTTGATAACTAATTCCCTTTGGGCGACTGTCAGCAGGCAGATAAACTGCCTGGCGACGGGCACAAAAAGTAGCCACATGTGGAAAGCAAACGAACAAAGCCAAGAAAAACTTAAAGTTTCAACAATTTTCGTTTAAGGTAAGGTACATTTCTATTGTGGTACGAGATGAATTGAATTCGAATTATATCTTAAGAGAAGTTGAAAGAAAATTTGGTAATCCCCAAGTTGCAATTTTTCGGTTTTCTAAGTTGAGATTAAGGATACTTTCAACTTAGAATTAAGAGGTGAATATTATATAATTTAAAGATATGTTATTATTATATAACCCTTAGAGATATTATGGTCTTTCTGTTAAAAAAGCTCTATTAAATATTCCCTATCGTTTAAAACAGTTTCCTCATTTGAGATTAATGTATCCCTAACTTAAGTTTTTATTATAATAAATTTCATATGTCATGTTTAAAATAAATAAATAAATTTGAAATAAATTTTCATGTGTCGTATATGAAATTAAATTAAATTTAAAAAATATTTCATATGTTTCCCCAGAAAAACAATATAAAATATTATACAATATTTACATGAAATGTTTTTAAAATAAAATGTTTATATTATGTTAAAATATGTACATATTATGTAGCAATCCTACTTTATAGTTCTTAATCGGATTGAAAGCTCTATAGAGGTCAGTTGATAGAAACCTTAGGTCTTATAATTCTTTAAGTTAAGAATACATTAAACACAGCATTTAATTTATAATAAGTTTGATTCTTTCCCAAGAGGAAACGCTAATTTAAATAAAGATATGATATCTTCTCAATTTATTATAATTTATTATTATATATTATATAGTAATTCAACTGTCAGATCTAAAGAGCTAAGCTGATATCAAACTAATGGAACATTACCGAACACTTTTATTATGTTTGTGCTGTGAATGACAAAGGTTCTTTTTTCATTTCTTTAATTTCTTAAGTTCTATAAACGGGCATGACTGGCTGTTTGACTGGCAGCACACTCCGTATTAATTTGCTGTTAAACGGCAATACTGTTGGAATTTCGGGCCGTGGGGGTGGCACCCTTCTTAACACCCTGTCCAAATGTGCAGAAAAAATGGCGAAAAACAATTTGAGGCAATCAGCTGCCACGTACGTGACATGAGCCTGGCACTTGCTACTCTTCTCTCCGTTCTTCCTCTTCTACTCTTTCACTACTTCTTTCTATTCTTCTGTTGACTGCCCTTTCGACTATGGCCAAGTATTGATAAGAAAGTTTTCTTTCGATGCGGAAAATGTAGTGCAAAATGCAAACAGCTGCGGCCCTCAAAGGCGCCGCAGATGCCGTTGCCAATGTCAATGAACTCGCTCCAAATGGCGACGTTCCTCTGACTGCTAACGAGCACGTGAGCCAAGTGTAGCGGAAAATGAGCTAATTTGCTCGCATCTTCTTTTCTTTGAGCTCTTTTGGCCAACTACACGTGTCCGTGCGTCGCTAAGGGGCAAACGAAAAGTCAAGAAATTCAATTTTGAACATAAATCATGCTGGACGGCAGATGAACACGCAATCAGCTGTTTTGTCACAGCGCAGGTTGCCAGCCTAGGCAGGATGCGGGTCTGGCTAGAGTCGAAAGGGGGAAGGTCTTGTGGATCATGTCAATCAAGCCACAAGAACAACGCAAGGCCCCCACAAGGGTTGAGGGCTGCATGACAGACGCAAGCAGATGCTTGGGGTGGCAAGCGATTGTCGCAAAATGGGTATGCATGACTGGGAAATACTCTGCAGAATTGTATGTGAAGGTGGTAGTAGTAAACTGTGGGCTGATAAAGATACTTAGGATAGCAAGCCTATGTTTTAGACGGTTATGCACGACTGGAATGTACTCTGCAATGTCAAGTGAGAAGCTGTCTACTACCAGTAAAGTAATTAGGGTGTTCAAAAATGCTAACTATGACAAGATTTTGCTCTAATCGCGGCAAAAGTGGTATGCATACCCAGTTAAGAGTGTCTTTAAAGATCAAAAACACGTTGTAAATTTACCAAGATAATTAAAGAAGCCTGGAGTGCAAAATATTGTGACTGAAGGGGTATGTATGACTGGTAAATAGTCTGCAGACTACTAACAAGTAAAGTTATTAAGGTATTAAAAAAATGCGTACAGGTAGGTAATTGTTTTAAAGAGTCATGCTCGACTGCGAAATACACTGCTGAATTGTGTGAGGAGGCGCCTAGGCGCATCTTCCAGGCAGGTGTTTCTTGCAAAAAGGGTTTGCACGGCTACGAAATAACCTGCAGAGAAGGTGCCCACTAACAAGGAAATATATATTAACCTGTTTAAAGGGTCTTCCATGCTGGTGTTTCTTGCAAAAGGGAAATGCACGGCTGCTGAATACTCAGCAAAGAGATATGACAAAATTTCCACTAAGCAATAAAGTCGCTAAGAGTGTCTAGCGATTGTTGGAAAATGGGAAAGCACGACTATGGATGTCCACTAATCAGTTAATTAATTAGGATGCCCGAAGTTTCAGGGCATGTTAAATTGTTAAACGAGGTAGACACGACTAGCTGATACCCTGCAAAAGAGCTCAGTTGTTTACCAAGAAATAGATTATAGATGCTTATAAAATATGTGAAGAGTGATAAATAATTGCCTACAATGCGCTCTCAACTAAATTAAACCCGGAGAAAAAATGTTAAGCTAAACCTTAACAAATAAAACATAACTAATTAAGCTGAGTTATATTTATTTCTGTAATAAACACCTTAACGTACTTCTTCTATTAGTTGCATTAACCCCTCGTTCTCTTAATTCCTCTACAGGGTATGTCAAACCTTGAAACGTACGATTTATCGACGGCTTCACTGTGTAGGCGATAATTTATTTAACAATGTGTGGCATGCGTCTGTGCCAGGAGCGCTGCCAGGAGTTGCCCTTGGCCGTTGGCGATGGCGCTTGGTCATTGAGATGTGAGCTGCTGTGGCAAGCGATACGTAGCATGTATGGCTGCATTTTGGCCCCGACTTGCTCCACCCCCTGCCAACACTTGCTTGCCCCGGGGGCTAGAACAAAGCCAACGGGCACAACGTTTTTATCAGCCACAGCATCACTCCTTTATTTGCCAAGTGCAAATTGCAAAATGATATTAGACCTTGGCGGGGGTGCAGGCGGGAGAGGAGGGGATGTGGGAGGATAACTGCGGGGGTTGCACATTGCGATTCTGGGGGTTGGCGTCATTGTGTCTAAGCGAGCATGGAGTGAAAGTGGAATGCGGCATGTGGAAAGTGCGTCCGACTGGCGGCACCAGCAGGACTCAGACCTAATGAGCACGAGCGAATTTAATGTGATTTCTGCGAGGGGTGCAAAGCCGTGTCCGATATTGGAGTACACACACACACACACACACACAAACATGTATACTGACCAGGGCACACATACGAGCATAGAGCACTTTATTTGCCTTTGTAATTGACGTATTGGCGCAGAATAGCGATTCCAACACTACCTAACAATGTCCGTCTGTGCAGTCATCGAGTCTAATGAATAATTGAGCGCACACCTAACGGCTGTACGTGGCAAATAACAGGAAAAATGTTGCACAGCTGCAATGCGTCGGGAAAAGTGCCTGCTGCGTTTAGGGGTATTTGACACATAGAGAGAGAGAGAGAGAGAAAGAAAGAAAGAATAAGAGCAGAGGCATTGATTGAAGAGAAAGGATCTGTAGCCTGTAGACCAGTTTAGTCATTATTTATTGCTAATGTAAGTAGAAAGTAAGTTTATTTCTTGAGATAGTGTTTACTATAATATATTTTCTCATTAAATATACAACCTACAGAGAAGTTATATTATTATAGCTTGGTGCCAACTGGAAATGTAAGTAAAGGGGAGCATAAGGTATATTCGATCTTAGGAAATGTACATATTTTTGATCACAATTTCCGTCCGTATGAACAGCTGGATCTCAGAGACTATAAGAGCTATGCTTAGCAAACTTTGTGAAAACACATCTTATTCAGACACGCAGATAAAGTTGTTTGATATCCTTAAGCCTGCTCCATTCCTCCATAATTCGAATAAAACGAATTGCAAATATAATTTTAAAAAAGAACAGTAATAAATCCCAATTATCAGCATCTAAACTCGATTCTTATGACTAACTTTTAATAAGAATAAATAAAGAACTTGTTCAAGACATAATTGTAATTGATTATCGTTTATTTTATCTATTTCTATATATATTATATACGTATATCACTCCTTCATTAGGTATAAAAGAGAAAATTATCAATCTATACAAATGATTGAAACAAATAAATATACAATGTCTTCTTCTTTTGTCCGCTCCATATTATAAAATGCAATTTATAAAACTATCTTATATCTAATATAAATACATATCCTTTCGTCCTTCAATTCATTATCCTTTAATCCTTCTCTTTATCAAACTCAAACATCTATTTCAAGCACTTTGTGAATGACCATTCATTTTCCAGTTATTAACAAGTTGTTAGCCAATGATAATTTCCATTATCCATGACGAAGTCACGTTCACCTTGTCTGCCATTTGTCGAGCTTTTAACAATGATGAAGATGATGAATTTGCCATTGAAAATGACCACAGCAAACTGACCCCAGAACAACTTGTCGTCTCAACAGAATGCATTATAATGATTTATGAACCTGAAAACCTGAGCTGAACTGAACTGAAGCCACCCCTAGGTAAATTAACAAGGATATATGATGCGGCTGCTGTGGTGCTGCTGCTGCTGCTGTTCCTGGCATGCCGAATTTGTCGGTTAAGTAGCCAAACGCCCCCCGAAAAACAAAGGCTGTCAAAGCCACAAAGAGACACTCGACCCCGGCGAACGCCTGAGGTGTTTTCTGTCAAGTTTAAACAAAAATTAAAGCACCTCCTGCCCCCTCACGCACACATACAAACACACACACACTTTCTGCAGCCTCCCCCTGAAAGAAGACAAACTTTGAGCTAATCAAAAATGTTGCAAAGCAGAGAAAAAAAAAGCCAAAGAAAATGATGTTGGCTATGACGAAAGATGAATACACTTACTGAAACAAAAGATGTGCCTTTTATAGAAGTGAATATAATGGTAACGCTTTTATCTGATATTGGGATGAATAGATGTGTTCTTTAGGATTAGTATGGTAAAGTTACTATCTGGCATTGGTACAATATAATATTGATTAATATAAATGCACTTAAGCTTAACGTCGAAGGAGATTTTAAATAGTACAGATATCAATAAAAAGGTCCTTCACGAAAGCCATTCAACTAAATAAAACTCAGGATCTCACTTATTACGGAGACTACATAACAAAGATGAAAATTGATACTCTTCCCATCGCTACACATATCAAACTTTCTACGAATCTCTATATAATTAACTGGATCTCTTTTACTATAGGCACTACATAGATGATATTTGATAAGTAGGTTTTTCTTTCTCATCGTTACGCATATTTTTATTGTAGTAATGCCATTATCCGATATAGGTACAATGTATTTAATAAAGAATAATAATAAAGAATAAATAATATAATTAAATTATATAATATAACGAAGATGTAAGAACTTCGTTCCAACTTTGAAGTCTCGGTCTCAGTTATGATGTGCTCTAGATTTTTAAAAATTTGTTAAGAAGGTTGATCTTAAATTTTTATATCTTACAATAATGTTAATATCCGATATTGGTACAGTTTAAACTTGCCTAAAATATATATTATAATGTTGATTTGACAATATGCATATCATAATAACAAACCCTTATATAAAAGCCTATAAACTAGCTAACCACCAAGATCTCAATTTCAACAGAAACCAGATAGATGAAATTGGAAAAGGAGCTTCTTCTTATAGTAACACATATGAAACAAGCCTGAAATTGGATCAATTTCATCAGCTCGCACAAAAATCGAAGTAATATCAAACACTTCAAAACTTCCTGCCTAATTTGTTATGTGTACCAACTGCACGTCTAAGTTGTGATAGCCTCTTTAGGAACTCAACTTGAGTAAACAGCAAAAAAAAAGAAACCAACTTATGTAAGTGGAAAGCGCAAAAGTTTCTCAAGGAGTTTTCCACCCCTCCGAGAGGAAAAGCGCTCGAAAACAGCCGTTGCGTGTGGCAGATACTTGTAGTGTGGCGCATGTTGCTGTTGCTTTTGTTGTTGTTGTCGCGGCAACATTGTTCTTATGATTAGCATTTTATCAGGCAGATCTTTTGCTCATCATTTTGTGTTAAGACAACAGCGCGAACTGGAATATTTATGTTAATCCTTCGGGTTTAGCCAGCAACAGCTGACATTGGCCTAATATCACCCGCCGCCGTCGTTGTCGCCCCCGCCTCCTTCCCCCTGTAAGTCGACTGGTAGCCAAGTCTCATATGCAACGCTGGCAGAGAGGGGAGGGGGAGGGTACTTTTTATGTGGCAAGCCCATTAATTTATTGCCACAGCGCTAGAGACACCTCACAACAAAAGGCGACATTATTATTTCATTATTATGCCAAACGCATCCAGTGTATCCACAACGTACGTCAGACGAAATCCCCCCCAACGCACACACACACACGTGCGTCTCATATTACGCGAGTGCAGAAGGGGTGGGGCAGGGGCAGGCGCAGGAAGTAGGCTGGGTAGGCGGCATGATTCATGCGATGGCAAATTTTTTGACGCCCGTAAATAAGCGACGGGGCCAGAACATATGTTTGGTTAGGTTGAATGGCGCGAATGGATGCTGCAAGTCTGCGAGCCCAAGTGTGTGCCAGTATGCCTGTGTGTGTCTGTGTGTGTGTGATATATATTTACTCGTAAATATTTTTATAGTCCGTAGGCCGTTGTGCATTCCAGATTACTTTATATCGCCCCTCTCGGCGAATTCAATTTACTTTTAGTGTGTGAAGTGTCTGTTTCCGGTACTACCCTGGAACAGGTGTGTGTGTGCGTGTCTGTGTGTGTGTGTGAAGAGACACTTACCCGTCACCTTGGGCTGCAGCTAATCCGGATGTGTGTGTAAACCATTTAGCGGCAATTAAAACATAATTGCGGCATGCGTTGATAGCAATCAAACGGTAAATCATTTGCGCGCAAATTGCAGCACATAAACGCACGCACGCACACTAGCACAAAAACACACACACAATCGTACACACACAGTCGCACACACCCGCTCAAATTTACAAATTGCGCGCGCAAATGAGCGAGTGGAGACAATGAAACCGGCTGAACAGGAATTATCCACCCACAGGGTGTTTTTAGCCTCTGCATGCGCCTGTGGCTGACTTTAAATTTCCTTTATAGCGCACTTTAATATGTTGCACTTGTGTGCGTTAACAACAACACCCAACAGACGCGGCAACTTTGGCACATTCGACACGTTTTAATTCCGTTAGACACTGCGCTGCCGGTGCACGTAATTCCGTTGAATGCTAACGGTACATGTTGCGGACAAGGCGAGACTTGCAAAGCGACCCTCAATTGCGTCGACCGAACGCCGTCGCGAACAAGAAAGGACTAACTCCAATTCGTCCTCAATCCCATTCAATGCACGTAGCATACTTACTGGAGCAACTCTCTCTTACTCTCTCTGGAGAGCGCAGTGTTACCAGAGAGAGAGCAGAAAGAGTCAATGTTGCCAGCTATGCTTTTTTCCCGCCAAATGTATCTATACAAGCACAAAGATAGCGGAACAGCGGGAAAATCTAGCTATTTTTCACCACGTTGTGACTTCCTTCCACTGTGGTTTGTGTCTTAGCTAATGCGGTATGGGATCGTGTCGTGGAATTTTCTCTAAATTGCAAGCAGTCCCAAAAAAAAGTCAAATTTTTTCGGTTTCCCTCACTTCATTTAGGAGAAAAACGTTGGAATAACTTTCTTTAGGCAAGGGGAAAAACTCCTTTAAACATTTGGCTGTTATTGTTTCTTCATATCAATTGCATACTTTCCAGATCAGCTGTTAGTTAACAGTTAGTAGGTTCAGACAAAAACTATTAAATACCACAGACGGCGTCATTACGGTTTAAATGTTGCTGAAACATACCATGGCATGCTTGCTAATATTGTGGTGGCTTAGGCGATTTTGGGAAATCTAAAACGTTGGCTGTTTAGTGGGGCCAAGTTTACGAAGTATTTTGCGAGGGAGGGACAGAGTAAAGAGTAAAAAATAAATTTTATTGATTGATTCCGAAAACTGTCAAGTTGAAAATACTATGCATTGTTTATTTGGCGCCAAATATTCTTGAATATTAACAAATACCACAATATTAAGTATTTTCAACATTAAGCATAAGTGGTCACACTGTCGGCAACACATGCGCCCATCTCTAGCATTTTTTATTTGGTACGCGACCCAGGCGTCATTTGTGGCCATAAATTCCGCTAGATAAAAGAGCCAGCAGTAGAAAATCGAACAATTAGACAATAAATATGCCGGCTGTGGTGCGCATCAAGCGCCGCATTGACGAGGAGCCACACACGGCCTTTGTACTCAACGGGAAGCGGCGACGCGTGCAGAACGATGAAAATGCGCCGACAGCGGCAGCAGCGACGCAAACAGACAACAAAGAAGAACTCAGCCAGGTGCTGCTCAAGTTTGCCGGCACGCTGGACAAGCAGGTGAGTGCGAGGGAGAGTGGGAAAGAGATAGAGATAAATAATATTTAACAATCCTTACCTCTGCAGGATGACAGCGCCACTAGGCAATTTGCTGTGGCAGCGCGGCTCAACAAGGACGCGGCCAAGGAACTGGTGTTGCAGCCCAATGATCCTGGCAAAGCCAGTGCACAGCGGAGGGACAAAGTGCGCCAGGAGGCACAGCAAACGGCACGAGAGCAACGCTATCGTGTGGTCAATTGCCTACGCACCACGCTCAATGATGCAGAGCAGGCGGCGGAGGAAAGTGCCTCCAGTGGAGACGCCACGGCAAGCAGCAGTGGCAACTCCTCCGCACAGTCCAGACAAATAACCATTGTGGACATTGAATCCCAACAACAGGAGGCATCGGGGCAACAGCAGCAGCAACAACAACAGCAGCCGGCAGATTCGGATATTGGTTATGTATACGATCTCTATGTGCCCGAGAATGAGATGGAGGCGGCGTATGTTGACCTGGTTGACGACAACTATCTAAGGTTCGTCCTGCACATAGAGCAAATGTTCAACTCAATCACAAATATCTATATGTAAACTCACACACACACGCTCAACTTCATCTCCGACTCCTTCTCATCTACAATGTGTTTGTCTGTCTGTATGTGTGTAGTGTGTGTGTGTGTGTGTTTGTAGTTGTGTACTTGTGTGTGTGGTGATAGCTTCATGTCTCCTTTCCTCTCTCACATGCTTATATAGTATGGTATATATACATATACACATAGAGTATTTAGTTATAGTACTTAGTTCTTAATGATATTCTGTATTTGTAATTCGTCTCGATTCTCTATATAAGGTTGTATTATCCGTTTAATTACTACAACAACTGCTACTGGTAACTCAAGAACAGCAACAACAATAACTGCAGCTACAAGAACAACAACAACAACAACGATGTGATATGCCGCACACCTTAGCCCCCCATCCACGCACGCATGCATCACACCACGCGTCCAGTTCAGTTCCTCCAAAGAAAAGAATCAACTTAATTAGAATTACGATTACAATTCACTTTATTTGCACCTCATCACTCACACACACACACCTTACGCACACACGCATACACAGACAGGCGACTTTTACATAAAAATGTCCGAATTTTGTTGTCAATTGAGAGTTTCGTTTTAGTTTTTTTTACTTTTATTTTCGTCTACGATTTAAGTCATTCCACACAAGTTGAATTAAGTCAAATTAGTTTTAAATAATGCGTAGCCCAAGAATAAAATACATAAATAATTTGAGAAAGAATTGTGCGTGCTGCGTTTTCATTAGGGTTCTGAAAAGATGTTTTTAATATTATCGTTTTGATCGATATTATTATAAAACTTATTTCAATTTGATATATATTTTTAAAAATATATCAAGTTTATGTGATGTATATCTGTATAGTAATGTTGATATATTAAATATTTTAGATAATTTTATCAACAAGGTGTTCCTGAAGTTCCCTCTTTATTCTGTTTAGATATTCATTGCACATGGTGGACTTTAGTTAAAAACAATTCTTTTCAATGATCTTAGAAAATCTCCTTCAGTTGTATTAGTATTTGTCATAGGTTTCTGGTCTCGTTAACTTTCGACTGAATTTTCTACTGTTAAAATCTTTAAAACACAAATTTTGTATTCGAATTTGTGGTAAATTAAAAATATAAAAATATATCCAAAAGAAAAAAATGATATTTTAATATTTGAGCAACTAAATATCTTCAAAAAAATATATGTTTCATTTTAATAATAGCAATAATTTGATATTACATTATATCTACCCCTAGATTTTATTTAATAAGCTATCGATTGTCTTTATCTTTTTCGCAGTCTACGTCCCATCGATGAGATTGTCTTGGAGGATTGTTACAATGATCAGGACGAGGACTATGACTCGGAGGATTCTAACCAAGAGAATTACTATACCAACGATTATCCCGATGACGATGAGGCGGGCGTTGTAGGCTCCGACGAGGAGCTGTGCCAGCAAATGAACAAGTTCATGTTCGGTACGAAATCAGAATATATTATATGGATATATCACATGAATATATATATCGCTTTATTTTATAGTTAAAATTCCTTCACTAACTTCTCTTGTCTTGCAGATGACGATGAGGATGAGTTCGTCAGCGGCTCGAGTGATGATGATGATTACAATACGTACCACGATCCGTACGTGCATTCAATTGACACAGAGGCGGATTCTTTTGTGGACGACGTGGACTTCATCAATGTGGATCGTCAGGGCAGCGCCTACGAGCGATACAAGCGGCGTATACTGCGCGAGGCCGAGGGCCTTGACTCGCAGTCAGACTCCGATGAGGAGTATCACGAGGGGGAGGAGGATGACTCTCCCGGATTTGAAAGTGCCAGTGAAAGTGGCCATCGCAGCGATTGAGCCAAGCAAGCAGAAGAAGGAATTGATTCTATTCATGTGGTCCAAGATATAAAGATCTAATCTCGCAATTTATGTACTAAAAATTACTTTATTTAAGCTCAAACAATAAATATTAAATTAGAAACTAATCGGAGCTGTCGCGTCGTTTCTTGCTGCGTTTTTCTTTGTCCGATTTGTGGCTGCGTTTTGTCTTATCCTTCTCCTTCTTGATGTTCTCCACCTTCACGTGAGTTCGCTCAGGTTCCTTAAAGGGGTTTGTGGGCTCTTTACTGATCGGCTTGGGTGCACATCCCTCCATATAGAGGCGCAACGTCTCCTCGTCCAGCTTGTCATTGTCCTTGGGTGGTTTGTAGTCTTGAACGTGGTCGACGCGCAGTGTACGATCGATAATCTTGATGCCATTCAAATTATCCACGGCCAGCACTGTGGAACGTTGATCCTCGTAGCAAAGGAAGCAGAATCCCTTCGATTTGCCTGTCTTACTGTCGCGCACCAGATTAATGTTAACAACTTCGCCGTATTGCGAGAACACGCAGACGATATCGCCCTCGGAGAGTGTGTATGGGAAACCGGCTATGAATATCCACGCGGAGTCACGGTACATGTCATGCCAGCTCTTGGCACTGGGGGTTTGCAGCTCTCGTTCGCTTAATTTAAGCACATTTCGCATATTTGTTAAGGGATTCATTTTGTACGTTTGTTTTTGTTTACACGCGAGGGATGACTGTGTGGCCAGGCCATGGATTAAAGAAAAAACCACAAGTATTTCATAAAAATACCAGCAATATGGCAGGTAAATATCGAGTGCAAAGCAATGACAACTCTGCTGTTCTATCGATAACCTATCGGCTTGCAGTGCTCTCTGTTTGGCCACACTGTGCTCAGTAGTAATTTTAGTCCGTCGTCGATTGGTCGTTCTCTCGGTGTCGCTCTCGTTGTCGTCGTTTGTGCCGTATTTGTTGTCGCATTGCAAAAGTTTCAAACTCTGCAAATTGCTAGTGAAAACTACTTGAAAATGTTGTAATCGAATTACAATTTAACACAAGTGCTTCAATGTGCAATTAAGGTGTGTTCCAACAACAAGAAATGCATTTTTATAAATAAATGCTGCTGGGATGCCCATCAAAACTCGCATGTCTGCTGCTGCATGTATATCTCCCTGTGCGTGCGTGTGTGTGTGTGGGTATGAGAGCGTGAGTCGTGTCTCTGTGTGTGCGTTTGTCTGTCAGTCCGCTTGTTCTCTGTGCTGTACGTATGCGTGCGTGTGTGTGTGTGTGAGAAAAGCAAAAGAAAAAGATATGCTGCAAACAGCGGCAGAAAAGTATCTCTTCTTCTATTTAAAAATGTGTGTCAGTGTATGTGTATTGTTAAAGGCATAATAAATAATAGACGGTCTCTGCCCTCTCTCTCTCTCTGTCTCGGTCTCGGTGTCTCGCTCTCTTACAAACATTGAAAACTTTGTCTTTTAATTATGTTATTGTTTCATCGTTTTCTCATCATCATGAACGAAGCGATTTGTGTGCCAAATAAAAGACAATGAAACGCAGAAAGACTGTAGATATAACAGTTACACAGAGTCGAGTCGAGTATTACAACAACGCCCTATAAAAGGGGGGTCAACATCTTCCCTGGCAGCCCAGCCCCCGCAGCTGCTGCTGCTGTTCGCTTTCGTCATCCGTTTTGTCGCCTGTCCCTTCGTTCTCTTTTGCTGTCTCCCCCATTCCCACGCATGGATCGCCGCTCGCATAATGTACGCATTTATTGTTGTTGTTGTTGTTGCTGGTATGTAAAAGGGAAAATCTACATGTGTACGCATGTGTGTGTGTGTGTGTTCGATTCATACATATATTATTTTTGTTGCTGTCACCCTGCTGGTCACACTTACACTCACGTACACACACGTACACCTGAGACACACAACTCCACCATATGCCCGCTTGTCTTCCTATCTCTACTTAACACATTCCACCCCATTTCGCCCGACTCCTGCTGCCTTTTTCGCCGTCGCCGCTACAATTGTTTTTGTTTTTGTTTCTGTTTTTGGTGTTGGTTTTTTGCTTTTACTTGTTTTACGAGGCTTAGGCTTAGGTGTGGCCGTACTTTAGTTGTTTTTGGGCTTCCTTTGCAACGGAAGTGGCAAATAAAAAGGAGAAAAAAATACAATTACAACAACTACAATAACAACGATGGCAGTGTAAAAGTGTAAGCCCACGCCGTTGACATTGAACTCGCCATCGTTGTCAGTTCCAGTTTCACTCACTCCCCTGGCTGCCTCTCTGAGTCTGTCTCTGTGCCTAACCTCAACCTGCCCCCTTTGGCCCCTCTCCTGTGACTGTCTCTCTGCAAGTCGCCTCGTTACTTTCCCAAAAAATTCAACTCCTGTCGCAAATGGCCTTTCATTTTTTGGTCGCTGTCGCAACAATTACTTTTACACTGCAAAAATTTAATGCAATATTCAAAAATTAATTCAAGGAAGTTAACTTGTGAGGAATACAGAAAACTTCCTTGTAGAAGTTCTTCTTATTGAAGTTGCACTGTAATTGGATTTGCCTTTTTCTCGGAACTTGTTTTTGTTAGAGATTATAGAGCAACCCTTACTTTGTCTGCAGTTCTTACCCTGCATAATTATGCTATAAGTAACGGATCAGTGCATAACAATTTATAAGGATTTGCAGGGTGAGAAATGGTGGAGAGATGACTCAAGGAACCTTTGCCTTCCAGCGATTCTTGCTTTGTTTATAACCACAGGGTGTAAGAATACAATACGAGTCAGAGTTTCCAGAACGGAAACCACAGAGTGCATAGTTCTTCATAGGTTTCTTCGAGCAACTTATATTTATCAGAATTATTAATATTATTTATTATTATAAACTCTATCGCATAGTCAAAGAAATAGCTTGAATTCCGCAAGTTGATATCATGTCGTACTGTAACATATTTTATAATATGTGCCGTACATACAAAGTAATCAACCTTTCTGCTGAGTCAGATACTATATCTTTTATCTTTTGCTTTTTCTCTTTTCTATGTTTAATCGTGATAACTTTTTCCTTATGTTTTCCTCTCTGGTTTCTTCAGTTTTATTACTATTATAATTTTTTTTTGGGCAAGCTTTCTCATTATTACGAGTATGAGTGTTAAGCTTTGGGTATGTGTGTCTGTTTTGTACGATATAACGAGTACTGTTATTATTATGTGCCTCACGTCTTGAGCCAACAGATTCGCGCTGCGACTGCGCACGATTATGGCACATTTCATATAGCGCTTTATAGCGCAATGCCAATGCGATGAAAATGACCGACCGACCGCCCGCCCGCCGTCGCCGTAGCTTGAGCTTCGCAGACCGAAACGTGTCAAGTTGCTCAGATAACTAACAATATGGCTGTAAGCCATATGCATCTATGTATGGCTGTGTATATGCAGTAGATATATATGTATGTGTGTGTGTGTGTGTGTTTTTATGGCTCGTGTTTGGAGCATAACGTGCGCATATCGTTCGATTAAATTCGTTGCGCCTCGGTAGCTGTGCACTCAACTCAAACATCCGCTCAAACAGACACACACACAAACAGATGCACACACAGATACATGTAGATGTATTGCAGTTAGTTGTATTGGTGTCTTGTTTTAACCCTTTTCTGTAAGCCACAACTGACCAACTGGGCTAACACTGCGCAACATCTGTTTTATTCGGCAGCAAAAGACACAGTCCAAGGCGAGTTTGGCACATGCTCGACTTGCAGTTACTCAGCAGTGGGTAAAAATTGAGATGCACTTTGATAATCAACAATATGTACGTTATTGTTAAAATATGAACTAAGAACAATTTAGCATTTATTTATTTATTATTTTGATATTTTTAATTAAATTAATAAACCACTTAAAATACTGACTTGCTAAATATGTAGATTTCTTCATAATTAGCACACTACCAAGATGTTGAAATAAAAAAACGAGAGTAGAAAGAAAAATTATAATCAATTAAGGGATTTTTAAAATAACTTACTAATAATAAATACTGTGGCATTAGATCTTATAAACATTTAAAAATACTGAAAAGATATTTAACCAAAATTAGTGTAGAAAAGAAGACACATTTGAACATTTAGATATAAATATTGTGTGGAGAATTGTAAAATAAACTGCTTGACATTATCTAAGATCATATAATATTCATTTAAAAAATTCTACCTTTGAATCAACTCATGTTGTAGAATCCTAGAAAATATAAACAATAATACCCAAATGTAAACCAAAATCTTCATAATCTCTGTCCATGATCTAGATCTAATTTATGATATTTCAAAATACTGCAAAGAAATATAACTTATTCTACTCATTTGGAAGAGAACCTTCAAAAACTACTTGAAAACATTACACAATACCATTCCATAAAGCCATAACGCTTCTTGTTGTTGTCACCTAATATGGCAAAGCCGATAAACATCTTGAATTGCTTAAGGCAAAGACAACACTTCAATTTGGCACTCACTGTCATTCACTTTACAGGGTATAAGACATAAGCAAGTGCTAAAAGTGGGTTTCACTCTTGACTCTTTTGCTCCATGGCTGTTGTTGTTGTTGTTGCTGCGTTGTTTTTTGCAGCGTTTTTCTTGTTGCCAAGTTTGTAATTGTGTTGTTGTTGTTGTTATTGTCGTTTACACCTGTTCCTCGAGTTTCGTATTCGCATTCGCATATTGTTTATTGTTTACAAGCAGCGTGCATGTAAATTCTTATGTGCCACGCCCCTATTCTTGAGCATTTTTGAGGGCCGCCACATGCCAGCGAAAACCCACACACACACACACACTCGCAAAACACACACGTCGCACACTTCATATGAAAACAGAGAAACTTTTTTGCGGCCCGCCGCGTTTTTTATTTCATCTGCGTATCAAATAATTGAGCTCAATTGATTTTAATTGAAACTGACAACTCGACGGGTTGCTGCCATTTGTTGCTTTGCTAAACAAGTTGCTGCTGTTGTTGTTGTTGTTGTTGCTACTGCCTGTTTGCAGTCATATGAAACAAAAACCATCAAATTTGATGGCCGACAATGGGATCTTTGATGGACCGAGTGTTGAGGAAATTAGTTGAATAGTTGAGAAGAATAACCCGAGTATGCTGTAAGAAGTTACGAATGGAAATCATGCCATAATCTATAAATACACTGAATATATAGATCATAGATACTATATAGTTTAATCTGTGTCAACATCAGGTTCTAAAAACGTGCACTACTTTCACGATTAATCCGATTATCTATAGGCTTGTCACGATTACATCGAATGCAACAGATTTCTGTCGGATTAGACTCCTATAAATATAGATCGCATGACATCTATCGATCGAATCTCTTTGCACTTGGTATGTTTGCTGACTAAGTACCTTTTTCGCATATTCGTATAAATAGAGAAAGGAGAAGGGTTTCACCATGACTCATCCGAGAGTGACACACAATCCGTGCACGGTTTCGATAAAGAACTCGACATATGTAGATATTATTTGCACACATGATTCATTTAGTTAGATATATCAGATATGGAATGCGAATATTTATCATATTTATCAAATAATTCTATCGCTTTGTCGTGTGCTTTACGTTATGTAAACAAGTTCTATAGATTCTTTCTAGATATGGCAATGAAATCTTTAATATTCATTATGCAAATTGGTTTAACAGAATATATGAATGAACTAATGAACTACATCTAAATAGTGAATGAGATGAATGCGGAATAAGAATTCTTTGTTGTACATTTTTGGCATATTAATCGGAACTGTCCCGTTAATATTTGATATAAATCATTATCTTAACTTTAGATTGCTAATTCCTTTATTGAAGTTGAAGATTCTTAAGTTCAACTTAACTATTTCTATATTTACAACTAACTATATAGAACGCTTCGATGTCGTCTATAAAATAGATATCTATACTTAGCATTCCGAAATGCCAGAGAACAAATAGTCGGCACAAGCGCAATAGCAAGTGAAATAGGCGAAACTAAAAAATATTTTGCACCATTTGTTGGCATTTTTATATATACTCTACACACACATATCTATATGTATATAGGCACGCATGCCTGAATAAATAAGCATCTTATTTATCCATCAGCCAAGCAAATGGTTTTTTCGCATTCCAAACTTTCATTCATTTCAATATTCATATTTGTTTATTGTGCCCACCCCTTTCCCTTTCGTCGCATTCTAAAGGAAAGTCAACATTTTATTTAACATATCACATGTGTGTCGTGTGTGGGCTGCATAATAAAATAAATAATAATTATAATACAAATACAAATACAGAAATCATAAAATTAAATTCAATTGCTCGCAAATGTCGGCGTTTCTTTCTAAATATTTTTTTGGCTGGCTCGCGCAGCTTTCCTTCCAGCAGCTGTTTCGCATATTTGTTAATGTGCATTTTATTGTACACTTTGAGTTATTGCTTTTTCTCTATTTGTTGTATACCCCTTAATGAGGAGGTGAATGGGGTAGACTGAAATGAGATGTGAAGTGCCTTGTGTGCAACAGGTGGCTGGATGATTTAAGGGAGATGTGGGAATAAGGAATAAAAGATATTATTTATAGACTATTAGTATATTAAAGCAGGAAGGGGTTTTATTATATCCAATAAAATAAAACTTTATTTCCCTTCGGCTACTACCAAAAGGTTTAGGCATTTTATAAAGCCGAGTGTGAAACCAATCAGAACTCTTTCAAGGATGTTAAGAGGTCACTTTAGACTTAGAGCGCACCTTAGTCAAAAACAACAGTTAGTAATGCAGACTGTGGAAGTTGGATCCCGAGGGCCCTTTCTCGCAGTATATCCGTTATTGGTTGCCAAGAAAACTGTGTCTTTAGGCAAAGCACATTCTTGAAATAAATGAGATTAGGTCGCCCAGTCCAGCCACAATTTAAGTTTTCCTTAGAAAAACTGAACTGGATAAGGAGCTCTAAGCTCAACAGGGCGTACAACAGATCAAAAAAGTCGCAGTACATCTCCCCCAGTCAAATAATAATAATGAATCTAAATTTTTTCAAGCCTAAAAAAATACTATTCAATCTACAGAAAACCAAACTTCAACCTTATTCGATTAGATTAGTTTTATGTCTGCTTTCTTGGAGCAAGTCAAATTGATCAAATTCAAATACCTAAAAAGTATTAATGTATTTAGCAATCATGAGCAATATAATATTCTTCAACTACATTTAATTATTTTCACTCCTCTACAGGGTATTCACAAGGGTAACTGTACACACTTTTTACTTATTTTACTATTGTTTATTTTTGAACATTTGGCATGCTGGCGCTACGAGCTCTAATAAAACTTAAAATACGTAGCAACAAAAAAATGATATAAAAAAAGAAGAAGAAAAAACTATTTAGATATGCGGCGTGTGTTGGGCAAAAACTTTTTTTTGTATCTTTTTTTTAGACGCTGCCGACAACGCGCAAAAAACTTTCACTTCCATTAAAAAGTTTTGTGTGTACCTGTGCGCCGAGCTTAGCAAAAGCCTCAACGGCAACGAAGACGACGACGACGACGTTGGCGGCGATGTAGACGTCGAAGTCGAAGTCGACGTAGATGTCGGCGTCGTTAAATGACATTAGGTTAGGTTTTATGGCTCAGCGAGCGACGAGCACGGGCGAAATTCTGCATAAATGTCAAAGTAGAAAATTTACTTGGCCAACGAATTGAGCGATTTCGCTTTTTGTTTTGTTTCTTTTTTTTTTTTTTTTTGAGTAGTATCTGTTGCATTTGTAGAAAGTACAACTGATAAAGGGCAGCAAGAGCATAAAGTTGGGAAAACCAAAAGGGAAAATGGTTCTAAGATAATCATGTTGCTAAGTTGAGTCGGTAAAGCGCTTTGAACTTGCTTGAGAAACAGTCTGAGCTAGGAAAGTGAATATATATTTTGAGTTAAGCATTGAAATATGGTTTGAAGACTGGTATAAATTATGCATAAAACTAGGTTTCTATTTTAGTGTGGCTATGCTTGAACTCTTTAATTTGTTAATGAAGTTAAGAAGCTGAAGTTTGGTATAATTATAAAGTCATTTGTGGGCTTATGTTGAAGAAGAAAAAGAAAACTGTTTGGGGATTGTCTCTTTAAAGAACTAAGACCTTAAAGTCATGTTTAATTATATCGGGTGACTCTGAAAAAGATAAGAAAGTGCTTAAGTATTTCATAAGGTTTCTAAAGTAAAGAAGCTGAAATTTGGTATAACTCTATATCGATATAAGATTTCATCTAAGAATTTTCAATTTCATTTGTGGGACGGCACTGAATAAAGGGAAGCAGACTTATTAAGAAAGACTGCTTAAAACGTGATCATCTTCTTCAACTCGCTGCCTTTAATGTCTATGAGCTTTCCCTTGTTATATATGCTTGCTACAACCTCAATTAGGGCATGCCCCCCCCCTCTCGGTGTTGGCCTCTTTCAACTGTGATCTGTTGCACCTGTTATGTGACCGGAAGTTGAAAGCTTCGGCAATTGCGAGGCATGTCTGTAATGAGAGTGTCGGCCGTAGTCCGAACTGTTGGGGGGCCCAGTTGAGCTAAAAATAGACTCACACACACACACACACACATACACTGACACATGCAGCTCCCACAGTTGACTAACGTGCAGCTCCATTTAGACTAATTACAATTATAATACATATTCGTGGTCTCTCGGGTGGCGGGGGGTCAATTTTGTATGTGAGTCAGCAGAGAAAAGACTCCCAGAGGGGGCGATGTTCACTCTTTGTCTCTCATTTACTCTCTGTCCCACTCTCTGCCTCTCTCTCTCTCTCTGTCTGTCGCGCATAAAAAGGGTTCAAGCATTGTAAACAAATCCACTTTGTGAGTCAGCGAAGCGCGCCAAACCGATCGCATTTCGCGACAGGCGAGTGTCAACTGAGGCGTACACTGATACGATGATGTGCAAGAGATTAGAAACCAGTAGCCAGCAGCCAGCAGCAGAGGCAGCAGTCGAAGATCGACACGAAAACCGGAATCATCTCGGCCTTGGGGGCATAATTTGGAAATCATCTACAGTCTGTGTTGGCAGTAGTGGGCTGCGATGGGGCTGGGGCTGGACAGCGAGAAGGCGGCGAACCGAGACACCCCACAGTCCAGTTGCCGTCATATTTCATCTGTCCGGTGCGCGTTTAATGAAGTGCCCAGTCTATGTGTGTGTGAGTGTGTGTAGTCCATGCAAAACTTGCTATGCAACCATTGAAATTGGTCAGTTTAATGACTTTTTATGTGAACTCATTAGTCATTGCCCATGAGAAATTTGAAAATTGTATTAAATTGGCGCTTAAAGTGTAGACGGTGGATTATAATAGCATGCCATATCTACTATATGCTCGCTTTAATTGCCCTCAATGGTGAATCATTTGCTGTACCTAGTCATCAGTTGGGTAATGTCGGCATTAAATATGCAAAGGTAGCTCAGTCCCACAAAAATGCAAGTCAATGCTGAGTTCACTTTGGTGTGAAAAATTAAAAAATTCACAATATTCTGAATGTACTTTAGACGGAGCTGTGAATATAACCAGCATAAGCCTGAAGTACCTCAGTAAATGTTCAAAATACTGAGCTGAAATTTGGCATAATAATGCTATTTAGACAAGGTTTCTCAATAGGAGTTAATAGTTAGTATTTGAAATATTTTTAAGCACATTTAAGTTTTATATTTAAAGTAATCTTTGACATATCAAACTGCAACTTGGTATTTTCATTATATTTATACAAGGTTCCCTTTAGAAGATACAATATTTACTTAAACACGGGTCGATATAATTTAGTTTTATACATCAGTCTAATATATCCTATAATAACTCAGTTAATGTTCAAGATATCAAACTCAAATTCGTTGTTAATGATTTTTATTCAAGGATCCTCAGTAATGCATAAACTAAACTCCTACTCTTAAGCAATTAGGGATATTCCAACTTAATATCTCAGCTTATGTTTAATATAACCAGAAGAAACTCAGTTAATGTTTGGGATTTCAACCCGGTCTCCTATAAAATCATAAAAAGTTTGCATTATGTACTTGAACTATTGTTAAATATAACTAAAATGATTATCTCAGTTAATGTTCAAGCTAAAATTATGCAGGCTTGTCTATCGAATAAACTTAAATGGCTCTCTGCAGGACTCATAGAGAGATGCTTAAGATAGAGCTTAGACTAACGGAGTTTAGAAATCACAGCAGGATACTAAAAGTTAATAATAAAAAATCGGCACTTTATAAGGCTTATAGAAAGCACTTAAAGTAGCCAATTTAGCTACTGATTTAGCTGCTTTTTCTTAACGACTTTTGCGTCCTTTGTGAGCTACTGATAATCATCGCGAGCTGCATTGCTAGAATTCTCACGCTGTGCGCGAAATGTTTTATGTGGTCTTTTGTCTGTTTCGAAGAAACGCATTAACACTTAATGCACTAGAATCATTGCCAAGCACTTCCCGAAGTTTCATCGCAGAACTGTAATCACGTTGAATGCAACTCCGCCCATTTCCTTGCCACAAACAAGTCAGTGCAAGGGGGGCATAGAAAACGAGGACAACCTATTGTTGTATGCCTGCCGCTGCTGTATCCCGGACTCATTAAGATGCACTTGTTGAAAGCCTCTGCACAGCATGTCAGCATGGACAAAGAGACAGACAGACAGACAGATAGATAGACAGACAAGCTGACAGATCCCCCAAGCAAGTTAAGCACATTATGCATCGTAGATATATATAAACATATATATATACAGAGCGATGCTTGTATATTTGTATTCGCAGGCCTTTTATGGCTGTGTCCGCTCTAGAAACGCCACAGAGTAAGCTGACCCAGTTAGTGTCATAAATTAGCACAAGCGACTGACTGCAGACAGACAGATTGAGAGACAGTCAGGCAGGCAGACTGGCAGACAGGCAGACAGGCGTGCAACAACTTAGAACGCTCACTGTGCACTTATTAAATACAAGTACTCGTGTGAGTATCTCAGCATACTTCGGCTCACTGCACGCACTGCAGCTTGCTTGTTCAGAGACTCAGACCCCTGTACAATGGAGAGTGTCTAGAATAGGGAATGCTGATAAGAGACTGAAGAATGAACGTAATTTGCAAATGTAAAGCAAATTTTTAAAAATAATTTCAGACTATTGTTGAAGTTTGTATATTTTATATAAAGTTTATTTTTTTATTAAAAGACAAGCCATATTTCTAGCTGGAAAAATGTCATACAGAAGGACATACATGTAAAGAGACAAACATATAGTTAGAGAGACATAGAGAGAGACAGACAAACCGAGATGCAAACATACAGAGAGACAAACAGACAGAGAGACAGACATACAAAGAGACAGCCATACAGTGGATAGACTCACACAGAGAGACAGACAGACATAGGAATAGACGCTCAAAGGGACAAACATACATTGGGACAGACATACAGAGAGACAGACATACAGAGACACAGGCATACAGAGAGGCAGACAGTCAGCTGATAGACGCTCAGAGAGACAGACATACATGGACCGACAGACAGGGGATAAACACTAAGAGAGACAGACATAAAGACAAGATTAACAGAGAGAATGACATTCAGGAAGTCAGACAGGCAGAGAGAGACAGGCAGTTAATGACAGACAGAGACAGAGTGACAGACAAACAAAGAGAGACAGACATACAGAAACAAACAGAAGACAAGCAGACAAAGAGAGACAGACCGACACAGTACATAAATAAATTGTCCCATTTCTCTCAAAGAGGTAGATCATTTACCCCTTGATTTTTATAGGGCATCTGCTAGCCTATCACTTACCTGCCCATACGTATCTCAATTGGGTCAGTCGTGAGCGATATACAATGCAGAAAGGAAAGAAAAAAAGTGAAAAACCCCAACTATTAAAAAGCCATCAAGTATTGTTCAATATTAAGTAAGTTATTTCATAGCATTAATTAGTCTATGGACGCTGCAAGCGATTGAAATCGCTACCTCCATGCACACGCACACACACACACACAGTCACTCACTCACACGTTGCCGGAGCGTGCAGTGTGCGGCTTAATTGATTGGAGAAAGTGACGTACATGATTTGCCGGCTGACCGTTTGCTTGGCTCGGTTCACTTTGGTTTGGTTTTTTTTTTTTTTGCCTGGGAAAATGTCTTCATCGATCCAACGCTGCCAAAGTGCATGGCCAAACAACAGTTAACAACAACAACAACAACAACTGCAATTGCAACACTTAAGCAACAACAACTTCAGGCAACTATAGCTATAGCTAATCAGCCGAAACGTTGTAAATGTGTAAGACAAAACTCTTTGGGTATCGACGTAACGGCAACAACAATTACGCCAATTGCAGCAACAGATTTGAATTGGGCAAGGCGAGAGAACAAAATGCATTGGGAAACATTTACCAAACTATCGATTACTACGGGTTGTTTGTAACGTTTATTCCACTAACTATTGATATAAAAAATTCACCTGAGAACTATGCTGAGTGCGTTTAAAAGAATTAATGTGGAAGAAGATAGATAAATGTTGATTAAGAATTTGAGGATGTATGGGAACTCCTTATGCTTAATACCTTTGGGAACATCTCATGTCAAATATCTTTGGGATAATTTCGAAAATATTTTGTATATATATGAGTAATATTCAATTTGTAATCGTGGTATACAGTTCTTAATAATATACCGTCATAAAAATATAAAAAGTGAATTTATTCATTGACAAAGCAAACGATAATTATTGTTTAACTGTTGCTAGTGATATTTATACGACTTTTATAAGTACAATATTATATTTAACATAAAGCAAAACCTAGAAGTAACCACAAAACCACAGTAAAGTATCGAATAAACCTTTATAGCTCTATAAAGGATTTAAAACGGAATTCTAAAGATAAGAGACTTAGTGCCAAGGAATTTAGTATTGAAGTTCATATTTCAAGAATACTAAAAATTATAGAAGTTGCCGTTAACCCATAAGAAACTAAGGAAACTATTAAACTACCTAGGAACCTTGTTAATTTTCACACATCGTATATTTTAATTTGTTTTCCTGAGTGATTTCTTTTTGCTTTATGTTGTATAAAATAATTATTTATAACTAATCAAATAATTTCTTATAAAACAACCAAGTCTCATAATTTATTAGTCATTAAACCTTTTGTTCTAAGAACCTTGAGTCAGTTTAAGTAACAAATCATATCAGTTTCTTAAGTAACTTCTTTGTTCCATTGTATTATATAATAATTTACGATAACCAGTGAATGAAGATGTTTCTTCAGTTCGAGCAAAGTCTTAAAATGTATTATGCATTCAAACAATACTTCTAATAACCTATAGAAGTTTTTGTATTTATGCTCAGGCAGCACCAATAATACTAACTGTTATTTGATTTAAAACTTCATCGTTCTCTATCCTGAAGCCACAACTTAATCTCAAGCTAATTAGGCAAACAGCTTTTCGGCTGCGGCATTAATGAGCTGCACCTTAACTGATAGCAGAGAAAAGTGATCGACTCCAAGTCGAAACGAACCGAACCGAACCGAACTGAACACGCTTTAATGGACCCGAATGTCAGAGATATCATTAATAATGTTAATCTCACGCGTGATATTCATGAGTCTTAAGCATTTTCAGCATTTCCCGTTCATGTTACAGCTACATTGATCTGAGTTTATGTTTCTTGTGTTTTCCGTTTTTCTTCTCCTTTTTGTCGTCTCTTTCTCTCTTGATTTTCCCAGCCTCACACCCCGCCCCATTACACCAAATTGTTTGTTTTGTTTAACGCTTTTTATGTGCACTTTTTGTTTTAGTTTTTTGTCTTTTATTTTGTTATTTCTTTGTTTTGTCGTTTTCGGTTTTTGCTTTATGTGCTGCATTTTCAGACCGTTAGCGTCAACGTTTTTAATAGTTTTGTTGCATTTGATGAACGTACCTAGTTGCCACCGGTGTCCAGTGCCAGGCACCACACTCCTCCCACCACCCCATCTCCCTCCCAACTCTCTACGATCTACGTGAATAAAACTCGTTTCCGTCTCGCTCTGCGATTTCGCTGACGCCAACGGCCAACTGCCTGTCTCTTTCTCTGTATGTTTCTCTATCTCTCAGCCCCCACCCCAACCCCTCTTTGCCATCTCTCCCTCTCTCTTTCGTTTAATTTATGAAAGTTTAAATGTTGCAAGCCGCGTCGCGTCGCGTTGCGTCGCCTGAAAATCAGAACTTGCCGCTAGGCGACTCGCTCCACTGCAACTGGTTGCGCTTATAAATATTTATTGTATGGTATATCTGCTTACAGACGGGATTTACTTGCAGATATATGTATTGTATATATATTTATATATTGTAGTTGCTTGGTTGTGCCACATCCTTAAGCGGGACGGAGAGTCTGAGCTACTGGCCTTATTCCGTTTAAAGGAATTCCAGCTCTTTTGACCATAGACAGAAAGTAGAACGTCGCTGGTTTCGGGGGCAATTGATAAAAGTGCGACGCGTCGTGCGTCGTGTTAGAAAGTAAATACGATCGGCACACTACACTGCAAAGAATTACGTAAGCCTCTTCCCTCAAAGTATCTTAAAAAGCTAAATTGAGCGGGCATTACAATTCAATCAATTATGAGGAGGGTTGTACACTGGAGAAGATAGTAGACTAGAGACTTGTACTCAATCAAAAAGTGAGCTGAGCATTTACAGTTCTATATTCAATAATATTGATATAATCAATCTCAATAAATTAAATCGATTCACATAAAAATCAGTCAAAATAGTTTTATAAACACATTATACACATTTAAATTATTCAAACTAGGTTTATATACACTTTCAAATTTTAGATAGTTAAAAAAAAATTAAATAGAGCTACTTTGGTTAAAGAGTTCCAATTACTGATTTCTCTAAGTGCACAGAACCCTGCTTAGCTGTTGATGTGTGAGTCATGTCAGAGGCTTACCTACATTGACGACATCCGTCATGATATTTGATGAAATCGTTATTGTATTAAGTGAATTATAGCTTGTACAAAGCACATATAAACATATTACAGTGTATACTCGACGAGTGCCCCTATAAAATTTCAAAGAACTTAATACAATATAAATAAACGACATGAGTAATTGAAAGTTTGTTCTTGCCCTGTATCGAATATCGTTGTATATATAAATGAATACAACAATTGAACTAATGAAAACATTGATAGATGATGCAAATTCCACTGTCTTCTAGAAATATTGTAAATAAATATTGTTTGCTGCAGAACTTTGTACTGTGATACCCTGTAAATGAGACATTTATATATGTATAATACTCACAATTGATTACTATAATTTTCTCTTCATATTTGCCTCTTGCAGATGACTAATCCCTTGTAGTCCCGTGTCCGTGTATTCCCAACATGTCCGAGAAGGTGAGCAGTGCCCTGGCCGCCCAGCTGCACGCACATGCGCTGGCCAATGCATCCAATGAAGCCTCTGTCACCAGCTGCCAAGTGCAGTCCGTCTCCGCCTCCAGTGCTTCCAAGGATTCAACGCAGCCACTACAATTCGAAACGGATGCGCCGGCTGCAGCGATAAGTGCGCAATTGAACTTCAAAATTGTGCCCGTCGAGAGTTTGGGACATGGCTTGGGCAATAGCTATCAGGAGATGTTTGCCTCGATGAATGCATCGCAAATCTCAAATGCCTCAACCGAATCCAGTTGCAGCCCGCCAATGGCGGCAGCAGGAGCAGCTGCAGGCGCACCACCCAAACCCAGCAGGCATATGGCGGTGCAGCCCCTGAATAGCGTGAGTAGAAACCAAGTGAAGAGAAGAAGAAAAGCACAGCTGGAGTTGCTTGAGTGGCTTGTGCATTTCTTTAGACCTTTTCTCAAGAAACCTTGAATTGAACTAACTCTCTTTCTCTTCCCTTGCAGAAATCCTGTCGCTTTCCCAAGCTGGAGGAGTGTGCACACTTCCATTACGAGCGCGTGCAGCTGGGCGCGCTTTCGGTGCAGTTGCTCGACGACAAATCGGAGCAGATGGGCAGCTCGATTGCCTCGCAATCGATTGGCGGCGAATTGGCGCACAGTTCGCTGCGTTCCTCAGGCCCATTCTCGCCCGAAAGCTGTTGGTTCATCATACGTGTGTGTCCGCAACGCTGTGAACCGTTTCTGATCAAGCGCAGCTATGAGAACATGCAAATGCTGGACGAGATGTTGCATCGTTGTGTCTATGATCGCAAGATAAGCGGACTGCGTAACATGTGCGAACTGGAGGCAGAGTCGGAACTGCAAAGCGAGCAGGAAGTAGAATATGCTGTGGCCAAATATCTTGAACGTTTCTCGAAAATTGCCTCGGATTCATTGACATGCGGCACTGTGCTCACTTGGCTGCAGCTGGACAACAAGGGACGTCGCCTGCCTCTGGCCGATGGTGAGACGCAGCGTACAATCAACACACCAGCTGTGGGTGCCGCCTACGGGGTGCGACGTTATCAGGCGCAGGCGCCAGACGAGATCAACATCGAAGTGGGCGACATGATCTCTGTCATCGATATGCCCAGTCCGGCGGAATCAATTTGGTGGCGTGGCAAGAAATCCCATTTACAGAAGTCCCTCTACGAAGTTGGCTTCTTTCCGCAGTCATGTGTGGCCACAATTGGTGACAAGGTGCCACGGAACTTCCCTATGCCTGCTCCACTTGTCGGGCATCTGGATGCTTCGCCAACGAAGCCAGTGCTGCGTAAACATGGCAAGTTGATTGCCTTCTTTCGCTCCTTCATATTGTCGCGTCCCTCACGGCGTCGGCTCAAGCAGAGCGGCATCTATCGTGAGCGTGTCTTCTCGTGTGATCTTTCCGAGCATTTATTGAACAGCGGACAGGATATACCCATGGTACTGAGATCGTGTGCAGAGTTCATTGAGAACTATGGCGTCATCGATGGCATTTATCGTCTCTCGGGCATTACATCGAACATTCAGCGGCTGCGTCGTGCCTTCGATGAGGAACGTGTGCCGGATCTGGGTAATCCCGAGATGAAACAGGACATACATGCAGTCAGTTCGCTGCTGAAAATGTATTTCCGCGAGCTGCCCAATCCGCTGTGCACGTATCAGCTGTACGACAACTTTGTGGAGGCCATTCAGGTGAAGGCGGATGAGGCCGACGAGCGACTGCGGCTGATGAAGGAGACGGTGCTGAAGCTGCCGCCGCCGCACTATCGGTAAGGGAATCAATCAGAAGTTCAGTTCAGTTACTTACTCTGTCTCTCTCCCCCCCCTCTAGCACGCTGAAGTACTTGTCGGAGCATCTGCACAAGGTGTCGCAGCATCACGAACGCACCGGCATGACAGACAAGAATCTGGCCATTGTCTGGGCGCCCAATTTGCTACGCTCCCCGGCGCTTGAGTCTGGAGGCGTGGCAGCGCTGCGCGGCGTGGGCGTACAGGCTGTGGTCACCGAGTACCTGATACGCAACTGTCACAATATATTCGATGCTCTCGAGGATCACAATGCACGTCTAAGTATTGTGGGCAATGCTGCTGCTGCCGGCACAGCATCGGCTTCGATTGGAGCAGGAGCAACACCAGCGGGAGCAGCGGGTGAACTGCGTCTTGAGTCATTGACAGATTGCGAAAGTCTGCTGGTGGAGCAACGTGAACAGGATCAATCACTGACGCTTGTCGAGCGACCCAAAAGCCTGAGCACTGGTGGTGCCAAGCTGATAAGCCTGGAGGAGGCGCAGGAGCGGCATTCGCGCATCGAATCCAGCGTGGATCTCAAGCAGTCGTTGCCCATTAATTGCAACAGCAATTGCGGAGCTGCGGGCAGCCAAGCAGCCTCCAACATTGGCTCGTACATTGAGGTGGGTGGCGGTCCGTCTAGTCTGCCGGATAAGTATCATACGGTGCTGTCTGTGCCGCGTAGCTGGCAGAAACGCAAGCCCGATAAGACGCCCTCGTGGAAGTCCATTTTCACGCGTAGTCAACGACAAGGTGGCCCTGCTGAGCCTGGCCACAAGTTGAGCTTGGATAGCGCCAGTTCCATCAAGGAATCCAGTGTGGGCACATCACGCGTCAGTTTCGTTCAGGCTCCCAAGGAGCTGTCGAAGCACGACAAACCCAAATCAATCGAGTTGCTGGAGACGACACGTGATGACGTGATAAGCAAGCCCATGGAGCTCTGCATACGCTCCAATTCCATCGATAGCCTGCGCACAGTGGGTCACTCTCGTAGTGTGTCCCACGATTCGTATTTCGATTTGCTGCAGTCGCCTCAACGCGGTCACATGACCACCTGCCCGTCACGCGAACTCTCCGAGCTGGGACTGAACTTCGACCGGGAGGAACCCGAGATGCGCATCTTCTCGGAGAGTGAATCTCTGGTTAGTTCACCGCGTGTCGGCAAGGAGAATGTGCCGCCGCCTACTTCGGGTTGTGCCACGCGTCGCATCATGCGCGCCCGGCCCGAGGACTTCTCCAGTCAGACGAACAGCGTTAATCCCAGTCCCAAAAAGCAGCCGCGCCTCAATCTGCTTTCGCCCAGTGCAGCCGCTCGCCAGCTGCCCTCGAATCCACAAATACCTTGCGGACATGAGCCTGCGGGTGCTGAGAACTGTTGCAAGCGCTACAAGCTGGAGGATCATCTGTCGGATATACAATTTATTGACTGCGGCACACCAGAGCATCCGTTGCCGGTGCAGCAACAGTTTGCCAATGTAGAGGTGCATCCACCGCCTAAGCCAGCGCGGGCAGCAGCACCACAGGCGACGGCTACATCGCCAACGGCAGCAGGTGGCGTTGGTGGTGGTGGCGCTGCACGCTATAGCTATCCGTCGGTGCAGCTGGGCGCCAAGCGCAAGGAGCAGCTGGCTGCGAAGGAGCGTTTCAGCTACCAGGGCACCTTCATGCAGCCAAGTGGCAGCGGAGGCAGCAGCAACAATAGCGGGAAACTGTAAGTTAAAGACATAATCCATACTTCCCTTCACTGAACAATCCCTTCCTCTTCTACAGCAATGGAAGTGTCAACACTGCACAGCGCGGCAAGGATCAGTCGACGGTCAAGTTAACTGTGGTCACGCCCACAACGCCTACACGCAGTCCACGCTACTCGCTGTTGCAGTGCGACACGGAGAGCTCGGAGAATAGTTCAGCTGTGAATACACCACAATATGATATGGAACCACTCATGGTGAATTCCGTCATGTCGGGCATATCGGGAGTCTCCTCCAAGCAGCTGCTGCTGGGCGTGGATGCGGCTAGTAGCTACTTGGGCAGCTCCCACGAAAGTCTAGGCCAGCAGGTAGGTTGAGATTGAGATGCCCCAATTGAATCCCTACTCATGCTCCTCTCATTCTCTTAGCAGTACAATCAGCTACCAGAGGTGCTTGAGCAACGCGATATGCATGCGTTGAAGCGTGAACTATCACTGGATTTGCAGCCACAGCGACCACGTCTGGCCACGTTGCCAGTGAAGGATCAACTGCAGGCCGCAGCCAGTTCACCAAACAATTCCAACTTCACGGACAACACTAGTCAATCGGTGACACCCAGCGAGTTTGGCTATCAGCATCTGCAACGTCAGCTGAGCATGCACTCACTGCTAGCGACGGAGGACAGTTCGCCTTACTACGAGGACTTTGATCAGACGCCACAGAAGCAACAGCCGGCATCCGGAATGATCGGTTGCAGCCCGATTAAATCGACCATTAGCATTACGTACAAGTCGCCGGAGAAAGAGAAGGCGCCCTCGAAGCCGGCACTCTTGCTGGAGACGAACTTCGATGAGAACATTGTGTACGAGCAGGTGAAACTCTTCAGGAATTCCGTGACTGAGGTGAATCAACTGCTGAATGAGCGACATGCTGGACAGAGTCTCAAGCAGATCGATGAGGAACAACATCTGCAAACGGAGCAGGAGATGACTCAACAACTGCTTGAACTAGAGCAAGATAGCGACCTCGAACAGGAGCAGTTGCTCTACGAAAATATCGAATTGCGCAAACCAAAAACTGTTTATGAGAATCTACGTGGCGAGGAAATGAAACTCAATGCTGCGACAAATGAACTAGAACTAGACTCTGATCTGGATGTAGAGCTCGATGTAGATTCTGTTGCCAAGCCAAGTGATCGCATTGAACTGGATAGTCTGGACAGTTTGCCAAGCGCCATGGAACAGCCAAGTAAATCGCCCTCGTTCAGTGTCAAGGAGTTGGCCAACAAATTCGAGAGCTCACCGGTTGAGCAATTGCCCAATTTCGATTTCACTCAACGCGGTGGTTCGATGAAGAAACCCAACGAGCTGAGTCTACCGGTGGCTGCCGCGACAGCTCCGAAGCCGCTAAAGAAACTTAACAATGCACAGAAGATAACCCGCTCACTGGATGAGAATGCATTTGTGCGTGAATTCGGAGGCAAACAATTGCAGGATTTGAATGTCTGCAAGTTGCCCGAGTTGCCGGAATTGAATAACCGTCGCAAGAGCTTTGATTTCACGCGTCCCAAAACGCTGAATCCGCCAAAGCGTTTGCCCGGCATGAGCATCACCGAGGAGATATGTCAGAAACCGGATCAGCAGCAGCAGCTGATCATAACGACACCCACCACGGAGAATCGCATTTCGTTGATACAACAGAACAATGTGCCAAGGGAGCAGCAACAATCACAAACGCTTAACCTGCCGGCAGGCGGCCGGAAGAGCGTTCTCACTGGCGTTATACTCGATCGCGAGCGCATCGATAAGATCAAGGAGGAGCGCCGTCAGCAACTGACGCAAAAATACTATGGAGATTCATTGAAATCGCGTTCCAAGACGGAACTCAACAGCGACGAGAATAATTTCCAGGCGCCTGATTCGTTGCGCATCAAGTCGAAGTCACGCGGCGATATGAATACACTGCAGAAGGACATGGACATGAATCTCAAGCAGTTGGCACGCGCTGGCCACGGTTCCGGTTCGGAGAGCACGTTGCATCATCATGCAAGCGATTATAGCAGCACGGCGCAGCGTGTGCGCAGCATTTCCGATGAGAAGAATCAAAATTGTGATAGCACCAACACCACAACAGGCAACACGGGAACCAGCAGCAACAATCTGCCGGTGCAGAGCGTCAAGTCAGCGGCTCAGAAGTTTGCACAGAACAATGCAACAACAACAATCAACTCGGTTCCAGTGTCCGGCAAGTACGAGCGGGCAGGCTTGGCACGCGAACGTCTCAGTAGAAACTCTCTGCCTGCACCAGAGAGCAGTGCGAGCGTCAAGTGAGTAAACTAACTAAGTAAATCAGGAGATGTTTACTAAAGTCGATTCTCTCTTTTTTAGCAACAGAGAAAAGATCTCACCACAATTCTCAATACGCGATGTAACTGCGATGTTCGAATCTCGTTCACAAAACCAATAGGCTTAGGCAAACAGCATCGAATCTTATACAAGAAGCCGCATCATATAATTTATTTAGTTTCTAAATACTATATATTAAGCACATATTCGGACCGAGAGGAGCATGTACCTATAAATATATAGGTATACTCTGATATACAGAATGATATATATATATATATTTTATTTGAATACAACTGGACCAGGCGGCTCCAAAGACATTAAACGACGATGACAAAGATAATGATGATGATGATGAAAGATGTTACTATGATAATAACGCCGCTGGAGAGATGGGGGAGCATGCATCCGATGGATCAGCAAAATTGAATTTTGTTTTTAAGTGCAAGTTTTTCGAGTGAATATTTTAAAAGACCCAGCGCCGAATGCAAATTGTTATTGCATTGGGCGAACTTAGGCGTTAAGTTTATAATTTGTTTATTTGTGTGAAGTATCGCATTTTTGCGATTTTGCTTTCGGTTTTATTTTCTGTTTATTATCTAGTTTGTTTCATGTAGAAAGCAAATGAGATTTAATTAAATTATATTTGTAAATTGAAGAGAGAAAAAACACGCTGATTTTTCTTATTACATTTTAATTAATTCGTAAAGCATTTGACGCAACTTTGAGCGAGTTGTTCTAAGTATATTATTATTATTATCATATGATTAATTTATATATTTTAACAAAGCAAATTGAACAAATAAATTGAAATTCAATGTTTTGTTTGTTTCACACCATCTATATAGATATATTTTTTATAAATACTTGTAAATACTCTGCGCTTGAAAAAGAATAACTGAACAAAACTATCGAATCTTTACTGTACCGTTGCACACGTGCCGAGCAAATTTATTGCGAAATTTTAATTTGAATATCCATAGTCGGTAGCGTATTTAAAATAGAATCACACCTCGGAAACATAATGGTTGTCTATAGGCTAATAATAATAATGGTTACAGTTCGCTATTAAGAGAACAGTTAAGAGTTAAGAACCTTTTTAGTGTTTTCCTTTGTCCCCTCATTCTTTGCATATTTCGAACTCCGAACATGAATTGACTCTTTACAAAACCTGTTCTTATGAATACCCACTTAAAATGCGATTTAATTAGTTATGTTATTTGAAGTTTAGCTATAAATTTGTAAGGCAACGTGCACGGCAGACGATAAGAACAAGAATTCTTTGAGAACTTCTTTATTTTAAACTGTCCTATAAACTTGAATGATCATGAAACTTTAAAGACCAATAAAACAAAAGATGATAAAGAAAAGAAAACTAAACTTACAGCTAACGAACCTATATTTACACTATATATACAAATATAGTATATACTATGCTGCAAATGTGGTTAATAAGTGTATTCAAATTTTACTACTAGCTAAAATTTCATCTAATCTAATCGAATTTTTGATTAATCTTCTTTGATTTAGTCCTGAGCGAGCTGCCAAATTTTTTACTGAGAGCAAAACAAAATGAAATACAAATGAAGTGTTAGAACCGAACCGATTTGAAACACAAACAATAACTAAATAGAAAAGCTTTAAAAACATAAGTTAGCATTTGATATATTTTGATAATGACGAACATAAGCAAACATACAGAGCCACATAAATTAGTTAATAAACAATTGTATTGTAATGTACTTGTCTAATGACTGACGGCTGCGAAGAGTACAGAATGAAAATGTCTTGCAAAATCCATGAAAGAGTACACTTTATTTGCATTATATACCAGAATATATACATATATATATATTTACTACCCTATATACATACAAATATATGGTATATACAAACACATACATATACATATATATACATACATATATTTATTATATGAAAAGCTACTCATACTACATCACAACAATCAATAATTGCAACTCATTCGAAGCTGATGAAAGAAACAAAGAAATGAAAACATTTTTTATAAGCAGCCACACAACCAACAACAATAATAATAATAATAAACCGATAATTTAATGCATATACAATATATTTATGAACGAGTAAAATTTATTATTCTTAAGAGGTGTTTATCCTTTTTATTAAATTTTAGGCATAACAAGTATGGGAACTACAGGTTATGCTCGACTGTATAGCCGCTATCCACCAGGCCCAACGACTTTTAAATATAGGAATTATTTGTTTTGCGTATTTTGTGCTGCATACTTTTGGGAGAAATGTGGAAATCATTAACTCTTTAAATTATTTCTTAAATAACTTCTATGTTAATTAACCGATTGCAACCTAATTTTTAGAAATCACGTTTTTCTGTTTACCCAAGTGCAGGATACTGAATTAAAGTTACTGGAATTACGCCTGAGCTGCGTGCAAAAAAAATATATGTCCATCCTTACACGAAAGTTGTACCTTTTATAGGTTTTGTAATCGAGGTTTTCATACGAACTGAATATAACTTTATCGACTCGGCTGTCGATGCGATTAAAAATATATTATATATAGTTTGTGGGGTAAACCAGGCCTCCTCCTGCCTGTAACATACATTTTCGGTTGGCATATAGTCATGATAGCCTTTTACCCTCCCAGGTGACTATATCAACGCTAGTTATTCCTTATCGTTCACATAGTAAACTTTATCATTGTTAGTTAAATGTCAAACTGTTCTCGTGGGAGCATAAAATTGTTTGATAATTATTTTATTTAATGACAATCCCTTTTTACAAACCTTTCACAAATTAAGGACTTCACCTTACCTTGAATTGCATTAGATTCAATTAGTATTAATTGTTAGAAATCAATGTGAGTTGATGCAAAGGCGTCTGGTAATTTGAGATCCCGTTCGTGTGCCGAGAGACATCGCTCGGCGTGCTCAACAAGAAGTCATCTGATTTGACCAGGAGGAGCTTTTCATGTTTATTCTCAGATAATTGCCAACACGTGCCCTATCAGCGTCAATCAACCCAAACAGAGCACAGTGAAGGGCACAGGGGTTCAGCGGGAGTGTGGGTAGATTTGTGTGGTGGGAGGATGCCGACTCTCTGCAGGATGCAAACGTTTTCACACTTATGTTGAGCATACGGTGCATTCAAAACTACCCGACTCTTTAAACATTTTTATTAAAAAGTTCCTTTCCTGCCTGGCCAGCACTGCGGGTAGCCTCAGTGAACTTTACTCGGCAGAATAAAATAAAGGTAGAGGTGTACTGATTGTAGGGCGATAAGTCTTCCCTGCTGCGCGATTTTTTGAAAAAATAATCAAATTAATATTCTCAAATGTTTTGCCTTTTCTCGGTCACAGCATGCACCTTAAACAGACCAAGCTAATAAAGCGCAAAAGGAATTTGCACATGAATCTTTTTCAGGCCAGACTGTAAATGCTATAACGGACATAGCCGCTATCAAGGTCGAGCAAACTCTGCATCAAAACGCAAAGGACAGTTTCTGAAAAAACGGATGTTTCCAATCTATTACCTTAAAATTTGCTTAATTTTCATTGCCCCCTTATGAGATACCTGCCAGTTTTAACTAGCTGAATCCAGTTTTCTTTAAGAGACAGACCCTTATTATTGTTAAATTCAACTAACCCTGATTCAATTAATCCTGACTATAACAATACCTCACTGCCATTAAAAATCAGAAACAAGCTCTACCCTTGCAGGTTTTTATTAACTCTGATCAGTTTTATTATAATAAGAGAAAGGCGCCTATCGCTTAATCAACACTAATAAGTTATTTCGATATTTTTTTCTTATGGCAGCTATAAGTTACATGAAAGACTCAAACTTCGACTAAAACCCGTTGAGAAGGCGACTATTTGAGTGTATGGTAATATCATTTAGAAGTTGTTTGCGATGCACTATGGGAAATTCGACCGTTATTTTGGGCTAATATTAATACCTCAAGAACGAAGTGAGATATTTAACTTAGGACTGTTCATTTTTTACTAAAAAAACGGTGGGTGTGGCACCCACACTTTTTTTGGACAAGTCGACTTAACTTTCAAAATTTTTATAGACTTTTGAATACAAAACATTTTTGTATTTATTATAAAATATTTTTTAACAAAAGTAGGGTAGGACTCAAAGAAAACGTAAGAATGGTGTTTACGGGTACACTGATTTGTGCAACGCTTGCTTCCGTGGTGTTTATTCCATTTAAAAGCAAGGGTTTAAATTTATAATTTATTATTGGCGGCTGCATTTTTTACAAGTGATGCGAGAAGAGACTGTTTTACTAGTACTTAAAGTTAGACCTTACCTAAGCTGTTAGCATGACACTTAACAGTTGCATAAGACATAACAGCTGTTTAGAACATAGATTTGAACAGCTGATTCTAATCGTATGGCAATCTTGAATGTTTAGATAAAGCAGTGATCTGCCGCGAACAAATGGTATATCAAAAGATATACCGAAGGTATGGCTTAAATCTCCTACGATTCATTTAATATAAGTAATATGCAAATAAGAAAATAACTCTATTCACTGCACATTTTTACAGACTATTTTTATAAAAATCTTTATTTTTGATACTGACAACTAATTGTTGCTATAAAGTCTATTGGATAAAGTTATCCGTTTTTAATGAAACGAAGAAAATATAACTTAAATTGGGCTCGACAAATTTAAGCTATTTAAACAAACAATGCAATGGGGCTCATAAAAACCCGTATTTCGGGATTTTATTCCTATGGCGACTGTAGTGTCCCGGTTTTGATTAAGTCTAATCTAGTAGTTTAGAAGCAACGTCTTCAAAATTAACGAATATATTCATATAAGGTTGTATGACGTCAATATAATGTAATGGAATAATCCGGCTCCTTCGGAATTACATAAGACGTTCAGCAATAGGAAGTATGTTAACCGACCTCCATCATTATAGCTCCTAACTAGATGGATATTAAGTTTGGATCCTCTAATTTTATGACCTTGCAGAGGCTATATTAATTTTGCACAGGTGCCTTCAACGCAACTTAGGAGATATCTCCGACTGTATAAAGTTTATTTCTTTTGAATAAGCATGAACAGAGGAATTTATATCGACCTGTCGGTCTGACCGTGTATGCGCCTGTTGCATCGCAAACTTGTCTCTCAGTTGTAATGCTATCTTAGATATTTGTATAAAGTTTAAAATTTTTTAGGGGGGAAAAAAAAATTTTTTTTTTTTATAATAAAAAAAAATAAAAAAAAAAAATGCATATAAAGTTTACAGTCAGAATCTGTTTTATCAACTAACATAGGCAGTGTATTTAGGAGGTGCGCGGCAAAAACAAAAAATCCCGAACTTATCAAACACCCCCCTATCAACAAAAAACATACATAGCTGCCAATGGAACAATCGGCCGAAATGGGGGTTTTTGTACGAAGCTAAGCTCTGATTTTAGAAATAACTTAGCATATTAGTGCCAATGAAAGTGAGCCATCATATTGTATATATAGAATACCATTAAATTCTGCACCATTATATATAGCTAACATTGGAACAATCGGAAAATATATCAACCTGCAAAAGTATAAGCCCCTCGGTATTTCAAAGTCAGCTTTCGTTTGTATATATTAATCAGAGGGCCGAGTCCCGGCGCGCTGAGGCTGTCAGCAATACCAGGCCAACCCATGACAAAAGTAGAGCAAGCTCCGAACTCTCCGTCTAGATCCAAAAAAGCCATATAACACTCTTAGCCCCCCGTGCATGTTTAACTGATGAGAATGGATCCTAGCAATAGGATGAGAAGTGATAACTCCAACAACAAAATTCGAGCATTCCATGCTGTTGAGTGCTAAAACCAATTTGGAATTATACGACGCTGATGTGAAAATATTCCTGAAGCGTACGGAAGACGCCTCATTGAGTGTAGAACATTTGAGGGGTTGTTTGTGAATGGCACTTTGGACATTCGACCACCAAAATTGTTTACTCAAGAACGGAGAGAGATATTTATATCCGTGTTAATTTTGTTATGAAAAGTCGACTTGACTCCTTAACATTTAAAGAGCTCACTTTTAACAAACAACAAAGCATTTTGTAATATTATTTCGACATACTTATTTATTTAAAAAAGTTCCATGAAATTTATCTTTATCTTTATTACTTTACGCTATTCTAGATAAATAATTAAACGATTTTAAAGAAATTAACAAAATTAAATTAGATTACTGTATAAAAAAAAGAAAAATAGTATAGTATATTTCTTTCAAATTTTCACTCTTCATAATTTTGTGCTCCAAGTACAGTAAATCCTATACATATAATAAACATATTGTAAATTAAATAAAATTAAAACAACGTATTTTTTTAATAGCTTAATTTACCTTCTCGGCTCTTGTAAGCCATATTATGGAAGTCTTTAAAAATTTAATCGAGGGTTCTCAAAAACCAGTTTTTTTTAATAAACTTTTTGAATTCTGATAAGATCTTTAAACTCGAAAACAAAATTAAACTTAAAATTATATTGATCAGTCTAAACTTTGAGAATACATTCCAAATGTAGAAAATAAATTATTATTACTTTTAAAAACATTATATAGTAATATATTATTATATTAGTATATTATATTAGTATATTTATTAGTAAAATACTCCTAGTCCCTCTCCTCCCAAGAATTTGATAGAGTTAACTTAGGTTAGCGGGAGTGACATCACACGGCGTGCTCAAGGGGACGTCATCTGATTTGACCAGGAGCTTTTCATGTTTATTCTCAGATAATTGCCAGCACGTGTCTTATCAACGTCAATCAACCCAAACAGTGGCCCAATGGGAGGCAGAAGAGTACAGAATGGAACTGTTGATGCGCTGCACGATGGCAATGTTTTCACACTTACGCACACCATTTAGTGCATTGAAAACAACCCGCATACAGATCCCGTCACTCAGATCTTGCTCAGCGGGCGGTATGCGAGTCCTTTCAGCGGCCCCTCTAAGTAGCCCTCTGTCTGGCAGGCGGCAAGTGATGATTACCATGCGATAAGGCTGATATTGACTGTCGTCCCGCGGCGCGTTTCTGTGGCGATTTAATCAAATTAAATTTCTCACGTGTTGTGCTTTTCTTCTTCCCTCTTACAGCGGGGTAACAACACACAGGAAAGTAATAAGGCACAAGGCAGGTGAAACAAAGAGCTAACCCTTCAATTTTGATGTTCGGATTTGTTATTCAATTAATAATAATCTTGACGATACAGCCAGGTTGACAACCTAGAGATGTTGGGAAAGTCTACGTCTCGTTTCTCTTCCTTGTTCTTTCCTACATAAGCATTCAATGACGTCACAGCTTGCTGGTCTGTATACAAAATCATTGCGAACAAGGTTTTTGTTTAATAACGACAGTGTTTGTTTGACGTTTTTTTTGGTTAAGTGTCGCTTTAACTCAGAATGTTGTATTTTTTTTGTCGCTAAAAAATCAACTTAAAAGATTAAATTATTGACTTGCGGGACCGTGGGCGTGGCACCCAACATTTGAAATAAACTTGATTTGCGCCTGGTAAACAGAAACCTTCATGCCAAATTTGGTGTCTCTAGCTTTTATAATAGCTGAGATCTGTGTGTTCATCTGGTCATCCGGACAGACAGACAGACATGGCTTAATCGACTCGGCTAGTGATCCTGAGCAAGAATATATATACTTTGTGGGGTCTTCCATGCCTCTTTCTGCCTGTTACATACATTTGTATAAAATTAGTATACCCTTTTTTTACCATTTTCAATGGCCGAAGGGTATAAAAAACTTTTAGAACCCTGAATATACACGTATGTTGTCATAAAATTTTATGGCTCTAGCTCTTATAGTTGCTGAGATCCAGGCGTTCATACAGACGGACAGACAGACATGGCACAATCGACCTGGCTGTTGATACTGATTCAGATTATATATAGTTATGGGGTCGTTCCGACAAACACAATAGACCATGCATTTTTTTAAAATCCATGGCCTAAAAAGGGATTTCTCTCATCGACCATCCTCCATATTCGCCTGATCTACACCATGTGACTAATATTCGTACAGCATTTATAAAATTAATAAAAAAGTGTTTCCCGGCTTCCTTCAGTAGCGTTCCACTCACTATTCAAGGCGTATTCGGGGGTATTTGCTGTAGTATTTTTGTGTTTGTCTATACTCCTCGCCAACTTTGATAACTTCTGAACTCAACACATAAACACAACAAACAAACAACACTAACAAACACAATACAAAGCAAGAGACACGAGTTTCGAAATCCTGTTGTGTTCGGGGGGAGTCGAACTCCTACACACCGGGTCAGTCATACGTTAGGCAACAGCGCCTCATCGTTGTGAGCCATCCCGTCCCCCCATTGGAATGGTTGTCAAATGCCAAGTTAAGTTGCTATGAGCCCTGTTGTTCCCATTATTCGACTTAGTTCACCTAGTAAAAACTGTCAAATCAAAATCCAAATAATTGGAAATGAAATGTGAACCCAGCGGGATCCATGTTACGTATATAATTTTTTTTTTGCTAATGCTGGTAACAAATCTATTTTTTAAATTTTTTAGAGCCAGTACTGCTTTAGGAACGGGATGTGGCCAGTTTCAAGAACATATTTCTCTAACTCGGAGACTTGTTAACATAAGTATAAAGTTGTTCCGAACCCCAAATAGTCTTACAAGGGACTGTGTGAATTTCAGTTTATCGGTTCGAGCCCCAGCAGGATCCATGTTTTTTTTTTGTTTATGCTGTAACCATACCCATTTTTTGAGTTTTTTTAGGGCCGTTACTGCTTTTAGACCCGAATATAGCCAGTTTCAAGAACATATTTCACTAACTCGGAGATTGTTTAACATACACCGTGTGTCCCAAAATCAACCGAACTTTTTGGATATAAAATAAAATACACATTACGTGTATATTATCTTTGAAAAGTATTATTTATACAAAATAGGTTCCATTTGACTCAACACAACGTTTGGAAAAATGCTCCCTTTAATTTGGTTTTCAATTTCGGAAATAAAAAATAGTCACATGGTGATAGATCAGGCCAATACGGAGGATGGTCGATGAGAGAAATCCCTTTTTTCATTAAAAATTCGTTCAATTTCGTTAGATTTTTTGGTCGTCATTTAATTCATGTGGAACAAATCGCGCACAGACCTTTCTTTTCCCCAAATCTTCAGTTAATATTCTCCAAATAGTGTTTTTACTCGTATTCAATTCCTCAGCCAACATTCTAAAATTACAATTTCCATCGATATCAATGATTTCACGGACTTTTTCCACCAGTTCAGCACGATTACTTGTTTCTGGACGTCCTCCTCTAAGGGTCGTTATTTAAATCCTCACGACCATTTTTAAATCGTGTAAATGTAAATTCACGTATAAACTTTTTTTAATTCTAAATTTTTTTTTCAAGTTTGACACAAAATTTTAAATGCTCCATTTATTTTTGAACCATAAGCACACTTTGAGTTTTATTGAAATGGCTGTCACTTTTATATCTGTCATCTGACTTACATGAAGTAAGGTACGTTTGAAAGAGGATAAATTTATCTTTTTTAATGTTACAAATTTTCAATAGATTTTCAATATGTTGTATGATTTGTATATACAGTTCGGTTATTTTTGGGACACGCCGTTTATATAGAAAACGTCCGATGTAATAAATTTGATGCAATAACTCGAGAAATAACACAAATGGACCGATTGTTTGTATGACACCTATACGGTCCGATCCGATTCGTTCTGACAAGTTTCATCAGGTAACCTCTATAACTGAGAGACCAATTTGCGTTGCAACAGACGGACACACGGGTACACGGACAGGCGGACAAGGCTAGCTCGATTCCTCTGTTGATGCTGATAAATAATATATGTATATACTTTATAGGGTCGGAGATATCTCCTAAAGTGCGTTGCAAGCATCTAGCCAATATTAAAATTTTCACTGCAAGGGTATACACATCACACACACAATCCAAGAAGTTGGGACTCCTAGGAGATAAACCGCTTCTACCTGAATGCAGCTTGCTAGAAGACAGGGGTTGCGCATGTTTTACTATGTACGAATCTTTTAATTCCCAACCAGTAAACACCGAGTTTCAACTAAAGGCTGCACTATTTTATTTGTCTCATCACTCTGGCTTCTCTTCAGTTGTCGAATAAATCTTTCGCCTTTTACTAAAGATTTCCGTGGAGAGGAGCACTCTAATGAGTCTAAAATGAATTTTTAGTGTGCCCGACGACTTCGGTTGTCGGGCCAATCTATAATAAATTGAAGAACTGAGTGAATTCGAATTATGAAATTATATCATAATGTGTCACAAAATTGATGATCCATCACTTAATGACTTATTTTAAAAAGATCTTTTAAACGAGTTTTATGTAGCTAAATAAAAAATTATACTTTTTCTCCGGTAGCCAAAAAACTTATAATCACAGTGTTTATCCAGGCTATATTTAAATAGAGTACGTGCCCTTAACATCATCCACTTGTGCTACCCCCATCTGCGCTGACAATGGAAAATATTTTGGGCAAATCTAATTTTGTGAACAAATTAAATCAAACGACGAATCAAATAAATATATCAAAATAACAGAATATCAGAGCACAAGGCAGCAGGGAGAGCGGGAAGAGAGTGAGAAAGGAGGAGAGAGAGATAAAATCGCTGAAAATGCCAGTAAATTACTGTGTGCTACAAACTGGCCCCTGTGAGAATCCTGGTCCTCTTCGTTGTGTGCACATATTTCGATGTAATTTAATATGTGGCACGCGTTTGGGAAACTTTTTTCGAGCGGGGCAGGATGTGCTCTGGCTCTCGGCTCTTGCTGCTGCTGTTCCTCTGCGCCTCAATTGTTGCCAATGAGAGCAATTGTGTTGTGAAGGAGCGCGGCACTGAGGGGTAGAGGCAACGGCAGGGGGAGGGTGGGCAGGTTGAACCGCCTGGCAAACTGGTAATTGCATTTGTTAGTGTTCTAATTGTTTGGTCCGTAGCCGGGGTCAGGGGTCGTGGGCGCGGCGAAAAGGTTACTGTGCCTAGGATAACAACAAGAGGCATTTAATAAGCATAACCCGCCACTGTGTGCCGCTTGAAAACTACTGCAAATTGCCGAGCTGCAACTGAAAAGTGCCACGGAACGTGCCTGCAACTTTTTGGGCCCTTCAACAAGGGTATGTGGACGGGGGAGGGAGGCGTTCAAATGGTCGCACCCAGCGATTAATTGACTAAATTTTTGTTTAAGAGCCTATAATTAAGATTCCATGTCAGTGATTGGTTTATCGTCTGGGATAATCAAAGAGAGAACGTTATCGAAAACGGGGTATTAATAGGCCCATCTGTCAACTGGAATATTATGAGTAAATTATATGTTGACGACTAGAAATACATACTTTTTTATGGTGATATCCGTATTAATAAATCATGTATTTGATATTTGCACTTCGATCGAGTCACCAGCAAAGAAGAATTTATAATTATCTGAAATAAAATAATAAAAATATAAATATATTGTATATGCATATTGTTCGAAAAAAGCTATACAAATCATTACATCCCGCTGGGACTCGAACCAATAAACTGGAACTCACACAGTTCCTTGTAAGTCTATTTGGGGTATCAGTTAACAGTTTTCGTTAGGATAACTATGTCTTGTAAAAGGAACAATCGGGTTCCTAACAACTCAATTTGCGAATTGACAACATTTTTTGTTTGGTTGTGAGAGGCGTAAAGGTTATAAGTGTTTTGCGTACTCGCAGATTTTTCGCTATCGGAAAGTATGGATCAGATTTTGCATGAAAAAATAAAAGAAAGTGCTCCGAAACACTTAAAATTTTGACAGTGGCATACGGTGAAACTGTTCTGAGTTCCGCGAAAATTCAAAACTACGCAATACTTTTTGAACACACCTCGTATAACGTATATATCAATGGCATATAGCCATTAGAACAAGGCTTTTGAATGAAAATATGTATTTTTGTTAACGAAATATCGAAACCTTTCACTACCCGTCAAAGTCAAGCAGTAATATATGTATTTTTCATTTCGTACTCTAAATCTATACCTTGCACAGGGTCTGCACTGCACGTAATTAGTAAAAAGAGTGTTAACAGTTGTTATCGACCGAAGTTAAGAAACTAACATATTGTATTATACTAAATAATTATCATAGGAACAAACAGTAAAGACTGAAGCTGCAAAGATATCTTTCTCTCTTTCTACTAGTTCATAATCGAAACGTGTAACTTTTAGGAACATAAAGCTGAATGATTCTACGCCATTTTCATACCCGCTTTCCATAGACAGAAGGATATAATGACGTTATGCCAAAAAAAAATAATAATAATTCTTAATCAGCATCAACAGCTGAGTCGAGTCATTAACTAAATGTCATTGACTATAATAGGTAGAGCTACCAAATTTTGTATAAATATGTTTTATTATTGAAAGCAGCTCAAGTTTATTTTTGTCCTGTCGCGCGTCGCTCTACTGTTGCACTCGTTTGAGATGTACCCGTTTTAAAAAAATAAAAAAAGTAGGTATGGTTAGAAAACATAAATATCAATGGTCATCAATGGGCATGGATTCCGCTGGGTTTCGAACCTATGAACTGGCATTCACACAGTTCCTTATAAGACTATTTGGAGCTTGATTTGACAGTCTTCGCTTGGAGAACAATGCCTTTTTATTTATGCTAACTAGTCTCCGAGAAGGTAAAACATGTTCTTGAAACTGACCACATCCGGTCCTTTTAGCAATACCGGCTCTAAAAAAATTAAACAAAAAATTTACAAAGTCATATATGTAATGTAATTTGACTATTTTGGATTTGATTTGACAGTTTTTGCTAGGTGAACTAAGTCGAATAATAGGAACATTAGGGCTCATAGCAACTTAACTTGGCATTTGACAACCATTCCAATGGGGGGACGGGATGGCTCACAGCGATGAGGCGCTGTTGCCTGACGTATGACTGACCCGGTGTGTAGGAGTTCGACTCCCCCCGAACACAACAGGATTTCGAAACTCGTGTCTCTTGCTTTGTGTTGTGTTTGTTAGTGTTGTTTGTTTGTTGTGTTTAAGTGTTGAGTTCAGAAGTTATCAAAGTTGGCGAGAGTAACAGGAAAAATCGAAATTCTGTATAGACAAACACAAAAATACTACAGCTAAAATACCCCCGAATACGCCTTGAATAGTGAGTGGAACGCTACTGAAGGAAGCCGGGAAACACCTTTTTATTTTTCTTACATCATTTGCCGAGTCGATTAAGCCATACCACTTTTTCTGTCCGGAAGTCCGGATGACACACAGATCTCAGCTATTATAAAAGCTAAGGACGCCAAATTTGGCATGAGGTTTTGGTGATTCTTTATATTGCACTGCATTCTAAGTTTCCCATATTATACTCGTATTTACGTGTACGATTGTATGTTCTCCATCATCAACGTTTTTCCTGGGGCAAAAAGAGTTTCTTGGAAAAGTGACTGCAAGTATATCGATCTTAACATTTAATACGTTATCGCTAAGCCAAACTGTAACCTCTACCACTTCCCACATTTCGTAAAGTGCCACCTTTAACCTTCCGCACGCAAGGATGTTGCCACTTGTGGCACGACCCTTGTGGAGGCAGCTAAACAAATTACCCCTAGCCAGGAAAAAGTTCACATCGCTCCTTTGTTCAGAAGTTAATTTACCGAGAATCAAACTCAAAGAGCGGATGCTACAGCCGAGCACGGGCATCTGAGAAGCCGCCGCCGTCGTCGTCGTAGTTGACGAACCTGATCTGTAACCTGATCTTTGACACACTTCAGCTTTGATTTCAGGGAATTATGGTATGCAAGCAATGCGGAGAAAAAAACAAAATAAACCGATGAGCAGGAAAAAACAATGAGACGAGGTCGCATCACAAAAGGATTTAGCCGAGCAAACTGACACAAAATGTTGTAATTGCCCTAAGACTGACTGGAAACTGGAACCAGAAGAGGGTAGGGGCGGAGAGGAATTCACCCTAGTTAACCGCAAAGTGGCCGTTGCAATATGATGCTGCGTTTTTATCATTACAAAAATTAGGCTTAGCCCCTCTGAGATGGCCACGTGCAACAGACACACGCACGGGAGACGCACAGGAGCCGCACAGTGGTTAAATGAAGTTCCAAACAAATCGATGATAGACTGAGAAAGAACTCTTAAGGCAGCTTTACCGTTATTTAACACATACTTCCGCACGTTTCATGCAAAACGCGACAAACAATGAAGCCTGAAGTTGTCAGTTCCGGGGTGCGCGCTCTACTCAAGTGTGCAGCCAACAAGCAGCTTCTGTCCGTTACCAAGGACCTTACAACCTGACAGCAGTGCGGAGGTACAAGTGGAGCAAGGTACAAACGGATGCCCCGGGGGAGTTGATGTAGAAATACATGCTAAAATAACGCCAGAGTTTATAGTTAAAGCGTCTTAATTGCATGTAGCACAAGTACACTGAAAGAAATCAAGCAGGTGTTATGAATTCTGTATGATTGTGTAAAGAGTGAAATCTAAATTGAATAAAGCTCAACATATGAATACATAATGACGGTCAGTCTGCTCTGTTTCTATCTGCGTTCAAAAAAGTTTTTTAAGCATTGATTGCGTAAAAATTTAGCAGAATCCTCCGAATTTTTTAAAATTTTCTGTCTGTGTGAACACCTTTATCTCCGAGAATATCGGAGATAGAGGTGTTTAATTTGGTGACAATATGTTTGAGTATTGCATCTAAATAATTAATATTTTAGAAAGAGGCCACGCCTATTTCTAACGCCAGTAACTAACAAAGAACGAATTGCAAGCCTGAATTGTAGGATAGAACGTTCATTTTTGGTATGTACAAGATCTAAAAAGATTTAGTTTTCTTTTAGATAATAAACAAAGTAGATATTTAGTTTTTAAATATTTTATGTTTTTTTGGTTATAAGAGTTTTGTGCATTAGGAAAGACCCAATTAACATCTTTTAAATTAAAACTGCTTTTTAAAATATCATATACAATTTGAAAGTATATATTAAAATATATCAAAAAAATATAAACTAAATTAAAAAAAAAAATAAATTAAAATAAAAAAACTAATTATTTTATTTTTATAAACTTTGACCTCGAACCAGCAACCATGCGATATATCAATTTATATACCAAATCATCTTTCATCCATTTGGTATTTCTTTTAGAATTTCATTACGTTATCCTGTGCACCATCAATCTCACAAGTGACTCCTCCTTTTGTCAGTGTCGCAGCTTCTTGCAGTTGGCACTTGGCACTTGGCACTCTCCACGCCTCCACTCTGCACATATACACCTAATGCGCCCGCTTTAGGGCTTTAACCTAATAATGATGTTCGACTTACTTTGCGTGACTTATTTTATTAATAAAACGAGCAAATTTGTCTTGCTTTTTGGTCGCATCCATGACTCGCACAGACACACTCCACACTCACACACACACACACACACGCTCGTTGCCATCGTTATTGTTTTTCGCAGCACACACACACCTACACACTGCCTACCTACCCTAAGCCCATCCCAAATGGGCAGCATATGCCTGCAGCATCGTTGCATGTGTGTGCGACAAGGACAACCGTTGCTGTTGCGCCTGGCAACCCTCCCAATGGCGATGGCCAGCGCTGATTGGCTGCTCGACTGTGCTGCAGAGGACACACCCACCATAGAGCAGAGTTTGGCCTTTTTGGGGCACCTGCCCCCTTCCTGCTGCCCGTGCCTCCTCAGCTGCTGTTGCAGCCAAAGTGGGCTGTGTGAGACAATGCTGAGGCTGATTGAATTACAGACAAGTATTTTACGCCTAATTGCCTGAGCTTAGTGCGGGCTAGGGGGAGACAAGGAGAGAGAGAGAGAGAGAGGGAGGGGAGGGGGAGTTTGGGGGCAGCAATAAGCCAGTCAAATACGTATTATGGCTTCATTACGGTACAGTTGTGTAGACAGTGCGATGAAGTGAAAGATGCTGTAGCAAGCAGTTGGCGCTGTCAGCATATTACGCATACGCCACGTTGAGCGGGGCAGAGACAAAGAGAACGAGAGAGAGAGAGAGGGAGAGAGAGTGTGGAAGGCGGCGACCGAGACCGAAAGACCGAGCAGTCTGGCCATCAATCAATAAATTAATTATAATAATTGTGGTATTTAATGAATTTAATGCATGCACATCAGCAGCAACAACAGCAAAAACAACAGCGCCGACACACAATGGCGGCCATGACACGTTAATTATGGGCAAAATGGCGTCGCTGCTAGCGTCGCCGACGGCTGCGACGCTGTACTGACTGCTGGCAAGTTATGTATTTGCGGTTAACATGGGCCAATTAAACCAAGCTTCTGCACAGCTATAACCCAGTTACAGCCGCATATCCCTATATAGTCGCTTTATATGTGTGTGTACGTCTGTCTGTGTGTGTAAGTATGTCTGCCTGTGTGTAGGTAAAATGCCAACATTATGGTCCCAAATCAAGCGGTGCAAATGGTTAAATTGCATTGTCGTTTGAACCCAATCAAGCTGAGATCAGTCTGCACTGGGACTGAGCCTGGCACTGAGCGTTCTGGAACGGGGCAGAGCAGAGCAGCAGAGCTGTGTGTGAGTGTGTGTGCGAGCGAGGGAGACAACCATATGTACTGGGCACTGCATGCAAATGGGGGTGTGTTTATGCGAACTGAATTTTTTTCGGCTATACCATTTGGCTCACCCCGCCTCTAACTCTGAGCACCGCAACTGCAGTCGCTGCAGAGCGGACGGCGATGATGGTGGTGGGGGTGGCTGTGCGGGCAGGCAGGGAGGACGGAGGCAGGATTCGTTGCACAGTCCGTTTAGAGCGATTTGCTTGTTGATGTGCGGTGATTGCCGCAAACTCAACGCGACCGTCAACGAGTAAACAACATAAGAGCGCGCGCGAACGACGGCAACGGCGACGAGGACAACGACGGACATAGCACGGCAGGACGACATGTCGACGCTTAATGAGCAACACAACGTCAGCACTAGCTCAGCAGCAGCGGCGACGACAGTAGCGGCTACGACAGCAGCAGCAGCGACGGCAGCGGCAACTGCAACTGTTGCCAGTAGCAAATGCTGTGCCGCAACGACCGCAATGTTGACCACAAAAACGCCATTCTCTATCGAACATATTTTATTTCAAAATCTGAATAGTGCAAGTGCCAACAACAACAACAACAGCAATAGCAACAACAATAGCAATAATAATAGTAGTATTAATCAAAATCAAAAGTGCAGCAAATTCACAGTGAAAAGTGCTCGCAACGCGTTACCCGTTTCCGTATCCGGTTCCGGTGCCGCAGCCATTTGCGTGTCCGGTGCCTACGACAATAATACGAACCGATATCCAAGTGCCAGCACAGCGACGGCTCCAACGCGCTCCAACCCAACCAGCTCCAGCTCCGGCTCCGGCTCCGGCTCTGGCTCCAGTCCCAGCCATGCGTCGGCAGCGGCAGCAGCAGCGGCGTCGGCTTATGCTAGCCAGGATTACGTCAAGTCGCTGCATAGCCAACGGTGCGTTGATGATATTAATAAATGGACTTAGAGAGTTTTCTATATAAGTATAATATATAGGATTACTTAGAAGTAATATAGTATTAACCTTTTTGTACAAGTGAATAAGGAGGTTTAGTTCTCAGAAATTAAGTAACTTTATCGTTTCAATCTATGCGCGTGCAAATCAAAGTGAACTATAAATACAGAATTCATACGATTCATATGATATATATACTCGTACATGATATCATTTTACATCTATGATATGATATATGTTATCTATAAATCTATGTAAATCAAAGAACTTTATGATAAACCTATGTGTTATATTTATCAATTTCTGCAAATCAAAAATGCTAATGTAACTGGCTGGAGGAGGTATCATACTACATCAATTATAATTCTTCTTGATCAATGCTAACTACCAAGTCGATAAGGCAATGTTTGTCTCTCGTCGGTCCGTCAGTCTATTTGTTTGTTCAATTTGTTTTACAATTTGGCCAAGACAATTTTCTTTCGCCTCTGAAATTCGATAAAAACGAATCGGAAGATTAATTTTCAGTCGACAATTTCCAGATAACGTTTCGTTAACTGAGCCGCAAAGTATGCAACACACAATATTTTAAACAACTTCAAGCGCAATCGACAATAGTTTTCTTACTATTCGTATTTTCTAACATATACACGTAGTACATTGAGAATTCATGACCACTCAAAATCAAATTTGCTGTATTGACTTCGCGTAGAATTGGAATTTTAGAATTCAAAAAATTACCTTTATAAAACAGGCACAGTCTCTATTTTGAATCATTAAGTTTCAGATATTGCCTAAAGCAAAGAATTATCTACAATTTAATTAAGATTTTAACATTTTGTTAGGGCTTAAAAACTAAAAAACATTATAACATTTTTGAAAACAGCAAAACAATAATTTTTAATGTTTTCTAGATCATATTCCTATTTGCAGTTAGGTTCAGAAATTGCTAGGTCAACTTTGTTAAGAACATTTCTCTGCAAAGTCAAGAATAAAGCAAATAATTGGTACTTTCTTTTTTTATTTTTTACCCCATTAATTCTGGGTAACCTTAATCATTCATAAGAAACTAACTTGATGTTCAGATTAAAAGGTTTCAATTATTAGTTTACAAGAAACTGTTGAATACAATATATAATTAGTTTCTTTATAACATACATAACACACTTTGTATTCTTCGTAAGAAGTCTTTGAAGTTCAGACTCAAAGTTTCCGGAAATTATTAAACATAGTGTATGCATTAGGACCTCTTAAATCTCCAATCTAAAGAGATACTAAAATTCTTCAAAGTAATTTCAAGTCGCATCGAAAGTTCTATTAAAATCGAGTCTCCCTTTAACAGTTCCCATCAGTCACGCACTGCGGGCCCGCACTATGGACATCCCAGTACCGGCCCAGCTGGTGATTCGGGTGTTCCACAGCAAATGACATCAGCCAGCGCCGCAGCGGGACCTCCGCCTCCGCCACCGCCTCCAAGTGCCGCCAGCGGACCAAACGGAATGCTCTATCCCAGTGCAGGATACAGCGATCACGGCTTCTTGCAGATGACTCTGGGCTACTTGTCACCATCGTCCGGCACATACAAGTCGGTGGATCCCTACTTCTTGTCCCAAGGTAGGACCATCCCCTTCTCCTCGAGCCCCTTTCATTTGGCCATTAGCAACACCGAAAGTTTTTTCGGGTGCACAGGCCAATTACCGGAGACAAACTACGGCGTGTAATGCAATTAATGTGACCCTTCCCTGCTCCTCCTCCTCTTTGTTGTTGCAGCCAGTCTCTTCGGGGGCTCACCCTTTTTTGGTGCGCCTGGCTGCGTGCCTGAACTGGCACTGGGACTGGGCATGGGAGTGAATGCGTTGCGCCACTGCCGGCGTCGCAAGGCACGCACCGTCTTCAGTGATCCACAGCTGTCGGGGCTGGAGAAGCGCTTCGAGGCGCAACGTTACCTCTCGACGCCCGAGCGCGTGGAACTGGCCACGGCCCTGGGTCTAAGCGAGACACAGGTCAAGACGTGGTTCCAAAATCGTCGCATGAAGCACAAGAAGCAGCTGCGACGACGCGACACTGCCAATGGTAAGTGGCCAAGACAAGACAAGACATGAAAAGACAAGTTGCTTTGTGCCAAAGAACTTTTGGCCAATTAGGCAGAAGCCTTTTGGCTTTTAGCTGTCGAAAGTTTCGCTTAAAGTTTGCACAAATTAAATTAGTTACTCAAATTTCTCAAAATTCTTCTTACTGAACTTCTTCTTCTGCCTCGTCCCTCTCCCCTCCAGAGCCCGTTGACTTCTCTCGCAGCGAAGCGGGTGGCAAGCAACAGCAGCACGGAGATGCCTCCAACGGCGCCGCTTCCTCCACAGACTCCACCAAGCAGTCCAAGCAGTTGGCAGGCGCTGGCCAGCAGCCTTCGAGTGCCCAACAGCAACAGCACCAACAGCAGCAACAGTTGCAGATGTGCTTCCTGCAGCATGGCTATTCAACGGACGACTACTCCGACCTGGAGGCGGACAGCGAGGATGAGGATAACTCCAGCGACGTGGACATTGTTGGAGATTCCAAGCTGTATCAACTTACATAGGTCGCGTAGGTCGTCGCTGCTGCTGATGATGATAATGATGATGATGGGTGAGAAATGTCAATAAGCTTGCCGTGCTCAGGCAGCAAAAAGCAAAGGGGGAAATTTGTCGTTGAAAAATACTAGAAAAATACTAAACTTCTTGTTGATTTTTTTTTTGTTACTTTATTGTTGTAGTTTGTTTTGCAATTAAATTATATTTTAATATTTGTAGTGTTTTTTTATAGTTTTGGTATTTCCAATGTATATTTTATGTTCTTAAACTTAAAAAAAACCAAGATTCTAATGAAGGAATGAATATGCCTACTTTTTTGTAATTACAAATTAATTTTTAATTTTAAGTTTTAATATGTGCAGTATTTTTGGTATTTTCACTTCAATATTTAAGACATTGAAAAATTTCTTTTTACGAATTTTTGAGAAATTTTTTATTAATTTATTTGCTTTCTTTATTTCACATGGAAAATACATTTTAGTTAAATATGAGTAGTATTTTCGGGAGTTTTTCGGTATTTTCATTATAAATGATCTCTCAAAAATACCAAGCATACGACTTTTAAACTAAAAATGTACTAATTTTTAAAACTAAAATATATCGAAATATTTTCGGCAAAAGTTTTCGTATTTATTTTAGTATTTTTCAAAACAATTTGTTCCCTTTAAAACAACAACAATCGTTTATTGTAAATATTGATCGTAATTCGATCTGAAATGAGCGTCGATCTAGTCACAACTATATCTAAGCTATAAAATACTATAAATTATTATGAAAATATTTCAACTTTAGCAATTAATTACGAGTACTTCCATACTAAGCTGCCCCACTATTTTAACCTTTTTAACTATCGCTCTCTCTCTCACACACACTTTCTCTGTATATCAGCGTAGCTCTATTGATGTATTAGCCAGCTTAGTTTTAATGCTTTTCAAATAAAAACTCATGTGAAAACTCATGTCTTGAAAGCTTTCCTCCATTTTGATTTCTTCTCTTTGGTATTTTTTTTTTGGTATTCTGCGCCAGCGTCCGCTGGGCAATCAAACTCGATTGAGTAGCAACGAAAAAAGTAGGCACTAATCAGGTTAAATTGCGACTTTTTCGCACAGGGTTGAAGTGGCACTGCACCACGCCCTTGCCCACGCCCATGTTCCCACCCCGAGTGGGTGTGTTCGCGCAGAGGGTGAAACGACGAAGTGCCCTCAACAATGGCAAAATAATTGCGGGTTATTAGCAAGCCATTTGGCGGAACACTTTGTTGCCGGCCCTCGCTTCACAAAGAGACCAAGTTCAATTGACTTGGAATTGTGGGCATCGCAGTGAACCGGGGAACCTTGTAACGGGTACCGGAAACAGGGTTATTACAGCACTCCATTTGCTCCATATGCTGTTATGGTAAGTGTGATGAAAGATACGAAATTTTACTAAATATATTCATAACATAAAGAAAAAAACCTGTCGTCTTTTGGATAATTAATTTTTGAATAATTTATTATTATATTATATTATTGTATATTGTATATAATTTAAATTCCTCTATCTTAGAACTGGAAGGTATTTAAATGGAACTTACCACACACAGATCAGGACAAAATATAGCATCAGTCGTGTTTTGTTGTATTCTTAAAGATCTCCTAATTCACAAATCAACAATGCACTATGGGCAAAAAGGCCGGAATTTCTGCATAAAGTATATTTTTTTATAGTTGAGGAACTTAAAATTAAATGTTTTTTCCATTAATGCATTCTCAAGAGAAAATAAAAATATTTTCAAAAATTTGTAATGCTTGCGGTTTGAAATTGCCGCGCAAGTAAAGTCAACTGACCAACCGATAGCTTGATAGCTTGAAATTTAAAAATATGGAAAATAATAGTACAAGTATGTAGATTTATCGTTGAATTTTGGTTTACATATGGTTTGTATGATTTGTCGTGTATCGTCAAGTGTTGCTCGACTACTTTTACAGCTGAAATTTAGCAAATGTAGATGTTTTCAGTGGAGTGTAACTTATTTTGTGCACGCGCTCGCGCGCAAGTACAATTTGTATGTTTTTCGTTAAATTATATAGATTACAGTGATAATAATATCTTTTACCCGTTGTTTGTTGGTTTATATATGTTGCAGCTGTGTATCAAAATTTGTCCGTGTATCGTCTAAGTTGGAGGTTTGGGATAGCAACAGACGGGATGACTCTGCCATAACGAAGTGGTTGCTTTAAAAAATTAACAAAAATCAAGTAAGAAACTCATCCGCAGCTCAAATTGAGGGAACTATGCACAGTTTTATAGCATACGTAAAGAAATATTTGCCAAAATGCAAACCTTATGATGTCAAGGTTTGAAGTTACTTATTCAAGGTGGCTTTCGCAGGCAATTGAAGGTGTGGTTTGATGGAAAAACAAATATTTCACATTTTTGTGTAAAATTTGAATGCTCTAGCTATAAAATTGGACTTTATGCGGCATCTTTTATAAGATATGTTTAAAATTTAATTTCAATATCGATTGGCGCGTTTTTATTTTACACCTCTTACTTTATGAGGTCTGTCACGCCTCCTTATTACTGTTAAATACATTTGCACTACGTTGGTACAAACTTCTATCAATAGTCGAAAGGTAGAAAAACAAATCAAACGATTTTTAAAGTCTTTGAGTGACTTTTACAATAAAAGTCTTAAGTTAAAGTCTTTTAAAAACTTTTAAAGATTTGTGGTGTCGCTGAAATATTTTGTACGTGATCTCTTGCATATTTTTATACTTACGGTTTGGCCATAATATAGATTTCAAAAATAATAAAAAGTGTTTCCCGGCTTCCTTCAGTAGCGTTCCCCTCACTATTCAAGGCGTATTCGGGGGTATTTTTTGTAGTGTTTGTGTTTTTTAATTCTATACAGAATTTCGATATTTTCTGTTGCTCTCGCCACCTTTGATAACTTTTGAACTCAACACTTAAACACAACAAACAAACAACACTAACAAACACAATACAGGGCAACAGACACGAGTTTCGAAATCCTGTTGTGTTCGGGGGGAGTCGAACTTCTACACACCGGGTCAGTCATACGTTAGGCAACAGCGCCTCATTGTTGCTGTCGTTGAATATATATTTGTGGTCATTAATTGGCATAAATTGTGATTATTAAGTGAAGATGATAATCTAATAGGACGGTAAACACAGTTAACAAAATATAATTAAATACAACAAGTGTTTTACTATATGCAAATATATATACATGTATATTTATCTCTCTAATATTTACGGTCTTCAAACTTGGTTATCAATAACATAAATGATGAACTATGAACAGAGGGCAAGGTCCTAAAAAGAGGGCGTATTCCTATACAAATATGTATGTTTGTATGGTCGGGAGACGTCTTATCAATCCCTCTTGGGATTCCTCGAAATACTCTTTAACTGAAAATAACTACACATCGAAAAGAAATATTTTATTTAACCTGCAATTTATTCTTGGATGTATTTTATGAGAGCTTTATATAAATCGGAACACTTTGCTTTTCTACTGCCAAAAAAACACTCATATAAATTATCACTCTGTAAACTCTTTGTCCATTGACTTAGTTGGATTGCCGTGTCTTGTACCATTTTGTTCAGCAATGGGTCCCTTTCATCCATGAACTTCTTGATTTTGATAAATGATTCACCGAAGCAACCCGAGGTCCAGCGATTCCACACACTTCTTTTTTCTTCTAATCGCGGGATTAGCCAGATATCATTCATGTTCTCATAGTGCGAGAAGTGAGGATACTTTCTAGGACTCTGGTTCCATTCATTAAGGCAATCCTGTGCTGTCTTCAAGGTGTTCTCGTCGGCGATCTTAAGATCTACAATGGCCCTATACACTGCGATCACAGTCGCATTTGTCTCCTGCAAAAACAACTCTAATTCTCTAGAAAAATTCCTCTTGAGCTCACGAATCAGTTCTCTATCATGTTCCGGTATTGGAATCGTTGTTGCATTCTCCCTCGTGGGAAGGCAATAGCCCAAGGTCTATTTAAACGTTGTCTGGGATAATATTCATGTCCTTAGTTTAATTTGATTTAGTATATTTACCAGCAAAGAAACCCCGAACACGAGCAGAAAATTCATTGTTGATTAAATGTTCAGAAAGCACTGAGACATGCTGTGAAAGTTTCCGAATTTATACGTTTTTCGGGGAAAATAAGAGAGCTATGTACATGACATTATTATATGACATCAGAGATAATCTATAGCAAAAAGTATGTATTTCTGAAATATTTTAATTTTGTTAATAATTTTTTCTCCGCAGGAAGACACTTTGGCCTTTGCTTGCAGGTCATCAAATTTGTCTGTTGATAACTAAGTACGAAGAGCGTATTGAAAAAAGAAATGTTTATCATCTCTTAGTATTAAAATATTATATTTAACAAGAGCAACAGTCGAGCGGCACGCGACAGTGGGATACCCTTCGACCTTTTTTAAACGTTAAGAGTCCATAATTGTACGATACTACTATTTAATAGAAATATTGTAACGTAAGCCTTAATATGCGTCTTTATATGAATACGTGTATATGCATGTAGCATTTCATTGGTCAAGCACAAATGTATGTATGCGTGTGTGTGCGTTTGAATGCAAAAACTGCGTGTGCATAGGAAAGAAGAGAAGCGCAACAGATGGCGCTACGCGCTCTCATTCTCTTTTCTTTTCTTTCCTACATGAGCAATGCAATGACGACACAGCTTGCTGGTCTGTACACAAAATCTATTTGATTTGCGGGGGCGGTGGGCGTGGCACCCAACATTTAAAATAAACTTAATCTGGGCCGGGTACACGGTCATGCCAAATTTGGTGTCTCTAGCTTTTATAATAGCTGAGATCTGTGCGTTCATCTGGGCATCCAGACATCCGAACATCCGGACAAACAGACAGACATGGCTTAACCGACTCGGCTAGTGATCCTAAGCAAAAATATATATACTCTTTGGGGTCTCCCATGCCTCTTGCCTGTTACATAAACTTGCACAAAGTTAGTATACTCTTTTTAGACCATTTTCAATGGTCGAAGGGTATGAAATAGATAGACAAGTTACTTGGTTTAGAGTTCATTATAATTAAACCGAAAAGAGAAGTATTGTTTTTATTTTTCAATAAGTTGATAATCGATTCAGATAATTTTGGTTTTAAATTTGGGTAATTTCTTGGCTTGCAAATTTATTGCCGGGTCGAGGTTAAATAACTTACTCCAAATGGTTCAAATTGATACTATGCCAATTGTAAATCATCTAGTAAACGAAGAATTTTATTTAACCCAGATACATCGTAATTGGCAGTATACTTTTCCAGCTCATCAAAACTTTCAAACAGAGCTAGATTTTGAAGCCTTGTGGCTTCGCTTATTCTGTACATTATCGCACTGCTGTTCTGCACAAATTTCTCAACAGTTTTTCCTCGCATTCGCTCAAGTGTCTCCATTATACTGTTATTTGTACATTTCAGCAGAGTTTCCTTGATGTTTTGTTGGTCTTCACGTTTTTCAAAAATATCCTTTAAGAAATTGGTCCTGAAAACAATCAATTCTTCTTCTGTTATATCCCCGAACTTGGAATTGAATAAATCACGGGATATTTTAATTTTTTCAATTGTCTCTTGGTCCACTGCTTTACAATCGATAACCAGCTGTATCATATGTATTGTTATCTCTTTTTCATAGCGATGACGTTCTTTGCGTGCCTGTTCGGCGAGTTGTTTCACCTGCTTAAGCAGAATCCTATCATCGTATCTTATAATTTTTGAACGGAACTTTTGAAATAGCGCTTCATCGGGTGCATAGCCGAAATCATTGAAGGACTTGAAGAGTATCCAGTCAAATCGCCGTAGATCCGGGCTTAACCTGTGCATCTCGGGACTGGCCGCCTCCTTGAACCGGAATAGTATTCCATTCTCCCTCTGCTTATATAATATACACGCATCTTCGTATCGATTTAAGGATCGTTCGTTTAGGACTCTTCCCAGCTGCTCTTTAGGTACATAGTGTAATTTGTTGAAATCGGTTTGCGGCCCATCGATAATCAAGCGAATATCTGTCTCCGAAATATTGATAAATGAATCGAAAACAATCCAATGTTCCCACCAGTCCATGTCAACCTCGTCCACTTTCATGTAGTGTGTGACCAGTTTACACTTAACAGTTGCCAGCTCTAACTTATTCGCCATTATTTCCTTGTGGGTCCTCTCGGTCAGATTTGATAGGTACGCGATAGTGCTCATATCATCGTTTGAGACGAGACTAGCGTTGATCTATAATATAATTAATTGAAGTACATATCACAAGTATATTTAGTATGCACATATGAAGATCAAACTTCGTTACCGCCAAACAAGCCGAAAGAGTCAGGGTTATCAGAAGCAAGCACAACATTTTGAAAAATCACCTAATGAATTTAATGTAAAGGTATACAAGTATAATAGATTGTGTTTAGTTTCAGTGTTTTCGCTTAGTTTCAGTGTTTTACAATAATAGAGCTAAATTTTGTTATACTAAACATTTTGACAACAAAATCTTTGTTCATTTCGTTAATTAGAGAAAAAGTACTTAAGAATTTGGCAAATTTAAATATATTTATAGAATATTTTCTAGCAAATTGAATTATTTCTCAGCATTGGGAAGATAAGGACCAATCATCACTATATTAAATCATTCGTTTATAGATTACATTTAATATTAAAAAATGCACATGAACCTGAAAAGCACCAACAATATCGTCGTCAATTTATTATTAATGTTAGACCCAAATCAGAAGTCGAGCCTCTCTACTTATCAGCTGATGGTAAAAATCAGGTTTGTGGGCAAAACAGCTTGCGATAACTTAGTATGTATGTACATACATACATATGTATCGCATATAGGGTGTCTGGAAAGTTTTCGTTGCTTTGAGTACGAATTACTTTATGTTATATATAAAATTAAGTTATAAATACTTATGGATTGTTATTGTACTACATAAATTTGAGTTTATTTATAGTTTATTTACTGTTAATTGTGGTTAACCTCAAAAGTGTCACCCTTTAGAATCATGCAAAGACACGTAAACACACGCAGCAACTGATAACACTGGAAATACCATGTGAAATAGGTTACAGACAAGTTGATAAAAACAAAATTAAGCATCATTTCGATTGAAATTGACGCATTTTTGTGTATCTCTCCCTGGCGATTCACACCCACTTCTCTCAGAGTGGGTGGCAACTCTGCTCATTAGCTCAACCAACCTACGCACATACACAATCTTGCACTCACATAAACAAGCACAGACGGTTTGCATGCATGTACTGGTGCTGGGGGCATGTCTCGCTCTGCCGATGCCAATGCTCCCTTGACTGCGCTCCCACATTGCCGCTCTCCCTCTCCACCCTCTCTTTTTGACGCTCTCTTTAGTACGCGTGAATTTACATACACACATGCATACATACATGTTATCCGTACCTATACCACGCAAACAGTTAAAGGTGTATATCAGTTGTGTAGGTTGGTTAAGTTAGACAAGCTTGTCTACAGAACTTGAAGGGTTTCTTAGGTATACACATGATGCAGGGTTAGTTCCTTTAAGTTAAACTCGTTTCATATTAGTTTTCGTTTTTTTTTTTTTAATGAAAGTGTAGCTCCTCGGCTGTTTCACCAGGCAATCTATAGATAAATTATTGATTTGAGAGCGAGTTGGAACATATTAAATATAGAAAAGAAATAGAAATAGAGTTTTACACTTTAACATTGATTTTTTAACTAGAAAGTTGGTTTTCTTAGTACGTATTTCTTAAAAAGTTTGCACCATGCTCAATTTAGGCTGTAGCAAACGGAATAAATGTTGAAAACATTAAACGATGAGCTTATGTGTTACTTAGAACGTGAAAACTAACTTCAACTAAAAAAAATATTAATTCTATCCCTCTGCCAATTTCTTTTTTTTTGACTGTATCAAATGGTGTGATAAATAAATAATAAATAATAAAATATAGAGAGCGATACGATATGTCAATATCCATATGTGCATATTCCGATATTTCAAGTCTAGATAGCTATAAGTGTGAACAAATGATTTTAATGCATTAAACGATTGGGAAATTTCTTATTAATTAACATTTTAAGACTTAACCAGCACTACTTTTATTTTAACTAGCACTGTGTGTAGAGTATTCGACGCCAATCATTTGTAATGTGTTTATTTTTTACTAAACAGGGTTTTTAAAAGAAGGCACACAAAGTATACTCGGGAATTCAAAGCTCAAGCATTTGCAGGGCATTGATATGTAATCATATGCACGCATGTAAGTTCGTAGTCAAAAATAAATTAGGACAGTGTAAAGTCTCATCAAAAATGTTCTTGGCATACAGGGTATTTCGTAGTCAATCCCACACTAGCTAATTACATTGTATTTCTTGTATTTTTGTACACAAGTTGTGACGTTGCAGTCGCTGTCGCAGTCGCAGCGGCTATCGCCATCTACCCATCGCCATCGCCCCGCAAAGCGTCGCGACGTTTCCATTGCCAGCTGAAAGTCAACACTTGGCTGCCTCCGCCTCGGTCAACGTCGCTGTTGCCGTCGCAGTCGTCGCTCAGTCTCTTCAGCACAGCCATCGACTGCGGTGCTGCTTGGTTGTGTCTTCTGTTCAGCTCGTGTTCAGTTCGTGTGTTCGTTTCTGTTTTGATCAGTTCGTTTATCGTCTTCCCCCCTTTCGCTGTAAGTGTTAACTCAGTTGTTGCCCAAAATGAAGCACAACAAAAACAGAAGAAGGCGTAAAGTCTGCTGGCTGCCGGCATCGGGCGGGGTCAAAGCAAAGTTAAAGAGAAGCACAAACCACTTGGCAATGTTATCGCCAGATTTCTTCTAGATACACTTATAGATATAGCGCACAGGCTAGTTCTCTGAGTGGGGTATATAGATGGATGTAGATACACATGCAAACGGATCTATAAGTATACCAAATGTTATAGTACATATTCGTATATTAAAACTGTATTCCAAATCATGTGGGAATTCCAAATAAAAAGGGGGCACGTGTCGTTGACAAAATAGACAAAAACACATCTATAAACTCTGCTTCTTCTGTTCCGGTTCGATATTTGTACTATATTATGTTATATGTGTACAACAAACAGGTTATCAGCTAGCCAAAACAACCAAAAAACCGCACTACACATACATACATAGACACACAGGCAGGGACTGACAAGTTTTTGATAAGTATTCGTGGGTCGACGAGGCGTCTTCCCTATCTCTCTCGTTTGACCTTCACACCCGTGTCTCCGTACGGCATTTGTGCCTTTTGTTCCTTTTTTGCTTCGGTCTCTCTCGGTATTATAATTGTTGTTTATTTTTTTAAGGAGCCACAGGAACCACATAATAAACAATAAAGCCCCAGAATGGCTGCCAAGAACGGTGATTGTAAGTGCAATTAGAGCCTTCTTCTGCCTCATGCTTGTTGCGTGTGCCGCCCGTTCCGCCTGTTCCGCCAATTTGCACTAGTTCCCAAAACCCACCCAACCACTTTTGTTGCAATCCCCAAAAGATTTCCAGTTTTTTCTTTACTCCAACTAATCAACTTGCTGCTCTTTTTAATCGATTATGCAATCTATGCTTTAAGTTTGTGATCTAACTAAATGTATAATGCACTTTTGTTGCTAACTAACAGCTGAACTTACTAGTATACTTATAATATATTCATATACAAGCACTTGCAATATTTACTATGCTCAAAAACGAACTAGTTTCTTATCAAAGTTCCAGTCAAAGTTCTTTGGAATCTGTTTTGGTTATGAAATTGCATGCAGCTTATATTAGCTTTCTATTAATGGCTTCTAAATTTCTTATTAAGAATTATACTTTTGATTTACTGTGTAGAACTGATCTTTAAAACTATCTATCTCTATATGTATACTACAAAATGCTTATATGGAATAAGCAAAGAATCAATCAGATTTAAATGTGAATAATTGTTAGCATTTCAATAATAATAATCGAAATAAATCACGTATTATATAGAACACATATATTCATACTTATAATATATGTATATACCATAAAACATATCAGCGTGACTGCGGTCATATCAATAAAATATACCCTTTCGCCTTTGAATGTATGTACATATATTACTAAATAATTGAGGTCTTTAAAATTCACCAGTTCTTTATATGTACAATATTATAAAATTTAATATAAATATCATCAGATTGGATGATTTCGAATTCTACTTAAAATTAAAGCAACCATCTCTTAAGAAATATGCTTGAAACTTGGTCATGTTTATATCGAAAAACAATTCTCAATAACATAAATAACATAAAATAAATATGTACATATTTTTAATATAATATCCCCCAAACTCATCCGCCAATCGAATAATCAAACATGCTCTCCTGTTCCCAGCCAAAATGTCTCAACAGGGTCCCGCCTTCGATTCAAATGCGATGACGCTAACGCGCTTCGTGCTGCAGGAGCAGCGAAAGTTCAAAGATGCCACAGGTGATCTCTCCCAGCTGCTGAATTGCATACAGACCGCGATCAAGGCGACGGCTTCGGCTGTGCGCAAGGCTGGCATTGCCAAGTTGCACGGCATTGCAGGAGATATCAATGTGCAGGGAGAGGAGGTCAAGAAGCTGGACGTGCTGTCCAATGAACTGTTCATTAACATGCTGAAATCTTCCTACACCACCTGCCTGATGGTTTCCGAGGAGAATGAGAATGTCATTGAGGTGGAGACGGAACGTCAGGTAAGCGAGAGTAAAAGGAGATTGTCCTGACAGCAGTTAAAGCATTCTCCAATTGCAGGGCAAGTACATTGTGTGCTTCGATCCGCTGGATGGTTCGTCTAACATTGATTGTCTGGTGTCCATCGGTTCCATTTTTGCGATCTATCGCAAGAAGAGCACAGGTGCACCCACTGTGGAGGATGCTCTGCAGCCGGGCAATCAGCTGGTGGCCGCTGGCTATGCTCTCTATGGCTCCGCCACTGCCATTGTGCTTGGCCTGGAGCATGGTGTAAATTGCTTCACCTACGATCCCGCCATCGGAGAATTCATACTGACTGAGCCCAACATGCGAGTGCCCGAGAAGGGAAAGATCTATTCGATCAACGAGGGCTATGCCAGCGACTGGGAGAGCGGCGTCTACAACTACATTGCTGCCAAGAAGGATCCCACCAAGGGCAAGCCCTACGGTGCACGTTATGTTGGTTCCATGGTTGCCGATGTACATCGCACCATTAAATATGGTGGCATCTTCATTTACCCCGCCACCAAATCGGCACCAAGTGGTAAACTCCGCCTTCTATACGAGTGCAATCCCATGGCCTATCTGATCATCAAGGCCGGCGGCCTGGCCAGCAACGGTTCGATAAGCATTCTGGACATCGTGCCGCAGAAGATACACGAGCGCAGTCCCATCTTCCTGGGCTCCAAGGCTGATGTCGAGGAAGCTCTAAGCTACTTGAAGTGATTCCGGTTCGTGTTCATCCAATGATCATAAATGTTTTCCAAAATCCTCTAATCTAATGACAATAAATGTTTTAATAATTTACTATGTGGTTGATTATTTATTATTATTTGAGAACTTAGGACCTTCAATAACGTTTCCATTGATGTTTCCATCCATGTTTAAGGTTGTGCTTAGGTCTGTTTTTTAAATGCAGGTCGCCTTTCTTTTCTTTTTTATCCATCTGTTTTCTGTTTTTTATAACAAAAGTAGATCTATAAAATATATATAGTTTATTTTAAAACAAACAATTGCAAGGGGAATACATTGCAAAAAAGTAAACAACAATTCTTAGATGAATATGAAATATTCCCAAACGGAATATGATAAAATCTCTACTTAGCCAGGAAAGTCTCACTCTAATCTTAACAATTCTATTAGGAGTCCATTACTAAAAGGCGTTCGCCTTGTGCTTGGGCACAAAGGTGAATCCCTGCGGCACTGGGCCCAGTAACATTTCGCTGAGCTTAACCCAATCCGCGGAGTTGGCAGAGCTCATCAGCGTTTCCATCTCATCGCGTCCACGATACTTTTGCGGCCTGGAGTTGATCTTCTGCGGTGGCGATATCTGCAGGTCCTCGGGTATGTAGCGATAAAGGAACGATTGCCACTCGAGCAGAAAGCGACGAGTTGACTCCACGCCTTTGGTATCGGAACCCCAATGCTCCAGTCCATAGTTGCAATACCGACGCAGTATCTCAAAGCGTTGCGTCGAGGTGGGTGACCATGGTTTTTGGTCTTTGATCTCTTGAAATATCCAGGGCTTGATAAGTGCACCGCGTCCAATCATCACAGAACTGACATGTGGCGCCAACGTGCGACGTTCCACATAATCCTCGTAGCTGAGTATGTCTCCATTGCCGATGACGGGCATGTGCTTGGCCTGCGATGCACACTGCTCGATATATGCCCAGTTGGCGGACTTGGTGTAGCGCTGCTCACGCGAACGTCCGTGCAACGTGACTGCTGCTGCGCCCCACTCCTCCACCAGCGGCAGCAGCTCGTGCGCCACACTCTTATCCGCATAGATTCCAGTGCGCATCTTGACCGTAAACGGCAGCTGCTCTGACAGCGCGGCACAGCTGCGTACGGTGAGCTCTAGGATGTTTGTGCGTCGCATCAGGGCGCTGCCTCCGCCCTGCTGATAGATCAAATCGATGGGACAACCAATGTTCAAATCAATGTAGTCCACGCGTGCTGTTTCGTGCAACACTTGAGCAGCCTGTGTGATTACATTGGGATTGTTGCCGCACACTTGCACGCCGAAGATGTCCTCGCTCTCATGGCGCTTGGTCAGCGCCCACTCCTGTCCAAGGCCCTTGAGCAGCGGCACAGCGCAGGCCATTTCGCCGCAAGTGATATCCGCACCGAACTCTTTGCAAATGCGTCGAAATGGCAAGTTCCCAACAGTTGTCAAAGGAGAAAGCACCAGCTTTTCTCGGAAATCTATGACAGGTTTGCGTTGAGCATCACGTCCGACTGGGGAATCATCAATGGCGCTGCCAATGGGTGTTGCATCTGCGGACTTGTCCACTGTCGGGTGCTGTTCTTCTCCAGGTGTATTCTCTACCTGTGCCTCCTGTTTGTCTTGTTGCTGTTCCTCGGAAGCCTTTGTCTCTTGCTCCAACTGTTTACGTTCATCGCGTATCTTTTCCGCGCGCTTTATTACTTCCTTGCTGCGACTGAAGTCGTATTCATGCTTTCGCAATCGCACCTGTAGCTCTGTGTGGACACAATAGAGTCTATAAGCTTTACACAGACACAGTTTCCACTACAAACTCACCTGAACTGATCCCATTGCATGTTGTCTGTGCTTTCTCGTCGTAGTGCTCCGCCTTAATGTTTCTGCCCTCGGCATCTGTATGCGATTTGGCAAAGCGACATGTTACGCCACGTGCACAGTAACCTTTTGTAGCAAAAACAACGCATTTGTCACCCAAATCCTCGCCTTTAGCTGCCAGAAAGGCTTCGAGATCGTGCACATAACGACAATTGGGAAGTGCACAGGCTGCTCCACCAGGTCCATCGATCAACGAGTGGCAAAGATGCGAGAATCGCTCATCTTTGAATACGGGGCGGTTCTATGCGGGATAGAAATTAGTTTACATTTGTATGATGCAATTTCCTTATACACTTACTTTATTCTGTCCACGCTTGCGTTCCTTCTTCCCGTCGCGTTTCTTATTCGGTTCGCTTTGCGGGTCTGCATCGTCGTGTTTCCTTTTATTTGTTTCTCCATCCGTTACCTCACGGTGTTGCTGGCTGCCATTAGGTTCAGCTACCAAGTACCTGTTTGTTATAATATCATATAATTACATATATTTATTTTATTATTTACAATATTTACTCTGGTTTAATGTAGCAAATGCCCGGCTCCATTTCACAATGTGTGATCTAAAAATCTCTTTAGCACAACAAACAAAACGCACGTGCTCCGCTTATGTGTGAATGGCAAAGCACATCGATATAAATATCGATTTATGTTTACCGATAATTGTTTGTAAAACAGCTGCATAACAGCTGTATACGCAAAGCAAAATGTTTATTAATGATTAATTTCTAATACAATTTTATTTTTTGTGCAGTGCAACAGTTTTCGTATTGGGGGAAATAATTTTTATTATAATTATCAATTAAAATCTTCCCAATTGTGATCAGCATACTTGCCTGCTCAATCAGCTGTTCGCGATGGTGCAACTGTTTAAGTTTCTTTTAAAATCGACAAAATTGGTAAATACGTAACATCTAAATTAAATTCCATAAATTAAATCTATTCGATTACAGCCAGCGCGCGCACATTTTCGCACCACGTTCCTGGATACTCTGCGTCTGACAGTGCGCGGCGGACATGGCGGAAACGGGTTGCCGAAGTACGGCGGAGTCGGCGGCCAAGGTGGCTGTGTTTACTTCGTTGCCAAAGAGGGACTGACGCTGCGCAGGGTGGCCCAGAACCTGAAAGACAAACGGGTGCACGCCTCAAGTGGCGAGGATAGCAGCAAAGTAAGCATCTTCGGGAAACGTGGAGTGGATCAGTGCATCGAAGTGCCGGTGGGCGTGCAGGTCTATGATGAGAACAACAAGTTGCTGGCGGATTTGAATGAGAACGATGCCAAGTGTATTGTAGCAGGCGGTGGCACTGGCGGCTGTATTGGCAACAATTTCCTTGGATGTCCTGGCGACCATCGCACAGTGAATTTGGATCTCAAGCTGATTGCTGATGTGGGCATGGTGGGTTTTCCCAATGCCGGCAAGAGCACCTTGCTGAAAGCCATTTCCAATGCCAAACCGAAGATAGCCGCATATCCTTGTGAGTAAATGAATGCATCTCAATGGGTTCTTGTCTAATAGATATATCATACTTCTCTTTAGTCACCACAATTCGACCACAGATCGGTACAATTGATTACAGCGATCTAAGATCCATCACCGTTGCTGATTTGCCTGGATTGATTGAAGGGGCTCATGCCAATTTCGGAATGGGTCACAAGTTTCTGAAGCATATTGAACGCACACGATTGCTGCTCTTCATGGTGGACATATTTGGATTCCAGTTAAGTCCCAAGCATCCACATCGCGATTGCTTGAGCAATATCTATGCACTGAACAAGGAACTGGAGCTATACGATCCTACTCTACTGGAGAAACCCTGCGTCTTGTTGCTTAACAAAATGGACAAGGAAGGGGCACAGGATCTGCTGAAAAAGCTCAAGCCAAGCATTCGGGATTTGAACAGTGGTCTGTCTGAATGTCCCGAAGAAGTTCGTCCCAGCAGAGTGCTTAAATTCGAGCATATACTGCCCATATCGGCAAAGAACTCAACACGAATAACGCAAGTAAAACAACTACTGCGCGATACACTGGACAGCATAGCAGCAGAACACATGGTGGTCGATAATAAGCATCTCAAGGAGCAACTGCAGCAACGTGTGGGTGTCAGAGGTCCTAAAATTACTTAATAAAGCTTAAATATTTTTGTTTGCAAATTATCTTGAATTCTTATTTAAAATTTACGCCGATTAAATTCGCAAAACTTGCTTCTATCGCAAGCTAGCTTTTGCAATAAACGATGACTTTGCCAATCGATAAATTTGGCACGCGCCATTGCGATACCCCATCACCAGGCAACCACAGTCGCGCACACACACACGCAACACATATACGCACGCAGTTGTTGTGTCGCGTCGCGCTAAAACACGAAACGAAAAAAGATGTTGAAAATTTCAACACTCGCGCCCCCAGTGAAACAACAATTTGCAATTGGTAAAATGCGAACATGTGCTCAAGTGCTGCTAATTGTTTAAAATGTTTGCCATCGAAATACGAACGCCGTCTTATTGGCATTTAAGTTCGCAAATTGTAATATAATGACATTTCGATACATACACGCACAGACCCACACAGCCACAATATCTTGAGGGGGGCAGAACAGTGAAAAACTGGTATATAAAAGACGACGCCAAATGAAAAAGACAGAGCGAGAGAGAGAGAGAGAGAAAGAAAACAGAAAGAGTACGCGAGTACGGGTGTAACAATTTAACGGGTAACAAATTTGCCAAAAACACACACAATTATTTATCCATCTCTCTCGTAATGTCACAACAACACAACAACCCCCCGCCGCCACCGCATCATCATCATCATCACTACTACCAGCAGCAGCAGCAACAACAACAGCAGCTCCAACATCAGCAGCAGCAGCAGCAACAACAACATCATCAACATCAACAGCAGCTACAACATAAACAAATACAACAGCAACAGCACAGTTGGTACTCACATGTTGCTTCCTACCCTCCCCCTCACCATCCGCATGCCGGAGTCGGAGCCTTTGCGGCGCCCTGCAAAACCAATAATAACAATAACAACAACAACAACAACAGCATTATGAATGCATACGGTGCGGCAGCAGCAGGAGCTGCAGCATATTATGGCTCGGCTGCTGTTGCTGCTGCTGCCGCTGCTGGGGGTGCAGTGGGTGGTGTGGGATATAACCTTGAAGCCAATAATGTGGCCTATGCGCACAACCAGCTGCTGCAATACCAACAACATCAACAGCAGCAGCAACAACAACAACAGCAGCAGCAACAACAGCATCAACTCAGTCAACGGTCGTATATGCCGCACAGTTTAATGCATAGCTCGTATCCCTACATAAAGAGCGAACCATTGGAGCTATCCGATGATAGACAAAGGCAACAACAGCAGCAGCAACAACAGCAACAACAGCAGCAGCATCAGCAGCAACAACAACAACAACAACATCATTACCAGAATCCAATGGCACCGCCACCGGCGCCCGCCAATCGAGGCGAGATGATAATAAAATGTAAGTATCGAGCTTTAGGGATATCGATATCCATATTCACACACACACACGCACATACAAACACCACACACACACACACACACACATGCAGGCGGGCACCTATAAACGCACGCACCTAAATGCAAACACAACAGTGTAACATGCAATTGGTACAGACAGAGAGTAAGTGAGAGTGTCAAACAGAAAGAACGAGGAAACAGAGAGAGAGAGAAAGAGAGAGAACAAACAGTTACAGTTACTTGGGGGCCATTTTCCCTATAGCGTAAGTAGCCGTAATTTCAGCTCCGTTTTTGGCGTCGCCGAATCAATAAAACGTTTTGTAGCTGAGTTGAGTTACGCTGAGGTTTTTGCGCTTGTTCGTTCGGTTGGTTTTCGGTTTTCGGTTCGTCTACGTTCTGTATCTCTGTATCTCTGTTTCTGAGTGCGTTTCGCCTAGTGTATCTGTGTGTATGTATCTATTTGATATATGTATATATGCTATATATATTTATGTATGTGCATATTATATGCATGCTTTATATTACCGGCTATAACCCTAACACTTATGCACATATGTACATACAATTTCCATCATCCGATGAACTCTTGATTAACTGTGTGTATGTGCGGTTGTGTGCGGTTGTGTGTGGGTGTTACTTTAAAGTCCCGAATCTTATGTAATATGAACGTTCCCTAATAAATGATAACTATACCAAAAAGGGCGGGGCCTACATACAATGAATATATGCGAACGCATGTGAATTGATGATATAATAAATGTACAACCCATACACACACACATACGAGCAACTGTCCAATTATTCTATTGTAAATAATAAAAGAGAATATCTCGCATGCACATATCATTTTTATTTGAGAAGAACTAAGTAAAACATATTCCTATGTATTGCCATAAAAAAGAAGGAAAATACTCTCACTTCTGTGTTATCTCTGTATTTCTTTCTTATCACTGTAGTTGAGAATGCACACAGAGAGTAGAAATCAAAACACTTGTTTTTCTTATGGATTGTAGTATATGTAATAACCATAGCAACACAGGAAAATGTGTGTGAAAGGAAACTCAAGTTTTCGTTTCGGAGATTTTATTTCATTTACAATGTTTCATTACAGTGTCATCTAGCGCGGAGTGTGTGTGTATGTTTTCTGTTTGTATATTCTATTGTAATCTATTGTATTTATTCTCTTTTGTAGTTTTCGGTTTTCTCGGTTCTTCAATTCAATTTGTTTTTTGCGTGATTGCTTTTGATGAAGCTTCGTAGAAGTCTATATTATAAGAAAAAACCTTAGTGCGCAATAGATTGTACTTATGGTATGGAAATTTTAAAATTAATTGTTTATATCTGCTTCATTCATGTAGTTTTAGAAGTAAAGTTCATGAGCTATTGGAATATGCATTGTTTACACTTGCAAAATATTTAAAAAACACTTAAAAATATTCAAAATACTAAATATTCTAATACTTTCAGTGCTCGATGAACTACATTTATTTTTTCATGCATTATTCTATTTTTATTATCTCGTATTTTATTCGGGTCGTGTGCCCCAAGCGACCTAACCTCATCCATCTCATTTTCATAACCCTATACACAGAATACAAACAATATAGATAGAGTAGAATCATTATCTCTCATATTTCAAACTACTCGCGTTGCTATAGAGATAAAAGTTTATGAATAAACTGTGTACATACATACTCACATATAGTAAATTAGCAAAAAATATATTTAATGTATGTGTACCAAGCGTGAAATTTCGCCCAGCACAGATTCGTGTCGATAAGAAACGAAAATAGATTTCTAAATTTAAAATTAATTTCATTAATGTGCAAAATATCACCTAAAGTGAAAGGCGTTCAATTAAAAAAGTAGAAATGATGATAATTTTATGGGATTTTAATACAAGTTTCTCATGCTCATTTCAGCGGAACCCATTGACGAACATGCGTATAAGACCAACTATATTGATGATAATACGCCGTTCGCTGATTTTAGTAAATTTCCGGAATTTGGCGACGATATGCTGAGTCCAAAGGTAGAGCTGACCGTCAAGGATGAGGCGTATCAAAAGGTACAGTAGATATATAGATAAATCGAAGAATATATAATGTTATATCACTTCCTTTACAGAACCCGCTTAGTTATCCGCGTCGCAAGCTGCAATCGGAACGCTCTTCGGAGAGCTTGCCGATTTGTCAGCGCTGCAAGGAGGTGTTCTTCAAGAAGCAAATCTACTTGCGGCATGTGGCAGAGAGTAGTTGCACCATACAGGAGTATGACTTCAAGTGCAACATATGCCCCATGTCCTTTATGAACACCGAAGAACTGCAAAAGCACAAGCATCTGCACAGGGCCGATAAGTTCTTCTGCCACAAATATTGTGGCAAGTACTTTGACACCATTGCAGAGTGCGAGTCACATGAGTACATGCAGCACGAGTATGAGAGCTTTGTTTGCAACGTAAGAGCTGCAAGAGATTTACAGTACATTGCATTCTATTATACATTGTTCCATTGCCTATTGCAGATGTGCTCGGTTACATTTGCCACACGGGAGCAGCTCTATGCGCACTTGCCACAACACAAGTTCCAGCCACGTTTCGATTGTCCCATTTGCCGGCTATGGTATCAAACGGCATTAGAGCTGCACGAGCATCGTCTGGCGGCGCCCTATTTCTGTGGCAAGTATTACGCAGGCGCACAGGCCACCCAGGCACTTCAACAGCAGCAGCAGCACGCACAGCCACAGCATCAGCAGAGCGCCAACTACAAGTTGCAGGACTGTCACATGGCCACCATGGAAAGTAAGTGAATACAGATACAGATAAAGAGTTACAGTCCAAGTACAGTAAGGGCATTCAAACAGTTCCAACTGAAAGTATCACCTACTAATGTCATTATTCCTTTCAGTGCCGACGCCACATCAAAAGGCAACTGCTGGCAGCGCATTACCGGCAACGGCGGCGTTGAGTTCGCTGTTGCAACAACGTCAGGCAAATGCCGATGGTGCCGCATTGTTTGCATCTTCTCTGAAGAACGAAGTGAACGTCAAACTGGAGCGAAGCTATAGCAATTCTACAACAAGCGAATCTGGCTACAGTCTGCATGACAGCAGCAACTATAACAATGCATACGGAAGCGATGCCTCGTTGCATGGCGGTGCAGGAGCCGGGGCTATTGGCGGTCCACAGGCGCATTCCTCAACGCTGGACGATTCAGAGGATGCGCTTTGCTGCGTGCCCCTATGTGGTGTGCGCAAGAGCACCAGCCCCACACTGCAGTTCTTTACGTTCCCCAAAGACGAGAAGTACTTGCATCAATGGCTGCACAACCTCAAGATGTTTCATATTCCGGCATCGAGTTATGCCACATATCGCATCTGCAGCATGCATTTTCCGAAGCGCTGCATCAATCGATATTCATTGTGCTATTGGGCTGTGCCCACGTTCAATTTGGGACACGATGATGTTGCCAATCTATATCAGAATCGCGAGCTAACGAACACCTTTACCACCGGCGAGGTGGCACGTTGCAGCATGCCCAACTGTACCAGTCAACGAGGGGAAAGCAATCTCAAGTTTTACAACTTCCCGAAGGACATAAAGAGTCTTATCAAGTGGTGCCAAAACGCACGTTTGCCCGTCCAGGCCAAGGAGCCGCGTCACTTCTGCAGTCGACACTTTGAGGAGCGATGCATTGGCAAGTTCCGGCTAAAGCCATGGGCGGTGCCAACACTGCATTTGGGCGCCCAATACGGCAAGATTCATGACAATCCCAAGAACTTGTATGTGGAAGAGAAGCGCTGTTGCCTTAACTTCTGTCGACGCAGTCGCTCCTCGGACTTCAACATGTCGCTGTATCGCTTCCCCAGAGATGAAGTGCTCTTGCGACGTTGGTGCTACAATTTACGCCTCGATCCTGCGGTCTATCGTGGCAAGAATCACAAGATATGTAGTGCACACTTCATCAAAGAAGCACTGGGATTGCGAAAACTATCGCCGGGTAAGTAAACTGACACTTTAATCAAACTTACAAATGAAACTTATCGGTCTCTTAATTCCCTTGACAGGTGCCGTTCCTACGCTTCATTTGGGTCACAACGATACGTTCAACATCTATGAGAACGAACTGTGGCCACCACCGACTCCCTCTACGCCCACAAACCACCACCAGCAGCAGCAGCATCAACTGCAGCAACATCAGCTGCAGCAACATCAGCAGCAACACGCATATCATCACAGTAAATATCAGCGTCATTCGGCTGCCTCAACATCTTCGTCGGCCAGTTCGGCATCGCACTATGTCGATCCAGAGTTGAGTGCATCGTATATGGGCATGGGAAGTGGATCGGGTGGATCCGCGTCGGGCCTGAATGTGAGCGACAGCATGGATGTGTGCTGTGTGCCAAGTTGTGAGAGCAAGCGACACAACAACGAGAACATCACATTCCATACGATACCGAGGCGACCCGAACAGATGCGCAAATGGTGTCACAATCTTAAGATACCCGAGGATAAGATGCACAAGGGAATGCGGATTTGTAGTCTACACTTTGAGCCCTATTGCATTGGCGGCTGTATGCGTCCGTTCGCGGTACCCACACTGAATCTCGGGCACGACGACGACGATATACATCGCAATCCGGATGTAATTAAGAAGCTGAATATACGTGAAACCTGCTGTGTGGCTGTGTGCAAGCGTAATCGGGATCGCGATCATGCCAATCTGCACCGTTTCCCCAGCAATGTCTCGCTGCTGACCAAATGGTGCGCCAATCTGCAGCGACCTGTGCCCGATGGCACTAAACTCTTCAACGATGCCATCTGTGAGGTGCACTTTGAAGATCGTTGCCTTCGCAACAAGAGATTGGAGAAATGGGCAGTGCCTACGCTGGTGCTTGGACATGACAACATTGCATATCCACTGCCAACGCCGGAGCAGGTGGCCGAGTTCTATGCCCGTCCCAGTGCACCCAACAATGGCGAGGAGCAGGGCGAGTGCTGTGTTGAGACCTGTAAGCGTAATCCCAGTGTCGATGATATCAAACTCTATCGCCCGCCCGAGGAGTCGTCCGTGCTGGCGAAATGGGCACATAATCTCGAAGTGGATGCCGCCAAGTTGTCCACCATGCGCATATGTAATCTGCACTTTGAATCCCATTGCATTGGCAAGCGTATGCGTCCTTGGGCCATACCCACACTCAATCTGTCCAACAATGTTGAGAATATGTACGAGAATCCCGAACATCATATGATCTACAAGCGTCGCACACAAATTAAGACCGAGAGAGGATCAGGTGCATCGGGAGCGGGAGCAAGCATGTCGAAGCCCACTTGGGTGCCACGTTGCTGCTTGCCACATTGCCGCAAGGTGCGTGCTCTGCACAATGTGCAGCTCTATCGCTTCCCCAAACTCAATCGTTCCACGTTGGCAAAGTGGGCGCATAATCTGCAAGTGCCACTGGTGGGCAGTGCCCAGAGGCGACTCTGCTCTGCCCACTTTGAGCCGCACGTGTTGAGCAAAAAGTGTCCGGTACCGCTGGCGGTGCCCACGCTGGACCTCAATGCGCCACCCGGCTATAAAATCTATCAGAATCCCGCTAAGCTCAAGGCCAACAAGCTGTGTCTGCAGCGGGTCTGCATTGTGGAGAGCTGCCGTCGTCAACGTGGTCAGGGCGTGCAGCTCTTCCGACTGCCGCACAGTCCCACGCAGCTGCGCAAATGGATGTACAACATACGGATGCGACCCAGAGGTGCCATGCGGCAACAGTATCGCATCTGCTCGACACACTTTGAGACGCATTCGTTCAATGGAAAGCGACTGAGTGCGGGAGCGATACCAACACTGGAGTTGGGCCACGACGACGAGGACATCTATCCAAATGAGGCGCAATCATTTGTGGAGGAACACTGTGCCATCGAAGGGTGCGAGTCATCCAAAGAGCAGCCAGATGTGCGTCTCTTCCGCTTCCCCACCAATGATGAGGATTTGCTCTGGAAATGGTGTAACAATCTGAAAATGAATCCTGTCGATTGTATTGGCGTGCGCATCTGTAACAAACACTTCGAGGGAGATTGCATTGGACCTAAGCATCTTTACAAGTGGGCGATACCCACGCAGGAGCTGGGCCACGATGACTCTCAGATTGAGCTTATTACGAATCCCAAGCCAGAGGAGCGATATGTTGATCCCGTGTTCAAGTGTTGTGTTCCCACCTGCGGCAAGACGCGTAAATTCGATGAAGTGCAAATGAACAGCTTCCCCAAAGATCCTACGCTCTTCGAGCGCTGGAAACACAATCTGCGACTGGAGCATCTCCAGTTTAAGGAGCGCGAACGCTATAAGATCTGTGATGCACACTTTGAGGACATTTGCATTGGCAAGACACGTCTTTATATTGGTTCCATACCCACACTAGAGTTGGGACACGACGATACGGAGGATATATTCCGGGTAAATCCTGCTGAGTTGCAAAGCAACTTGTTCGGTCGCCAGCGACGTGTACAGGAATCAGATATGAGGGTCAGAATAAAGCAGGAGGAGCACTCCGAGCAAGAGGAGACGGATGTTACCATGTCGGAGGCTACGGATTTGAATACCAAGCAGGTGAGTAGCTACCTAAGTTACTGTTCCAACATCAGCTTTACATTTTCCTACTTCTCCTTAGGTAAAAATAAAGAAACGCCTTGCGGACTTGAAGTGCTGCGTGCCCAGTTGTGGTCGCAGTCGTCTGGAGCACGGCGCTCGTTTGTTTCCCTTTCCAACTGGCAAACAACAGCAGAGCAAGTGGCGCCACAACTTGCGTCTGGATGCCAGCGAAGTGGACAAGACGTCGCAAGTTTGCAGCGCACACTTCAATCGACGTTGCATCGATGGCAAGCAGCTGCGAGGCTGGGCAATCCCCACACAGCAGCTGGGTCACCAAGAGCAACCTATCTATGAGAATCCAAAGAATATACCGGGCTTCTTTACGCCCACCTGTGCGCTGGCGCACTGCCGCAAGCGGCGAAGTATTGACAATGACTTGAGGACTTATCGTTATCCCCGCAGCGAGGAGTTGTTGGAGAAATGGCGAGTGAATCTACGCTTGGCTCCAGATCAGTGTCGCGGACGCATCTGTGCCGATCATTTTGAGCCAATGGTGCGTGGCAAGCTGAAGCTGAAGACGGGTGCAGTGCCAACACTTAAGCTGGGACATGATGAGGGCGTGGTCTTTGACAATGAGGCAATTAAGGCGGGACTGCAGCTGGATGGAGTCGTAGAGCCAGAGGTGGAGGAGGGTGAGACAAGCAGAGAATCGCTGATTAAGATTAAAAAGGAAAAAATAGAACCAGATGAGGAGGAGGCGGAGGCAGGAGCAGACACCGCTTGACAATGGAGATGATGATGATGATGAGCAGGAAGATGTGGATGCAGATGAGGATGACGATCATGGTTACTTCGATCCACTGGAATTGGTTGAAACCTTTGCTGACGACCATGCAGCCGATGATGATGATGGTGATATTCCTGGCAATGATGATGAGCTACTGCTGCTGCCTGATACGCCGCAAGTGAAGCTAGAACATCCGCTCCCGCCGCTGCTGCGTCGCGAGAAGCCCGTGAATAATGTGACGCCAATTTGTTGTCTAAGGCATTGCCGCAAGGAACGCACAGCAACACATCAGCTGAGCACCTTTGGCTTTCCCAAGGATCGCCTGCAGCTGCGCAAGTGGAGTATCAATCTACAAATTCCCGAGAGCGATTGCGTGGGACGTGTTTGCATTGAGCATTTCGAGGCGGAGGTGCTGGGCACGCGTAAGCTCAAACAGCATGCAGTGCCTACATTGAATTTGGGCCATGACACGCCCCTGATCTACCGATGCAATGGACAAGCGCAGCCCATGGGAGGCATCTTCGATGAGCAGCCGCAGCATTCGGTTTTTCGGCTTTGGAGCCTGAAACACTGTCGCAAAAGGAAGCTGGAAGCAATGGAACCGCCCGATCATCATCATCATCAACGAGCAGTGATTAAGCAGGAGATGGAGGAGGAGCAGGAGGATGGGCTCAGCTGTTGCCTGCCCCATTGTGGCAAGCGGGCAAACGACGTAAAACTGCATCGTCTGCCGAGCAATCGCTTTCGACTGCGCAAATGGTTGCACAATCTCAATCTACCCCAGAGCATTCCCATCGGCAGTCAGACACGTGTCTGCAGCGAACACTTTGATGTGCAACCGGGTGAGACACTTGAGGATTGTATGCCAACCTTGAACCTGGGTCACAATGATACCAATCTATATAGAAATCAAAACTCCACCGCCTCATCTTCCTGCTTGGTGCCAAGCTGCCCGTGTGCACGACTCAATCTCTATCGTGGCTATGATTTGCCTGAGCATCATCTGGTACAGCAGGCTTGGCTGGAATTCCTTCGACAACCCATGCCGCAACTGCCAGGCGATGGCCAGCTCTGTGTGATGCACTATATGCAGCTGTACGAGCAGGTGTCGCTGCCGCAGGAGGTGCCAGCGACAGTGTTGCGTCAACTGCAGGAAACCTACGAACAGATTGCCAACTCCACCATGGCCATGAAGTTGCGTTGCGCCGTGCCCGGCTGCTACTCCAAGTATACCGATAACATAAGGTTGACCAAGCTGCCCACCTGCTCGGACATGTTTGCCAAGTGGCTGCACAATACCAAGATCAAATACGATGCCAACAGGCATTATATCTATCGCATTTGTATGCTCCACTTTGAGCCACGTTGTCTGGGTCCAGTACGTCCCAAATTGTGGGCGGTGCCGACGCTGCAACTACACCACAACGATCCAAATATCTATAGGAATCCCAAGTTGGATGGGAGTGGCCAAGAGGTAGAGCAAGTCCTTCCACAACCAGTGCCCGTGCCCTTAGAGCTGCCATTGCGTATCAAGACGGAGCTGGCTTATACTGGCAGTCCGAGTGCCAGTGCCAGTCCAAGTCCACGTGGAAAGTTGCGCATGTGTTGCATTCCCAGCTGTGCCCAGCAGGCCAACTCGTTAGTGCGTCTCTTTCGCTTTCCCACCTCTGAAACATTGCTGCTCAAGTGGCTGGTGAACACACAGCAGAAGCCACGTCTGGCAGATCCACAGCATCTGTTTGTCTGCCAAGATCATTTCGAACCGGAAGCCATTTGCAAGAAGCAGCTAAGCAGTTGGGCTGTGCCCACATTGAAGCTAGGACACGATGGTCATATCATTCCCAATGCCAAGCACAATGGAAACATTGCGGACACACATGAGAATCGACACACGCTGCAATTTATTTGGGCCAACTACTGCTCTGTGCTGGACTGTTTTGAGCCCCGCAGTGAGCAACTGCGTCTCTTTGCATATCCCACGGATCGACCCACCATACGCAAGTGGGCTGCCAATTGCAAGCATCGTTCCATGCAGGCCAGCAGCGATGGCTTTCAGGTGAGCAGTGAGCCAAAGATTCTCCTCCCACACACTATTTAATTATGTTCCTTTCACAGGTTTGTCAATCTCACTTTGAGCCACATTGTTTTGATCCGGAGACGGGAGAGTTGCGAGCGGATGCAGTGCCCACGCTGGAGCTAAGTCGTGGCATCAATAAGACGGGTTGCGTGGTGCCCGGTTGTGTGAAGGATGAGAATGGACCGCGTCGCCGCCTGTTCAAGATGCCCAAACGTTTTACGCAGCTGTTAGATTGGTGTCACAATTTGCAGCTGGATCGATCGACCATCTCAATTGAGAAGAGTGTTGTGTGTGATCGTCACTTTGAGTCGCATTGCTTGAATGTGCATAAGCAGCTACGTCGGGGAGCACGTCCCACACTTCATTTGGGTCACACTGCGGACGTTGAGATATTGCAGAACCCTTCGAATTGGGCCCGTTGCACTGAGGTGCCTGAGACTCCCGCTGATGTCTGCTGTGTGCCCAATTGTGGGCGGGACAAGGATGCAGAGGAAGAGGATACTGATGTGCAGCTCTTTAGTTTTCCCAAGGTGCGAACACTGGCAGAAAAATGGCTGAGGAACATTCGTCTCGAGGCAAACAAGGAACAGTTGGCAGAGTTGAAAGTCTGCAATGCGCACTTCGAGGTCTACTGTCTGGAGAATGGACGCCTGCAGTTGGGTGCCATGCCCACACTGCAGTTGGGACACGATGATCATCATGATATACATCGCTCCAGTTGTCTCACTTCATTGTCGGCTTCCAAAATGAAACGATATTGCAATAGAAATGGATACAGCTATGATTGCTGCTTTCCTCAGTGTGTGGAGTTGCAGAAGAGTTATCTACGGATAAGCTACAATTTGCCACAGTCGCAAGCGATGCGTAATGCCTGGATAGCCTACATGGAGTTGGAGGAACCGAAGGAGCAAGAAAAGAAGCAGCAACTAAAATTGTGCCCGCTGCATTTGATCATTCTTTACGAGCACAGCGTAGACAATTTCCCCGAGCACACAACAGAGGAACTTCTGGAGGATAACTATGCAGCTGCGAGAAATAGTGTGCGTATACGTATCATTAGTTGTGCCGTGCGTGGCTGCAGGACTCTGAAGACCCGCGATGGCGGCTGCCTTCATGGTCTGCCCACGCGTCGGGATATACTGCAGATGTGGTTGCACAACATGCAGTTGGTGTTCTACGAGCAACAGCGTTACATGTACAAGATCTGTAGCAAACACTTTGAGCCCAATTGCTTTACGGACACAACACGCCGCCTCAAGCCATGGAGTATGCCAACGTTGGAGTTGCCTGAGCCCGAACCGGGTGAACCAGAAATCTATCAGAATCCCACAGAGGCTGAATGGCAACAAATGAATGAGCAATGGGCAGCAGAGCAGGCGCAAATAGCTCAGCCAATGATGGAGGATGAAGAGCATGATGAAGCTGTGCATGTGAAGCTTGAGCCGGAGACGGAGATGGAACAGGAGAATCTGCTGGCATATGAGGAAGAGGATTACTCGCAGCCTCCAGTGGATGGAGAAGAGGATGCGAACTCGCAGCAGCCGCTGGAAATGCAACCCTTGGAGGTGCTGCTTGAGGTGGGTCATGTGGAGAAGTGCAGAACATACGAGCAAATGGACACGAAGGCAAATCTTAATTATGCCGAACAACAGGCGGCGGCTGGACCGTTGCCTAGCAATGGAATCTTTGCCAGTAATGGCAACAAGTACACTGCACGCAACTGCAGTGTACAAGGCTGCCACGTGACCTTGAACGATATCTGTGGCAATCTGAAGTTGCACAAATTTCCCACGTCGTGGGAGGCAATGCAAAAGTGGATGCACAACACCCAAGTGAAGGTGTGCAGAAGTGTCTCGTGGCGCTTTCGCATTTGCAGTTATCATTTTAATGAAGATTGTTTTCAAAGTTCTCGCCTAAGGCGTGGTGCCATGCCCACCTTGCAGTTGGGCCCCAAGCGACCTTCGCATATCTATGAGAGTGAATTCAATGTTGGCGATGGCGATGAGGAGCAGCCCATTGAAGAGCCATCAGAACAAACACCAAAGTCAAGAGTGGTAGGAGGCGATAATATAAGTATGTGCCTGCCTAGCCCAGCACCGCCTCGCAAGTCGAGTAAGTACTGCCAAGTCGATGGTTGTCCTAATCATTTGACCAGCGAGAACATGACGCTGCACAAGTTTCCCCACTCGCCGGACATGTGTGCCAAGTGGCAGCATAATACACAGGTGCCATTTGATCCCGTCTTCCGTTGGCGTTATCGCATATGCAGCGCCCACTTTGAGCCGATCTGTCTGTTGAATATGCGTCTCCTCCACGGCAGTGTGCCCACGCTGCGCTTGGGTCCACGTGCTCCCTTGCAGCTCTTCGACAGCGACTTTGAGGCCATCAGCATGCGCTTGGACAAGCAGAAGAGCAGCTCAGATCAACAGTTGTATATCAAAGAGGAGCAGGAAGAGGATCACGATGATGCGGAGCAAGATGAGGATGAGTTTAGTTTCCTGGTGCCAGAGATGCAGCTGCATGAGGATGCAGGGGTAGATGAAGCTAACATCAAGACGGAGCACAGTCAAACCTATAACGGACGCTGGAAGGATCTGCGTTTGCCCAGTATTAAGCAGGAGGATACAACGACCATGACGTGCTATAATCCCGTCAAGTCTGGCTACGACAAGTGCTCGCTGGTGCATTGTCAGCGTCAACGATCTCTGCACGGTGTGCATATCTATAAGTTCCCCCGTTCCCATCAACTACAGCAGCACTGGATGCACAATCTGCGAATACGCTATGACGAACGGAGGCCCTGGAAAACAATGATATGCAGTGTACACTTTGAGGCGCAATGTATTCGTCTGCGTAAGCTGCGTCCCTGGGCGGTGCCCACACTGGAGCTGGGTGACAATGTGCCCCAGGAGATCTTTACCAATGAACAGAGTCGGCAACAGTTCGAAAATGATGAAATGAATGTGGATTTTGACTTGGATATAAAACACCCAATGCTGGAGGAGGATTATGGCGATGATGATGATGATAACGATGCTGATGGTGACACGGAAGATGGAAATGCGTCAGTGCGTCAGCCACTTTGGAAGAAGAAAAAGCAAAACCACAATCAGCTTGTAAAGATAAAGACTTGCTCCTTACCCTACTGTCGCAGTCCACGTGGCGATGGCATTAAGCTGTTCCGACTGCCGAACAGGCTCAGCGACATACGCAAGTGGGAGGTGGCAACGGGAATGCATTTCACCGAATCCCAGCGCAACACGAAGCTCATCTGCAGTCGTCACTTTGATCCGCAGTTGATTGGCGTGCGTCGTCTCATGTACAATGCGGTGCCGACTCTACATCTGCGACCAGAGACTGTGCGAGAAGAAAGGATGCCTCCGCGTTCCCGTCCAGCGGCGCCACGTTGTTTCATGCCCAGTTGCCCACAGGATTTGCAGCAAAAGTTGCACAAGTTTCCCAGTGGTAAGTGAGCTTAGAATTCTCAGAGATTCAATGATTAATTTTGACAACTTCTTTAGATCCTCGACAGCTTCAGGAATGGTGTGCAGTGCTCAGAGTCTCCGTAAGGCAGGACTTTAGTAACTTGTACATTTGTGACGATCATTTGCCAACGCTAGCAAGAAGCTGCCTCATCTGCAGCGAAGAGGAACTGCAGCTGCCACTGCTCAACTTCCCAGAGCATCGCAATCAACGCGCCAAGTGGTGCCATAATCTTAAAATCGATCCCATTCCCAAGTGGGATAACTCAAAGCACATTTGCAGTCGACATTTTGAGAGCTACTGCTTCATCCAGCCAGGGCAACTGGATCCCGAGGCTGCTCCCACGTTGCATTTAAAGCACACGGACAGCAACATATTCCTTAACGATTATGCCATGGATTCCAGCAAGATGATGTTGCGAATTAAGGATGAGCCCTTGGAGAGCGACGATCTGATGCTGTAACAATTAACCCTAGAAATACAATACCAATACTACTAACAATACATATGTGAACTAACGTTAGTACTATCGTATGGAGGCTTCCTTTCGATACGATAGTATTTGCGATAGTTTTGCAGCTACTGCGTATAGTCAGCGTGGGAATATAGTGTGTCATTATTATTATAATATGTGTTATTGGAACCCACATGTGTATAAGCCACATCATTTTAGCCTAGTTTTAGTCACTACTAAGTATCCTATCATTGTATCTAATAACTAAGTGCATCACGTCTATTGTTATAACGCCTACTACTCTTAAGTAGCGACTTCCATATACCCCTTAAACACACATACACACACATACGAAAACATACACATACATTTAACTATTCGTAGTTTACCTAATGTTAATTAAATTTTACATTATTCTTTTATTTTATTCTATTTTTTTAATGTGTTTCAAGGCATTTGAAGACAGGCCATATATACATATAATATATATTTTATCGCCCACACAAACATACACACAACGTTCCTTAGGTAGCTTTTGGCCTTTGTTTTAATCAATTTGTGTGAAAAAATTTGATTTTATTTGATATAATAATATAAATTACATATATCATACTATGTAATATCTTTGTAAACCTGTAGAGTATACAAAAGTACTTGGTGTTTTATAAAATATACACATAAAATGAACTATTAAAAGTACAACTTGACTTTTACTATGGGCTATCGTGGTATATAAGTAAATTTCCTTGTTTATAGCTTGGTTTATATGACCGTAGGTCGGCTTTGACTATTTTCAACTGCTATTTGTGATTCAAAAAATATCTTTTGTTCGCCTTTTCAACAGATGCCGTTGTCAAAACCGACTTGTGCATTTATAGTAATAAATTTACAAAAAACGGAACACGTTTTGCACCTTCCCTTAAAACTAAAAACCCTTCCCCCCCAGGTAAAGCTATTGTTTGCCAGCCTCGTTGCCGTCGTCGCTCTGCATGTAGCTGCCCTCGAGATATAAATTGCGATCCGATTTATTTGACTGCGCAGCGAAAACAAGACAAACAGGATGGAGTTAGGATCAAAGAGATCTCAAGTAAATAAAAGGGACAATAAGCTCATACCTCGCGATACTTTTGCAAGTAAATGGAGAGCGGTTCAACATAGTTGTCAAAGCCCAAATTGCTGAAAGCAACTAGCAAATCATCCCCATTGACAGTCTTGCGATTCTCGGCGACACTGCGCTCGATGGCCTCGCTGCTTATAAAGGATATGAACTCCGAGACGCACTCCTGTATACACTCTCTAGCGTCTTTGGCAATTTTGCCGTTCTGCGGCACAGGCACCTTCATTATCTTGATGATGTTGCAGATGGGAAGGAAGCGATCCTGTTCGCGCAACATGCTGCCATGTCCGTCCTGTCTGTCCGACTCGTCTGCGAGAGGACAAGGAACTTGATTTTAGTAAAGCCGCACCAAAACATTGATTATTTTTCACATTTCTCTTACCGCCCGACGCTTCGTCCTCGTCTTTGACCAACATATCGTTGAGGTATTGCTGTGAATCCTCACTGTTGCTCATTTCTTGTTCCTTTCGTTTCGTCTGCACTTGCACGGCTCAAGAAATAGGCATTTGATTAGGCACTTTAAATAAATATTTGATTTATTTTGGTTTTGGTGTTGTTGTTGGTTTTCCCTGCACGATTTGCTTGCACGCACACACACATGCGAGTGAGGGACTTAACATTTTTTCGAACTGTTATTAACAGCGCACAGTTATCGGAAGTCAATTGGATTTATCGAAATGTTATTGTTCGAAAATAATATTAATTTAACTCGATATAGTGTTTTGCTATTTAAAGTAAATAAAAAATAAATTGTAAGTTTACCTTTGAGTGTAAAAAGTTATTAAAATACATATTTTCAATTTGTATATAACAATCTTCCGTTGAAGCTGAGCGTCCGTGGTTTGAAATAATATCGATATCAGTTGGCGGCACTCTATGATATATCGGGACTGCATGACGGGTTATTATTCGATACGATTTTGGACTGCACTCGATAACGGCAACTGATCGCAGCGGTAATTTATTTTGCGCACTCTTTTTGTGACTGCATGAGATAAGGAAACATAATGCGAGAGGAAACCGTAATTATTAAGGAGGAACTAGATATTGATGATACAAAGATAAAGCTTGAGTTGGATGACGATGATAATGAGCCGACGCTGGAATTATCTTGCGGTAAATACAATATAAATGCTTGCTTGCCTTCGCATGCCTGCACATGACTTTGTTTGTGTGTGTGTGTGTGTTTGTACGTATGTGAGCATGTGTTGCGCGTTCTTTAATTACGCACTATACCGTTAGTTATCTGTTCAATTTCTCAAACATTGCAGCTGGGAGTCTTATGAAAATAATCGAGGAGCAGCCGAATATGATAACGGTGCCAGTGCACGATGTCAAGTCCGAGGATGAGTTGAAATTCATAGAAAGCTTCAGCATTCTCGAACAGCAGCAAAAGGTATAAAACCTAACCTTACACACACACTATCAAATGTACGAGAGAGTAACATCTGTTGTTGTTGTTCTATAGTTATTTGCGACGTCATCTGCTGAGAATAATGAAGATCCGATTCTGAGCACATATGCATGCAAGATATGCCGGCTACACTGTGAGAATTATCTAGCACTCGCCTCGCATCAGATCAATCATCAACTGAATCGTCACTTCTGTTCTTACGGCTGCGGCTACTGGTGCGATGGGTTGGATGAAGTACAGGAGCATGAATACCGCAAACATGCCGGCGGCATAAATAATTCCATCTGCAGGGTAAGTGAGAGAATCCATGATAGATCAATATTGTAAAGTTATCTTCTATCTTCCATGCAGATTTGTCAGTTTGATTTCCATTTTCCCTCCAGCCTGGCCAGGCACATGTTAAGTCATTTCTATGTACGCCGTTTTGTCTGCGCCCTTTGCCGTCGACATTTCTACTCGCGTCAGGGACTGCAGCTTCATAGACAGCACAGCAAAGAGATTTGCGGACAATTGGAATACGTTGATACCCAGGACACTGCTGGTCAGCTGGTGGCAGCCAGCACTTTGGACTCGGAGTCGTCAACTGAGTTCAGTGGCGATGTTGACATCAAAGCTGAACCGCTGGATGAGAATGAGCAGCGACAATTGCAGCAGGCGAGTGGTCACAGACTACATGATGTGGCTATCAAAATGGAGCCCAAAGAGGAGCCTCAAGTGTGCACCTTTAATGAAGGCACAAGTTTAGCAGGCAAACTACGTGGAAAACTGCGATTGCCATCGATTAAGAAACCATTAAAAACGGATGCTGTGCCAGCGAGAGTGCCTATGAATCCGCCAATACAGTGTAAGTTAAGGTCAACAGATCAATATTGAAGGTATCAAACTAATATATTCGTGTCTTTTACAGTTATTCCAGTAAATAAAAGCAATGTTCCATTGATCCCACTGGCCAATGCAGCTCCAGCCAAGCGTCCGAACATTCTGAAGAAAAAGAACATTCTGCAGTCTTCGAAGACCGATCCAAATGTTGCAGCCAACAATCAAAACAACAACAATAACAGCCATAACAACATACTGAAGATGTTGCCAAACAACTGTATGGTGATCAAGTTGCCTCCAAATACGAAAATAGTCAAATTGCAGCCCACTACATCGGCTATAAATACCAACAGCTGTACAATTGGCAGCAAGATTATTAACCTGCCAAAGGCCATGACTATTAGCCAGGCTGTGCCACCAAGTGCACCACCACCAGTTGATGAGCCCCATGCAACATCAACTGTTGCTAGTCCGCAACCAGTTGCAGTGGTTCCCATCAATCGGAATAACTATTTCAGTGATCTAAGTTTGTTTGAGAGTTTACCCGAATCTCGTAAGATAATTACAGAATTTCAGAATCAAATTCGTAGCATTGAGCAGTCGTTGCCGTTGCCTGGCAGCGTGTTGCACGCAAAGAACACTAACAACACAGCCACATTGCCCACACAGCTGGAAGTGCTACGTCTGCCGCCAACCAAGGCGAGCAACATAAGGGTACGGGAAATGCGCTACATCTATCCCGAGCATCGATTCCACTGGCAGTGTCCACACTGCGCCCGCTGCTACGAACAGTATTTGGCGTTCTGCAACCATTTGACAAGCGCCCACAACATTCCAGAGAAACAGTTTGATGACATGGAAGTCGAGGTTAAGACCTTCAAGAGTGAGTTATCCGTTGGGACTCTTTTTAATGTTTATCATTAAATACAATTTTTATTTCCAGAAACATTAGCCCCGCTGCCTAAATCACCCAAAGCAGAAGTCTCCTCTCCATCTCAAGTTACAACACCTGCTCCGCCTGCTACAGAAGTTCCAGCTCCTGCCGCAGCTCCTTCTCCTGTAGTTGTTCCTTCTCCTCCTAAACCAGATGTGCCCGCTAAGTCGGGGCGTGGCTCAGCCACTCCTCGTTCGCAGCAATATAAGTGCGAGACATGCGATAAATCCTTTACCACAGTGGGTGCTGTGCGTATCCACAAAATGATTCACACTGGCGAGCTGCCTCATAAATGTAATTACTGTGACAAGCGATTCCGCACACCTGGCCAGGTGCGTGTGCATCAGCGCCGGCACACCGGCGAGAAGCCATTCAAGTGCAAGGTGCGTAGATATTCTCCACTCCCCCCCCATAAACAAATCTATTCTAATCTGTTGAACCTTTCTGCAGGTCTGCTCACTTGATTTTACCCACCGTGAGACTCTCATTTCACATCTCTCACGCCACATTGGCATGAAGCGCTACAAGTGCTACGGCTGTGACAAGAGCTTTGTTGTGGTCAGTGGATTGCGGGCACATCGTCGCCTGCGTCCGGACACCTGTGGCAAGGTGAAGTTCACCGCACGTGCGCACGGTCCACGCGTGCGTGTGATACGGGGTGAGGTTGTCTTCGAATCGCAGCCCGAGCACAATGGCTACTTGCGCAGCGAGGATCCCTTGAACATCTTGTCGGAAATGAATCAGGTCAACAAAGAAGCAACTTCTCCTGCAAACTCCACAAGTTAAATGTTTTTTTTTATACCGTTTTTTTCTTGTTATGCTCTCAATGCAGTTTTGTAAACTTCAATTAGAACTTAAGAAACATTTACCTTTGAATGAAAAGATTAATATAGTTTTTTAAATATTTATTTTATTTTGTCTTTCATTGGTTTTCGGGTCTCGAAAATTATATTTATCTGATACATATAGTCGTATGGTAATGCTTTAACGTAATGTGTCACTTACTTAAACAATTATGTATACAATATATGAAATACGATCGCGCAATCTCATGTGTGGCTGCTTGATTATTCTCTTGTATGTCTGTCTGTCTGTATCATTAAAATTGTTAATATCTGACTAATTGTTAAAATATATATGTGTGTGTATGTATGTATATAATATTAAACAATTAATATATTAACAAAATTTGACAAGCCGACAAATTGATGTAATATACAATATATAATTTGTATTGTTGTTCGTCTGTATGTATGTAAATTTGTAATTCATTTTATATATATATATATTTAGTATGCTAAATACTTATATGCTTGCAACGCTGTGGTTGGTGGTTGGTTACCATTAGTCTAGACATCTATTTGTTGCTATCTGTTTACGCTATAATTTAATTATGTTTTCCATTCCTTCATATATATTTATTATAATAATGCCAAATCTTTCCCACCTCGGGTCCATGTGAATTTACTATGGCCTAACTTTCGTTCATCTTCCCAATTCTGGGCAACTCGCTAAACTTGCTTGTTGTAACAAATATGAGTGTCTGTGTGTGTGTGTGGTTCATGTATATATATGCTATATATGTTCATATGGTTAAGTGTACATACATATACGAATTCCTATTGTTGTTTAACATGTGTTCGGGCTAATAATTTAGTTATCGCTTTTATGCATTTGCTTGCTAACATCATTTATATAAATACTACTCCGATTTGAATAACTCTATTCGATCTCTCTACTCATCATCATCATCGTCATTGCATCATCTTCCTATCTGGTATGTACATTAACTGGTAATTCTCTTAGCTTATAATGCCATATAATGGTGTAGCGTTTTTCGGTTTTTAATCGTATGTGGTACATACTATATTCATTTTTAGGGTTTCATATATGTATATGTATATATTATATAATTCTACAATACATATCTACAGTTATCTTATTACTTTTCGCTTGGATTATTATTATTATCTATAGCTGTCTTCATCATACGCTTTAGGTACCATAATTCTCTAGCTTTAGGATCCTAATTTCTTCGTCGAATAACTTCAAGGGGTTCTTGTGGTATATACAGGATAAAATAAGTGCAATATATTGTATAAAACAAGCCAGATGCAGGGGGAAAAACTAACAAAGAATAAAAGTTACATACTCGTATATTAATCTCTGAACAATATTGGAAGGATATAGAAGAAGTGAAGACTTTTCACATTGTCAATAATCTCCAGAGCTGGAAGGATAAATAGTCTGCCTAGCGAATACTTGTGTGTAAGTTCTTAAGTAGTAATGTGTAACTAAGACTAAGCGATAACTGTTAACTAAATCTAAGAACTAACTAAAACTAGCCGACTCATAGATATGCACTACGCAAGACTTTTTGACTAATTGCACGGTTTACCATTCCATCTTCTTTCTTTCGCATGCGATAAGCATTGTTAAGTTAAGAACCTAAGCAGACACTTTTAAGTAGGGGTCTCGTAGTAAGTAAGTATAAAAAAGATTACTAAACGTATTTGATTGATTGTTTGTAATGATAATTGGATTCTTCTCTTTCACACTCTACTTCTATTCCTCTCCCTTCCTTCGTCGAGATTCATTTTAGGCGGTACGTTTTATAGCTACCAAGTCCTTATTTAAAATATGTATAGGTTACCAGTGGGGCGCATGGGGTTGCACGCCCCACAACAACAACAAGTACTGATTGACTACATTCGATTAGTTTGGAGCAAAAACTGTATGTATGGTAGTATACGTATATAGAGAATGGGTTCATATCGTATCATATACATATACATATTACTGATAATTAAACTTTTAACAGTCTTCTCGAGTTCACATTATACAAAATCGAAACGGAAATGCAAACCGAAAACGAAAATCATACAAAGACGGAGACAGTGGGAAACAATTAGAAAAGTGGTAATAGTAGTAAAAACAAACATGGTATGTATTAAGTATAGTAAACAGTAAATAGTAAGTAGTATGTGGGCAGTATTTGGCTATAATACTTTAAAGTTAAGGTATCCGTATGTCTATCGTAAATGCGTATTATGCGTACAGTTTTCGAAACGAATATGCAAAGAATTCGACAAGATTTTTGCTCTCTCCTCTCTCTATATCTTTGTAGTCTGGACTTTATTCTCTATTATCCATTCTCCATTTGTTCTATCTCTCCAGCCTAGCCTGCTCAGTTGGCATAGTTGTCAAACGAGCCGAGATACTCCAAGGCGGCGCGGTAGCAGAAGTGATATTGATCCTGTACAAAATATATAAAAATTAAATATATATATTTGATAACTTTCTCTTGCTATCAAGTCTCACCTCAGTCTGCACCATGGCGGGTCGCTGGGAGCGTAGAATTCGCACAGTTTGGAATACATCGAGCACACCTTCGTACTGCATGCGCTCCAGCACAATGCTGAGAGTGATAAAGACCCCAGTGCGACCCACGCCAGCCGAGCAGTGCACCGTGATGGGACCATCCTGTCCAAATTGCTCTTTGGTCTTGTGCACCTGACCAATGAAATCGATGAAGCCGTCGCCAGACTTGGGCACACCCTGCTCGGGCCAATCGATGAACTGGAACTGCCTCACGGTGCGCGAGGAGCCATCGCGGGCATCGGTTACCTAAGAACAAAAAATAAAGATATTAAGTATGAATTGTAAAAGCCCTAAACCTTCCTTGGACATCATTTTCATTGCCCCAACTCACCTTGAACTCACGCAGCTTGTACTGCGGCATGTTGTACTCGGCAATGGGATCCACAACGTAATACTGATAGCGCACAGAGCGTTCATGAGGCCAGTACTGGAAGCATTTCTCCTGCAGATGGCAAAAAAACAAAAGAGATAAAGAAACCTTCATAGCTGTGAGGTACTTCTCCTCTACTACTTACCCTGCCCATTTCCTTGAGCTTGGTCAGCATGACAACAATGGTGGAGTTGTGCTCCCAGAGCATACGCCAGAAGTCCTCAGCGGTGTCCTGCACGGGTCCTTGGGCCGCAATGTAGGCTGAACGATAACGATAACCATCGATGAAGCTGGCATTGACATAGTCGCTACCCTCGATGCCGTGTATGGGCGTAAGGTAGACACGACTCGATTCGTACGGCAAAATGTGAACCAGGCGATTCTTATGCTTATTGCAGGCCAGATTAGCGGTAACAAACTTGGAGGAGTCCATCTTAACATTGGATAACTTCTTGAACTCCACCTCCATGCCGGAAATACTCTCGCCCGGTTCGGTGGTCAACAGCTTCTGCAAATGAGTGTGCAAATTGCGGGCAGCCACCTCGGTTTGACCACAAATGATGGCCTCCAGTATGGCATCGTGTATGAAGATGTACTGATCCTCCGTCTGTACCATGTAGTTGCGCTGGGCACGCAAACAGGTGACATGGCCATAGATATCGATGATCTTCTCGTGCTTCATGCGCTCCAGCATCGAATCGATAACAATGTAGCAGCCTGTGCGTCCCACACCCGCCGAGCAGTGGACAACAACAGGGCCAGATTCAGGTGGCGTGAGAGCACGACAACGACGGAGGAACTGCAAGAATGGAGCCGGATGATCGGGTACACCATGATCGGGCCAGGCGGTGAACTGCAACTGTTTGATCTCGCGACGATCATTGAATCCCTGACGGCACAGTTGGAATGTTCTTATGCTGTACGTGGCCAGCTCCTGTGTCTCGGTGATGGTAACAAAGATCTGACCGTAGGTTTCAGTGCCACGCGTGGGCCAATACTGATCGCACTTGATCCTGGTGCGTTCCTCCAGTCGCGTCATCATCACAATTGTCGCCGTCTTCAGTTCCCAGCACATGCGCCAGAAGTCCGCGAACGTCTCCTGCAGCGGTCCCTGTGTGGCCACATAGGCGTTGTGCTTGCGATAGCCATCACAATAGTTGGCATTGATGTAGTCCGAGCCGAGCACACCCTCCTGCGCGGGCAGCTGGACACGCGAATGATCGTAGGCTGTGACATTGGCATAGCGATTCTTGGACTTGTTGTGCTCATAGTTCGAGTTGTCCCACGTGAATTGCTGGCCCGGTTCGATGCTCTCGTATTCCTGCGAGAACTTCTGATTGTCATTCGACTTGAGGCGTTCGATGTGATTGGCAAACTCCGAAATGGGTATGGGCGGATGTGAGATCATGCCGGGTGTCTGGAAGTTAAGTCGGCGCATATCCACGGGATCGCTGGGTGTGGGTCCGGCACCGAGATCGGCGGCCATAAGTGGACGCGTTACGGCTGCCTGATCGGGCGTCTTACAAGGCTGGCGACGGCGACGCACCACGTAGAGCACAATCAATGTGGTGGAGACGACAAAGGCGGCGATTAGGGGCAGCACCACCCACAATATTTCCGGCTCATCTTTGTTGCGGTTCACCGAAACCTCCGGCTCGGATGGCCAATTGGGATCGGGTCGATGTGGACGTTCACCTGGTGGCGCTTCACGCATATCGAGCGATAGGAACTCGGAGAACGGACTCGATGTGTACAGATGCTTTTGCGGAGTGTCGACCACGGCACGAACGAAGATTCGGTAGCGTTTCTCGCGTTCCAGTTTGCGATTGGTGAAATTATGATAATCATCTCCAGAGCCAAGATGGAATGTGAAGGGAATCGAACGCTGTGGGAACTTGGCGGCGATATATGGTGCATTGGGTCGATATAGCTTGTTCTGACCTTGTTCCAGATCGGTGGTCAGGAACGTATCCGGATTCTTGTGCAGGTTGGACTTGTCCTCTGGCACCACAACGAGGAAATAATGCGAAATGGGTCCATATTCTTCGGAAGCCTGTGGCAGGATCACCAGAATCTCTTCCCCATTCACGACACCATAGAAATCCGGCTTGACCATGGGCTGTGGGGCTGCCATTTGTGTGGTTACGGTTATCTTTGTGGGCGGACGATACGAATAGTCCGAGGGAATCGCACTCACGTTCACATTGTATGTGGTGAAGGGACTCAGCTCGTTGATCGTGTGCGTCTTGATGAAGTGCTTGAGGGGTATCTCCCGCTTCTGCACCAACTGAGTCTGCGAGAATCCCTGCGAGTCCACAAACACCTTCATGGCATCGAAACTGATCTTGTAGTTCACCGGATTGAGGCGAATGGGCGGTGACCAGGACAATGTCATCGAGTGAGTGCTGACATCATGAGCACGTAGATTTAGCGGCACATCCTCGGGCTTGATGCGCACCGTGACCTTCTCGCTAAGACGTCCGAGACCATTCTTAAACCTTGCCGCAATGGCCACCGCATACTGCGCGAACTTCTCCAGATTAACCAGATCTGCCGACTCGGTTAGGCCCACAGTCTTTGTTTGCCAAGCGTCCAGATCCTCCACTGCTGTCATGGTGTAGAAGATCTTGTATCCCAGGAGTTTACCACGACTTGCCACGACGGGTTCCCACCAGATCTCTGCTGTTTGCTCGGACGTTGCCACCGCCTGGACGGACATAGGTGCTCGTCCCATATCCCGTTCTGTTTCGACCAGCAACTTCTCGCTAAATGGACCCGCTCCCTGCTTTGTGTAGGCGCGAACTCTGAAAATATATTCGGTATTCTCCTCCAGGTTCGTGAAGACTGCCTTAGTCTGTGTCATGTTGCGCTCAGAGCCGAGTCCGTGATCGATCTTCTTGTGGAACTGCACATCGTAACGCGTTATGATGCCATTGCGATGCTCCCGGGTTGGTGGATCCCATGTGACACAAACCACATCGGGTGTCTGGAAGCGTATCGTTATATTCGAAGGCGGTCCACCGGGTGTGCCCTCGGGAGTTTGGAATATCTTAACAGTTTCCTGACCAATGCCAATGTGATTGCTGCCTGCCACACGGAACTCATACTCCACACCTCGCTCCAGATCATTGAAACGTTTCTTGGTCATCTGAGGTCCCGAGAGCATTTCCTCCTTCAGCAACTGATCCTTGACACCCCAACGAAGGCGATAACCCCTCAGCTCACCGTACGTCTGTGCCGGGCGTTCCCATTCCAATTCAATAGACACAATCGGGTCACGTTCCATGATCTTTAGGCTAACTGTGGGCCGCACAGGCACACCTCCGGGTGTCTTCACAACAACAGCCACGCTGCGATCGCCGTCGCCCTTGCGGGTCAATGCTGCCACCTGTATGGAGTACTTGGTGTCCGGTTGCAGTCCCGTCACGCTGTACTCAAGCACGTCCACCACGTCAAACTTAAAGGGTTCATTGAGAAAGCCCTTGCCCTAAATGATTAAACAGATTGTTAAGGCGATGTCAAACAAGTACAGATTAACCAAGCAACCTCAACTGATAAATACTCTGTTAATTTGCTGTAACTAGTGTTGGAAACTGGGCTAACTGATATAATTTTGTAGGGGTGAGCTTAGTGAAGGCTCTTTCCAAATTTGTATACACTAGATACTTTAGTTTCTAATATTAAGGTGCTCATACGGACAAACAGACGATCCTGTTTACATAAAGTTCTACAGCTATCAACAGTATGATCAATGCGTCTCTACCCTTTACCACCACCTACCTCATCTCGCATTTCCTGTACATGTATGTGATAGCCACGTATTATGCCATTGCGATCCTTTTCCAGTGGCGGTTTCCAGCTAACATGTATCGACGTGGAGTTCAACGGCGTGGCCTTCACATCTTGTGGATCTCCAGGCACTAGAGACGACGACGAGAGATGAACAAGATTAGCTTAGGGCATTAACAAGTAGCGAAGGGATACCGAATGCGGATTGAATACGTAGCAAAAGTACTTAAAGTTACCTTACGGCATAGCATATAAAATTTATGGACTTAGAGCTAACTTGCTTAGAAATTACTATAGACATATGTATGAATAAAGTATATATATTTAGACGAAACTATACACGAAACACTAAGGGTTGCTAGAGTTGCCTTAAACCTTAGAGGAGAAATATACAAAACCAGAACAAGTCTTGATTTGATTCAAGTCAACGTCACCACATCACAGTTAGATAAATGAAAAGGAATCAAACGAAATATATAGTTTGTATACAAATTGAGGAAAGTGCTTCTTAAGTGCTATATATAGAGGTATATGTATAAAGTAGGTAGTAGTAGTAGTAGTATAGATACATAATCAAAAAGGTTGCTCAGTAGGTGCACAAAAAGTGAATAAGAAGTGCAGTTTATACCTTGCTTGCTATGGAGATTAATAGGTAGTAGTAGAGTACTTATAGAATAGGTTTATTTTTCAAAAATTCGTAGTTAACACAAAAAGATCGGTTCGACCGTTTTCAGGTCTTCCAATGTTCTTTTTATTTTGGAATGGGCAAAAACAAACATGTAAGCATTCAAAAAACGTTTCGTATTTGGTTGGTGTGCAAAAATCGAAAACATATATAGCATAGTATTGAAGTATTATGTATATGTAACGAAAAAAATCGTGAATGGTTTGGAAAGTCAAGAGCCTTATTTGCAAAAATCCTCGCTGACTTTATGGGCATCAAAAATGGAAAAACATTTCAAAAAACAAACAAATAAAAAAAGAGATTTGAGATTTCTTTAGTGACAAATCGGTCTACATTTCTGGACCAGTACAAAAATATATATATTGTTTTGATTTATGTTAATATAAATATTGCTATTGGGCATTCTTAAACATTATATTCAAACCATATAGAAATACTCACTCTTTTTCTCTAAATAGTTTAAAAATTGTTTTTTATTTATTGTATTTGTATTGTAATATTTAACCACCATCCATTAAAGGTTGCGTTCAAAAATCAAATTTCGCAAATTTTTTTTTTTTTTTTTTATATTCACATCAAAAAGTTTTTCAAAATTTTTGTATATCCATTTCGAGTTTGCATTCAAAAAAAGGTGCACGAAACAGAGCAAGTAGTGCAAGGTGCGAGTGGCCAAGCAAAGATATATTTGTGTTTTGATTTTTATAGTATATGAAAAAAGATATAAGATATAGTTCTTTAGTTTACAGTATACAAGTTTCAATAAGGAGATACATTTTTGGTGCATTTTACGAGGAATTCAAAATCAAAAACGATTGTGTTGTGTTGACAAGGGGAGTCGGGGGAGAAAGTAACGAACTAAACGGATTTACATTGTAACTATATGATACAAAATGTACATATTTGTTGGCACACCCGCTTTGATACTCTTCCATTTACTTGGTCAAATATGATGTGGTATTTTGTAGTTAGCTTAAGCTACTTAAAATTACCTTACTGCTTAAAACAAACTTACGAGTTACGAAGTTCGCTTGTTATTCGTAATGTTTACACTCTTAAATTCTAGATACTTTCAGGTTTTCGATTCAATTTATATTCCGCGGGTCAGTTGACTTCATTAAAACTTGCTAAATAAATGCATAATACAAATTATTCAGTTGCAGCACACCCAACGGCACAAATGTTAAATTATGCTTCATTAGTGTTCTCCGAAGCATAGAGGGTTATGGGGGCACAAAGGGGCATGTGAACTGCAGCTTTGTATGTATCTTGTCATTGCATATGCATTCACAGAGCACAGCCACAGACACACCTGCTCACACAGGACACCCACGTACACACACACATACATAACGACACACACACACCGATTCACAGTCGCACACTATAAGTATATAAAATAATTAAAATGCTACCATTTGGAGGTGTTCTGTCTATTTTTCATATATATTTATATGTGTTTTCCTTGCTTATTTTTTCTCTCTGTGTGCATGTGAATAGAAAGGAGCAGACAAAGGGAGTGTTGCTCTAAGCCAAGCTGCAAATGCTCGAGGTGCTCAGTTCATTTTTTCGCTGCATTTTTATACCCTACCCTCATTATGTCGAGGGCATAAAAGTTGACCCATGGGTTTTTTGTATGGTTAAATTTGACTATTTTGAAAATTTAATTAAAGCTCAACAGATACTTTATATACTGTGCAAGTATATATACAGGAAGGTTTTCAGTTGAATGTGCATGACTATTTGATACTCTACGCTCAGTGAAGAGTATCACAATAATGATCTCTTATTTGTTTTCCAGATTAGACTCTTTAAACTTAATAAAAATCGATACAATTTCTAATAATCTCTCCTTGCTTAGAGGCGCAATTTCATTATTATTATCATTTTTAGACCATAAAGAGTATTCCTCGAACGAGCAATATTTGTTCAACTTAGTTCTATGTATTTTTGCTGAGTATTTTTTCGGTTATTTCTTGCTGCTCCATGGAGAAGAGCTTGTGTGTGGGCTTGTCTGTCTGTAACATACACAAAGGGGAAGCTGCCTGCTTTGCGTATTCGCAGAGCGCGGAGAATTCATGTTACACGTACGCTGGAATTACGAGAAAAGAGCAAGTGCCCAGCTTTAGACAGGTGCTATTTGCATTTCACATTTCGTATATCGCATTGAAAGCTAAGCTAACAAGCGAAACGAAATGAAAATTAAGCAAAAAGAAGTAGCAGCAACGAGTATCATAAGCAACATTGGCGCGTATTTTGCTGCAAGATACGCTGTAAGCCGTTCGCACTTAGATAGAGGAAGATATCAGAAGATATATATGTATTAAATATCTAGAAAACACCTTCATTTACCCATTTCATTCATTTACTCAAACATTTTTAGCAGGTATAAGGTATAAAACTAATTTTAAAATATTGTTGCATACTTATTAGCTGACCCTTTAGTTGCTCACTTCAAAAGCCGCAGGGGTATCAATGCAACTTAGTTACACACGCATACACACACACATACACACACGCATACAGTGCGCTTTTGGTACAATTAAAATATAGACGAGCAAAGAGATCAGAGTGCTGAGTGCGGACTAAACAACTTGAGGTGCTCATTTGGCTTGGAAAAGGACAAATAAAAAGAGAGAGACATGAAACGAAATCATAAAGTAGCCATAGAATATACTCTTAATTTAGAATATCTAGTATATACTTTGATCTGTCACTTGTGCGAGCCAGACACATTCAATTGGGGCACGTTGCCACTAGGTGATTCGTGATTCTTGATGCTTTTTTAGCTGGTGCTTCGTGAGGTGCTTACTTAGGCTGAGAGAAGATAATCAAAGTGTGCTTACAGCTTAACTTAGTTGCCAATAGGAGACGTACTACCAGGTGCTTAACATTAAGTAAGTACAGTTTTCATTTACAGTGCTTAGTTTAACAGATTAAATTAAGTGATAGAGCAGTAGAGAGCGAGGCAGAGAAAGAGAGTGCGAGTGAAAGCCAACACTTTTCGAGGTGTGGAGAGTGTTGGATTTCAAGAAACACAAAAAATTAAGTGCCACTTGAGAGAGAATGAAAAGTTTTCCACACTCTCTCCCCACATCAGCATCTTTTCTCTCTCTCTCTCTTCCTTAAGTTGCCAACAAGCAAGTTAAACAGGCTAACAAGCAGTTGAGTGTGTTATTTTAGTGGGTGTGCGAAAATCGTAAATGAAAACGTGATGTTGAAAATGTCTAATAAATGAAACAATTAGATATGCATTAAGAGAGGTATTTAAAAGTACATGGCTATACTTTTAGTATATACCTCAACTACATAAATAAATAATAACGTAATTATGAAAGTCAGTTGCTAAAATACTCAAATTCGTTTCCAAACCAATTGTTAGAAACTAATTTGAATATAAAAAAGTCTTTTTTAGAGCTTGTTAAATTAATTTGAATCTTTTTATTTTCATTTCATGATCATAAATATTTAAAACTTTATTAATTAAATCGTATTCAGTTTTTCTCTAATACAAACTCGGCATCGATCAGGCAACTGTTTGGCTTTCATAATTACGTGTGTAACGGGCTCTCTGATTAACTATATGTATACATAGTATACTCATGTATCTATATCTATTGGCTGGTCAAAAAAGCACGTTTTTTGCTTTGTTAAAAAATGCATAAAAAGTCGTTAAAGATAAACAATAAAATTGGTTCATTGTTGTTTCTACAAATGGCGGGATCAACTCAGAGGGGTGCCACATTGGGAGCAAATAAACAAAGAGACACCAACAGTGCCCGCACACACGCACACACACACTCGGGGCCAGGTATGGTGCGTGTGTATGCTGGGTGTGAACCAGATGCAAATGTGTTAACTGAGCAAACATGCAGGTGATGGCGGACGTAGGGCAAATAAAACTTAATCAAATGTGTCAACAGAATACAAATTAAATACAAAAATCAAATAATTTTTGTGCGAAAATCAATTTAAGGATTTTCCACTATACGCGTTTGTTGCTTTTGCTGCTGTTGCTGTTGTTGCCGTTTTGCACGCGTATTTGCATAGCAATAAAAGCAACAAAAAAATGCATGTACATTTATATGAAAATATATAACAACAACAGCAAGTTGAAGAGTAGAGAGGGAGGAGAGGAGTCTAAGGGTGAGTTCAACGGGCATTTGTAGGCGCCAAAGTGCAAAAATGTGTGCCAAAAACAAAAACAAAGAGAGATCGTGAAAGGAGGCCCAAAAAGATTACACCGAGCTGCTGCAAAATGTTATTAAATATGTATGCATACACGTAGCTACATATAGATGTGCGTACATAGTGCGTGTCAGTGTGTGTAGTTCTTGTAAATATGTATGTAGGATAAAACAACAACAACAAACACAAAAAAATAATCATTGTTGTCGGTGAACCGAAAATTTGATACACTTGCAGTTTTGGTGCCTGAAAGCGGCTTAGGACAGACTCCGAATTGTTTCACATTGGAAGTATGAACAGTACCATAGAAATCTAGGCATAGCAATACGAACTAGAGGTTACAGACTGCAGTTCAAGCTTTAACTAATGTTTTAAAAGTGTTTACAAATGTTCAGAAAATAAGGCAGTTGTACTAATAGAATTATATCTGCTGATTCTATACTGAGTTTGATAGAGCACCTGTACAATGAATAATACTCACTGCAAGTGTATAGAAAATTATAAATAAATGCAGCGAAACGTTTTGCATTATTTGCTAAAGATGGGTTGGTTTGTTGGCAGATTGTCAGTGCGGGAGGGTTGGAGGGGTGGCATTTCATTATTTATGTTAAATGGGTATTTGAATGGAAACTATGCTGCTGCTTAGGCTGCTTGTTTGCGGGGCCATTTTTGTGTTTACATTTATAATTGCATAAATTTAATTATGTAAATAAATCAATTTAATATTTAATGCGGTCCTTTTGCTTGACCAAAAACAAAAATCAACAACAAACAACTAACTAAACTGTCGAAAACATAATTTATAAAAAAAATTTTTTTGGTATTTTAGTTTATTTTACATTTGCAGGTAGGTGTAGGAGGGAAGGTAGGTAATAGTAGTAGTAGTAGTTATAGTAATAGTAGTATAATAGTAGAAGTAATAGTAGATAGTATTATATCTGGTGCGCTTACAAAAACACAGAGCTCATGGCGTTTTTGGGTGCTATACAAATTACCACAAAAAATTCAATGCATTATATCAAAAAATATTATTTATATTTATAATAATTTTCCAATTCGGTTTATGCAGTTTTTTTTCAATTTTTTTTTCGTTCATCAAGACGATCGAGAATCGTAAATAACAAAAACACAATATAGAAGTTGTGCTAAAAAAGTTTTGTTTTTATCGATGTATTTTTTTATAGAGATACAAGTGCAAAAAGTAGTCAAAAATTGCGCCAAAAAATATGCAATTTTATATTACCAATTATAAGATTTTTGGTTTTTGTTTTTGAATCGAAATGAAAAGAACTAAAGAAGTTAATACATTTTTTTAAATTAAGATAAACATCAAAATATATTCAAAACTTTGTAAATAAATTGGGATAGGATGGACATAGTGTTTGGTAGGTAAAAAGATGTTTTAAGATATAAAACTAAAACATTTCTGGAGATTGAAAATTGATATTGAAAATAAATTTGATATTGCAGAAAAGTATTGAGACTTGAGTTGAAGATTTTGGAAACATTTTAATAATATTTATAAGGAACTTGTTGAAGATATTCTTGCAAAGAACATAAACAAATAGAATGAAAATTAGTCAAAACAAAATAGTTTCAGTTTCTGCAAGTTTCTGTGAAGGGAATATCGTAAGAAAACAGAAGACACTACAAATTGATCTACGAAAAAGTAAAAGCTGCTTTCAAAAACATTTACATGTTTGCAGCAGATCGTAAATATATGCTATATAGTATATGGCAAATGGTATGTATTGCCACACACACACACACATATACGTAAAACAAAAGTCAAAGTTTCAATATGGAAATGAAAATCAAGTGTGAAACGCTCCACTCTTGCGTTTTCCGGGCAGCTCCTGCGTTTGGATGCTCGATGTCAAAATTCAAAAATTGTACAAAAATTTGTTGATTGATTAGTTACAGTTCTTTAATATATAATAAGTTGATGTTAAGGGAACTTAAAACTCAAACTAAATCGATTAAAGACTTAAAAGGATTTGTAAATTAAACAATAACAAAATTATAAATGATGGAAAATGATTCGAGACAGACAGAGAGACAGTGAGATTAAGACTTACGCATAGGTAAGATTGTCATTGGCATACATACCATCCTCTTGGGTGCGGATTATGATCGGATGCGAGCGCGGACCGTCGCCCACCGAGGTGCCGGCTAGCACCCAGATCTTGTATTCGGTCCAACGCTTCAGTTCGTCGAGCACGATTTTGGTCATGTTCAGGGTTAGCGTGGTGGCCTCGTCGTCTTCGCGACCCACCTCGACGAACAAGACCTTATAGTAAATGATGCGACCGTTGGAGCGTTCCGCGGGCGGCGGCAACCAACTGAGCGATATTGTTGTCGAGCTGTTAGCAATGGCTGTGATATTGCGTGGCGGTGCACCTGGTACTAATTACATAATATAGATGGGAACGGTACGTATTTGTGTGGTTGTTTTTTTTTTTTGCGATTTTGGAAGTTTGCATAGAAATTTGCGATTATGTTTGTTTATTTTTTATAGCGTTCAGCGATTAGCGTTAGGAACCAAATCAAATATATTGAAACCAAAAACATGTAACGAAAGAAAGCGTAAAGTAAAATGTTTTAATAAATGACATAATGGATAGGCATAAGTATAATGTATAAGGCATATATTGATAAGTTGGCATATGTAATCAAGAAATAAACTTAAAACAAAAATCATTCAAGACATAATACATATTTTCCAATGGTTTATGCAAATAATGTTGTTGCTTTTTTTCGTTCTCGAGAAGCTTTGCGATTTTCTTTTTTTTTCAATATAGCGACTTCTCTTGTGATAATTGTGCATATTTTTTGGTAACGATTTTCAGCTGAAAATAGTTAATTGTTTGCCTAGAACTACGAGAACTACGTGAAGGAAGAAGTTGAAAGAGATTAACATAGTTTTATACACGTAAATACGAGAGAGAGAGAGAAAGAGTACGATAGAGCACTAAAAACATTTAAGAGGTGCATGCTTTATAAGGCAAACAGGCGAGTGAATAGTAGCTTAATTTAAAGGCTCACACGCACACACACACACTCAGACATGTACATGGCATAAACATTTAATTTGCATAAACCATGTGGCTCGGCCTGGCATACTCAAGTGCCGTATTAAAAAACACATAAACTTCAAATGCGATACTTAAGATTTATATACGGTAGTTAATATTTTACGCATAGTACGTATGGTATGCTAACATTTATGCAAGTGCCATAATTAAATGCAGGCAAAGTAATAATAAAACAATTAACGTTAAATAATATACGAAAGTTTTGCAAACACTGAAGAGGAAACAAGTCAATTGAATGGATGCATGCAAGAGAACTTAGCACATTTCTCATTTTGGTCGTTAGGCGACCAAAGGCGACCGGCTGGAACCACTGGAACCACTCAAGCCACACCACTACTAGCATCACTTAGTATTTTAATTATGCGCCAAATCATGCGAATGTGCAGAACGTGCAAATATGAAAACCAAAAGTGAGTGATACATACAAGATGCAAGTACAATTCATGCCGCAGCTCAACTCTCGCGTTGCTCTCCATTTAAATCTATTTGAAAATCAATTACTAAACACACAGACACTGAGCGAGACAAATGGAGAGATAGAGCGAGGAGAGAGTGAGGAGGTGGAGGAGGAGCGCAACAGACAGTGCAACGTTGAGAAGTTTGAGTTTTGTCTAAGAATTACGGTTTTGCGGCTTCGGCTTCGGTTGCAGTTGCAGTTGCATTCGAATTCGAAATTAGAATTTTGACACATGCTAAACGATAGCTGCAATTACTTTTCTCATCATTTGCATAATTAAGCTCCTAAAACAGAAATTTGATAGTGCAAATAATACATAAATTTACGGTATTTTGTGCGACTTAATTTAACATTCGCATGCCACAGACGCATATCGAGTATAAATTTATAAATTTCAAAACGAATTTCTATCGAGCATTGGGTTCTATTGTCTGTGCAGGTAACTGTGATTGTGCGTGTTATGTTAAAACTGTTAACATATGTTAACAGTGAACTGTAACTCTAGTGTGGTGATGTTTACAGTGTTTTTTAGGTTAGGTAGAATTTCCATCAACAGATCGCAAGACTTTGAGGATTAGCGTATATTGAAATAGACAATTCTCTTTAATGTAAAGCCAAAATATATCTAATAATTCCCACATTATCTGCTATCTGTTGATAAGTTAATTCTACAATAGATCGGTGAATGCTTCTCTATATAGCGAAGCTAGTGTTTTCTTTGGTTTTGTATATTCAGTTTTATATAGTATGCCTAAAAGTATGCTATGTTGTATGTATGTTAAGTATAAACTGAGCTAAACTAAGTGTGATTGGTGCAAGTGTATTTAGGTATATCTTATGTTGGTGTATTTATCATAATGTATCGATAAATTTTAGATACGAAATAACTTGCAATAAACTAGAGCAATCACATATCATACAATATAATATAAGATATATATAATTATAATAGGTATTTTAAGTAAAGTTAGAAAAGTGCAATTCATAACACACCTCCTTCACACACACACACATACACGCTCATTAATATTCATATCTCAACACACTCTTCGATTTTTACCTTTCTCCTTGTGAGCGCCATAGGACACAACAAAATTATCTCTCACACACACACAGACGCACACAACTTTTCATATAAGGTTTCAACTGAATAAACAACTACGTTAATTATGAAATACATATATGTATATATAGGCAGTTATATATAGGTATAAATTCATATGGTATATATAAGTATATATGGTATTTAAAATTCTTGTATATTTGAAATATGTTTAAATATTTAAATAAATTATATTTTGTCTGTAGTTTTACTTAAGCTATAGAAACTCGATCGAATACTACGGCTTAATAGAGTTTGTTTCATTTTCAATTGGGACCTAACTTAGGTGTAATAGAAGAGTATTCAATCACTTACCATATTGTTTGGTGCGTACTGGTATCGGGGGCGTGGTTGCGCCCTCGCCTCGCTGTGAACGTGCTGCCAGCCAGATGTAGTAGAGGGTATCAGGATACAAACCATCAAGCGTATATGCCTCCGAATTCGAAATGCGCCTAATACAGATGCGATAGCGAATTTCAAGTGTTATTTGATTAAATGATTAGGGCTAAGGAGGAGGGGAGTAGTAACTCACTTGTGATGATCCTGATTGGCGTATGTGTCATTCCAGTAGAGCTCATAATGGACAATATTCTCGCTGGAATGCGTCGGCTTGGACCATTGCAATGTGACTGCGGTCTCGCCGATATCAGTGGCCCGGAAATTGCTCGGTTGTGATGGCACACCTGAACACGGTCCAACATACAACGGCACATGACATCCACATCCACATCCACATCGACATCAACAAACAGAGAGGGCAACGAGACACGTATGGCACACGTGCGTACGAGAATATTTGGTTTTTGGTTTTCGGTTTCGGTTGGTTTGGTAATAATGAAACGGAAATTACGGAAATTAAATAAAATACAAACAAATCAATGTGGCATTTATTTATATATGCCAATTTCTGATATCATGCAGATACTCTCCCCACACACACACACACACACGCACTTGCACACGCCGTGAAACAAATGGCAGGCGGCATACGGAATTGATTGAATTGCATGCTCCCCAAACAGACTTATGTGTATATCGCATTTATTTTTGTTTATATCGCCATAACGAGAGCTCTGTCCGCATTCGAGACCACATTCCGTTGGTCTAAGCGTTGCAAATATTATGCTTTTTTTTTCCTATGATTTATGCGCCCCACCGGAGAAATTATAATTATGCTGGACTTAAATGTTGTTTATGTGTTTCCACTCGGATACCTGATCGACATCGTTAGCATCATGATTAGTTTTCAATTATTTTCGGGAAGCATAACTATGAATCTGTTATTCAATTTGGGAACTAATTTTTTATACCCACTATACATGAGGTAGCAGGGTATTATAACTAATAGCTTGGACCACTTAATTTGGTGTCAATACGTATTATTATTCCACAAGAACAGTTAATTTTTAGTAAACACAATAACTATCAAATGACCAAATTAGCTCTGAAAATTTGGTTGCGATTGGATAATTCATTTGGAAGTTACTCTACAAATAATTTAAAGACAATTATTTCCAACCGGCTCCCTAAAGTATGCAACACAAAAAGTTTTATGCATAAGAATTTGCTGTGTTCAATTGGGTAGCGGGTATATTACAGACGGGCACACTCCGCTGTAGCTTTCGTCTTTTTTTTTTAAAACTCTTATTGCTCTTACGCTGAAACTCTGTCATCCTCTTAAGAGTTAAAACTTTCAATCAATTCAATTTTAGCATAATTGCTTTCAAGATTTGCAATATGGTTTTTTTAATTTGTCACCAAAAAATTTCCATTTCATAATATCAATTTAATCTGGTTTAATCTTATAGAAGTTTTCACAGCAACAAATTGTTGAAAAATGTTCTATTTGCAGTTGAAATTTGAATATATTTTTATTTGCAATTTCGTATGCAAATCTAAGTAATCCCCTGCAATACAAAGGACTTACAGAACTGTAGGGGAACTACTGTGCAGAGGCAGGTAAGAGCAAGAGATGAGAGAGAGTGGGAGAGGGAGACAAGTTTTTGGCACAAATAAAGCTAAGCGCATTATGCAACCGCTACAAGTGCAACAAAATACGATGAAAGCAACAAATTTAAAGTCAGACCATAAACTGCTGGCCACACCACAAGCTCCTCTTAGACCCACTGTAACCCAGTATCAACAATCCCCCTAGCCGAGCTTCGTTCTGTCCTCTTTATTTGCCTCCTACGCCCATGACCCTGTAAGGCCACAGAGCTGCATATCTGAATATGGCAAATGCAATTGCTTCGCCAGTCAAACTTAATGAATATTTGCTCGCACACACACACACCCACAAGCATGCACACACACATAACACACAGTAGTACACACACGCACACTTACGCACACCTCATGCTTTGTTGAAATGAAATAAGTGCCTTTTGTTCTGCACTGTTTACTTAGTCAGACAAGTCTAGTTGGAGTAGTTTTTCTAGAATGTCAATGACAGTGTTGCCAGAGCGTTGCTTCTAAGTGAGGTTAAGTTATCGTATGCACAGTTGAGGTTAGGCAAACGTTTGAAATTCGAAATTATAATTAACTAATTGCTGTAATCTCCGATCAATTAAATTGCACATGTTTTAGGCCTCACCCAATTCACATTTCATATTCAACATTTGACATTGTGCGAGTCTGTGTGTGCGTGTGTGAGTGTGTACAGGTGTTTGTATAGGTTAACTAATTGGGAATGATTGGGCAATCAATTTTCGGAAGGAGAAGGCAAGAGGGGGGGTTACACTGTCACTCACCTTGCTGTGTCTTCACCTGGACCGGTGTGGACATGGGACCGGCTCCCATTGAGGTGTAGGCCTGCACTCGAACCGTATAAATGGCATGAGGTGTCAACTCCGATACGGTTGTCAGCTCGCTGTTGTCAATCATTTGGGAGTTCCAAGAGGCCTCTGGCTGATTCGAATTGGTCGTGTAGTACACCTTGTAGCCCTGATTAAATACAGATACAGTGATAAATTAGGTAAGTGAGTAATTGACAGAACACGAATATTCCCTCTTTAATAAACTACAAGCTCATGATAAGTTAAAGCTGTTTGCTTCCTTTTCATTTGGCTCAACTGCTCAAACTTCTGTTGAACAAAAGATTCAACAAATCTTTGGCAAGTGCAAATTGAAGCAGACTTTCCATTGGTTTCATAAAGTTTATCGACAGTTTATTAACCACAATTGCAAGCCACAAGTTTTGTGGCACAAACAAACTCTGCCGTCTCTGCCGCAAGATATCGAAATCTCCTTTGGCTGGCCATAAACTGCTCTGATAACCAAAAATGAGATATGGATTTGTGGTCTAAAGATTTGCTAACTTTATAATTTCGGGCATTGCGGCAAGGACAGTTTGCAGCAGTGGCAATAGAAGCGGCAGCTGTGCAAGGAGCTGAGCACAACAAAATATGCTGGAGACCACAACAATTGCGGCCCAAACACTTGACTCGATCAACGTGCTGCACAGTGGGGCCATGTGGCTAGGCAGAGAAGTAACTGACGGGGAGGGACGTAGGTTTTCCAACTGGCTTCGGCTGTGTGGCTTTGATTTCATTCGCACATTTGCATTTAAACCTGCTCTGCCTGCCACTTCGCCTGCCGCTCTGCTGGCTAACGTCATTTGGCCATTTTCTAGCCAACTCCCTTCGGCTGTGCCCCGGTGACAAAGTGTCGACTCTTGCCCTGGCCCCGACTCAGGAGTCTGAGTGCTGACTCTGCTCTCTCTCTGTGTACGGCTGTTGTTGTTTAATATGCGCACTTGATGCCAGGTACTTACGGTCACTTGTCCATTGGGCGTCTCTGGCGGCTCCCAAGTAATAACCATTGTGGAGGAGCTCAACGGGCGCACTTGCACATTCCGTGGTGCACTTTCCATTTCTGCAACACAAGAGAGAAAGAGATGGTGGAGAGTGTGTGAGTGAGAAGGTATGCATATTAGGCTTGTTAACACGAGCAAAGGCTGCAAAAGTATTTATTGTATTTTCAACTGCAAGCAGGCACAAGAACTTGCAAGCGATTAGACTGTTTTTTTTTATGAGAACTCTGGGAAAACAACATTGAGAATGAGATGAAAAGAAAATTGGCTTAAATGGGAAATTTATTCGGGTCAATTCGTTGGCTTGAAATGCGACGAATGCTTACAATCTTGCAAACTTATGAGGATTCTTTCTATGTTTTTCGGGCTTTTTATTGCGACAAATGTCATGAAGTTTGAACAAATTTGAGAAGGGAAAGTAAGAGTAATATATGGAAAGTTTAGTCATCAATAATGCTGAAAAATCGTTGATTAGTAAACGGACGTATCACAATATATAGAAAAAGGTGACCAAAATATGTGAACAACATTAAGAAAACAATGTAAGAGTGAGACTTAGTTTTCCTCTAATCGCACGCAGAAGCATCAAGACAGGCAGAAAATTCTTTCCGATCCATACAATATATAATAACAAATGCAGTAAAATTCAGTTTGTCAATAGTTCCAGCTACTTTACCAGGTGACAATGATGCCATCTAACAGTTAAATATGCAAATAATATCGTCGCACTGGGCGTATACTTGTTATTTGCAGCTCCGTTTAGCAGTGCAGTCAATTACAATAATTGCATGTGAAGGCAACTGTGATGCGCGCCTGTTGTCAAATAACTCACAATAGTTTTCGATCATTCACAATCAAATGCACTTTAAATGCGACTCCTGCACCCTTACCCCTTCCTCCCGCACGCCTCTGTTTCTGTTCGAGCCTCTGTTCACGGTGTCAGTCATGCATATGCAATTTGTTAAATGAATTTCGGCATTTTGCCAGGATTTTAAATCAAACAAGGCACAGTAGAACAAAACAAAGGATGGAGGGGGTGGAAAAGGGTTGGCGGGGAAGGGCTTTAGCTAGCGGGGGAGGGGGGAAGGGGCTGCGGACATTGAAAAACCAAACGGCATTAGGGCACACACACAAATGTTTTCAAATGCAAACAATCATCCATCACAATGCCGGCGATGTGAACTTTTGTTCAATTCATGTCCGTGCATACCCCCTTTTAACTTTCCCCTACCCAGCAGGTCTTCCCTTGCCTGTCGACAGAGGGCGCCAGTCGCAGGTCACACATCATTGTGCAGCAACATTTTAGTGCATTGCTGCCACGTCAAGTCCGGCGCATTATAGTGCGAATTTTGCATTTATAATGTGCTGCATTGATCAGCACAATACACACAAACACACTCTCTCACACACACACAGCAGGGCAGAGAACATAACACACACATTAACTGATTTTTGTTGTGCAGAAAACAATGCGTAAACGAACCCAAAATCAGACCAAACGAAATCTGCCTATAGCATAACAATAGGCACGGCATATGCAATGGGCATGGTATGATAATGCCCTGCATACCCTACAATTTATGAGCTGCAAAGGGGCAGTTACTTTTCGATTGATTGCACTCAGTTTTCCTTTCAATTTGAAGCTCACAAAGCTCAGGTTATTACAGGGTATATGCAGTTGCCTCGTGCTCAACTTGTGCTCTGTTTTACTTCCCATGTTCGCTTCACTAGGGCATCTTTAGGGTCGAGCAGCCGCTGTAACCACATTCACACATGTTTGAAATGCATTTGCGAGGCGTGAAATTGTCGGACAACTGCCTGGAGCAATGTGCAGCATAGGGCGCAATAGTGGGAAGGGAGGGAAAGCAGCAACTTTAGCCGCAGCAGCAGCAGCGGCAGTAGGAGAAACCTCTGCTAATTAGTGGGAACAGCATTGATCGCCTCAATTGCTGATAAGCATCACGAATTGGCAGTGAGTTCAGTAACTGATGTAGAGTCATTTCCTTCTCTGCCACGCCCTCGTACGCTGGTTCGCCCAATTGGTTAATGGCCAATCAATAAATTCCAATTCTCACAATTTTACTGCAATATCTACATGTGCCACTGCAGCGTTTTACCCACAATTTATATCGCAGGCATCTCATCTGTTACACAACTGTGTGTGTGCCACAGAGTGTGTGTGAGTGTGTGCTCAAGTGTGTGCGTGTGTGTGCCGGATAGAGCTCAGTCTTGCCATTGCCATTTGCCGGTTCTGTGCTAAGATTTGCATGCAGCACATGGGCACTCAAAAATTGCAATAGCTTTTGCCAAGGCAGCTCTGCCCTTTTGCCCAGGCTTGTCTGGCCAGGATGCTCCTGGATGCTGGTCCTGCTGCCTGTGTTATGCTGCCAGCTTCTTGCTTCTGTGCATCGCCGTCGTAGTCGTCGTCGTTGGCGTCACGTAAGCTGCATTTAAGAGCATATACATTACATACGGATACGCTCCATTAATATGTATCCCTTGCATGCCTGCCTCACGCCTACTGCTTATGCCACTAAATTCTTGGCAGAATCCAGACCCGCCTCACCCCATCTCCCCCACACACACACGCATGTGCGCACCCACGAAGGCAGCGATAGCATGTGCAGGACCTGTGACCTATTACATGACGAAAGGAGCTGTTAAAGAGTTGCCTGCTACGTATCCATGTCTATGTGTGTGTGTGTGCCTGTGTGTGTGTGAGTGGGTGTAAAGAGTGCACATTAAAGTTAAATGTATTAGGGCATATTACACGTATTATGGCCAAATTGCAATACAAGATAGCAGCAGCAAGACTTGCCCGAGGTAGTCAGAGGTTAAACGCAGACGAGGCCAAAAGGCTTCAAGCTGTAAGAGATTTCCTGTCCATGCGTTCGAGACATTGTTCGAGTAGTTGGCTCTAATTTGCTTTACGATATGCGAATAATTAACTAAGGACTCTTAAGTGAGGTTATGTTAAACTACACATCTTATTTTGGATGTTTAACTTTCGTTGAAATGCAAAAATTGTTTATTGGGATGATTATAGATCAAACAAGTAGCAAAAGTTAGGGCATGTATCACTTATTTCGTTAGCAATATGCGAATAATTAAGGAAGGATTCTTAAGTGGGGTTATGCTTTACTGGACATTTTATTTTAGATGCTGAACTTTCGTTGAAATGCGAAAATATTTATTTTGAAATGCAAAAATATTTATTGGAATTATTATGGATCAAACAAGTAGGGAAAGAAAGAGGTTATGTCTCACTTGTTTGGTTTACGATATGCGAATAATTAAGTAAGGACTCTTAAGTGAGGTTATGTTTTACTGCACATCTCATTTTGGATGTTTAACTTTCGTTGAAATGCAAAAACGTTTATTGAAATTATGGCTAATCACACAAATAGAGAAAGTTGGGTTATGAATCAGTGATTTGGTTTAGGATATGTGAATAATTAAGTAAAGATTCTTAAGATAGGATATGAACTCCTGCACATCTTGTTTTAGATGTTTAAGTATCGTTGAAATGCAAAAGGTTATATGAGTTTTTTATAGTTGGGGTTATGGTTCACTACTTTGCTAATCTGAGAAGTTGGCACACTAAGAATCAAACAAATCTTAAAAAGTAGAAAGACCCTCTAACAAACAGATCAACAATTTAATTGGCTTTACTAACCTATTTCTAGTCAATTTTTCGATTTACTGGTTCAATCAGCTTGGCATCGAAAATTTTAAATGTTATTATTCTTTGTAGATAATAGAAGCACCTTCGTGCCAAATTTGATGTTTCTAGCATATACAGTTGCTGAGATTATGGCGCTCATACGAACAAAAGAGCGGAAATAGGTCAAGTAACACTGCTATTGATCCTAATCGAGTATAAATACACTTTGTGAAGCCTGTCATGTCTATTTCAGTCTATTACTTACAGTTGTGGTAAGTAAGTATATCTAGGAAGGAATTATAGAGGTAAATTATAATATCCATAATATATAGAGAGATAAATGAGCAAACAATATTAAACCCTCATTCCACATATCCAAAATTCCACTTATATTTATGTTAATCCCCTAATTTTTGTATATACTCAAATGCGATTCTCCAATACTCAGATAACACAGATTTATAGCAAATTTATAGCAATTATCTGCGGGTTCAGATCTGTTCAAACCCCAAGTCTTGTCCTTAAGCTAACGATAATTTCATCATCCTCAGCAGGTACCACACCAAATGTGTTTCCCTCTCGCTCACACTCTAGCTCCGCCCGTTATTGTCGCCTCATTTCGATGTCGTTGGTGCCTTCGCTGTTTATGGCATACGATTGTTGCAAATTCCCGTTAAACGCATAAATAGCACTTTGTCAGCTGCTACCTAAGCCAAAGGCGAGCAAGCCCAAACCGAAGGCGACACGTGGCATTATCCACGTTGTTGTTGTTGTTGTTCTTGTTGTTGCTATTGCTAGTTTCTGTGCAGTCTGCTATCGAAATAATATTTCGAAACGATATTGGGCAAGCGATAAGCATAATTGCAGCAATAAAAGTTTTCAACTTTTATACGACAAGCTACAAAAAGTAAAGGCGGAAAAAATATACGAAGAGAGGAGGGAAATCCTAGAGGGGAGAGAAGCGAAAAGACGAAGGCAGAAGGCAGGACGAAGTGCTTACGCGCAATTGCCATGGCTAAAATGGCGTTGCACATACACAGACAGACGGACAGACAGACAGTCAGAGAAAGACTGGCACACGCATGAGACCAGCACACAGATACACACATACAGAGGCACTCGCAGAGACACGCACACACACTCACACATTGATGCGCATTCATACGAACGCATAACAATGCAAAGTTTATGCGTTGCGTGGGAGGCGTGGGAGGAACGGGGGCAATGTATGTGGCATCTGCCTGTTTACCCGCACACACATCAGCAGAACGTGCGCTGTCTGTACGTGTGTGTGTGTGTGTGCGACGCAGCTGCGTATGCAACGCTCTTTAGACGTTGCATTTACCTTTGATTCTCAGCTAGAAGCTGCTTTCCAGGGACTTAGTCGAAGGTTGAGTGCTACCACAAAGGGGTAGAAGGGGGAAGGGGAGATGAAAGCGGGTTATACAGGGGCTATAATGTTATGTGAATGCTGCTCAAGAATTGTTATTGAAATTGTTTTGGCCATCAAATTTTGTTTGCCGCCAAAAAGAAAAAGGCTAAAGAGATACTTACTTGTGCCACCAAATGAGAAATCGCCTAAGATTCGCAATGCATGAGAAAGAAAAAGACGCAGAGGCAGAGCGAGCAAAAGAAAGAAAGAGAGAGAGAGAAAGAGAGCATAACGAAAACGGGTAAGTACCGCACACGAAAAGCGAAAAGAAATCAAGGGGAAAATAAAAATTGCATAAAAATATATTTGGTAAATATTCTAGAAAATATCCTTTTGTAATCGTAACCAGGCAGCAGCATGTGGGGGAATAAAGAAGAGATGGTTCGAAAAGAAGAGAAAGAGACAGCGTTAGTGGGTTTATTTTGCACGGACTTGCATAAGGAGCTATAACAGTAAAGGGTTTAACCTTTGCTCCCTCCCGACTCTACTTACTTGTCTCACCGGTGGTACAAGTCGCTGGTGCCGAGGGAGGACCTCGTCCGATGTTATTCACAGCTATCACATAGAACTCGTATTCCGTGTAGGGACTGAGTGCCCGCACCACATAGTACATGGTAATAATGCCGCTGATCTCGCTGAAGGCCTGATTCGCATTCTTCGGTTTGTACTGGATGACATAATACTGCAGATCTTCGGGTCCCTTGTACGACCATTCCAGACGCACCGAAGTTGCAGTGACCTCAGAGATCTGCACGTCCGTCGGTGCGGTGGGAAGAGCTAAAGGTTATAAAGCAAAATAAATACAGTGGATTTATAAAAACATTATATATTCTCATTGCTACTCACATTGCACCTTGACAACGGACACAGCTTCGATTTGGCCCAGCGAAGAGGCGGCAATGCAGGTGAAGTTTGCACTCTCCTGTATATTGTTCAGTTGCAACACATTCCGACCAATTGGTATATCATTCTCCGGCGTCAGATCGTGAGCACCTGCGGGGAAGAGTATTTGTAAGTTGTGTCTATAGAAATTGAAGTGAAACTCTACCCTTACCCTTCATCCACTTGACATGTGGCATGGGAGAGCCCACAGCAATGCAGGAGAGATTCAAACTCGATCCCAGCATCACCTCGTTGATGGCCTCTGGTGGACGTGAGAAGGTGGGTGGAACACGACGTACTTTCACATACAGATTGGTGGCTTTCGAGTGCTCCGTGCCAATGGAATTCTCAGCGACGCATTCGTATTTGCCTTGATCCTCTTCGCGGCTGTTGTTGATTTGCAAGATGCCTGGAAGAAGAGAGAGAGGGAGAGAAGGAGATTAGTAGAGTAGGTAGAATAATTACATTTTGTACCTCCTTGATCCTAACCCCTTTTACAACAGGCAAATACACTTATTGGCCTGTAAAACATAAACCTCCCAACAGCTGCCAGAGATAGCTTATAACACCTGCAGCTCAACCCCTTCCTTGACCAACCCTTTCCTAGTTCCTCTACCTGTTCTCACTATAAAACACACTTTCCATTTCGAACTCAACTCAGTCACTTATTGACAAGCAACGAGAATGCAACTCCTAAAAGTCTTGCTGCTCCTGACCAGCCTCCGTGCAGTTCAGGGCACAATTATAGAATCACCCGCTTTCGCTGAGCAATTTGAGATGATCGATGTGCTGGACTTGGGCAATCGACCCAGACGAATGGCACAACCTCAAGAAGTACACAATTCAGCATCGAAGTTCTTGCTTGAAATATACAACGAGATCAACGAGGAACAGGAACCACAGGAGGTGCTGCATCAGCGTCACAAGCGTTCACTGGAGGATGATATTTTGGTCACCAGCAAGGATCGTCAAGAGGTTGCCAACTGCAACAGTGTCTTGACCTTTTCCAGTCGCCAACTGCAATCACACGAAGAGGAGGAGGAGGACCAGGACCAGGATCTACACATCACATTCAATACCAACGACGTGCCCAAGGATCTGTTACTGGTGCAGGCCAGGCTGCGTATCTACAAGCAGCCGAGTTCCAAGTTGGTGCAGCGACAGAATCTCACAGTCTCCATATACCGACGCATTCACAGCCATCAACGGGAACCTGAGACTGCACCAATCTATCGCATACTGCAGTCGGTGAACACGACAACGGGTCACAAGGGTTGGCTGGAGTTCAATTTGACGCAGACACTGCGTGCCTGGTTGCTTCCCAATACCTTGCCACAACAATCGTCCGCATCGCGCCACGAGCTGCGCATCTCTGTCAGCGGCGAGACAGAGCTGAGTGCTCGCCAGGTTGGCCTAGTGGCACCACAGCAAGTAGCACGCCAATCCAATTTGGAACCCTTTATTGTGGCCTATTTCAATGGACCCGAACTGCTGGTCAAGGTACAAAAGCTGCGCTTCAAGCGTGAACTGCAGAAGCGCAAAGCGACGCTGCCAAGTGGACACCAACTGCTGCAGCCCCCACCGCCCGCAGATCTGTACAGGCCACCGCAGTCGTGCGAACGACTCAACTTCACCGTCGACTTCAAGGAGCTGCAAATGCACAACTGGGTCATTGCGCCCAAGAAGTTCGAGGCGTATTTCTGTGGCGGTGGCTGCAACTTCCCACTGGGCACCAACATGAATGCCACGAATCATGCCATCGTGCAGACCCTGATGCATCTCAAGCAGCCGCATCTGCCCAAGCCCTGCTGTGTGCCCACTGTGCTGGGCTCCATCACCATACTGCGCTACCTAAACGAGGACATTATCGATCTTACGAAGTACCAGAAGGCGGTGGCCAAGGAGTGCGGCTGTCACTAGAGCGATGTGGTACAGTGGAACGAGACAGTGCAGTGAGGTAGTGAATTTGGTTAGGTGCAGTAGTATAAGTTCGTCATGTATAGAATTCTCTTATTATTAAGTAAAATTTGTATGAAATGTATCTAAATGTAGACTAAATTGAAAGAAATCGTTTTCTTGAGACAGTGCAGAGTGGCAGCATGATTAACTATGTTTCTTATTAATTAATAGTTGTATAAAATATACCAAAATATAATTAATTAAGATTTATTAATAAATTTTAAAGCGAAAGATAAACCAACAATTTTTCTTCTTTCATTTTAAATAGTACAATTTAAATAACTTTTACCTAATTGAACCCTAAAATTAAAGCAACCTATCTCATATTTAAATCCATTTTATTTTATAACCTTACTTTTTACCCTTTCAATAAACCTAAACCCATTTGTGAGTACTAAGTTAAGCAGTCTGTAAAGGCTGTAATCTTTGTTTTCCATAAGGTATAAATAGATTTAAGATCTTAGATTCAGCAATAAATTTGAAAGTCAAAGTGTGCTGTCTCTCTTTCGCATTGTCTGGCCTTAATGGTCGAACCCACATGATACTCATTGGCCCATAAAATGGCTCGAGTTCACCTTCTTTTTATGTACAGACAGACGGTGGCGGTGGGTGTTGGAAGCAACACATGAAAATTAACACAATTTTTATACGATTTTAAAGGCCGTATAAAAGTTATGACAGTGTTGCGCACGGCGTCAGACGCATGCAGTCTGCCCCAGTCCCGGTCTCAGTCCCGGGTCTATTAAATATCGAGCGCACTTTTCCGGCATATTAAGCTAATGTGCACGCCACACAAACACACACAGCACACACACACACATGCTGGGCCATATAATGCGTCATAAACTGTCGAAGTCCCTGCATTATATTTATATGACCAATAAACAATGAAATACCTACTACGAGGCTAATTCGGAGCTGTCGTGGCGCCCCCCAAAGACAATGGCGAGGTGGATGCATATAAATGGGCGCCTTTGACTGAACAGTTTTGCTATTATGCACAAAGTTATGACTCAATGTGCGTGCGTGTGATTGTTTTAAGGCAGTTAATCAGCATATTTGGGGAATACCCTTAATGTGGTAACAAAAGCGAGCGGTGTGGAAGAGCTTTTAAAAACTTGGAGTAAATTGAAAAAAGCGATTTCAGAAATATTATAGGTGCAGTATAATAAAATTACTAAAAAGTACCTTAGTAACCAAGCATTTAAGATTGAAGCGGAGCTTAGGTTTTTAAGTAAATTCAATTACTTAAAAGAGTCAGAAATACTATGGCTGCAGTACAGTACTGAAAAAATACTTAAAAATACTAAACATTCCACATTTAAGGGAGTAAAAGTAGATTTAATTTATTTGACATATTTCACAAATTTTCAATAGTCAACGTATAAAAAAAATAAAAAAATGTTTCCCGGCTTCCTTCAGTAGCGTCCACTCACTATTCAAGGCGTATTCGGGGGTATTTAGTTGTAGTATTTTTGTGTTATTCTATACAGAATTTCGATTTTTCCTGTTACTCTCGCCAACTTTGATAACTTCTGAACTCAACATTTAAACACAACAAACAAACAACACTAACAAACACAATACAAAGCAAGAGACACGAGTTTCGAAATCCTGTTGTGTTCGGGGGAGTCGAACTCCTACACACCGGGTCAGTCATACGTTAGGCAACTGCGCCTCATCGTTGTGAGCCATCCCGTCCCCCCATTGGAAAGGTTGTCAAATGCCAAGTTAAGTTATTATGAGCCCTGTTGTTCCCATTATTGGACGTAGTACTCCTAGTGAAAACTGTCAAATCAAACCCGAAATAGTCTTACAAAGAACTGTGTGATTTTCAGTTCATCGGTTCGAACCCCAGCGGGATCCATGTTACGTATATAATGTTTTTTTTTGTTTTATGTTGTTACTATAATAAGTTTTTAATTTTATATGGCTATTACTGCTATAAGACCCGAATTTAGCCAATTTCAAGAAAATACTTCACTAATTCGGAAACTACTTAACAAAAGTAAAAAGTTGTTCGTATTTATTAGACGTTGTTCGCCAAGCAAAAGTGTAAAATCAAGCCAAATATATGATATATATATATTTATATATTTATAATTATAATATACATTTATAAATATATATATATATATTATATAGGTATATTATATGATATTTATTAATAATATATACATATGTATATATTGCATGTTCTATTATTTTAGCGCATTAATAAATTAAAAAATTCAGTTGTACTGATTTGTTTTAGTCTTACAGTGTTATAATATAAAATATTTGGTAATAAAATAATATATTTGGTATTTTACACTTTGCACTGAATTTTTCTCATTTCCTTTTAAACATAATCTTTAATTATGAAAATTTAATAATCGACCCAATTATGTTTGCTGAATAAATTTGCATGCTACATTTTTGGCAGTTTCATGTATCCAAATTCAAATTTTCCATTATCAAATTTCTCTAATCAATAAACGCCAAAATGTATGCAATATTTATTTTCTCTGCGCATGCTGAATTAATCATCTAACGTTAATATTCAATTTACGCCTGGATACACCCCAATTAATCAGTTAGCCTACCATCATTTCAAATTTCAATATGCCAACGTATTTGCGACTCAATTTAAGAGATACACACACGTACACTGTGTGTGTGGGGGTGTGTGCTTGTTTATGTGTGTGCATTTGGCGAATCGCATGAAAAACGCACATGAAATATGCATGATATATGGCAAACTATTCATTTGCACATTCATGTGAAATACTTTCAGATTTTAATCGCTTCATTATTTATAGAAAGCACATTTTTATGCTGCGATAAAAATTGTCGCATCGTTTATGCATACATATTGTACATCGGGATTGGAGTTCACTTCTTTTTTGTATTTAATATATATTTATATTAACATTCTTTATTTTTGCCATGGAGTTAACGAGGAGAAAGTTTAAGGTATGTGAAGATACTCTAACAAATTGATGGAACTACTCTACAAGTGAATCATTTGGATATCAAAAACGTATTGTGCGAAGAATGTTGTGTCTAAAATTTAAATATGAAATCTTTTTCACTTTTTTTCCTACAAAGACTTTTCCCTATCGAATTTCATTGATTTTTCCATATTATTTTGAAAGCTTTCCGACTTTTAAATCAATATTGCAATCAAAAACTCCGTTATTTCTAAAATTTATTTAATATATATTTTTCAACGAATTTTCCCTATCGATTTCATTGATTTTTTCTATATCTTTTTCAAAGATTATCCACCTCAAAGACAACATTTTTAGTTTTTTTAGCAGTATTTTCTATTTTTGTGATATTGATCTGCACAAGGATTTTTCACTCTTCTAAAAGCAAACGGATTTATCATGTTGATTTTTGAAAGTGCGTTCAAAATAACTGTGATGAATATTTCGGCGTGCAAGTGAATTTGACGCTGGTAATGTAAATAAAGTATTCGAAAGCTGAATACGATATGACTGTTTTTCTTGTTGCTATTTGTTGTTGTTGGCTGATTCGAAGTTGGCCAATTAATGAAAATGTTTTCTGCTTTGCCTCGTTGCCTTTCAACAGTCGAATAAAGCACGGAGTGTGACACCAAGGAGTAGAAGAGCACGAAGAGGAGGAGGAGAAGGAGCAGGCACGCAGGAAGGGGGGACAAAAATAAACCACAGCGAAAAGAACTGCAATAATACGAGACAGACATACAGACTACAGTTGAGTGAATCATTTTAATGACTCGTGTTGCTCTCCGTCCAGCCCTCGTACTCCCCACCCCGTCCCTCCACCCCCTCGGACGCGACAGGAAGCAGTACGTAGTATAAATTGTAGAAATGTCGAGCTGTGCTAAATGTTGCAAATATCGTACACCCATTCGTGTTTATTATGTATGTTTGTTGTCTTTTTTTGTTGCTGCAGACTCGAATGAAATACATCTAAAAATAAAATACGACACAAAATCGCAGAGGGAGTGAGAGAGAGAGAGAGAGGGGGAACTACTAAAATGATGCATACGAATAGATGATTGTGCGACGCGGTTTTTACTCTCTGCACAGCCATTTTGGGCAACGTTTTTATTTCCATTTTTATTTCCACTTGAATTTCTATTATTGTTGTTCTTGTTGTTGTTGTCGTTGTGTCGTTTCGGGCTGTTCACCTACATGCATCAAAGTTGATTGTTGTGAAATTTATTGCATACTTTTTGGCGTGTTCGCCTGCACATTTATTACGCTTGTTGCGCTTTCCCGCACCCAAAGCGCCGGCAACAATTGTTGCTATTGCTGTTGTTCTTGTTGTTGTTGTTGTTTAGAAGCCGTTGAACCATTCAAACAACCATTAAATGCCACTGCATTTTAAATAATCGAAAAACTTGTTCATGAATACACCCACACACTCAGTCAACTGTTTGCGCGGCATTTCGCATTGGTTTTCCAGCTCCAAAAACTGAAAATTTGATTGAAATTTATGGCGGGCGAAAGTTTCATTAAAATTGCTGGCAAGCTGCAAAAACATTAACATAAGCTACCCGCACAATTGCCGCAGCTAAAGCAGGATAAAGCAGGAGTTAGAGGGGGTTGAGAGGGGCGTGGCTTGTAAAGGGTTTTCAGGGGCAACTCCAGTCGCGCCACTTTGCGTGTGGGCTTGACTTTGGCTATAAAAATAAAGCTGTATTCCATACATCTGGGCGTCGCCGCCTCTGGCCTGTTTCCACAGGCTTGTGACTGTTTATGTGCGTGTGGGAGTGTGTGTGCGTGTGTATGGGGGTGTGCGACTCTTATGAAAATTAAAAATTCTTTGAAGTGCCATAAAAAAACATAATAAAATAAATGGCAAACGTAGTGTTGGGAAATTGACTCTAAAATACGCTCGAACCGGTTCTCAAGCAAACTAGTTCACAGGAGCAAAAGTTGAGTGAATACCCGAAATTGGTTCATTTTTGTGTGACTTTTATTTTGGGGAAAAATTATACAAATTCTGAATTAGTGCATAAACGAGTAAACTACTTTTTACATGTGTGTAAGTGAACTGTTTCTAAAGTGAACAAATCAAGGAAACGTTCATTAGAACAACGGAGAATAGAAAAAAAGAACAAAGCTAAGTTTAACTTGAAGCTTGTTTCAATAATATTAACTCTAGGTTATTATAGTGGTTCTTTTTGAGTTGGTTCTATACGCTATTTTTAAAATCTGGCGAGAATAATGCATTGATAAAGTAAAAATAAAGTGAAGTGATTTTCGTTTTGGTTCAGACAAATTTAACAGCTTTATGCTTTGTTTCTTACTATATTCCTTAGTTTTTAAGAAACAAAGACTTAAACAACATTCTAATGTGCTTTGCTGTGATGAACCACCAAAACCTAAACTAAATTTCAGTTCAATTCAAAAACTAAAAAAATTTAAAAAAAATAATATTAGTCCATTCCCTGAGTCGAACCCATTACCACCTGCCCAAGAGTCTGCAACACATCCCATTGAGCCACCTCAAAACTCCACAGCGCGTCAACAAAGTTGCAGTTTAAGACCTTTCAGCTGTGCAAATAAATAATTGCACCAAGCAACACAAAGTTTGTCTGAAGCGAGATTCAATATTGGGTTCAAGTTCTAGCAAAATAAATTATTGCTTGAATATCTTTTATACGTGTATTTATTGTTCGATCATAATCAGATTTTCACAAAAACTCTGCAATGCGATGTTTGTCATATGTATCGACGACAAAGAGTTATAATTGCCTTTTTAATATGTCTTTCACCGATTCTTGTAGGCGAGAATTGATGTGGTCATATTCCAAAATGAAATAGGTCTACGTGCAATAAGAAGTCTTCAAAATCGAGGTGTGCAAGTGGACAGTATACAGACAAATACATGTACATGGCTGTGTTGACTCGGTTGTTGATGCTGACTAAGAATATCATATACGTATATGTAGGCTTACTTTGTGGAGTCGGAGACGCCTCCATCTGCCTATTTCTACCCTTCTCTATTGGTAGCGAATATAGTTATAAACCAATTCCCAGAGGTTTTTGTTAGTTTTAAATTTTATAATTGTTCCGCTAATACTTTGTACTTAGCACATCAGCCTTAAAGCCTAATTAACTCATTAAGAACGAGGCGCTTAGCCTGAACAGCGAAAATCTCATCAGTTGACCGATTCTAGTGCGCTGGGGGAAAATTGTAAATCGGTTCAAAGAGCTGCATAATGCTGATTTTGTGCTACAATACATACTTTAGGCCGCACCGCACTTAATCGAATCAAGAGCCGAGCCGGCGAAATGCTGATGGCATGCAATGCGGAAGCATGAAACGGAACCATTCCAGCAAATCCCGTCTGCGTCTGGCTCTGCCTCTGCCTCTGTACTCGTATGTAGCAGCTACGCATCGCTGAATTGCTGGCGCTTTTTATGGCCACATGGACTATTTAGCCAAAGTCAATCACGGCAACAACAAGGCAGGCAGTCCAAGGGGGGAGGGGCAGGGGCAGGGGCAGTGGGCAACCGTGTTGGCAACGCGTTGTCGTCTTTTGTGCCACAGTTGCCGTTAACAACAGGCGCGAGACAATGGGGCTCCCAAAACGAGCGCGCACAGACATGAAACGCTCTACCTACCGCAGCTGTCTCCTCTCCTTGCAACCCGCTCTGCCTGCCCCCTCTGTTTGCCTCTCTGGCTGCCCCGTCTTGTGGCAGTTCTATGTACATGGCACACATGTGGCATGCCACAACTGCACTTCCGCTTGCGCAGTCATTTTCATATTTTGTAACTTCCGCTGCCTCGCACACACACACACACACGGTAGTAGACAGAGAGAGAGAGAGAGAGAGGGAGAGTGAGAGGGATAACTTGTCGCCTCGCTGAATCCCAGTGCCGCCAAGGCGTCTGCCAAATGGGATTATTAATTAAATTATGCTTTAATTTAAGTAGTCCTCAACGTCTTTGGCTACATTGTCACATTTTCGCACCCCGCCTCCCTCTTCCCCTCCCCTGCACAAAAGTTTCAATTTTGATAATGCAGCTAGGACTTATCGCACCCTCGAAATGAAGCAACAAAGCAAAAAATGAAAGAAGAATTCTAGGTCTGTGGAAATATTAAAAACTTGACTGACCTCCGTAACGGGTAACGGGAATGTCGTTATGGCAGTTCCCCAAGTTCTCTCTCCCTCTCTTTCTCTCTCTCTTGGTCGAATTTCGGCCAATTACTGTCTCATTCTCTGTCAACTCTTTCGCTAGCTGGGTGCAGGGTACCGGGTACCGGGTAGGGTAGCTCATAATTTAAGCATTAAACTTTCTCAAATGCTTTCAAGTTGACTTGCCTTAACTACAGTTTTACAGCTCAAGTAAATAATTGCGAGACCGCCCAAAGCAGGCGTGCCTGCTTACGACAAGTGGAACAGGCGAAGGGGTTAGGGAACGGGGTGAAGTGGGTGGGTGCCGTGGCACCGTCTGGGGCAAGCGCGCGCCTGGCGATTGTAATGATGGGCACAGCAATTAAAGTTATAGTCGCTGGGGTATAGCACAGCCAGGAGAAGAGGAAGTCGAAAGGAGGAAGGGAGCAGGGGGGTTAACCTGCTTTTAAAGAGGCTGCAGCTAGTGAACAATATCAAGTTTCCAACGAGCGCACATAAAAATGCCAAAAACAACAAGTGAGTGTGCGTGAGTGTGCGTGTGTGTGTGTGTACAGCTCGGAGACTGCGACAAGGTGTGTTCGTTTACGAGAATGTCCAAGCATAAAGATTAACCAGCGCATTTTATGTGCCGACAACAGAGGTATTACAAATTTAATGGGGTATTCCACTTGTAAAGATTGAAGAAGCCTCGTCTTGTCCACGCCAAGTTTAATGCAGTTTTCCGGAAAAACAAACACGCGGATACAGCACGAAATTTCAATTAGCAATTCCGGGTGTGGAGTAGAGAGAGCATGATAAGCTTCGAAGTGCGCGATGGTTTCAGTGGAAAGTTTAAATGATCGTTATTATATATATTTCGAAGGGATTGTTATTAAATTTTAGCAGCATAAAGAAAAAGTTGTACATTGACAGACTGGGAAATTTGATGGCGATATCTTGGAAGATGACATATCTGTGCCAATTTTTTCTTATCTCCTTTCAATTAACTCCGTTTCGACTAATTTAAAATGTACTGAATCAACTGACACACTAGTTTTGAAGTCATTGCGATAATGTCTTATGTTGGATGTAGAAGAGATTGTACAGCTACAGTCAAGCAAATGAGGTGTCTGTATTCTCATAGTAGCCAAATCTAGAGCGATAGTTTCCTGTGACCTTTCAATTCGTTCTGTTTCAACTCATGTACGACATTATACATTCGTTTGGAAGTGATTTTATTCAATTTTGATAGCATATAGAAGAGATTGTAAAGTAACAGAATTTGATTAATGGCAAACCTATTCTTAGGGCTCTTTCCGACTCATGATAAACCCATTATCTTTTCATCTACCATTAATCTGACAGACTATTATTGAATCGATTATTATTAAAAATTGACAGATCATCGAATGTAAGGTATACAATAATTACAGACAGGTGAAGTTGATTGCGATATCTTATACAAATGCTCAGCCTATTCCGATAGTTTCTTAAGTCCTTTTTGACTCTTGTTCAACTTATTATTAAACTGCAGACTAGTATCATATTATGATGATTATCAAAAACTGGCAGGTCATAAAAACTTTGTAAAGTTGCAGGCTGGAGTAGTTGATTGCGATGTGTCTAGCGTTTCAACTAATGTAAAACATGTTCTTGATACTTAATTTTGGAAAAATAAAGAAGAGATTGTCATAACAAAGATGGATGAATTTTATTACAATATCTTGAAAGATGTTACATCTCTGGCGATATTTTTTTATCTTCTTCTAATTTTGCCCATTTCGACTCATGTACAACAGTCAACAGCCAAACTTACAAAATAGTTTTCAAGTGATATTAAAATTTGAAGAGATTGTAGTGCTAAAAATTTGTGAATGTGATTGCGACTTGCAATGCAAATTTATGCCGAAATGCCTTAGGCTTCATTAACATTATAAATATGATTCAACTTCTTTCATTTCGATTAAAGGAAAACTTACAGACCCGCTTGAGACATCTTATACCAATAGATCACCTATGCCATAATTGTATTTTCATGCTATAAATAAATATTATATGATGTTATACACTCTCAAATCAACTTACACATGCTAACAATGCTCTCAAGCACTCTCTAGTTGCAGCTTAATTTGATTCCCCGTAATGTTATGCGAAAGACTATGCGAAATATGAAGCTCTTTAACTGGCAAGGCAAGCCAATCGACTGCCTTCAGTCGGGGCTATTCAATTGCTTGGGTCGATTCTATGACAACCCTTGGACGTGGGCATGGACGACACTTGTGACGGCTTCTGCGTAAGCTCATTGCCCATTCCACGTGCTGGCCATTAAGACAATTGGCCAAGGCAGAAAACCAATTTCTGATAAGCCTCTTTTGCTTAAAAGCCAAATTATGGTATTTGAAAAAAAAAAAAAATATTCGCAATACCTTTTTTCTCCCCTGCTGATATTGTTGGTGTTGCTACATTTATTTTTTCTTTGCGCGCTGCGCCAAAGCTAAACCCCAACCCAGTTATAAAGTAATTTCCCCAGACGCAGTGAACCCTTCTAAAAACGAGTAACATGGTCAGTACAAGCCAATGCAGGTTCTTCGTGTCGCCTTTTGCTTTGCTACTTCTTCTTCTCCCGCTTCTCCTGCTTCTGTTTTGTTTCTTCTTTATTTGTTTTTTTTTATTTTTTATTGAACAATACCCAGAGGGACTATTTGGCGGGCCTGGTGAATAAAAATAAAGGTATTATGCTCAATATTATTGTCGGTCTCTGTCGTTGAGCCACCACGCCCACCTTCTCCTGCCGCCCTCTTCAGCTGAGCCTACGCTGCAGAGTGTGGACAAAATTAACTATCAACGGCAATGCGGCAATGCCCCGAAGTAATTTTAAATAAAATATTTATAAACGTATTTGCGCACTGAAGTGCGACCGTTGTCATTTGCTGTACAGCAAGAAGTAAGAAGCAAGAAGGAGGAGGAGGAGGAGCAGAAGAAGATAAGACAAGCAGTGCCAACTGTAGACAGACCTGCGAAATGACAACGAAGGCTCTCATACCCTTTGCAGGGCTATTAAACAGAAGGCTATTGGGGGAATTAGCTGCAACATTTGAAGAGACCCTCGCTGCACTAAAATCTTATGTGCAAAAGCTCAATTGAAATAAATGCGAGCTTGGGAGAGGAACAAAAGAGGTGAGAGAAGGAGAGAGAGGGGTTCAGAGAGAGAGAGAGTCATAGAGAGGGAGAAGCGTATTATACATCTGTCGCCCTTTTCCAAGCTTACTTTCTTGGGAAAACTATAAGGAAAAAGTTCTATATTTCCTTTTTATTTATTATCGATCTCTTCAATAGTCGCAATTCATAATTTTGTAATTTACTAAGGCGGCAGTGGGCATGGCTAAACTCTTAAGCAAACTTTATTTGCGTCTTGTAATAAGACAAATTCTTACCACATTTTTTAGTTCTATTTCCTATAGTCTCTGAGTTCTAGGTGTTCATACAGACAAAAGGTTGGGTTATTGTTAATGTTGCTTAGCAAAAAGAAACAAATGCATTTTGTGGCCTCAGAGCTGCCCTCCTCTGCCTGTTTAATACATTTTCTATAGACTCAAACTTAACATAAGCTTCTATCTTTTATTAAACTGGCATAAAAACCTTCTTTCTTTTCTAAGCTTCCTTTCCCTCAAAGAAAATTTAATTAGGTCTGCAGAATTGGTAACCCTAAAGAATCAATAACAGCACAAAGACAATTCTTTGTTTCATTGCTGAGCTGCATTTGAGGACAATCTAATAATAAAATGCTCTCGACAAGGGTCCATAATAATCATATTAATAAGTCTTAAGGCAAATGGGGCGTGACCGAAGGCGCAAAATGATTGCAACTGCGAATGCGACAAAGCAAAGGGAGAGACAGAGAAAGAGACATGAGGGAAGGGGAGGGGGGCAAGAAGCCCGGTGAGGACCGGGCAAAATGGATCCCGAGGCGTTTTATTAAAATAATAAAGTTCTAATTTAATTATGAAGCGAGTACAAAGAGAGCGAGTAGAACAAGAAGAAGAAGGACGAACGGGCCGACGGACGGACGGCGGACTATGCGAGTTACTTTTCATTTTGATAACTCACGTACCCCTCCCGAGGGTCTTAATTAGCCTGGCAGTCAGGCAGTCAGGCAGCGGCCGTATAACCGAAAAATCAACGCGCCCCGAGCAGCCTTTGCAAAATAAAGGACCATAAAGTGCTAATTGAATAAAACGGCACATGACTTGCATAACTTAGTATGAAAAATATGTATTTTGTACATACATATATATCGTATATATCTCTCTCTATAGTAAGCGTCATTGCTATGCAGCCCGGAACCAAACCGAACCGTTGCAAATAAAACCGAACTGAACCCGTCCGCGCCGCAAGCGAGAATTTATTTCATTTTCATAAATTTAAAACCTGCTTTAAGACAACAGTAGAGACAAAAGGCAAAGGCCACAGCACAGATAGAGGGAGACAGAGATAGGAATAGAGACAGAGATGGAGGCAGAGACCGTAGCAGAAGGCACCGCTTAGAGACGTTTAGGGCACCCAAAAGGATATTTAGCTGGCGGAAATATTTTTACGTTTCGTTTAACGTGCCAAAGATGGCGGCTGTCTGCTTGGCAGCCTGCTGGCACCTATATACCCCCCATGCTCCTCCCCCTGCACTTCCCATTCGTATTTCAACAGTCGCCCTTCGTTTTTGGGGCGCCACACGGCAATCCAAAAGTCTCTGGAAAGTTGCTCGGCCCACGTAAAACTAATTTAACCCGCAAAGTCCACGGCCACTTTTGTTCGTGTTACGCTAAATTAGTCGACCTGCCTGCCCAGCCTCAAAGGGAGATGGGCAGAGAGAGAGACCTAGAGAGAAGAGGGAGAGAGAGGCAGGCAACCCAGACAGAGAGGGAGATAAAATGAATTTGTTTCAGCTGCAATACAAATACATCGGCTATATGGCGTTACTGGCCATAGCATAGTGTAGTTCTCTGAGCACATATACCATAAAAAATGATTTTACCTTGGGGAAATTTTTGCAACAGTTTTTAATTTGTAATGCGCTACAACCACTAAAACAAAGTGGTTAGTTCTTTTCTCTCTCTCAGTCTCTTTCTCTCTGTCTCTTAGCTGGTTAATTGCAAATGTTCACTGGCCATGGGCGAGAAGAGTTGTTCAGTCTTACAGGAAGTGGCCATTAGTTAGCATGTTGAAAGAAAAATACGGAACAAAATCTAGTAAAAGTAACTAGAAGAAGTAAAGAAATTCTACTCATGAATAAGAAATAGAGCGATCAGAAAGATAGAAAGAAGGAATATAACCAGAGCACTCGATAATGAATTCTCCATTATTTATAAAATTGGATTGTCAGAGAGTTTTAACGTTCTTCCATTACAGTCTGAATGAGATATGAAGTGAAGTAAGGTTGAGAGAGACAAAGAACGATAATTCTGTACATTGGGAAGGAGACGATAAACAGAAGCACAGAAGGCGAAAGAGATAACTACTCGATATATTACACTTCAGTATTTGAAGAATACAGTCAAAGATCTTCTGCTTCGCAGTTAGAATTTTGAGATATAAAAGAATGACCGAGAATTGAGAAGGAGAAAATAAAATTGGCATCTATAGTAGGGTAGGAGGTAGAACAGAGATGTACTATATTATTTTAAAGTACAGCGAGCTAGGCCTTTCAATAAAAGAAACAAAGCCAGTGTACATTAAGAAAGAAAGACAGAGTTAATACCATATATAAGTAACTTTTCAGTATATATGGAGCTTAATCAGAGATTTTTCTTGCATAAGCTAATGAGATATAAGAAAAAGAAAGAGAAATCCAGTACAATTGAGACAGAAAAGAGAACGGCAGCTTAGTTTCTTTAAAAAGTGAGAAAATATAAAGAGAGGAAGAGGTTAACATATGTCTCACTTCATTACAGAGTACAAAAATAGAACAACTTTATTGAGTATAACAAATTAATGTACAAAAATGAAATAGACAGACAGAGAGATATAAGCATCAAGCAGAGTTAATAAATTACAATCAGAGATCCCTTCTCTACCCACAGGCTTACTACCATGCACCACAGGTAGGGTACAAAGCCAGTGCCCATCTGGCCGAACCTTCATTTGCGCGCAGAGTCAATTGTTTAGCAGGTTGTCATTAGGCGAGCGTCCATTTCATTAGCATTTGCAACTTTTACCATGCCCAACACGTTTCGAATTGTTAAAGCGGCTGACCAGGCGAACTCCGGACCTGGGGCTTCCGGCTGTGGCGTCGCGGTTGTAATACGCTTACAACGAGCCGAGAGAGGGGAGAGGAATAAGGGGAACAGGGGCAAAGCAGACTGCGGGCATTGTTCAAGGGCTGATCGGACTGTCGGCCTGTCAACAGCACTTGCAATTGAAACGTTTGTGGAGGCTTCAGCTCCCGTTCTCCCTCTGCCTCTCCTCCCTCCCCTTGTTCGACTCGGCGGTTTCTACTCCTATTCCCTGTCCGAGAACTGAGCAAATATAATCATTGTTATCGCAGCTCTGGTCTGACGGTTTGGGAGTGTTGTCAGCGCGTGGCCATTGATGTCATTTTAAAAGGACTCCCTCTCTCTTTCTATTCCCCTCTCTCTCTCTTACTATCTCTCTCTGTCTCTTTCGCTCTCTGTTAATGCATATTAATGTCAATATTAATGTCAATATTTGTGCTTCTAATGACCGTCGCACGGCTGTTGACGGCTTTGTTAGTGTGTTCCCTCCCGCCGCCACTGACGACGACGACGACGTTTGATGTGCCTCATGTCAGCGACAGCAGCGCGGCGAGCAGCGCTAACGACATCGTCACCGTCATCGACAGCATATTCCGTAATTAGAATCGTTTCGACACAGAAAAGAGCCCGCAATCTCCCACCAAACCCCACCTTCCCCCCCCTCCCCCTGGCGACCGCGTCAGTTCGCCAAATGACGCGCTCAAGGGCCGCCGCTTGATTAAAGGACCTGGCGACATTCTGTTGACATTTGTAAAGTTTCTACCTAATAAGATCTCAACTAGCCGGGCTCATAAAACAGCCGCAGCTGCCCAAGAACTAAAAAGGTGTGTCTTCCCTTCCTCCCCCTCCCCTCATACTTTCCCCTTCTGCTGCTTTGCAGACGGCACTTTCAAGGACCAACTTTGCCATTTGTCAGGCCTGAACAGGGAGCGAAGGGGAGGGGAGTGCGGCAGCAGCTGGCAAAAGTCAAACGTTAACTAAGCGCCGAAAAACTTGTGACACAAAATGCGGCGAAGCATAAGTAAACTCCTAAGAAATTCAAATGAGCGTAAGCGCAAAATACTAAGAAAGAAAAAAAATAAAAAAGAAGATGCTGAAAGATGTTAAAAAAAAATCCGGTAAAAAATGGCAAAAAGAGGCAGCAGCAGCACAAAAAGGTAGCAGCGAAGACTAGAATTTTAATAAATGAAGTCGTTTCTCAGCGCAACCCTCACACCTCCCCTGGCGTAGGTGATAAGGATATGCGCATATGCCCGATGATAAACATCAAAGAAATGGCTAAAATTAATGTTCATACGCCTGAGAGAGAGAGAGAGAGTGTGTGTGAAAGAGATGGGACTGTGATAAAGAGTACGAGACATTGGCAAACAATAACTTTGAAGTGATAAAGTTGTCTGTCCGGAATGCAAATGGAAATGAAGTCGCAACGGAGTCGCACACAACTGTTGATATTTATGATTTAATAACTGTCAGGCATTTCCTTTGGCAGGCAAACTTTTCCCCCCTCTCTCTCTATATATAATAAAGGGAAATTGGTAGAATCTGTGCCTGCATGTGCCTGTGTCTGTGTGAAAAGAATATGTTAGTTCGTTATGCCTGTTTGATTGAGTTCGTATCATATTTTCACACTGCCAGAAACGAATGAAAAGATTGCATGGAGCGACAACTGTTTATCTCGTGGGTAAAATATTACGAGCATTATCCCAGGTCGACCATTTCGTTTTATGTAAAATGTCGCAAAAGTTTGCTAAAGATTTATTGGGGGAACACTTTTGGTTTTTAAGGGGTGCAAAATAATCAATTTCATTTATATCTTAGGGTTATATCTAATAGATTGGACTCTTTATAGAGTAAATATAGTTCGATATATTGTGAACTATAAACTTCACTTTCAATTACACTAATCTAATAAAATGGTACCTTTACCATGTATCAAGTTCGAGTTTTTGGCAAGAACTATTATGAAGTATGAACTAAAAGTACTAAGCTTAAATGAACTATATCTAGTTCTTCGCTCTGCTTTGATTTTCTTTTCTGGTACTGCCTCTCTTCTTTTATATTTCCTCACTATACACTAAAAAAACCTGTATTTAAATCGAGTTTAATTTCTTCGTTTAGAAACATTTCTTAAGATCTTCTCGTATTATTTTTATGGTTGTCAAGTATTTCCTTTTCTTTGTTTACTTAAAGTTCTTAATTTTAAAGTAAAATATCTTTATTTTAATCAGGTTCAAAGCCTTTCCCTAACTTTACCATTTTCTTTATCATTTTCCAATACTGCCTGTCTATTTTTTGTCTGCACCATAAATTTAAAAATCTTCATTTAAATCGACTTAAATTGGAATGCTAGAGTTTCTTTAACCTTCAACTTTCCGGCTATTCAAAGTTTTTCTTCTTTCTTAGTTTACAATTTAACATTATAAACTAAAAGATCTGAATTTGAATCGATGTAAATAGGCATCCAAATATTTCTTTAATCTTCTCATTTTATATTTCTGGCTGTCAAGTATTTGCTTTTTTTGTCAACTTAAAGTTCTGAATTAATTAAAATATGTTTATTTTAACCGAGGTAAATCAATTTCAAAGTCTTCCCTAATTGTACCAATTTCATTATTGATTTCCAACACTTTTTTTCTTTTCATTTACAGATTTAAATTGAAATCAATCTAAAACTAAATCTAGCACTTCTTTGATTTCCCCGATTTCGTCTTATCATTTTCAAATATTGTCTCTTCGATTGAACTCACCATTGTTTATGACATATCTGGGATTGGTCATGTCCACCTTGGTCTGATTCTTGATCCAGTAGATGTTCGGTGTGGGATTGCCAATGGCTTTGCACTGCATTTGGACCGTGTGACCCACTTCGATGACGCGTGTGCCTGGACCTTGCGTTATAACCGGAAATCCTGCGGGTGTTTTATCGCCTGAAATGCATAAAGAAAAGTTGCAAAAAATGTGTTAGAGAAATAGCAAAAATGGGAAAACACGCAAATGCTAAAATTTATATGTAACATGTGAAAATGGGTTTCAAAATTATGTTGCATAGAGTAACGAAAAAAAAAAAAACAACAACAGGAACACACACACGCACACACGTGTCTATGTGTGGCATGTTAAAAGTTTTTAAAGGGTGTGGGCCATAAAATAAGCAGGCAAGAGGCGTGGGGGTGGAATGGGGGAGGGCGACAGTTTTGGAAAACAATATGCCACAAATAAATGTGCACACACACACTCACACACCTCTGTACACTCTCTCACACACACGCACTCATAAAGTATTGTTTTACATGACGCTTTTATAAACGGAAGTTGCCGTTTTTTAAAACGCTCGCGCGCTGCACAGTCGCCTTTTGTTGCCGCCATTTTGTAAGTCAAACAATGGCGTGCACACACTGCCGTGTTTGTTACTGTGTGTGTGTGAGTGAGTGTGTTGGGGTCAGCATTTTTCCTTGTGACAATTCTCTTTTGTGACACACTTTAAGGGCTTGGCATTCGCATTCCCACTCGCAGTCGCAACTAGCATTGTTTTTCTGCGTGTTTGTGTGTGTGGCAAGTTTAAAGGCAAATCCGCAACTTGCAACCAAGTGGCGGCTCCGCCTGCTGCTCTCGACTGCATCTTTCAAATGAACAAAGCTCATTTACATTTTCCAATTAAATCCAGCAGTCGCAACGCAACCCGCTAACCAACCAAGCTAACCTCGCGCGCTCCGTCTTTCTCTCCCAGCTCCCCTTCGCCAGAGGCACTTCGGCTTTAGCTGCAACTGCAACTGCAACTCTGACTCCGACTCTGACTGTGAGTGCGACTCAAATTGCACAGCTGCCGGATGCTGTTCGCGCTCCCACGGTATGTTGCTGCCTCTGCCTGCAGCGCCGCCTTTTAGCTTAGCGGTATTCCCGCTATTTAATGACGTTTGCTTTGCCAAACATGCTGCAAGAGAATTTTTGGGGTACGTTGCGCTAAATTTGTTGCGGCTAAAAACTGAATAATGCACATGCTGAAAGACAGGTGGCCAGCAATGAGCTGAAGAGGATTTTTTTCTTAGAAGTTGAGATAAGCTGTTGATTTTTCATTTCAACAGGCGTTTGTTCTTTTTGAAACTTATGGGATTCTTTTTCACAATTATAGAACAATTTCAAATGGTTTTTAATCCATGATTTGTTTGACTATTTATTATTTACGCGGGAAGGCACGACCTCCATTTCCAACTTCCTTAAATTCGATACGTAAAAATCATTAAAAAGGGAATGCACCTAGTTAGGCCTGCCATGAACATGACTTAGATATGGGACATAACTTAACCTCTCCATTTTGTTAGCTTCATTATTTATCCAACCAAATATCAGCATAGAAGTTCATATTTTCTTTCTTTCTTAACAGTGTATTTTTTTTAAGGAACTAGCTTATTTTCTTCTTTTTATTCGCTATATTTTTTGCATGTTATTTTCATTTAACAGCGACAGCATTCACAATAAACGTTCTTCTGTGCCCAGAGATCTTTCCGCCTTCTCCCTACTCTTCTTCCTTGCACTTTACGTTCCTCTACTTACTATCAGTCGTTTTGTTGTGCCTTTGTTTGTGTTTTTCAGCGTGAAATTAAAATTTTTAACAGAGCGACAAAAAGCGCGAACTGCATTGCATATGTATGCATTATAATGCTCTCCCTTTCTCCATCTCTCCTGTCTCACGCACACACACACACACACACACACGAGTGCTTGCAAATACATATGCATAAATGCAAAACAAGAGGCGCAACAACAACAATAACAAGAACAACAACAACATTGATGTTGACATTTGACGTTGCCATCATTTTGGCCTCTCAACGTTCTCTTTATTCATCCGTTCGCTCCGTTGGCATTTTTGCAGCCATTTTTGCCTCTGTCTATGGCTTTACCTCCAAATCCTTTCTTTACCTCTCTCTACATCCTCACACTGTGCTCTCCCCTCCACTCGTTGACTTTTTGGGTGTTTTGTTTATTATTGCAGCGTCACTTCTTCACACAGCAACGTAGAGGAACAAATAATGTGAATGGAGTAAGCACGACTCGAACATACTCTGCTCTCGAAGGAAAGAGAGAGTGGCAGAAACATAGAACACAAGTTCTAAGGTATGTGGTGGAGATATTGAAAATGTTTTGAATATTTTCTTATGTAATAAATATTATACAATATACTTTTGTTGTCAATGGGATTTTTTTTGTATTGAATAGTACTATAATTTGTAAAGGTCTCATCATTCGCATTTGGTATAGTCATGTGACTATTGTGAATTCTAATACACCCCTTTAATACAAATTCGCAATGGGTACAGGGTATGTGGAAAAAAGCACAACGGAAAACTATACCAAAAATTAACAAATAAAACTTTTTATTAAACAAATGCACAAAAGTGTATTCTGCTTAGATGGTTTATGTGTGTGTGTATGAGTTGCGTGGCTATATTGTGCACATGCCTGTCCGTGTGTGGATCTATTTCTAGTTTGTTGTGGGATAAAAGAGAATCTGACGAAACAGACCGACGAACAAACAACGTACAAAGCTCAGGACAAATATGACGTAAGGTTGCGAGCGAAACAGATTTCCCAGGCACAAAAAGTGCTGCAGAATTGTGTGTCCAATAAAGGGAGTGCTGTATATCATATAGACATATAGTATAGTAGAGTCCCCACTGGGCATGGATTTTTATTGCAAGCCCAGGAGCAGTAAACAGACGAAATGAAATTGTAATCTAAAATTCTCCACCCTCAAGCTGGAGATGTTTCCCTTTCGGCAGGCGTTTATTTTATTTTAAGCTTTATAGCTAGTTAAACTTTTGGGCATTTTTCCACTATAATTTAACAGTTCTGATTGTTTCTAATTTATGATGCATTTGAGTATTTATTATTTATACATGAAGGCACGCCTTGCCGATATCGACTTCCAAAAATGACACGTACGAGCCAGTGCAATGGACTAGCCTCCTTATGAAATCAGCGCCAAACTGTCTAAGAATTATTAGTCGGACTTGAAACTTTGCTCTCGAAAGTATGCCAATATTTCTAATGGCTGGATTATTGAAAAATAAAATTTCAAGATTAAATTAGATGATGCTTTAAGATTTTCATTTTCTAATTGTTCATAGTAATGTGAGATAAGGAATAATATAGTATTATGGGAACGGAAATATATAAATTATGTCAAAGTCATACTTTGAATCGCTTTAAAAATCCGGATTACTATTATTAATTTGTTTATTTATTGCTTATGCGAGACGGCGTAAACGCCATCCCGACTTCCAAAAATTGTTGCGCATGAGGTTTTGTTTGAGTGCCTCTAAGGATTTATCACGCAAAGGGCTTCACTTGGCCCACATGCACTGCAGTCAAACTCTTCTTATTCTAAATACATACATAAATACATACATACATACATACATCAAACATGAAACCTTACACCTATCACTTAATTAATTATTAAGGCAGTAATGGCTATTAAGGCAATAATAACTAACTAGTTGACCACTCGGTAGGTTTCGGACTTTTAGAAAGTTGGATAGCATTATTCTGGCTATTAACTTCGTAAAAGGGGCTCACCCGGCAATACCGACAACGCAGTGCACAGGGCCAAGTCTCACTTCGGAGATATCGTCTACGTGATAACCTCAGTGAAACTCATTCAATGTACCTCTAACGCCTGCGTAATAGAGGTACAGAAACGTCGATTTATCTTGAAATGACGTAGTTTGGCACCGAGAATTCTGCACCTCCAAATGCTTAGCTTAACTAGAAGCGTGGGTGGAGATACCTTGAAATAAGTGTCAAACCTGGTTAGGAATTATAAGGCGGCGCTTGAAAGTCTCCTTTCGAAAGTATGCAACAAATTCATAAGGGGCTCCCACAACAGGAGTTTAAGTGAAAATAGAAAAAGACTGGCAACAGTTTTAATTGATGTGAAAAAGATTCCCTAAAAATTGCATAGTGATGTAAGATAAGAAATAATATGAGCATATTATCGGAAAAGAAAATACATGATTAACTTTGAAGATACCTCCTAATTAACGTTTTTATTTATAACTTATGCGAGACGGCGCATACATGCCATCCCGACTTCCAAAAATTGTAAATGCACGAAGGGCGACAGAGGTCGGCCAAAGCCGCTGCCAGAACTCTTAATCTAAGGGAGAAAACTTACTTTCTATAACTTAATTAATTACTAAGGCACATAATTAAGGTGAATTAAGGGCGTCATAATTAATTAGTTAACTGTTAAGTTTCTGACATTAGAACAAGCTAGTTAGCGCTTTATTTACAGTGGGGATGCGCCAATAACATTGCAAATGCCATATCGGAACATGGGCTGTTGCGTCAATTCTGGACATACAGTGCAGCGGCTGAGCCTTCCCCTAAAACGTGCATGATGCAGAGACTCTTGACTGTGGGTATGATTAAAGGAGCGCCACAGCTGGTTGAGAATTATTAGAGTGATGCTGTGAAAGTTTGTTCAGCCGACACTTATGGCTGAGTCGTCTGAGGGGCTTGACTCTGCAGGGGTCCCGGGTTCGAATCCCGGGGAGGTCACTGTTTTTACACTCAAGACATTTTAACCAGGAACATGACATAACTAAGTTAAAATAAAAAATCAAATTAGATTAAGTAGTTGCCAAAAAAAGGGTAATAGTGCGGTAGTCCAATCAAAAAATAAATGAATAATTTCAAAATATATTAAAAATTAAAACGAAAGAATGTTACAGTTTCTAAATCGAAAAAGATTTAGTTGATGTAAAACAAATTATTTGAAAATGTTTATAGGTATTTGAGGAAAGAAATAAAAAAAGGACATTTTTGTACGAATAATATGTATGTATATGTACATACATTGCCATCAATTGAATATCTGAATTTACAAAATATTGTTTCGAAATGATCATAATAATTTTTGTAGAGAATTGGCGTAAATTTTATTGGAATTTGATTGAATAGACAGATAATATTTTATATCCTGAATATTCTTGAAAAATATATCTGTCCATGGAAAGTATGAACAAATATATCTGTCTATAGAAAGTATGATCACATATAGAAAATAAAAATGAATATAGCATGTTTTTATAATAGTTTTTATAGAATGTTAATGCATGAAATTATTCACAAACTTCTAATTTTACTATACCAAAAAGTTCCTATACCATTTTGATCCGCTTTAAAGACTCTTTCACTGACTCTGCTCTGCAGTCAACACTTAAAGCGTAATCCGTTGGCAAATATTTGGCATTGTTCTAGACCAGATATAGTATGATACTATGTGGAGTTGCTCTTAGTGTGCCCCTCTGCCTTCTGCCCCTCTCCCAGTTTGGTAAAACTCTCTCTGGCAGTGGCGTCGATACCACACGCTGTTTAAAGGACATTTCAGATGAAGACTAAAAAGTTGTTGATTTTGATGTTGATGTTGGCGCTGTAGTTGTAGTTGTTGCTATTGTTATTGTTGTGCTAGTGGCACCCATGGGCCAAACTGTTGTTGTTGTCGTTGTTGTTGTTGGCAGTGGTATTGTTGCTGCTGCTGCTGCAGCGTTGCCTATGCGTTGCCAATTTGAAAATGCAATGAAAAATTCTAAAAGCAGAGAGAGCGAGGACAGTGAAAAGTCCGAGCATGCCAGACTGGCGAACACTTCATTTACAGCGTTACGAGAGGTGTCGAGGGGGCGGCAAGTGCGACGAGGTACAGGGGCAAGGGGCGTGGCGAACGCATCGCTGACCAATGCAACGCGTCGATGCGTATGCTGTATGCGTGTCAGTGTCTGTGTGTGCATTTATAATAAAGCCAAGCAGCGCACAGGGAGAAACGCAGAGAGATGAGGAGATAGGGAGATGGGGCTGTGGGAGCGGAGCCATCTGCAGTGGCTGCTGTCGTTGACTGCCAAATTCATGTGGCTTTTCATGCATTTCAATTAAGCTGCAGCTAGTTGCCGCTGCCACCATCGTCGCCGCCGCCGCCGCCATCACTGTTGCTGTTGCCTGCTGCGAAGTGTTGGAGAATGTGCGAACAATGTTGTGCGCAAAGATAGACTGAGTTAGGTACAGACAGGAAAAAACAGAGGGAGGGTGCGAGACAGAGAGGGAGACATAAAGGGAGGCAGACATCGAGAGAGTGAGTGGAAATTGCGACACGCAGCTTGTTCAGTCTTTTATTTAAGATCAGCTCTCTAATGAATTAGCTAATAAAGGCAAAGTGAAGCCCTGCACCTGGTCACACTTGACTCGCACACACGCACACACACCTACACATACAGACGCACAGACGCACCTCAATAGACTGGCAATGTCTTGAGAGAGCGATAAACATCATTAGATGGCACAAAAGCAACGGCACATAAAGCGCTTTATTTGCATGTTGTCTGCTTTTAGATGCCACTGACCCCCGTACACACGCACACACACCTCCCCATACAACAAACATATAAAAGGAAAAACGATAAGCACACACAAACACACACACACACTCGCAGGTGTCAGGTGTTTGCATTATTGAGTCACTTTCAAAGGCGCATTTTCACGCGGCGTTTTTCTCTCAGCTTTTCTCTCTGATAAATATGCTGTTTACCCAAGGAAAAAGGGGGCGCTTTTTGTATGTATTTCCCCCGGCTACCACTGTCTCTCTCCTTCCCCCTTCTCTCTCCTTCTCGGCATGTTGTGGCATAGCAAACATTTTACAGACGCGCACGCCGAAAGCGAAAGGCAGTATAAAGAGTCCGCTTTAAGAGACTTTTCTGACTTTCGACTTCGACTTCGACTGCGATGGCGACTTCGGGCAGGTCCTTTCTTGCTGCCTCGCTTTCCTTGTTGCCTTTAAGTCTTCCAAACTGGCCACAGGCAAATTTGCATATTTTAATTATTCATGCATTTTTAAGATTGATAAGAGGCGCCTTTTTTCTGGGGTGTATGTGTGTATGTGTGTTGGTTGGTGTTGTTACCATCTTGCCAGCCAGCGGCCAGTTGACGTTGCGACCCTTGGCACTTTTCCACTTTCCACTAGTCAGCATTAGCATTGGCTTTCCACTTGCCTCTTGCGGCATTTGCATCAACTTGTTGTTATTGTTAAATTATTAAAACAGCTGAGTTTGCCAAAGTATGGATTGTAATTTTGGGAGGGCGCAATCTTAAGCTTCTTCCTCCTCCTTTCCACAATGCTAATGCCATGAAGTGCGAATTGCGAAGGTATCAGCGGGTTGAGCCAGAAATGGCTTATGGCTAGAAGGAGTGTTTGCTTTCTCACGAATCGCGAGTGAAAATTGATGGAAGGGTTAAAGATGAAAGACACAGCAGAGTTATAAATATTCTTTAGAAGTAAAGTGAAGTAAATTCAAAAGGTAAGGTTGCCTTTTAGGGTAGTTTTTGTATTCCTAGTTTACATTCCAGAGTTAGGCAATAGTTAATATGATCTGCAGAGGAAATGTAGTAGAAATAGTGAGAGAGAGGGAAAGATTTTGGAGGGCAATCGATGAGGCTAACTAGTCAAGCATTCACTTTGTGTAATACCATGGACTTTTACTTTGCATTGAACTTAAAAAAATATTCACTCACTCATCGCATATTTAAAACCAGTGAAAAAAAATTATTTAATAATTTTGCAAACTATTGGTTATTGGTGGAAGTTGATCCCGGGACTACTGAGTTAGCAGTCGGCTTTGGTAACCACTCAGCCATTGTCACTCATGAAGGAAGATCGGCAAACTTGCATTGTGAAAGTTTGCTATTACTTGACAATGCAATTGAAATGCTAAATAAAATGCTGTTTCTATACTTTAATGTTAGACCTGCTTAAAAAAGTTCTAAACATGTTTTCCTTCAATAAAAACTTCTTTAGTTCCTATCGAATCATGACAAATTTTAATTGCAGTCGAAATATATAGTTTCCACTAATTTACAGAGACAGAAATAGACATAACATTGTTTTGAAAATGACATTAACTACAGGCTTTTTTATACGTATATTGTTAAGCTAGTGAGGACCCCTAGCAAGAATATACGATATATACTTTATGGGCCACATTTTCACAAAATCAGTATACCCTTTTTTTTACCAATTTTAAAAGTTGAAGGGTATACAAATGTGGAAGTTCTAGCTCTTTTAGTCTCAAAAAATTAAGCAACCATACAGGCGAACAGTCAGTCATAGCACAATCGACTTGGCTGTTGATGAGGATTGAGAATATATGTATATACTTAATAGGTACGCAGATGTCTCCTACTGCATGTTACATAAATTGACTACATAATTCAATAACCTAATACTTTTTACTTTTCCATAGTTTATATCGTAGAATTCCTTATAAAAGAGCAATTCAAATACTACAAAATGTTATCAAGCTAAATTGCTTGGCCTGTTTATGCTGAACAACAATTTTACATAATATTCTTGTATACATAATATATAACTTATAATATACTTTCCCTACAAATACCTGCCCACTTGCCACACAACACAGACTTCTAATGTCTGCTCTCAAATTAACATCAACTTGCTGCTTCTGCTGCTGCTGTTGCTGTAGAATTTTCCACTCCGATGGCTAGTTAAGTTGGTGTCAAGTTTATGCAGAATTATTCAGAAAAGTTTTGCCAACTCAAGCAATTGAAAACAAATCAAAACACCAGCAGTCAACAATTGTCGAAACGTTAAATGTATTTATAGGCCTCAGATGGGTTCCTTGTAATGCCTGTTCCCTGTTCTTCCATCTCCTCTATCAATTTTTGCGCTGCTTGTGCGCCCAAAGCAAACAGTTTGCGGGCTGCTTAGCAAAGTTTCGAACCAGGGACGACGAGTGTAGCCGGTAGCTGAGGCAAATCCCAAACAAAACATGCTTGAAAATTGAGTGTTTATTGTGTTAAGTAGGCGCACAGGCAAGGCAACAGGAGGGGAACAGACAGGGGAGTGGGGGTAGGGAACATGCGGAGACAAGCAGCATGCGACAAGGCAAGGAAATGGTGCCTACGGCAACTACAACGTGCAGGCAGACAGACAGAGAGAGAGGAAGAGGGAGGGCGAGAGTAAATAACCGTTTTTTAGTGGCAGCAGCCGGAAAATGGCAACTGCCAACTGGCTGAAGATGTTAGACAATGCCAACAATAAAGCCGCAAGTGCCAGCGGCAACCAAGAAAAAGTAGAAGAAGTGGAGGAGAAAAAGAAACAACGAGCGGGAAAAAAATGAAGATATAACAAAGTTTCATTCACAAGACGCCGGGCAAATTTGTGGCCAGTCAACACTTCCTGCTGTTGGCAAAAAGGATGTGGCACACACACAAACACACACCCATTCACACGTGTGTGTGTGTGTGTGCATTGGGGATGTGCACATGTGCGCACTGACATCAGGCAGCTCCATTGATCAGCCTAATGAAGGGCCAACGTTTGCCTAATTGCTGTCGCTTCTCGAACAGGTCTTGGAGCAATATCGTACGTACTCTGTCCCCAGACAGGAAAACAATTGATTCCAATCAGAAGAGTTCTTGCTAGTGGCCCTGAAGGACATGCCAAGTAGTCGGTAATGATAGTCGTTAATATGCATGTGACAGAGGACAAAAGAAAATGCATAAGCTGAAGGAATAACAAAAGAGCGCGTGCGTTGAGATTGAGTTTTCAATTGGAAAATGCGAGTTATTAGCAAATCGTTGTCTTTGTATTGAGAAGAATTTTCTACGTAAACGAGATGGAAAGCTCCGTTTTTAAATCAGAACTAATGTTTATACACATAAACCTTCATTTCAGGCGATTGTTCCTATGGCAGCTATATAGTGTTCCGATTTTGATGAAATTTCAAATACACTTAATATATAAAGAAGAAGCAAAGAGAAGAAGAACGTAGTTTCGATGCAATACCTTGATAAATAAAAAAGTCGACTGATGTTTGTATAGAAACTATACGATATATCGGTCCGATCCGGCTTGTTCCGACTTATGTACAGTGTGCAGCAATAAGAAGCATGCGTACCAAGTTTCATAAGGTTACCTTTGAAACTGAGAGGCCTTTTTCGTTGCAAATTAATATTCCCTCTGCAAGGTTAAAAAAGGCTAACACGCCGAAGAATATATCTACTTTATAAGGTTGAAAGAGGAAGATTTCTTAAGGAAGAAGTTGGGATAAGCTGAAGATATTTGCCTTTTTACGACGTTCATTCCATTTCAGACTTTATTTTCTTATCATAATTATTTTCCACTATAATTGAAGAAGTTTTATTGTTTCTTATCGAATTTCAATTTTCGTATTTATTATTTATGCGGGAAGGCGCGCCTTGCCAATTCCCGACTTCCAAAAATTGCACGTATGAGCGAACTCAACAGGGAAGCAGCTCGCAGAGGTCAACTTAGCCACATGCACTTGCTACCACCAATCTTATAACTAGGGAAACCTAATGCTATAACTTAATTAATTATAAGGCAAAGTTAAGGCAAAATAATTAATAAGTTAATTATCAAGTTTTTTGGCAATAAACAAGCTAGATAGTGCAGATGCAGTGCTAACTATGAATACGCCAGATTTAGACATAAGCTTTACGCGGCTTCAAGCAAATGCGAGGGACCAACCCGTCCTCCGGGGCTGCCACCCATTGCGCCCTACGTGGAGAAATATAAATAAAGAGCGGAGACATCGATGTAGCTAATGTCTCTGCCCTTTATCAGATGGTCTGGTTGACGCGTGGGTGGGGTTACCATGAAATGAGCGCCAAAATAGGTTGAGAATTATTAAAGTCATGCTTAAAAGTTCGCTTTCGAAAGTATGCAATTATTACTGATTGCTGGACTTTCACGGGAGTTTAAAGGAAAATGGAAATTTATTACAACAATTTTTTTGTTGTTAAAAGAGTCTTTTAAAATGTTTATATTGCTCTGAGATAGGGAATAATATGAGGATATTATTTGAAACGGAAATGTATAATTTATTTTAGACTGATATATTCAATTTTTTTAAAAGTGCTAACTATGATGCAGTTGTTTATTTATTGTATATGCACATTAGAAACAATCTTGCAGAGATGAACCAAGCCGTTTTCAATGATCCTAGAATTCTTAATGTAATACAAACCTAATTTTATATAAATATTCATAATAATTTAAACAAATAATTCATTTCGAACTAAGTTTCTGTCAATAGTAGTAAGATATCCCAATATTTACACTTCAGTTTCGCTATCAATTTAAAAACATATCGGAATCTGATGATGTGCCAATGTGAAGTTGATGCCTCTGCCTGTGGCGCAGACTTTTTAGGTCTGCTTTGTCTTACAAACTTCAATAGATTATTTGGGAGATTTTTTCTTATGAAAGAAGAATATACATTCCCATTTCTGCAGGCGTTCGTTCTATTTCTTTACTTCTCAGTCAGCTCAAATATTGAAGTTATTTTCCCTATAATAAAAATAGGTCTTATTTGTTTCAAATATATGATTCATTTGTATATTTATTATTTACGCGGGAAGGGCATGCCCGAGCCGTTCCCGACTTCCAAAAATTTACGCGCACGAGCCACTCAATAGGAAGTAAACTCACCTAAGTAGGCTTGGCCGCATGCATTGCTGCCATGAACCCTACGGTGGGGTAAACTTAATTATATAACTTAATTAATGTTAAGGCAATTAATCAGTTAACTATCAAGTTCTTGGCAATAAACCAAATTTATTCATAAGCTTTACGCGGCTATTGGCCAGTAGTGCACGCGGTCAAGTCTACCTAGAGGGCAACTACCGAAAACCCTACGCTAGGTAATGGTTTGATGCGTGGGTGGGGATACCAAGAACTTGGTGCCACAACCGGTTGAGAATTCTTGAAGTCCGACTTGAAAGTTCGTTTCCAAAAGTATGCAACGATTTCTTACTGAATTATGGCGGGAGTTTAAAAGAAGATGAAACGAGTAGGAATGAATATCATCGGAATGCAGAAAGTCTTATGCACTTCCAGCTTATAGTCTCCTCCGATTGTTCCAACACTAGCTTTATAATTTATAATGATGCAGAATTGAATTGTATTTTTTATGTTCAACATTATTTTTCAGTTTTTTTGACACTGTTTAGTTAAGTTTTTCTTCGAAAATCAAGATAATGGAATCAAAGATTTATTTTAAGGTGTGATATTTAAAGTGGGTGCACATAGGGTATGTAAGTAGTAGGATAAGGCACCTAAAATTGTATGTACAACAGCAGCAAATGAATTTCAAATATGGAGAAGTTATTAATGAAACAATTTTGGTGAGCGAGCAGGTGAAGCCTTGTGGGTTGCCCACTTGTCACAAACACATTCAATGATTAAACTTTAATAAAAGTATTTTTACGATGGACTTTAACCACAGCTCAGCACTGTGATTGATGGTCCTGCTTAATCTGTCATATCTCCTCTCATTCTTCCAGGCAACTGGTTGCAGAATCCCGACAGATCTAATACAATATGCAGTCCGGTTTCAAGCATAAAATGTTTGCTGATTACAGTTATATGGCAACAACTTGATGGGTATGTTCAACAATTTGCTGTCTCTTCTGGCTGTCCGTTCTCTCTCTGTGTCGCTGGCGACAGACGAGCAGACCAACTGACGAAATGGATGTACTAGTGGGAGTGAAGAGCTGCAAAAAGGGAGACTGGAAGAGATAGCCCGTCTGTTTGTCTAACTGTCAGTGCAGTCGTGAAAGTTGCATGTGTATCCACTGACAGACGACATGCACAGCCAGACAGGCGTCCAACAGTCGGACAGACTAGGCAGGCAGATAAAGAAACACAGAGAGAAAGAGAGCGAGAGAGAGTGGGAGGGTGGAAGGGAGGCGGGGTTAGCGCACATCTTATTAAGTTTGCATTACGAAGGTTGTCGGAGATACTGAAGCTGAGGCTGAGGCGGAGGCTCGCCCGGAAGATGGTCGTCTTAGATGGCGGCGTTTCAATTTCGCTGCCCAGACCCCATGGCCTGTCGAAGACTATTTTAACATACACTAGCGCATGCTGTGCCGGCTCTTGCTATCTCTCTTCTCTCTCTCCTCCATCTTCTTGCTGCCTTCTGCTCTTTGCCCGTCGTCTTGTCTGCACTACAACAATTTAATTTAATTTTTCTTGTCGTAGACATTTGATAATGCTGCATGCTGCCAGTAAAATGTTGCTAGAAATGTAGCAAATGGCATACAGCAGCAGTGGCAGTAGAAGGCGCTGCCACGCCCCCACCACCACCCTTGGCACACTCCTGTTCTTGGCAGTTATGCGCTAGCGCATTTTATAAATTTTTAAACTTATGACTCATTTTTATGCATTTCCACTGACTGCACACTGAGCTCGGCCAGAAACAAATGCCTCTTCTCGGTATTTGTGTGTGTGCGCGTGTAGGTGTGTGTGTGTGTGGTAAGTGTGGGCAGCTTGTGGCATGTGGGACGTGAACTACGCGATGCGCTCTACAAAAGTGAACCAAGTAACGTTCTGCCTTCTTGTCTGCGTCTAATGCGTTCTAATGCAATAATAAATCATTGGAAATCCATTTGTATTGTCAACACAAGCCCTGACAACTCTGGCAAGCGCAAGAGAAAGAGAGAGAGAGAGGGAGAGAACAACATTCTCGCATGCAAGTCAGCCATTAAACGAGGCAATAAAAAGAAAACAAAGAACTAGTTAAGACAGTGAGAGACATAAACACCTTCTATCTATTCCTGCTAAACTTATTAATGAGGTCGCCAAAAAAGACATACCAACAAATTAAAGCAGCCAGGGATATAGAGAACTGAAGAAAGTGGATTAAAGTATTATATAAAGTGAAGAATTAAAGGCAGAAAAAAATTAAAAATAATATTTGGTAAATGAAAATGAAATAAAAAATAATAATTATAAAATGTTGTAATATTTGAATTTCTTTAAATGTATATATTATAACTTTCGTAGTGGCTTTGTAGAGATTACATTCTTTTGAAACTTATTTTCTCTAAATTCAAAGCAATTTATATGTCTATATATTTAGATATATATTTATTTCTGTATGTTTACTTTTCTGGCAGTTATACGATATTAAAATATTAATAAAACAAAAAATTCTGATAACAAATATCAAATAATTTTGTATAAATAAAGCTTTCTAACTTTATTGGAATTCCGAGCAAATATTTCCGTTCTTTAAATTATTTTTTATTATTTTTATTTGATTATTTTTTTCTAGCAGTAAAGTCAGAAATATATTTACGATATTGGGCGTGTGTATTGACTGCAACTTCACGCTCTCCTATCGTGACATGAGTTGAGGAATCCTTAAACAGGCGAGAACAAGCAGCGGCCACACACGCACAAACCAATAAGACACTAACACACACATTTACACACATCATGGTGAGGTAGACAGACAAAAGCAAAACAGACGGCGAAATTAATAAATAAATTAATAAATTACAAATAATTTATCACGCAGCACACACTCACGCGTATATTGGCAGGCAGCCAGATACGCTGTCTCTCTGTGTGTATACGTGCGTGCGTGTGTTTGTATGTGTGTTCACGTGCGTGTGTATGAGTGTGAGCCTAAATAAGTCTATTAGAGAAATGAAAATAAATTGCGTGCTTTCAGGCGTCTGCCAGTTGCCAGTTGGCCATCGATTGTCGACCTGCCAACTTGGACAGACAGCGTCAAAACAAGAACAGCAACAACAAGAACAGCAGCAGCAGCAGCAACAGGGAGAGCCGCACAAAAGCCATATTCAATTATAAATGCGTGTAGCACCCAGGCATTGTCTTCGTGTGTGTTTGGTAGTGTGAGTGTTTGCTACTAAGTGCAAGTGATTAATTTTTGACAGACACATTTGTTGTGCGCTATTGAAAACAATCAATGCGAATTGTATGACACGCCCCCAAATGGATTCGTTGACTCCCGCATGAAATATGTATGAATGTTTTGACTTGACTTTCGATTCCCTTGGTCCTTCCTGTCCTGTCTTCCTCATCATCATCATCTTTGGGACCACGGACCACAAGTCAAGAAATTGATGAGCAATTAGATAAATATGGCAATAAAATTGTTGAAAACATGTTTTACATTACATCGCTTTCAGCCTCAAAATAAATAAAACTCATATATACAAACTGTATATATGTTATGTGGGTGCACATAAAATATAATATATTACCAGGTATTTTGTGAATGTGCGCGTGGTTGGGTTTGTGTGTGTGTGTGTATGTTTTGGGAATAAACAGATGTACAAATAATGCCTCGGAGAGGTAACTAAAGGCATCTGCATATTTGAATAACAAGTGAATCGATTGAAACAACATATTGAATACACATTTTCAAAGCAAACAGCTGCAGAACGGATTCAAATTACTATACGTCAAGACGGCGAGTTAAATATGGGCTACATAAGTACATAAAAATCAAAAATCTCAAGCGAAATATTTTTTTAGAATTGCTTGAAAAATTAATGTAAAGGGATTTATTTTTTTTTAGTCTTATGTTATTTTTTTAAATCTTAGATTAATTTTTTTAGGATGCTACATAATTATTTCCTGTAGTTGGGAGTAAACAGAAGTATTTCGTGGCAATATATTTATATTTTACTATATCCTTTTCAACTCTGAAGATAACTCTGATACTCTAAGATAACTCTAAGATAACTCTAAAGATGACTATAACTATTTGGAACAATTCACTTATTATATTCACCTATGATTGTTGCGATCTCACTAAAAGCACGCAAGGCTACTGGAAAGTGTGCTCGACTGTGATAAAGTTTAGGTGTTGAATTAAATTTAAAAAAAAAAAATTTTAAATTCAAAATAACGTGTCAATAGTGGGAGTCGAACCCAGTACTATCTGCTTAGAGTTCACGACACTCTCCACTGAGCCATTGCAAGCACTTATTCGACTCGGCATAGATGCATGTTTGAACCTTTAAATTGTGCAAATAAATGATTTGCATATAATTGCATTTGTGTGAAGCTTTATTTGTAATTAAGTCTGTAATACGATGTTTTTAATAGGAATCGATGTTAAAGCGTTATAATTACATTTTCATTTACTCATTTTTAGAGACGGAAAGGAACATGGCTTCCTAAAATAGATTAGATCTGCATACAATAACAGGTCTTCGAAATCTAGGTTTATAACAAGATGGACAGACACACAGACGGATAGACGTAGATGGCTGTCGACTCAGCTATTGATGCTGATTAAGAATAAATATGTCGAAGTCGGAGACGCTTCCTTCTGCCTGAATTACTTCAGTCAGATTTAACATATGAAGCTTTCAGAACTTTTGTATATTAACAGAAAGTATACTTTGTGAGGTTGGAGACACCTTCTTCTGCCTGTGACATACATTTTAGGTGGGCACAATGTTATAATACCCATCATCTCCATGGTTAGCAGGTATCATTAGGGATTGGTTTAGTTAGTCAGGTTTACCGTGTGACGGTTTCTGAACTCTTAATATATTTGTATTTTGGTTTGAAACATCTTCTTCTCCCAGTGACATACATTTTTAGGTGGCCTATAATGCCCTTCTATCCTACGGCTAGCAGGTATAAAAATCAGCAAACATTATTTAAACTATTTGTGTGGCTTTTTCCAGCTAGTTTTAAAAGTTGCCTTGGCTTAGCTGCCACTAAGCTCGCTCCTATTTTGGCCACCTCACAGCGATCCCTTAGGAGCTTAGCTGACCGGTGTCGGGTGTCTAATTTAGGTGTTTCAGCCATAAATCGTTGCATTTTATGCGGACACCACTCTCGGGCCTTCTCTCTCTCTCTCTCTCTCTCTCTCTCTTTGTCTGCCCACTGGTATTTATTCAGTATTTTTTGGCTATTTACATGCAGCACGTTTTTACGAGTATCTTTGGCGCGCTCTTCGTTCGCTCGAGTCCAATGCGAAATGTGCGTTTTGGGTAAAATTATACCATAAGCCACGTGCTGCGTGCAAAGCAGAGTGAAAAGTGAAAAACGGCAGAAAATACAACAACAAAAGCAACGTACAATTTTATATATGTATGTATATATACATATATTTGGCTGTGCCAAAACCCAAAACCAAAGCAAAGTGAAGCCGGCGTGAAACCCGCGTTACGGCCATAATGCAAATTTATGATCAGAATTCAATTATGTGCTTATTGGAACGCAGCTGCTGCGCTCACGCTTCCTCTGGCTCCACCCCACCCTCATTCCTCCCGCGACTTCTCCTGCGAATGTCTGTGGTAGCCCCTATCTGGGAGCAGGTACGTGCTGAGCCTCCTGCTGGGCAGGCAGGCAGTTAATGCTGCGCAGTTTAACGCTTAAAGCCAAAATGCTATGATTTACTCACACACACACACGCACACATACAGAGATATACACAGATACAACAGTGGCGCAATTGCATTTGTGGTGCGTGGCACGCATTTTATGTGCCCCTTCGGGCAGCTCGGGGCGTGGCACTGGCGTCATTAAACCAGTTAACAAATAAATACTTGGCGGCCTCTTGTCACAGCCAGAGAAGAGGGTGGAGAAGAGCGGAATGTAGGCAAGTCAAAGGCGACTTTATGACCTTGTAGGATACAACATCTTATAGAAGAAGCGCGCAAGCATATTAGCTGCGGCATCCCCACACTCCTACCCACCCCACACCCACACACACAATCGCTGTGGCAGCGGAAATTGTCGAGAGGGAGAGGAAACGAAAAATATTTCATCAGCAAATGCGATTCTCAGTTTTGTGATTGCGAAATTCCTGGCATAATTACGGAGAGGAATATTTAAATGAAAGGAAGAAGAAATATTTAATATGGAAATCTAAATTAATATGCTAAAAATGCCAGAAAAAAACGCTGCAGCAACAGAGAAAATGTTGCAAAAGAAAGAAGGGAAGGACACTGTGGCATGTTAACAATAGTAGAAAGGTAATAAAGAAGAAATCGAGGAAGCAGAGCTAGCTTTAGCATTGCAGAAAGTTTTATACACTTGGAACCTCATATACCTGTCGATTGTTCCAATACTAGTTATATATAATAATCCAAAATAGTTTGCATGGTCTGCATTTTGATTGGCACTGTTAAGTCAAGTTAATAAAGAGTTTGCCTGGTTAAAAAATTGTGTGTTGGGCGATCGTTCCTATGGCAGCTATATGTTATAGTAGTCGGGTTTTGATAAAAGACATTATTTATAAATACAAAAAGTTCGATGTAGTAAATTTGGTTCCAATACCTCGACCAATAACAAAATATGGCCGATATTTTGTATGACAGCTATACTCGGTGCGACCCGGCCTGCTCCGACCTATGTATAGCGTGCAGCATAAAGATGCATGTGAGCCAAATCAAAGCATTCATGAAGATAACTTTAAAACGGAGAGACTTATTTGTGTTGCAATAGATAGATGGAGTGACGGGCAGATGGATAAGGAAAGAACCATTCCCCTGATACAGGATATATAAACTAAATATGGATGTCTGCTAAAATAAATATACCCTTTGCCAGGGTATAATTATTGACAGCAAAGCAAGAAATGTAATAAGAAATTAAGAAAAATAGAGATAGATGACAAAGTAGACAACGCAAGCGAAGCGAGGTAAAGGAAAAGAAAGCTAAGAAAAAGTAAGAAATTATTAGAAATCATAAAGAAGAAAGCAGACAAAAGAAGAGTGGAAGAAAGCAAAGAGCAGGCAGTAGAAAGTAGAGAGAGAGAGAGAGAGAGAGAGAGAGATAGGGAAAGAAAGAGGACAGTAGAAAGCAAAGAATGAACAGTCACGAGATTCACTAGCTCTGCATGAAATAGAATCCAATTTCATACGGAAAATCGCCAATCCACACGTTTCTCTTTTATTTCCCTGATAGAGAGCAACTTTCTAACTGACTATTGTTGCTAGTTTACCCTCTCCCCTTCCCCCTTTTTTTTGCTGGCTTTTTATTGAGCTCTGCTCTTTCGGCCCCTACGGTTAGCCTTTAATTGAGCACAAGCGCGTAGTGCGAACAACACCGCAGGCTGTGCTAAAGTATTTTTTTGTGGTTTCTGTTGCCGGCTTTTCTTCTTTATTTTATTGTTGTAGTTCTGTTGTTTGTTGCTTGGTGTTTTGTTTTTGATACACGTTCCAGCAGTTGTTGTTAGCTTCGTTTTAACGGGGCACGCGCGTTCATGTATAAATAATTTGAAATTAATTACATGTAACATGTTACTTTGTCTGGTCATTCGTCTGTTTCGACTCCCTCTCTCCCTCCCTCTCTTTCTCTCTCGACTCATCTTGTTTCTCGCTTTGTTTGGCAGGGTTATAAAATATATACGACTGACTTCTATATAGGCGTACAACTATTATAGGCGCAGCATGTGTATGTGGAGTAACAGTAAATAGAGAAAAACGAAAGGAAGCGCGCACAAGGCTTGCGGGTTTGACGATGCCTGTATGCGGATTTATGGCACGCAATTAACAGTGCCGGCCATTAAGCTATAACAACAACATGGTGAATAATGGTAAGCTAAGAAATACCCTGGAATTGACGTGAACTGTGAACTATACTGTGCTGCATTGGGTCGGGACTCTTGGAAAATAGTAAATTACAAATTTAAAAATTGTATTTATTATGTATGGAATGTAATGTTATTTTTAATAAATTTTTTAGCTAATTTATTATTACTTACTATTATAGCTATACACAAATAATTTTTTTCTACTATAAAGATTTTATTTAGATTAGATATTATTATGAATATATATTAATGATGTTTTCCATGATTTATATCATATATTTTCATAGATATCAATTAATGATATTTGCCTATTTATATCATAGTTTATTTATATTCATATAATTATATTTATTATTTATTAAAAATATATTTCATAATTTTCCATGATTTATAAATTGTTGTTAATGTTATTATAAATATTAATTAATGATGTTTTTCATAATTTATATAATTTATTTTTATAAAATATTATTCTACAAATCAATTAATAATATTCGTCAAGAAGTACTTCATTTATTTATATTATTTATTATTATAAACATCACTTAATGATATTTTTTATGATTTATATCAATTATTTATATTAATGATATTTGAAAAGACTTTTATGATTTATTCATATTATATTTTATTGATAAAATCAATTAATAAAATTTATATTCATTTCAACTTTTTATTAAAATTATTTTTTGAACGTTTTTTAATAGATAAATGTATTTCTATCAACTCCTTATCTCTTTTTATGTCTTTCCCTCACATACTGTTTACCCTTAAAGGGTATCTTAGCTATCACTTCCCATATACATAGTGCAGCACATTGCCAGCTGTTGTAATGATCATACCTGTATGCATGTGCACATGCGTGTATCTGTGTGTGTGTGTGTGTGTGTATACGCGTTTTCCCGGTTTATAGCAGACTTTTATGGGTAACAAACAGAAGTTTTTATGCGTTTTGCATTCGCATGCGGCTTAAATGTTTTTGAATTTAAAGTTATAATTAAAAAACTTTGCACCATGTCCGCATATTGTTAGCCTTTTAATTGGCTCTTTGTTACGCTTGTTGTTCCGCTTTTACCCCTAACCTCATCCCCTCTCCCCTCTCCCCCTGTCTGCCAACGGGCAATGCAATTGCAATTCAATGCGAATGCCATTAAATCTTTCATATGTAAATGACATGTTAAACATTAAAATAGACTTGCATAAAGTTGCATAATTGCATTTACGCAATGTATGACAGACACGTCTCCCCCTGCCCCCTTCCCCTCTTTCACACGCTCTCTGCTGTCGCTCTCGGCATGTAATTGAGTGCCAGACTCTTTGCTCATTTTTGGCTATAATGTGAATATATTATTTATTGGAAACGCGCACATAAAATGTGCAATGTAATCTACCTTTGCTACGGCGACACATGTTGAGCAGCGCCTCTGAAATTATTATTGTTAAATATTGTGTTTAACAGTGCGTGCGAACAACAAATAGCCAGACACCGTTAGTTGCCATTGATCAATTCATAATTATGACTGTATATTGGTTATTATTACTAAATGGAATGTAAATAGATTCGACTCGATTTGCAGACGTTGCAGGAATATTATCAACAATATATATGTGAACACATTTATGCAATTTAATGAACACATACTTATACATTAAAGCTGTTTCTTTATATTCTTAATTGATTGGATATTAATATAAATAGTTTTAATATGAATTGCACATTAAATATTATTATTGAAATATTTTATGTACTTTTCATTTAAATAAAATATTCTTTTGAAGTGTTTGTAATTAATTTAATTATTTTGTTGGAAATTTAATTAATTGTATTGTTATTTATTATTGAGTTTTCTTATGCTTTACTCTCATAAGATATTAATTCATTAGCTTATTTAAAGGATCAATAATTTTTATTATATATTGTTTTACTGCTTATTAATGTTGTATGATTATTAAATTAATTAATTAAAATTCTCTATTTACATTTGTTTTTTAGTTCAACGTTTTTTTGCTTTTAAACTGCAAACTTTTTTAATAAATTATAAAATAAAAAATTTAAGCACAGTTAATTAAACTCTCTCCATAAATCTGCTATAAATTATGGCACGCGTCTGCAGTAAACATTTACTATAAACTTCCTTCTGCCCATAGTCAAGTATGAAGAGTTTCCATTAAGCATTTCCCATTACGCGCACACACACACACGTGCACACACATACAGCTGGCAACACATACATACGCACACTGTCTCATATTTGGCTTTATTGTTGTTTTAATTAACCGCTGCAAGTTAAATTAAGACAGTAACATGACAACAACAGCAACAACAATTAAAGCTACACAGTGCCTTGATTTTCCCACTCATACACCTACATAATAAAAACCGCGCGCAAACACACACTCACACACACACACATATATATACAGGGCACATAAAAAATGCCGGAAATGCCGCAGAAAAACTAATAACCAAACGGAAATGCACATACATACATAAAAATAAAGCACTCCTGTCTGCAGCTTACACGCCCATTCCCTTGCTCACTCTGTGTACTCCTCTCCCCCGTCCCATCCCTCTCCATTCTGTCTTTCTGTGTCTGTGGAGGTAACGACCATAAAGCAGAAACATTAAATGTACAACGCGCACTGTCAACCCAAACAAAAAAAATTTAATTAATTTCATATGCGATTCGAAACGAGTCAACATTTTCAGCTTCTTTGATAGGTTCAACGGTTCACGTCTATAGGTCATGTTACCCCAGTCCCTCTACCTCTCTCTCTCTCTCCCTCTCTCTCTCTCTCTCCTTTTTTCTTTCTGTGTTGGCTACATTTATATTTAAACTTCAGCTATTTTGGCATTCGTATTTCAATTTGTGCTTGACATCTATTAAATTTTTTTGCCTTTATCGATGTTGGCAACAGCTCTCCTATTTCCCGTCCATTTTCATCTCTTTCCCCCATTTCACATTTTTTATAGCGCACAACATTTGCGTAATTAAATTTATAAACATTATTGGCCGCATGCTTTTAGCTTTATTAATTTCTGTTCCCCATTTCGTTGCACTCACAACCATGGGAGGAGCGAGGGGCGAGGGTAAATAACCTTCGCTTCGTTCTTCCTTGCACATATCATACATATCGCTGGCCGTATACGTATTTTTCTTTTTTTGGGGGCTATGTTAATTACATGTGATACAGTTCATTTGATTAATTTACTCGTTTCGAGCAGATAAAACCGACACCGACTGACGCCATTGCGAACGCCAACGCAATCCCATCGGGGACATCCACAACGAAATGCGACAGTTATCGATCTGATTTTAATGTCCTGCGATGTTCCTAATGAAATTTATATGAGTTTGCCCAAGGCAACATAAGGAAAACTTGCTTTAAGAATTTTTATTAGCAGTCGAGTTAATCGATAGCAAATGATTAGTTGAATTAATTTTATAAACACCAAAATTAATAAATTGGGCAATGAATTTCGAATTCAAAAATTTCGAATAAAATTCTTTTCCTTTAAGTTAGTTTCTTTTTAATTAATTCTAAATTTTTACAAAATAAATTAATTGCTTTACTTTTAACAGACGAAGAAAATAAAAATATAGAAGAAACAATGTTTTGAGCCTTACATATAGTTAACTTAGTACAATATGTACGTCACCTACATCACCTTTAATTTGATCGGACCACATAAGGTTTTCAAGTTACCTAAGTGATTTTTGAATGTGTGTAGTAGTGAGAAAGCAATGGCTACCAGAAGCCTCTGTATTTGTTAATTGTTGGATTTTTTAAAACCTTGATATTAGCTTATAAGCAATACATTATGTTTCATTCAAGTATTTTCTATAGAATAAGACTAGCTAGTCTTCCCACATATTGAATTCGAATTTTGATTAAATAAAGTTTCCTTTTATCAACGATTAATTTATTAAACAGATGTTTTTCAATCCTTTAACGAGTTTATGGCAAGTGCTTTCTTTTTTTTTCATCTCATTCATGTAAATGAATAAAAAGCCGGCACTTATTTTATTCCCATCTGAGTGGCTTAAAAAAGTGCTGCATACTTACAAGCGCGCGCGCTCTTGATTTGCCATTTAATGCAATTTGTTGTTGCTGCTGTTGTTTTTGCGCTGCGCCTGATGCGCACTTGGCGCTTGAACAACTTTCGAAGTGGCAGAGATTTAATTGAAAAAACTAAATGCAGGACCAGAGGGGAGGGTAAAAGGGGTGAGGGGGGGTGCAGAAATCAACGGAATATGACAACAACATAAACTCTGGACGAAACAAATGCTAAGCAATCAAAGCGAGTTGCGTTAAGTTTGTCTCTCTCTGTCTCTTACACTTTCTCTCCCTCTTCTTTCACTCCTTTTTTATTAATTATAGACTAATTAACAAAATGCTCAGCGCAGCCAAGGCAGCGAGAGGCACTCGTGCATGTGGGCGTGTCTGTCCAGCTGATAAGCAAAGCAGCAGCAGCAGCAGCAGCAAGAGAATTCCACGCCAAGTGCATATTAAATGGCTTTTGGAAGTTGTCCTCGACTGTTCTTCTTATTGTGCTTTTGTTTTTTAAGTACATTGCGTAAGCAAGGCTCAGAAAAGTTTATAATTATGCGCTGATTGTATTCGCAAAGCGGAGAGAAAGCAGTATGAAATGAGCGCAAAGAATGGGAGAAGAATTTGATGTTTGTTGTGGCCAAAATATGGTCATCATTTTTGGAATTTTAATGTTAGCTGAAGTAGACTTAAAAGATATGAATGTTAATAAATGCGTTAGGCTGGGTTGAAATCTTTCTCGAATTGAGGCCTTTTATAAATAGGAAATATACGAAACAAAACCTTAACATTTAAATTTATTTAAACCACACAGTTATCATTGTAATCGAACTCTTTATACTCTGTTGTAATTTCTCAGCAATCGCAGCTAATAAATATAGGAAGTTGAGGAACTATGCAGATTTTGTGGTGATCAAGGTCGCAAAGTGGAGAAAAAAACAGTTATGAAATGAACGCAAAGTAAATAGGAGAAGAATTTAATGTTTGTTGTGGCCAAAATATGGTTTTAATTTTTAGAATTTTAATGTTAGCCGAAGCAAACTTAACAACTATGATTGTCAATAAATGCCCCAGGCTGGGTAGAAATCTTTCTTGAATTGAGACATTATATAGATAGTAAATAAACGAAACAAAACTTCGTAAATGTTGTAGAGCCAATTTATTATTTATTGTACTTATTTTTTCAATTTTATTTTAGTAAAGACAAATTAAACAAGTTATAATTGTAATTAAACCCTTTATACTCGATTGAAATTTCTCTAAAATCGCAGCACTTCATTGCAAGTAAATATAGAAAGTTCTGGAGTTATGTAGGCTCGGCTTTTTTGGTGCTTTTTCTTTTGATTTGCAACTCTACGCTCACAATATTGGTGGGCCGCATTTTCACTTTGCCATAGATATGCAAATGTAATTAGTTGCATGCCACAGAGGACGCACAGCTGAGGCTGGGGCAGTGAGAGAGAGAGAGAGAGAGAGGAAACTGCATCTAACAGCAGCCAACTGTAAAATGCCACACGCCGCCCTGGTAAAATGTTAGTGTACCGAAACAATTTATACTGAAAATAGAATTAAAACCACAAAAGCAAAGCAAACAAAATAGAACAACAAGAAAACAAAGCAAACGAAACGAGAGGAGCGCAAAAAAATGGAAACTGAACGAAGAGAAATGTGAGAAAGGCTGCGGTGCGGGGGCGGGTGGCAGGCACGCGGGAGGGCAAAGAAAGCGCAGTCGGCTAAACCAAGATTTATATGCAACAAAAGAATAAAGTGAACAAGCAAGTGGCGCGAATATCACAAGGCATACGCGACTCATTTATCTCCTGCAGCAGCTGAAGAGAAGGGCAAGTGAAAGCAAAGAGATGAACTGAGGATTAAGATAAGAAATATGAACTATAATTTACTAACCATAAAACCCTTAACTTCATATCTCACTAGCCATTAGCAATACTCCCCGCACGCGCGCTCATTTACAGGGTATGTCCGAAAGCGAAGCTGCAGAAGTGAGCAGACGCTTAACTACGACAAAAAAACTGTGCATAGATTTGGACACAATGCCACGAAGTGCACGACAGGAGCCAACGAGAGTAACGCGGCAACAACAAGCCACCAAAAAACAACAAGAGCAACAACAGCAGCAACAACAACATCGACAAAGTTGCAACAAAGACGATGCCAAGCACACGACGCGTATAAATTTGTAATTCTTGATGCAACCGCAACGTTTATTAATTTAAAATTCAATTTAAAATGGTCAAGACTCTTCGCCCCCAGGCCACGAACGTGCTCGTTTCCGTGTATGTATGTGTGTGAGTGTGTGTGTTGGGTCTGTGTGCCTGCATGTGTGAGTGTGTGTCTGTAACTGGTGTGAGGTTGAATCAATAGATTAATGCAGCAGCAATTAGTCTGATCGAGCGTCTAATTGTTTTGCCACGGCAAAAAGAAATTTAAATTGTTTGCTTGGGGAATTTATAATCCACTGTCAGTCACAGACACTCACACACAGACTCGCACATATACACACTCACACATGAACACACTCACAGAGAGTGCAAAATGTGCAACTGCATCGGACACATCAAATTACTAAAAGGAACATTGAAAAGAAACGAATGATAAGCCAAAACTTGTCGAAGCAGCACGCACAAAGCGTGAAACGAACTCGAAATTGATTGAAACTTGTGTGTGTGTGTGTGCAGCTCAAGTCGAATATCTTTTATGGAGAAACCTTTAAAGAGTAGTTGCATTTTGTAGTATTAAAATGTGGTGGCACAGTTTAATAACTGATTTAAATATTTAACTCGCACTGACTTTGAAGATAGAATTTAAACTAAGCTTGCAGTAAAGTGATAAAGTGTTAAAAGAAATACTAAGTCAAATAGCTCCGAAAATTATATTATAGGAAACATGAAACTTTCAATAAGTCTTATTAAGTTGTATAAACTATGGAAGTAATTTTATTATGTTGTGAAAGGAATATTTGAAGAAGCTTTTAGCAGCAGTTTCTTGACAAGTGTAAAATAACTTGCAGCACTTTCAGACTGTTGAAAAGACTGTATTTGATGCAGAATATAAGTCTTGAAGAGCCTTTTATTATATTTAATTTTCTTGTAGTAATTTAAAGCACTTTCTTTAGAATTATTGGGACACTTTAATATAAATTTGCTGTCAATTCATTAATGACTTGCATTACTGGGAACTTGATTTCATTGCGCTTTTAATATGCCTGACAAACTTTAAATAAGTTGTTTTGGACTTTAAGCTCATAAAAATATTATAATATAAGAAAGTAACATACAACTTGAAGATTGTTAAATAAAATTGTGGAATTTTATTGAAATTAAGTGGTAGAACTGCTTTTAGCATACTTTTAAGACGCAGCTGCATGTGGTAAAATTAGGATGAAAATCAAACTCAACAAGCACGAGAGACACGACTGAACTCCACTGTGAAGTACCCCCTCACCATTGTGTTGCATACTTTTTGGAGCGGTATGGAAATCAATTTTCAGACATCATTTTGGGCTATGATAGATATTGTTTTTACCAAAAATAAACTGTCCTGGATTAAAATTAACAGAAATGAATTTCTGTGCATTTTAATTACGCTTGGAACTCGGCTTTTATCGATTTAGGGGCGTGGTGAAATTCTAAAACAAACAAGCATATAAATCAAACTAAAAATTCTCAGAACAAACCTTAAATAACTTGCATCACATGTTAAATGATTTTATTATACGTTTGCAATATCCCTGGCAAATCTTAAATAACTTGTAGCACTTAATAATTGATTTTACTTTGCTTTCAATACACCCATTCTGCCAGCATTCACACTCTCTTGGCAACAGCACGATTATCCTTTATTGCTCCCAGCTCGGTACATGGATCCAGCTTAGCTGGTCTTATCCGCAACAGTTGATCTAATACGCAACGCGTAGTGCACTTTGCAAGCTCACAACAATTTCGATAATGTTCTTTCGGTTTTCTTGTGTGTGTGTTCATGTTATGCTTTTCTTCTTCTTCTACTCTTTTTGGGCGGTGCCACAAGTGCAACAAGGATAAGAAGAAGAAGAAGGAGTGGGGAGCTGAGAACAGGCAAAAAATACTATGGAACTCGCAGCACATTAAACACAACTGACAGCTCAACATACGTCACGTGGCGTTGTCGTAAAGTTGCCGCAGACGCAGCAAGGAACAGGGAAGAGAGAGAGGGGGAGAGACGGAGAGAGAGTAAGCACAATGAAGAGGTAGCGAGTATGTATGCCAAAGACACACACGCACACACACACTTATGCAGGGGACACATCGATGACTCTGGGGCATTTTTAATGGAAACTCATTTTTGAGGTTAATTGTAAGCAAAAGATGGGCGCAAAACGGAGTGGCCAGGAGAGGCAAGGGGAGGGGACAGTTACACATACAGCAGGCAGCATGCAGCAGTGCAGGCAATGCACGCCTGGGGGTGAAAGCGAGACGGGAACAGTGAGCGGTTTCTGAGTGCATGAGCTGCAGCACAGCTGGCTCAAGGCTAGCGGCGTTCATTGTACGAAAATATGAAAAGCACAACGTGTGGCAAGCGTGGCAGGCAGACAGACACTCGCTGCGGCTACATGCACCGTTCATGGTAACCGTGAGGCATGCCACAGCAGTAGCAGCAGTAACAGAAGCAGAAGCAGCAGCAATAACACCAGAAGCAGCAGCAGCGGCAGATGAGGTTGATGTGCTGCGACTCTGCGCTTTATAATGAGCGGAAGGTTTTTAAGCGGCCTGCGTTTTGTGCAACTTGTTGTTGCAGCTGTTGTTGTTGTTGCTGTTGTGCAGTTGGCCGGGCAAAGCGCTTGGCATAAGTTATACGTATAATCTGGCAAGTATGGTAATGCAGAGCACTCAAAATGCTCTACGCTAGCAGAAGGAACAACATTGCATGTTGAAGGTGGTTCAAAGAGGGTTTTGGAAATGGAAAAGTAATAGATGGAGTTAGTTAAGCCTACAACAGTTTGATCAGGGACTAAATACAATATATGTCAAAAGTTAAGTTATTGCATTTGTATATTAGCTTTTCATTACAAAACTCAAGTTTCGAAATGGATTCAACGAATCCTTAAGCACTTGTACGATTTCAATGCAATTTGAGTTGAGTATGGAAGGCACAAGATGCTTAACTTCTGCTAAGATTCAATGCCAAGCTACAGTCGAGTGTGATTGACTGTGATACACCTGGCTATAGTTGGAGCTTCTATTTTCTTCGTTGTTATTTTGTGTTGCATACTTTAGGGAACGGTTTGAATTTAACTAACTCTTAAAATTATTTCTTAAATAACTTCTACACTAATTATTCGATCGCAAACAAATTTTCAGATATCGTAGGTGCGTTGATAGTTATTATGCTCACCAAAAATGAACTGTACTGCATTAAAGTTATTATAAACAATTTTATTGGGCTGAGAAGGGCGTGGTCAGACTCTTAAATAAACTTGATTTGCGTGCAATAATAACACATAAAATAAAATCAGAAGATACTGGTTTGGGTTTTTTTTGTCGAAGTTTATATTTTTTTATAGAATGAAAAGAAAGTTTTCTTTTTTTCCTTAAAAAAAATGTAAATAAATTTTTTTTTTTGATTTAAACCCCAACCACAATAAAAACCTCCCCTAAAAAAAACCAAAAAAAAACAAAATTATAAAAATTATTAAAAAAAAAAAAAATATATTAACTTTTTAAATTATTCATAAAAATCAGAAAGTAAAATAGAAAGTAAATGAAATATTGCCCGACTAAATTTTAAAAACTAAATTACTTTTGGCACATCAAATGCCTGAACAAGAATATATACACTATATATGGTAGCATATATCTTTAGCTTCATTCCCTGAACAAGAATATATACACAATATATGGCAGCAATTCTCTTCAACTTCATTCCCCTTTCTAACCAATTAGCAAACATCACTCTCTCTCTCTCCACTAATATTTCCTCATTCCCCATACCTTAATTGAGACCTGGCAAAACCTCAGCGAAATTCCATTTGAAATTCCCTTTGGCAAACTGCATGCAAAACTACATTGATTACCGTTTCATGAATAACTCTCATTAGAGTGAGCACACTCACACACACGCACACACACATGCACATGTACTGGAGAACAAAACAAAACATTGCTGAATTGGCCGAAAGCATAAACCTTCTACTCGTGCCGAACAATTCGAATCATCATCATCATCATTGGCATTAACATCATCATTATCATTGCTATGCGAGTTAAAGTTGGGTCTACAAGCAGAAGCAGCTTAAATTAGCTGCCGAAAGGGATTCCGACTTGAAGTTTGGGGGCTCAGGGCAAAAGTGCTTAGCATTTTTGTGCTGCCTTGGCATAAATGGCTTAATTGCAGACCTAATGACAAGAAGAGGGAAGAGCAAGAAGAAGAAGAGGAACCACAAGAAAACTGGCTGAAATTCCATAGAGCGCTGCGCAATTAATTTAATTGTGCGTCACATTTTTGTTGGTGTTGGAAATTGCAAATATTTATTGGTATTTATAAGCGCACAACACTCACTCACTCACTCACACACAGACACACACACACACACAGGCATACACAGTGGCACACAGAGGCACTTACTCAGTGGCACAAGGAAAAGCACTCCAAGGCTCGTTCCTTGTCGTCGTTATGACAATGCAGAGCACAAAATTGTTGACATTTTTGTCATTTGTTTTTAGATTCTAGTGGCAATGACACACTGCCAAGTTGTTGTGCACACACATACACTCGCACACACACATGTGTGTGTATATAACAACACTCACTCGCATAGAGCGAGAAAATGTTATTTATAAAAATGACAGACACTTCTATTTCGCCACATGCCACATTGCAGGTCCTTGTCGCTGTCCTTCCCAATCCATCCTTTCCGGGCGCCCTTCCCTCCCTCCCCCTCTTCCTCTTTCCACGGCATATGCAGAATGGAATGCTGTGAAAAATGGCGGCTGTGTCACGTCGCATGCATCGTGAGTTTGTCACACATACCACACTAGATTAAATTATAATCGAGCTGCAGGCACAGTAGCCCAAAAACAGCGCCAGTTCTCCCCCCTTCTGCCCTCGACACCCGCTTCTACTTTGCATCTTCAGCTGCGTCTGAGATTTGCGCAATTGACTGTGTAAGTGTCGACTGTCTCTCACTCTCTAGCTGCCTCTAACTCCCTTCTTCCGCTCACTCTCTCTCTCTCATTCTCTTTCCATTCAGTCGTCGTCCCTTTTTGCCTGTGCCTTTTTTGGTATTCGTTGCTTTTTAATGAAATGTCAGGCAAGCGTTTGAGCCATTTTTCATCTGGCATTCGTAGCAGTAGCAACAACAAAAAAACAACAGCAACAACTGATTAACTTTTAACAGCGCGGCCGCTTCGCTTTGTGCATTGCATTTTAAAAAGTGTAGCATACTTTTATGCGTCGCCATTTTTGATAGACCATCGTAAATCATACGACGCCACCTCCCCCCACCCTCTACCCTTTAGACGACAGTCTTCTTTGGGGCCCCGCCCATTCCCAGCTGCGCTGTCAACCCTTTTGACATTTGTGCCTGAACTGCAAGTTTGACATTTTGCGTTAGTTTATGCGATATTTCATATGTGATAAGAATGGCAACAACAACAACAACAACAGCTGTAAAAATAACTGACATTTCTGCGCAGTTGCCCTTTGTACACAATACACATACACAGGCACAAAGTGACCAGTGTTGGTCAGCGTGTACCTTTTTTGCAGCTCATTTAACACTTTGCACAATCGGGCGAACGCATCGCAAATAACGCTGAACTAAGTAAAACCCCGGGAAAGATAGAGAAATAGAGTGCGAGGGGGGAGAGAGAGGGATAGCTGGCTCTGATAATTTTGACATTTGTTGGCATTAAGCGAAGCAAATTTCTACTTTCACTGATAGCATTTTCTTCTGCTGTGGGGCTTTCCTTTCTTCTTCATCTTTTTTTTTTCTGGCAAGTTCAGCAAAGATAAATGCATTTTTTTTATCTAGAGTGCGAAAGTTGCACGCCGAATGAGTTTTTCTTTTGGAAAGTGAAAGCCGTGGGTGGGTGGGTGCAACTTGTTTTTTGAAGTTTCACGAAGGTTCTTTTCCCACATTTCGGGCAAAAGTTTTTTCTAGTTTGAATATGTGATTTATATACGAGTGAAATTTAGTAGAATTTTCTATTGTTAGGAAGAGAATTTTACAATAAAACTCAAAGGGAAAAGTATTTTCGTTTTTTTGCGGAGAATTTCATAATGTAAATCCACATTAAATTGAAAAATTTACTGTAATTTTTGGTGCTGCTTTCCTTGTTTTTTATAAATTACATGCTTACTCAAAATAATATTGACAATTTGTATGTGAACTCTGTTGAAATATATTTTCCAGTATTTCAGCAACATTTTCATTTGCAATTTTCCGCGTTCACATTGGCAACGCCTTTCAATTTCACTGCGCGATTTATGCCACATGTCAACTGTCTGACAAGGATGACCTCGCATAACCCAAGGCATGCCAACCACACCCAGTTCACCTCCCCCCTCCCCCTACACACACACACGCCAGATAAGTGAAAACTTTGTGTAAAAAAAAGAGTGAGAGCAGAGAAACAAATAAACAAACGCGCCTTATTTTTCTGCTCCTTTTTTTTTTGGCTTTTTAATGCGCGAGACAAGCTCAAAGCAAATGCAAAACTTTGTTACACATGTAATGAAAAAAATAAATAAATAAACAACCACAATGCTCGACATATCATATGACGAGAGTTAGCCTCCCCCCACTGCTCTCATTTTACTCCCACTCCCGACCCTGCTTAGCTGGTGATAAAGGCGTGCAGGAGAATTGCGTCGATTTACCATGCGAGGGCTGTCGCTAAGCCGCACGCCAAGTTGAGATATCAAAAGGCAAACACGACAAACAAATAAACAAATAAAAGCAGAACAAGAGCTGCTGTTGTGGGGCGAGTGGGAAAGGAAAGGGAAACAAAGACATATCTCTCAAGTGGCATCGTATGTCAAGCCAAGTGCTGCCGGCATGTCAAGTGCACGAGGTGAGTCGAGGTGAGGGTTGCTGTGTGTGTGTGTGCGGGTAAGCGTGTGTGTTACCCCAAAACCCACATCCATCAGTCAATCTAATTTGCCTGCAAGGCAGCGCACACGGAAACACGTGAGCAACGCGACAAAACACATGGAAAACATATTTTTCTTTGCCCGTTGATTCCTTTTTTTTTTCTTCTCTTTTTTGATTAAGTTGTAAACATTTTGGAAAATACTTTTGGATTCTGATTTTCGATCTGAATGCTCAAAGTCATTGATGGTTTTTAAGGAAACATTTGAGCTTGTGAACTGTCCCGAAACTGTCATTGCTGAAGTTGATGTTAAGGCATGTGCGCTGGGGACATTTATTATTTAGAAATCGCAGGAACTAAGCGCAGACGTTGCTGCTGCTGCTGCTGTTGCAGATGTGGCATTGTGTGGCAGCTACTCCAGCTGGTGCTGTCACTGCTGCTGCTGCTGCTGCAAGGATAACAACAAAGGCCACTTGGCAATGCAGTTGGGGGCAAAACAAAGAGACCCAAAGCTAAAGCCGTAGCCAAAGCCAAAGCTAAAGTCCAAACTGCAGGCGGCAAACAAAAGACGCGCCCACAAAAGTATGCTTTACGAATTTGCCCAAAAACATTGTGTGCGTATGTGTGTGTGGATGTGTTTATGTTTGCATATGTATGAATGTATGTATTGCCTATGCTTGAGCAGGCATTGTGTGCACAATGAGAAGATTTTGAGCTCATAAGCAGCCGCCTCTATAGAATCATATGCAAGCTAGCCTTCCTCATTCTCTCTGTCTTTCTCTCAGTCTCTCTCTGTCTCTGTCTCTCTCTCTCTCTCTCCGGAGAGCAGTTGTCAGAGTGCCTAAGCGTTGTGACTAAGCTACGCTTATAATAAGCATGGGCCAGGGCACTAGATCAAAGCATTATGTGCTGAGCATCTCTTGTGCCGGAATACCCCACTTTATTTTGCATTTCGTAAGAAAACGAGTTAATAACGCTCTGTGAGAAGAGTTGACTTGACAATGAATGAAATGAATACTCTGTGAGTAAGTTAATACAACAATGAATAGCAATGTGACAGTTGAAAGATTAGGACTACATTTAGAATGAATGCAGTGAATATACTTCATATAAAATGATTTCTTGTAACTTCTATAGTAAGTATATTTTATGTTGCATACTTGCAGGAGACTTTGGCAATGTTTCCACTGAAATTCATTATTAAATAACTTCTTTGTTGATTATTCGTTCGCAAAAAAATGTACAGAAGTCATTTGGGTGCTGATAGTTGTTGTGAAAATGTTGTGGAAAGTATTTTAGCATTTAAAATATGCTTTTTGTTTGATTTTTATTGATTTACTGAGGCGAAAAAGGGCATTATCTTAAATCAACGTACTTTGCGTGCAATAATAAGACGTATTATCCTTGAACTGCGGTAGTCCTAACTCTTCTTAATACGCAGTTCCATGTTTTTATGCAGGCAGACTTGCCTTTATTGACTTGGGTGTTGCTGCCGATCAAGAATATATAACATTAGTTATAAAGAGTTCTTAAGTTCTGCTTAGAATTTCTATACTTTAATGCAGGTCGTCATGCAGCATATTAAATTTATTTCTGTACATATAAATTTCATTTAAACGCGCCCCACATAATTCTCGTCTCAGCCTTGTCTAGGCTCGGCCATAAAGTCTCATATACAGACGGAGTTCTTGGACTAAGCTAGATTAGCCTCTGTTGTAGTTCCCTTTCTCTACCAACCATAAATTCCTTCAATTTATTGTTAGGCCGCACTTGGTCCAGGGCAAGTCTAATTCCTAATGCCCAACTATTTAGCAGCAAATGTTCTGCAGGTCTCTCTCTCACTCTCTCTCTCTCTCGCTGAGGCTCAAGCGATGTTCGCGTCGTCTGCGACGTCCTGCGGTTCTATCTAAATTTCAGGGCATAGACATCAACTCAAATCCCATTTCGGAGGCTTCACTGCAATGCGTCAAAAACGTTTCTCATGCGAGCTGCGGCCTGCACTTGCACAGCGCATCGTTTACTGTTATGATGATGAACTACATTCCAGGGGTGTGAGGGGAAGAAACTTAGAATAATATATTGCATGTGCAAAATGTAAAACATGCCAGCAGGCAAGAGAGACAGAGAGGAGAGAGAGGTCGGGAGAGAGAGAAGGAAAAATGTAATTTCACTTTTTGCGAAAAGCCAATAAAAGTTCAATTTTTTGAAGTCGCTTCCAATTTTATTTAACGTCATTACAACTGAAACTTTAATACCGAAAAAGAAGAACTTGCACTTGCTTGGCAGGCGATAGAAGGAGAGGAAGAAGGGAAGGGGCGGTATTGAGTGTCTATTGATGGGCAGGCAGCTGTCACATAAGTTATTGTAGCCGGGCATAACATTGAATGGCAAATGCTCTTTATACTTAAGAAAATTGCATGAAGTTCTTGAGAATAGCTTTAAAATATATTCAAAAATTTTAAATTATGCTTAAATTCAGTTTCTTTCAAGATACTATATGAAGGTTGTTAGGGAAATACAATTAGAAAAAGGAAAATACTTTCATTTGCAAACGTAATACATTTCTAAACTATATAAAATCACAGTAAGTTATCATTACAAACCTCATTCTCATTTTTTATCATTTTCCAGCAACAATCTTATCAATTTCCCCAGTTAAACAGCTTATCAGGCACATTTTATTATCAATTTTCCACTTTTATATTTCTTTTTTTTTGGCTGAGTTCCCATTTTCATTTGGTTTCATATCAATTTTCATTTCTAATCCTCATCCTTAGCCTTTACCTATTCTGCACTTTTGATTAGAGCATTTGCTTCGGCTAACACATGCTGTACCTTTTCCCTTTCCTTTCCCTTTAGCTCCCTCTTTCCTTCTGCTGCTTACCCAGTTGCTTTTCCATTTTCATTGCTCAATTTTTCAATTTACTTTTGCAACAATTTTCTGGCCAAGTTTACCAGTGGCAGCAGCCGCACTGAGGGCGCTGTTGCATTATATTTCTATGGCTGCAAGACGATGTTACTCAATTTAAGACGTTGCTGGCGACGAAGTCGCTTTGATAGTTACGTGTGGTTACACACGCGAGTACCCCTACTCTCCTGCTGCCCCCTTCTCAACCTCTCTCTCTCTCTCTCTCTCAGAACACCCCTCATCCTTTGCCACTCGCAGCAGACATGCCGGCAAGTCAGAGCTTAGTTATTGCTGCACTCACATCAAATGGGTTACATATACTGTACATATATACTGCATATATATGGTCTATATATATGTTTAGGGTGTGCATTTCTTTTTGGCAATTTCGCCAGGCACTCGAATTGCTGCCAGCACAAATCATATGCAATTTAAATGAGCATTTAATGTGATATATTTGCAACGCTGGGTAATGAGTCAAGCACAGAAAATAGGCACAGAAATTGGGGAAACTTTAGGGAGGTGAGAAAGCAAGGAAGGATGTTTGAAGATAATATTATAGGTATTTATTATTGTTAAGATAGGGAATTATATGATTTTCTATGAAATGAAAGAGTTTTGATTGATTGATTGATTGGCTTTCTAGCACTATGCAAAATATAGTGAAGAAATTTGATAGCACATTGCTTTTGAACATTTCCAAGAAGAGCTCAATCGGACCTTAAAGATATCTTATAACTTAAGTAAGTCAGATATCTTCGAAGTTTAATTAGATCTCTGGAACTATGCGATTTAAGCTCATTAAATTTAGTCAGCAGTATCTTTCTTTAGTTATATCTTTTCATTTCACTTATCTAGTCAGAGTGTGGCAATTTAGTCAGCAGCTTCCTTGTTAAAAGTTCTGAGTGAAATTCAATTGAATGTTTAATTTTACAATATATCTTTTCAATTCACTTACTGGAGATCAATTGAATATTAAATTTATATTATAAGTTTACTTATTCAACTAGATCTCTGGCACAATACGGTCTAGAGCGAGGAAATTTTGCCATTAGCTTTCTTCTTTAGAGTTCTAACAGAATTTTAATTGAATTTTAAATATTTTATAAATCCTAATTTCATTTATTTAGGCAGATCTCGGGCGTTCTACGACCTAAAGTCAGTAAACTTGGTCAGCAGCTTCCTTCTTAAAAGTGATACATAAAATTGCAACTATATATTCAATATATGTTCTCAGTTAACCTATACAGCCAAATCTAAGTAACTATGCGACCTACATTAAGTAACTTTGGTCAGCAGCTTTAACGTTATCGGACACAACTCGCCTTTATCTTGAATTAAAAATATCTTCACTTTCCGCTTTGACTTTGGCTTTAATTGAGCATGGACTGGTGGCTAATGTAACAAATTCCAAACAAATTTCTAGTCCTTATCAAAGTGTTGTTGCAGCAGTACAACACACACACTCACACACACATACATTAGCATAACTTTATTTAACTTTAGCTTTAGTTTAAGTTTTACAGCAAGCGCTCATTGCCTTTGCCTTTGCCTCTGCCTCTCCTCTTCTCTCTCTCTCTGTCTCTCCCTCTCTCTCAATTTTATCGGTCTGCTTCTCTATCCCGCATTGTGCTATATCATATATTAAGCGCAAAGCGCTCTAAGCCCAATAACTTTACCACACACACTTGTATGGGCTGCTGTGCAGCACAGTGTGGTGCCACCATCGACTGCATTGCTGCAGGGCAGCAGCAACAGCAACAGCAGCAGCAGCAGCAGCGTACTTGCCTGCAAAATTTTCCCATTTAAACTTTTCGCAACAGTACAATTTTCATTATTAATATGACTTTTTAGGCAGCTACAAACGGCAAGCGGCAAACGGCAGGCGGCAAACGGCGCCAAGTGGCTGCTGGGCCTGAGCCTGGGTCTGGGTGGCTGTTCCGGCTGTGCCCAAGCCCAAGCCCAATCCCAATCCCTTTGGCCAGTTAAACGCGAGCTGTGTATTGTCAATGTTTGTCTGTGAGAGGGAGGAGGGAGGGGGGCACACCACAGGCGGCCAAGGATAAAGTTTTTTGCACCAGACTTGCCGTTTGACTTTCGCAACAAGTGCAGAAGAAGAAGAGGGAGAGAAAGCGAGAGAGAGGAAGTAAACTGTGTCCAGGCGGCTTTTTAATCAAGCCCAACTAATGGTCCAACCAACCTGGTCAGCTTCCAGTCATGGCGCCTCTTTCCCTCTTCTCCCACCCCCGAAAACCGAAGCCAAGCGTAACCACCAAAGCCGCTTATTACTATAAAGTGAGATTAATGAATCTCGGTGCGCCTCGTCGTTTTTTGGCTGGCAATTAATGAAATTTATTTGCAGCAACGCGTTGCCCAACACAGCCCCAGCCGAGGCATATTGTTTATTGTGGGCAGAGGGGAGAGGTGCGGAGACTGCGGTGGCTGCGGCCACAAGCAAATTTCAAAGCAAATTGTTTGCGTTTTTGTCTTGCGCCTGATGACGATGATATTATTACAATTTGCAGAGTATAAAAGACAGAGTATGTGTAGGTGGTGAAGCGCCGTCTAGACGAGCCTTCCATGGTGACAATGAACGCCTTAGCCGAAGCTCTCTTAAGACCCAAAAGGTGCCTTTTTTCGGTGCTTCCTGACAATGGCGCTGAGGTCTAGACGTTGCTTTATCACATTGAAAGGCAATGTTGTTATATAACGTGAAAATGATTAAAAAGTTTCGGCTAAGAGGAAGTGAGAAAGGGGATTGAAGTTTGCTTTTTGGGAAGCACGGAAATTTTTATAAAATATTTAAGGTTATAATATATATAAGCATATTGTATATGATATAAAATATTTCAGCATATAGACAAATCGTTACAGTTTTAAAGTAAGTATATGGGTTTTTTTAATATTTAAGATTTACGTGACATTTCTAAAAAGTTATAAAACATTTATTGTAGTTTTCAGTTTAGATATATATGCACTTAAAATAATTCTCTGATTGGGCCATGTATCTCACTTTATATCTCTCACGAAATATCAACTGCAGCATCAAATTTAAGTTATATAAGTATATTTTTGATTTATTCATTCTACCTATTGAAATATTTTAATGAAAAGTCGCAGAAGTGCGATAAATCAGTTGTATAAAGTGAAAATTTTTGTGATTATCTTGAAAACGAACAATTGCCGTAAATCGACACAACATTTAGTCGTAATTAAGGGCTTTAACTTTCATATTCTGTTAAAATGAAATTAAGTCTTGGTACATGTTTTTTGTTGATCTCGAATGTACGAATTAGACAACTGAGTGGCAAATATGACACATTCTCAGGGAGAAGGTTCACCAGGAACTGATTGAATTTCAGTATAAATATGTTATAGAATAGAAAAAAAAACCTTCCTGAATCAAACGTAAAACTAAAAAATTTTGATTGACAAAATGTTTCCACAGTAGGATTTGACCTGGACTCCTGGTTTACAAGTCCGACATGCTTACCACTTAGCCAATGTCGCATTTGCTCCTTCCCAGCTTAGTTGCATTATAATTGCAAATAAAGAATTACTTATGAAGGTGTCAGATAATAGATAATAGAGCTTTCTTTTAAATCTTTAACATATTCACTAATAACTGTCTGATCTTAATAAAAATAAAACAAAACTTTATAAAAAGAGTGTATGTCACGTGTGATAGTTAGGTTTATATTGCAGCTCTGAACTAAACCTTAAAATTTGCTGTTGAAAGCTCGACAAATTGCAGACAAAACCTGCAACCATTTTTGATATACTTGACTAAAAAACAAGTGCAAAGTTTTCTCTTTATTCCATTTTTCCCCTTCCCTTTTCTCGTTATTCTTCTTTTATATATTTTCTTTGGCAAGCGCATCTTCAACTACTGCGCTGCAATCGCCTGTTTTGTAATACGAAAATAATAATGCAGCACATTATAATAAATACGCACTGCTCTATAAAAAAAAACAGACCCCGCATGCGTGTGTGTGTGTGAGGAGTAGGGCCAGGGGCAGGAGAGGGAGAGAGAAGGAGAGATATAAATATAGCAAGCAATAAATTTAGCAAAGCGCCAGCAATCAGCCAACAAATTGTAAACAGTAAATTTTGTGCTAGAGCCAAGCTGCAGGGCAACCGAGCAGAGGGTAAAAGAGAAGGCAGAGAGGGGAGGCAGGAGGGTTGAAGGGTTAGTTAGGGTGTGCAGGGGGCAGCCAAAGCTTGCTGGCTTTCGCATTAGCACTAAATCGCAGCGACTAACGCCGTCAGTTAGTTAAACGTTTTTCGCATAAATACGAAAACACACACACAAACACACGGACACACACACACGCACACCTCAAAACAGGGCGTTCATGTCACGCCCAGTCGAGCAAATTTATCTGCCAAGGATAGTGCAAAGGCAGCGAGGGGGGAGGGCGGCGGATGCGTAGTAATCTTTCGATATTTGCATAAAAACAACAACAAGAAATATGTCAAAAAATTTGCAAAGCGTCGTCGTGTGGTTTTCTTTTTGGCTGCTTCCCTTTCTATTTTTTTTTTGGTGGCTGCCACTGCATAAACTGAGCGCCAAAGGATTTACTGCAGCTGGCACGCCTCCCCCCCCCAACGCCTCCGCCGCAGCACATGTGCAACGCCTTCCCGCAGACAAGCAGCAATATCTGAGCTGAGGCTGAGGCTGCTGAGACAGAGTCACGTTATTTGCAGGTGCTGCAATCTATCCGGGCAAACTCTGACTGCGACTCTGTTGGCGGCTTTGCGGCGAGTTGTAATAAGAGCAGGAACAGCTCACACACACACGCATACACACCTGCTACACCTGCTCGCACACACACATGCTGGAGAGCGCAGAGAGCTCGCTGCAAGTGTTTTTGATCTCGCGCTCTGCTTTAGCCTGTTGGGAATTTTGATTAAAAATGCTTCCACGTGAAACACAAACGTGCTTGGTGTGTTCGGTGGCAACTCTGGCTGGCAGCACTCGGGCTTGCCTCAGCTTGCAGTGGAAGGCGGTGTATGGGCGTGTCTGAGCGCCTTTATTGGCAATGGCGCGTTTATTTTAACGCGCTTCACACCGCGCTCTGCGAATGTGTGTGGGTGTGTGTGTGGGTGTGTGTGACTGGGTGTGCATGTGTGTGTGTTTGCGTGTGCGTTTGCAAATTTTTACATTGAGATTTATCACACCAGAAACTTTAAGCCAACAGGCGAAAGCATAAAAAACAAAACAGCTGCAAAGAGTTATGCGAATCAAGTCGAAGTTTTAATGCGCTTTAAAACTATGTAGAATAATCACTTAGTCAATTGAAAAGGGTGTTAAGTGATTGAATCACAATATTTGCTTATTAAATTATCAGTGCTTAACATATTATATATCCCTGTTATATAGTTTGAATATGTATTGCAAATTGGCTTTGAACCTTGGAAGAATCGATTTATTATATAAGAAAAAATAAAACCAAATGAAAAAAGAAGAAAGGCAACCTTTCGGCATATTGAATATCTTCTCGATATCTCCTTAGATAGTTTCTATACTAGTTATATAAAATGTATCACAATTGAATGTCAATGTATATTCACTATAAAGTCTCACTTTGATTGGCACTGAGAAGTCAAGTCACTTCTATTATCAGAACTAGTCTTCCAACAAAAACCTTTATTTCTGTCGATTGTTCCTATGGCAGCTATATTTTATAGTGGTCCAATTTCTATGAAATTCCAAAGACATATTTTGTAAATCGAAAAACTCCGATGTCATAAATTTGGTTGCAATATCTGGACAAACCACAAAATTGGGCCGATAGTTTATATGGCAGCTAAATGATATATCAGTCCGTTCCGACTTGTTCCAGCAATAAAAAGCATGTGTGCCAAAGTTTCATTAAGATAGCTCTTAAACTGATAGCCTATTTTGCATTGCAACAGACAGATGGAGGAACGGAAGGACAGACATGGCCAGATCGACACCATAAGCTGACATACGATACTTTAAAATCAAGCAATCAATACAAAACTTCACATAATAAAGTGCTTAATTGCTTTACAGTATCAGACTGTTGACTTTCTGCAGCATTGAAGCAAGTTTCATTGGAGTTAAGGAAATCAAATATAAGATATGATATATAATACCTTAACACCTTAAGAACCAATTAAATCAATAAAAGTGTTTACTGAAGTGTTCTCCAGAGTTACATAATTAAGGCATTGCAATGTATATAACTTTAATAAAGCTAATCAAACATGCAGAATGGAACCAAACACAAAGCAAAACATTTATGCTCAATTCATAAATGTGGTCAGGATTAGTAATAATTCATATGTATATCACTCAGGCCCCTTCTCTTGCCTTGCCACAAAAGCCTCGAGCCTTTCGGTTAGTGTATAAAGATGATGTAAATAACAACAACAGCAGCCGCAGCCTTTTCGCAGCCTGCGCCATAAAGCAATTAATTGTTAAGGCTGGCAGCGCTTGTGCAGCTGCAGGTGAGTTATATGAGATATATACACACTCACACACACAGACACACACACATTATATAGATGATGGATATACATGGGGCTAAATGCGGGCAAGCAGCGCAGAAAAATTACTTTCACGTGATATATTTGCGGCAGTAAGCGCAAGAGAACTGGATAAATGCGCATCGCAAAGATTGACGCGCTCAACGGGAATCAGGCAAAGGAGAATTATGCGATAAAGTAAATAAGTAGTTACTCGATATATGCAAACAGAGAAAGCACAACCAAAGCACAGAAAACATAAAACAGAAAACGCAAAAAGAAAAGGAAAAGCGAAAGAACAACAAAATTTGTACGGCGCGATTTAATGGCAACTTTTACCTTGGCAACACTCGCTTGTAGTCCCTGCTAAACTACACTAATTACTTCCCCTCGTTGTAGGTGTGTGCCACTATGTCTGCGTGTGTGTGTGTGTGTGTGTGGGGAGTCTATCAAGAAGCGTTACAAGCGGCCACAAATCAAATGCACACCAATTACCTGGCGCCAGGGCGCACAAAGCATAATCAACTGGCATAATTAACAACTAAAAATGCACAACCTGTGCGAGTATGAGTGTGTGTGTCTGAGGGGGTGTGTGTGAGTATGAGTGTATCAACGAAAATATGTTTTTGCACCTGGCCGTGCAATTTTCACACATTTTGCGGTGGCAAGCGTGGCACCACAGCGTCGCCACCTGCCCCGCAACAACAACTAGAGCAACAACAGCAACAAACAAGCCACAAAACAGTCTGTAGACAGTCAGAGTAAATTATAAGTTGCAGCCTAACGGTCGCAAAGTACAGCACATTACTCATACGCCACCGTGCGCATAAATTTTTAGCACCTCTACCTTTGGCAATAATTATTTTCCGTTTACAAAATGGCAGCCAAAGCCAAAAGCAAACGAGGGCAGAAGGGGGAGAAAGGATTCTGGAAGGGTTGCCCAAAATCCAAACTCAAATTGAGCAACAGAAATATTCAAAAGCAATATTTTGACAACAATCGAACGGTGTTTGAACAGTCAAATTGAGACTGAACTGATTCGAATTAAAGCGAATAAAAGGAAACAATTGAACAGCAAATTGAGGAAAGATTTCGGTTTAAATATCATTTGAATCGAATAAAGCGAGTATTATTAAATTGCAATTCGAGTTATTAAAATCCAACAAACTTTGGCAAAACTTAAAAGAGAAGAAGGCGAAGGTTCTATACTCTTGCAGGTACTTATCTCCTTCGATTGTTGCAATAATAGTTATATATAAGAATTCCAAAAAATATTCAATACAAGTTCAGTTGTTTCTTAAATCATAACAGGACTTCATACGATATATAAACGATATATCAGTTCGATCAGCCAATTTATTTCTAAGGTGCCTTACAGACTACTGGCCATAGTTAATATACCCCCTGCAAGTGTATAAAACATCTTCACAGTCTCTCTGACTTTTACAAGCTACTGCAAAATTGTATTGTGCAATAAATAAATTTTATTTTAGCCCATTTCCAGCTCTTTACTCTTCACTTTTTACTCGCACAACTCGAACAAACTTCTCAACTCAATGCACACTCAAGAAATTCATGTTTAATCAAATTAAACTTCTCAAAGTTTGAGCATATTTTGTTTACTTGTTTTGGCAAATTAAAAGTTTGCAATAAACTAAATCTGCTGCAATACTCAATCAATAAAGAACTGTGTACATATATATCGTATATATAGTGTAGCTGGAGCCATCTTCAGTGCTCAATTTGTTTATTATTTCAGTTTTGCGTGTTGGTTTAGCAGGCGATTAATTTGGGCAAGTTTATGCTGCACTTAATTAGTTTAGGGCCCCTTTAAGCTCATTAAAAATCGCCGGAAAGTTGAGAGAACTCTCGTGGCAGCTTCTCCTCCACCTCCTCACCACAGGCCGGAAATGTTTGTTATTGATTTGCGGGGGAAGAACTCTTGGCTGTTTATGATTTAGTGAAAAATTATAAATACTTTTGGCCGAGTTTGCTCTCTCTTGCTGTTTCGCTCTGTCTCTTTCTCGGTTTAAGCAAATTAGTTCAATTGCCAGGGCCAGTAAGTGAGCAGAGTCTTCAGTTTCCCCTTTGACTCTCTCTCTCTCTCTATCTCGCTTGCTCGTTGGCATAGACTTGATTAGGCTTAGGCAAAAACTTTATCCTTTGCACAGTTGTAAATAAGCAAAAGTAAATTTTGGCAAGTAATTTAAGCCACACAAACAAGCTGGCAAACAACTTTGCAGTTACCCCTTGGGGAGGGCAGCTGGTTAGCAAGTCGAGCGTAGGAAGAGCAAGAGTAAGAAGAGATGGGAGAGGGAGGCAGTGGGGAGGGAGGCTGCCTGCTATTACGCCAAGGCATGTAAAGTTCTTTACCCAATTTTAATTCAAAATCAATGTATGAACTTTGCTTACATTACGCTAAAACTTTACCCCCGACTCAACTCGACTCGACTCGCCTCGCCTCGCCTCGCCTCAACTGCGGCTTCAATTAAGGCGCCTGCATTTACTGCAGTATATGTACGAGTCGTGGGAATCTACATATATGTATGGATGGTTGGTTGGCTGCTGTATTGGTTACCACTTACCTTCATAGATGGTTAAAGTTGCATCTGCGGCTACCGCATCGCCAACACCGTTCTCTGCCACGCACTCGTAAGGCGCATCATCGCGTCCCGCCCGCACTGGTTCGATGCGCAGTATGGAAATGCCGCCCGGTTGCTCCAGCACCGTGTAACGAGATTGAGTGCCTGTAAGTGGTGGAGTGTGTGTGTGTAAGTGCGGGGTTACGACCTCTCATAAGTAGCACTAAAGCTTACCTGAAACTTTTTTGCCGTTCTTGCGCCAGACTATCGATGGCGGCGGATCACCGCGTGCCGCGCAATAGAAACTGGCCACGCCCCCAACACGCACGCCCTGATTCTGCGGCTTCCTGATGATCTCCGGTGGATCTGTGAAAGTGGCAAAAGAACAGCGTTTATGGGTTAATAAGAAGCTCAAGTGAATTTTCGCATGTAATGCCCGCATAAGTAGGCAACACTTTTGTTGATTCGAGCAGGCAGCCAAATAAAGCAGCACGCAAAAGTAGGCAACAGTTTGGCAGCCTGGCGAAAGCAGGCGAAATTGAATAGCACGCAAAAGTAGGCAACAATTTTAAGACTTTGCCAGAAGGCAACTTTCGATTCGCACTTGAAAGGGCATTTACGTACAACGCGTTTGACTTGTTGTGTGCCACGCCCACTGCCGAAAGGGATTTGCGACTTAGTTCATTTCGGTTGGCAGCAGTTTGTGTAATTGTTGCCACAATGCTGCACACTTGCTCTTTATCTTTAAAGCCTTTTCCTGCAACTGCTGCTGCAGCAACGAATTCGATTTATTTCGCGTTTGTGTGCATTGCACAGGCACTTTTGTGCTTTCTTTTTACATATTTGTCACAATATGCTGTCAATACAACGTCGCATGTTGTTTGTGGCATATACACACGGACACACGCGCGCTGCCGCGCTGCTGATGCGAGTACGTGCTGCACACACACAGCAAGAGATACGAACAGGAATCGGTTCGCGTCTGTGTGGCATTAAAAATCTGGTAAAAATCACGAAACGTTAAACAAGCAGCAAAATATTGTCATGTGCATTTCACAGCAGCAGCAGCAGTTCCGCGTTCCGCTATGGCACGCCCCTTCTCCCGCCACGCCTTTGCCGATTGCTCTGCCTTTGTGCCTGCTCTCTTTCAGTGAGTGTGTGTGAGTGTGTGTAAAGTAGTTTACCCAACATATCAATTCGATTTATGCATTTTCATTGAATTTAAATGTTAAATTCTCATATAATTTGCGTTTATTGTTTTTTTCTTTGCGCTTCGTGCGAGTCAAGCAGCAAAACTTACGTGTCAGATATTGTATATAAGATAAATCCGAAAAATTTGCATCTGGAATATAACGGTCGGGTTAATTATTTTGCACATCGCATACGCAACGCAACGACACGAATTTTCCGTTTGATAATTAACGCGTTTAACATGTGTTTTTTATACTTCATTTCATTACAATTTTTTTATTTATTTAATTTATATTTATAGCTTGTATTCGTTTGATGAACTTACAGATTAAAGACTTATGGCAGAATTGTAGTAATAATAATATAAAATATAAATTAAATTAATTTAATGTAATATAAAATAAGCTATCTTACTTTTAAACATACATTGATTGCATTTTTCATTTATATTGATTATGTAAAATATTTATATTGGCAGAATTTACATAATAAAAGTTATAAAAATATATCTAATAATTCTATACTTTTATCTTAAACTTACACTAGTTATACGTAAGTATTGTTATTATTAAGAACGTTCTTTGGGCACCACAACGCAAAGTACATAAAAACAAATTATAATAAAAATATAAAATATAAAAGCAATCCGCAAACTTATTATTCGCTGGCAAGTAAACATTAATAGACTTTTGCTTCAGTTATAAGTTATATTTTTTTCACTTTTTGAATGGATTTTCGTTCGTTGTGCTGAGCGACATTAAAACTTTTGTAGCTCTCAGTGTGGGGATCTCAGAGCAAAGTGTCAAACTTCGGCCAAGCGGGATTCGAGAGAGCAAAAGCGAAATGCCGCAGGTTAAGAAATAAGAGAGAATATCTATAAAAGTATGTACAATAATATTTGCAGACTGACTGCGACAGACAGCAGGGAGAGGGAGAAAGAGAGAGAGAGAGTGGATCGGTGGAGAGTGTTGCATTGTTGCCATGGACACAAATCTGAAGGACATTGTAAGTACGAGTATTGTAAATAATTTAAACTTTGCTTCGAGGCATTCGCAGCCAAAACATGCAGACCATTTGGTTGCTAATGCGGTGCCAGTTGCCAGTCTACTTGTTCTTCCTGTTGTTGTTGCTGCTATTGTTGTTGTTGTTGCTGTTACAAATACTTGATATCATTTGGCAAGTTTTGCGTTCAACTTTTGCCTCGACAAGTTGTTGGCCAGAGTTTTCAAGCATGTGAAAAATACACACACACACACACATACAATGAAGGAAGAGGAGAGGGGGAATCCTCACACTTTATGCGGCTTTCGAGTGGAGGCTTTGCAGGCACTCTCCGCACAGGCCTGGCCAATTTCACATGTCAGCCTCGTATCTCTACCTCAATTTCAGCAAAATATTTTTTAATTTGACACTTGCAAATGCAACTTGCGGTCACAGAACTTAAGAGCAAAGACTAGCGAAGATAAAGTAGTAAAGTAGACTTGCAGATACCCTGGAAAAATATCCAGCAACTTGCCCAAGGCAGCACACTCTGCAAATACTGTGAAATTCTGTGGAACATTTTCCCACATTCCACTCGCACTGCCTGCTGCTCATTATAAACCGCCCAAATGGAGTTTTCTTGCCAGGATGATGATTTGCCTGCGCCTCCGCGACGTCGTCATCGACGTCTTCGTTGGATTTGCAAAGCACTTGAAAGCATTTCACGCTTACGTTAACAGTTTTTATAGCCCGCGCGGCGTCGGCAGCAATAAGCATATTGGTTTGTGGCTGTAATGAGCTATAGCAGCCGCACCTACACCGACGCCCCTCTCTCCACCCTCTCTGAGAGATGCCAAAGCAAATTTACAGCAATTTTTTCTTAGCATTCTGCGTTTTCTGCCAGCTTCGCTGTCGCTTGGCGCATTTGTAAAGTTTTATGTTTGCTTAAACAATTTGATTGCAAAGCGTCGTCGCACGGGCAGACAGAGACAGCAAGAGAGAGAGAGAGAGACAGAGGGAGGGGGAAAGAAAGAGAGAGAGGCAGTCAGACACTTGCGTGACGAGTCATAAAAATCGTATCATTACAGCCATAAAACCGGGATTTCTCTGTTTATTTGCCGGATTGCTTTGCATTTTGCTTGTTGCTGCTGCCTCGGAAGACGTAAAAAATTTAAATAAATTTAATTATGTTTGTACACAGCGCCCCCACCCCTTGTGTGTCCTGTTTGCAAAGATTAAAGGCAAGCCAAATGAAATTTGTAGATGCCATAGATATCGGCAGAGCTGGATACCTTACTCCCCCCCCCCCTCGCTCTGGCCCTCTGGATATATCTGTGTGTTAGCTAAACTGCAAGCAACTTTTTGCCTTGCGTGCAGCTTTTTGCTGATTTTTCATTTCGCACGTTTCGCTGCCTGGTTGGAGATTTGGTGGGATGGGCGCAGAGAGGGAACTGGGGGGAATAGCGTAGCTGGAACAGGAACTCCATAGAGCGAGCAAACAATTTCGTTGTTGATATGTGCAAATTGATTTCAACGTTTGAAATGTGCAGTTATAGATACACACAAACTAATACACACACACACACACACACTCGCTCTCACTAACACCCTCACACACTCAGACCAGCACACACTATCGCAGCCACGCAGCGCAATACGATTACACACACCAACTGGCAGTCTGGCAATTTATATGGAAATTAATACTAACATTTTTAGTGCGCCGCACATAGAAAAAATATAGAAAAAAATAGGGAGTGGGGGAGGTATGAATGGGGAGAATGAGAAGGGGGATTTGTGAAAAAATATATTTGATATTTATACGCATACGAGAATCAAATTGATTTTGTTAAAACTATTCAGGAAACGTTTTGCTGCACGTTGTGAAATAATTGCAGCATTGCCGCAAGCAGCACTGTAACTGACTGTGGATGGCAAGTGGAACGCGAGTGGTACGTAAGCTTAGCGCATTCATACTTATTTCATAGTTCATTCATTTCATTTGTAATGGTAATGCAGAACATATGACGATAGATGAAGGTGATAAACATTTGTGGATGACTTTTGTGGAATTTAAATAACTGAGCTTTAAAAAATACAAAATACTCAGCAGATGAGGAGAGTTGGATGTGGAATGCTAGTGGAACCTATTCAAAATAATCAAAATCATTTAAAAGATTATTTATGGATCCTAGAAACATTTGTGCACCTTTTCAAACGTGAGCAAATCTGTAAACAAGTTGTACATAAGTTAGGAGCATTGATAATGTTTTCTTATATTTGTACATAGTAATGCACAATTGATGAAAATTAATTAGGCTAAAAGACATTTGTGGATGGTATATTGTGGAACTTAAACTACTGAGTTCAAAAATATAAAGCAGATATGAGGAGAGTTGGAATGCAAGTGGAGCTTATTTAAGAAAATAATCCATCGCTTAAACGATATTCTATTTTGTTATAAGCAATAAAACACGGGTAAGTGGAACACAAGTGGAACCTATGTGGTAAAAGTTTTTTGATGTTGGAATGGAGCCAAGAGAGTGGAGCCTATTTTAAACGATATTCTATGTTTGTTATAAGCAATATAAAAACTTGTAAGTGGAACACAAGTGGAACCTATGTGGAAGTAAAAGTATTAATTCTGCATATTATTTTAAGAAAGGTTGGAAGTATATGCGTGAAATACGTATGCTGTTGATGATACTTTACATAGTGATGTCCCTAATTCTATAACAACAATAAGAAAGGTGCAAGGATTATGTGTGGAATCTATGTAGAACTGATACAACAATCTCTTTATAAACTATTAAGGTGGCACTAGCAAAACAGACTTAAATTAATTCTATCTCTCTCTCTCTCTTTCTTCCTCGGTCTCCCTCTCTCTGAATTCTGAGCGAATGCTCTACATTGTGCGCCTAATTGAACTCACTCCTCTATCAATTCCCCATGTGAAACTAACTTGCAATCCTCAAAAAAACATGTGCAATTTGCACGAAAACTTTCACTGACATCTCTACAATCTTGCACCCTCTCTCTGTGACTCGCCCACCTACCACCCGCCCCTTGCTCTTATTAACCCCTCATGCAATGACGCCTCTGTTTTCGGAACATTGTAAAATTATAGCCATAACTTTTGGCCTTGTTTCCAATATGCCAAAATGCTCATAAAAATTGACCCAGTGTGAGGGAGTCAGTGGAAGAAGGCGAAACTGGGGCGCCCTGGACGGGGGAGGGGGAGCGGGAACATAGCGGGGCATATAAAATCAGCATATGCTCTATGCCGTAAAGTATGCAGCTGTTTTTTATTACCCTCTAACCCTAGAGTTGAAGAAAGTTAGGCCTGCAAATGTTTTTTAGGCCTGGCAATTTATGCCGTTACTCTCTAGCACTCTCACCCCACCCCCCTCCCCCTTCTCTGCACACCCACGTCATCCCTCGGGCAAGGTTTTTCTATTTCATCTGTACGAGTTTTTAATAAGTGCAAAGTGCGGACGGAAGTTGTGCAGAAATTTTCCAACATTTTAGGGTTAGAAACGCTGATGTAATAGGGGGAAAAAGCTTAAGCTGCAAGAAGTCGGGGGCATGCGGAGAGGGGGGGGAGGGAGTGCGGTACGCTGCTGAGTGATTGTGTCTGTGCCAATGTGTGTGTGCCCTCAACAAATCGTTCCAACAAAACTATCAACTGCAAAAGTAGCTTCGCAAAAGATGAGCGAAATGCAGTAAAAGTGTCCCTTTTTCGGAAGAAGAGTGCGACAACTGGCCTCTTCCTGCCCTCTTGCCTGTCCCTCTCGCTCATTCTCGCTCTCTCTCTCCCGCTCAGTCTACTGTCATGCGGCTGACTGACAGCAGCAATTCACCTGTCAGCATCAGCAGCATTTCGTTTTACTGAATTGCATTGAAATACGATGCTAAATTTAACGATTCATTGCATTTTGCTACCCAACACTTCTTCTGCTTCTTCCTTCTCTCTTCCTTTCTCACTTCCTCTTCTTGCTCCTCACAGTGAGTGCAAAATTGCAACTCTGTTGGACGCAGTCGATATGCTGCCCTGCCTTGCCTACCCAACCACCCTCTTCCATGGCCCTTGCGCAGCGTTGTGTATTTTTAATGCAGCAACTTTGGCATAGAATTGCTAAATCTGCTGAGTCTAAGAAACAGAACGCCACGCCTGGCCTCCCTCTCGTTCTCTCAACGGGTCTGGTTCCTGGACTGCTGCACTGCAAATAAAATATAGAGTGCAGCATGCATATACCCTGTAATAATGCTGCAAGAGCACACAAAGAGCATATAAAGGAATGAATAGTGGAGGATTGAAAAGCAGATTTCTCAAAATAGAATATTTACAATTAGAAAATTTGGTGAACATATTCCTTGATATTATATGAATGAGAAACTGTTCAACTAAAGAGCATAGATCTCTGGAAGTAGAAGAACTACAACTAGTAAACTTGGTAGAAGTATTCCCTGATACCAAATAAATTCGAAACTGTTCTACTAAAGTGTACAGATCTCTGGATAGAAGAGATACAAAAAGCCATTTTGCTCAATGTAGTCATTGATATAACATAAATTCGAAACTCATCTATTAAATTTAAAAATGCTCTGGAAAAATAAGAATGCAACTAGTAGATTTCTACACATATTCATTGCATATCATATAAATTCGGATACTGTTCTGTGGAAGTTCGAAGAGGAGACTAATCGGAATGTGTGACTTTTCCCTGATATTCAAAGCATTTGAAACTGATCTACTAAAATGCACAGATCTCTGGAAGAAGAAATTCTACAACTAGTAAATTTGTTCTATTCCCTGGTTACAAATAGATTGATCTATAAAGATCTCTGCAAATAAAAGATCTTATCTCTCGAATTAACTCCAAATTAGGCACTTCCAAACTATTTACAGCATATCTGCCAGTCACGAATACCTTGCTGCATTTCAAATTGTTTTACACTGCAGTTTTTATGGGCGAAGCCAGGCGTTGGAGCCGTGTGCCGTATGCAACTAAATTTTAATGTTACTTGAAAGAGTAATAAAAATAAAGTTTACGCAAGTCGAGAACCCAAAGAACTGAGAACTCTGCGAGCGAGCGAGAGAGCGAGAGAGAGCTCCGCTCGACCGAACAAAAGGCACTGATTATACAGTCTACGGGCAACCCGAGTATGCAATGTTAAATTTTAATTAAATTGCACAACAAAATCGCCAGCGGAAGTGCCAGCAAAGTAAATAGGCTGAAGAGATACTTAAGAGAGGGAAGGGAAGAGAGAATCGGGGTTGGGGATTTGGTCAAAACAACAAGGAAAAAGTGTCAACGAAATCCCATTAAACAATTCATCAAATCGTGAAATCGATAAACGCAAAGATGCTGGATAAAGTTTGTGAGTGTTTTCTGGGATTCTGTTTTTTTTTTTTTCATTTATTTGGTTGGGGATTGTCTCGGGCCTAGCGACAGGTTTTGGCTGCTCGCTCAGGCATATAAATGATGTGGGCTGCTTGGCCATCATTAATCAAAATTAAAAGTGTGACCATTTGGTCTCGACCTGACTGAACGAAGCTGCGACTGAGGGCTGAGTTCTTAAAGTATTAGTGTGGGCATAATATTAGCATACGTTTCGAGATGGTCTCTGAGCTGCTGTTGTGCACGCAGTGACCCTTCACATTTGGCTTCAGCTAAATGAACCGATAAAAAGGTAAACCATTAAGCAAGCAAAGGCAAGTTTTGTCCTCTTTTACAGATCTCTCAATCAGCTGTCAACTGTCGGGCCATAACAAATGTCAATTTAACCCAGCCACCACACAATCTGCAAGTCAATAAGTCCCGGCGACCCAGGATGGAGTAGAGATGGAGATTGACGTAACAAAGTGTGTCGTGAATTAAAAAATTATCATTTGTTAAGTCGGGTTGGGAAAAGGTAGAGCTTTAAATGTTATCCAGGGTTTTACTAGGCAGCGATATCAATTCTATTTTTGGAGGGGCTTGAAATTATTCAATTTGTTGTGGATTTTTTATTTAATTTTTATTGTGAAATATTTAAAATTTTGCTTATTTATCTGTTTTTGATGTATTTAATAATATATCCAAACATTTTTATAATTTGTCATGATTCTTCCTATTTTTTCTCACTTTTTTATTGTATCGCATTCTATATTTTCTTATCTTTTCACTTTAAGTGTTTCATTTATTTTATTGAATTTCTCATATCAGTTTTGTTTATGCAATAAATTTCGTAAGCCCTTCACAAGAGGAATTAAATTCAAAGCAAATTCTGTCTCTTGATGGCAGTCAATTAAATATATTTCGTAAATATTCTAATTAACCGCAAGTATTCTTCAAGGTGTTGCCAACTCAACTGTTGAAAATTCCATTGCCCCAATTACCTAAACGGCAAAATACGTAAATTTCCAACAGCTTCAACATAATTTTCATGGCGATGCTCTAGCATTTTTGGCGAGTAAAAAACGAACTCGAAAATGACTTGGCAAACTCAGCGTTAAATGGTCCAAACACTCACTCACACACACACACACACAGAGAGAGAGGCTGGCTGGCTCTGTCAAGTTGGGGCTGACAACTATTACTGACCGTTGCCAACACACGAAAATTTTACATGACATTTTAATATAATTAGTTTTTGCTGCTGGCATAATGTAAAGTGCGGCCAAAAAAGTCGAGCGAGCGAGCGAGCAAGAGAGAGGGAGAGAAGTTGAAAGAGAAAGTAGATGTAGTTCAAGTTGCCTTAAGGACAGCAAAGTTGACTCGACTGCGGTTGCTGCCAAGGGTGGAGGTGGTTGCCGGGAGGAGGGACGCCGGGTGTTGAGGACTCAACTGGGGTCTGAAACTATTTGAGTTTGCGGTCGGTTGGCAGCATTTTATAAGCCGCAGCATATTTTTGCAAAAATTTTAGCCTCACGCCTGTTCTATTAAATGGGGATTTGTTTCACACACACACACACACACACACACACGCACACGGATACCTAGAAAATCACAGTGTGAGCGTGCGTGTGTCTGTCGATCTATCTGTTTTTTAACAGATACACGCAAAGACGTCCAGGCACATTGGGCCAAACATTCATTATTTCTCTATGCCGGATTATGCCCTAAGCCGGGCTACGGCTTAAAATGCCGCAAACTTTATGAGACGCAACACACGTGCCACATGCCACCATGCCACACCGCCCCCATACACCACTCTAGGCCTATGGCTCTGAGTTTCCTCTGCCTAGGCAATTTATGATTGCCTGTGTGTGCTGAAAGAGAGAGAGAAGGAGGGGGGAGGAGGGAGGGAGCTTGGCATCTTGTAGACAACCTGGCAATTTCATAAACTGTGTAGACACTTGCCAAATTGGCAATACCCAGCACCACACCCTCTCGCACCCGTCGCACTCCTGCTTTGTTTTCATCTGGTACGCACGTAAAGGCGCCTGTAAGCAGGCTTTGATATTTTATTGAGCCTGTCATAATATTTATGATATGTATTTGATGCGTGTACCACGACTAAGCGAGGCTACCCAACTGCTGTCCACTGTCAACCTGATGCAGCCAATAACATGCCCTCCCTCTCTTTCTCCCTCTATCTCACTCCCTCCTGCTGCGAGACAATGCTGAAAGTTTGCGTAGAGTTTGAAAAGTTTTATTATTATTAGCATTAAGAGGCCGACGCCTCTGTCTTTTGGCTTTTATTAGTTTCAACTTTTGACAGAAATTATATTGAGCTTATACATGTGTATACAAATACACACACACATATACATATATGTATATATATTGATGATCATGCTAAAACTTTTTGTTCGCATCAAAGTTTCATTTTTCTTGTGTTTTCTTCTCTTTTTTCGGGGGCTGTTTTGTTTAATTTGTGTTATTTATAAGCTGGCTAAAGCTTCGGCCAGTTGCCTGCCCCTGTCAGACTGATGCCTGCTGGCTAATGGCTAAAAGAAAAGAAACTTGTCTAGCACTTGGCAACAGCAACAACAACAGCAACAACAACAACTGCCAGCTAAATGTGCACAAAGGTAAACAGGCAACACTTAAGTCGCGCCCAGCAGCAGCAGCAGCGGCGGCGGCGGCAGTGGCAAAAACAATGCAAGAAAACTGCTAACAGGTAACAGCTAACAAAGCCAGAGGCGTGGCACTTGCTGGGCGGGCAGTCGATGGAGGGGCGGGGTCTGAGGTTTTTGGTAAGCCCAGTGGCAACTGTAGGGGGCGCTTTTAAGTGCGCTTTCAATGTGAAGTTTCCCAGATTTAAGGTGTGGTGTGAGTGTCACTCTCTCTCTCTCTCTCTCTGTGCCAGTGTGTGTGTGTGTGTCTGTGTGCAAGTGAGCCTTCAAATCCGCATTGTCATAGCTTGATAAATAGCTGAAATTACTTACAGAGTGGCAACACTCTGCTTAAGCACTCGCCAAGCTTAGAGACAAGGAAGAAGAGAAAGCAGACTCCAAACAAGGCAAACATTTTCAACAAATAAAACTTTGTTTAAATGCTGCAAAAGTGGAGACTACAGACAATCTACAGTGTTGGAAATACTGTGAGAGAGTTGGAAGAGTTGCCACCAAGCTGCAAACGACAATTGATTTAAGAACAGAAAACAATCTTTAAGCTAAAAATTATTTATGACTTTATAAATTATTGCTAGGAAACCTTTGTTTGATTTTTATACCCATGTTCTTCAAGTGAAACTTAGAGACAGTCGGCAAAGGTGGCAACACTGTACAATACATAAGCAGAGTTGCCACTAAGTTCAGCTTTCATATAAAGCAATGAAACACAAACAGCTGATAATCTGCACTTTCCTTTGTTTAACCTTAATATTATCGCTAAATTCGAAACCTTCCTCAGTTTGTCCTTAATCTGCAAGTGAAGACTGACCGTATGCAAAGCTGGCATCACTGTGCAATAAATTAAAGAGTTGCCAGCAAGTTGCATTAAGGAAACACAGAATCTTTAGCCGGAAATACAATTGAATTCTACTAAGATGTCTCTGCCAGCTTCCGCTAGATTCCCATGCCAAATCTTCAACTATTTCAGGCAGAAACTTTTTTTAACAAATCAATCATCATATGAGAAACTCAACAAAATCTTACACAGGCTTAGTATGTAAATTTCCCCCACCAAAGCGGAGCAAACTTACAGACAATCATATCTACAATGTCTACATTTCAACAGAAACAACAAATAAAGAAGGAAAAAGAAGCGAAACGAAGGGAAAAAGAAAATGTTTAGACGCCGTTTTTTTTTGTCTCACAGCGCCGACAAGCCGTAAAGTATGCAATGCCAGGCCTAGCAGCAGAGAGAGGGTGAGTAGGGGTAACACTGTGCTGCGGGGTCGTGCAGGGCTGTCGAGCTGCTCTTTGTTTTATTGTTTCTCAAATCGCTGCTCGCTGTGCCAGTCAAGAGCTTTGACTTTGCCTCTTTATTATTATGCAGCATGCGTCGTGGCGCGACCAGATTATAAAGGTCGTCGTCGTCGCGCAGGAGAGGGAGCAGCAAAGCAGGAGCAGTGGAAACAAGTCAAAGACATTTGCACAACTTTGTCACGTGGCACGAGGGGCACGCATTATTTTTCCGCTTCGTCTTTTTTTAAAACAGGCAGCAAAATATTAAGGCACATTTTCAGTTTGATAAATGTGATGCCAACAGAGGCTCACTTTGCCCGGCAGGTTGTCCAGTAAACCCAAAAAAAAAAGGGAGGAGGGAAAAAAAGACCATCAGCAAGTTTCCATCAATTTCCCAGCCAACTGTTGCAATGACAGCAATTATGAGGGGAGGCAAGGGGCGGGGCAGCATATGCAGTACATAAAAGCAGAGCGCACATTAAAGCCAAAGGCGAGTGAGACGATTAAGACGATAATAACAAGTGACAAGTTTATTGCCCGCACACACACACACACACACCCACAACATAAGCTCCTTCCCCCACTCACACACACACACACCCATACACTGCTGTGTAGCAAAAACTCTTTGCCGGACAGACAAAAGAGACGAAAGCCTAAGCTTTTGTGGTCTGAAATCTAATGCCTGTAACCAAACAACAAAAGTGGCAACAAGGGGGGAATTAGGTGGGATGGTAGGGGGGAAAGTAACATGGAGGGGGTGCACAACAGCGCCCACATTATTGCCATGCGGGGCACACAACATTTGCCGCCTTAAAAGCCAGTTCCACTAATGCCAACAGCTGCCCACATAAATATCAGGCTGCTGACGGCTGAAGAGAAGAGGGGGGGGGGGAGGACAGTGCGACGGGTTGTACTGTCTATAAATGTTTTTGTTAGCTTTGGCAAGCGGCGAGCGGTGCCGCACTAAAACCACTAAGTAAGATAAGTGAGGTCAAGCAAAAGGGGTCATGTGCGCGCATTGTTACGTATACGTAACGTGGTCGCAAGCCAAAACGGACATCAAAAGTGCGGCTGGCAAGTGAAAGCGCACAGCTCAGCTTGGCTCAGCACAGCTTCGTGCCACATAACGGAGACATTCCGCGAGTGCGAGAGAGAGAAAGTGCAAGTTATGTTTGTTGCGCCGCATAAAGTTGCAAGTACAGCGAGATTGTGGCAAGACGAAATAGTTGCAGCCTCAGTTAACAGTAAAGATTATAGCTGGACTTATAGTGCCTAATTATGGCAGTAGATTGTTTATGGCAGTGCGCGAAGAGCGCAGGCATTGAGAATAAAATTCAAAGCATACTTTTAAGTGCTGCCGAAATATATGTCTGCAAGTTCTACTTGCGAATTTGTTTAACAATTAAAAGCGCGTATATTTCTGTTTAGCTATAAAATTATATAATTGTTTTCCCTTTTTTACTTTTTTAACTATTTTTTTTTAATTTTCAAACAATTTTTCTTACTTTTTATTTATTATACAGTAGCTTAGACAAGCACGAAAATAATACTAAAAAAGAGTCAACAATTTTCTTTTTCTTCTAATTGTTCTTGCTAACTCAGCTTAAAAAAATTTTAATCTCTCTCCCTTCATTTCCCTTTGGCGATTTTCTGCTCATCAGCAAATGTCAAAAGTATTTGCAAATGCTTTGGCTCCTACAGAATTCTTCTTATTTTTTCTTGTAGATTATTTTCCTCTTAAATTTTTCTAAGCTGTTCTTATGGTTTCCACGGCTTATGCAGCCGATTGCGTTGTTCTTGGCAATAAATTAATTAGTTAAGCTGTGTTGTCATATTGCAGCTTCATTAATGAAAACCACTGAGCCGAGCTCCCCTCTCCCTTACTTGTGCCACCTCCTTCTGCTTGGTATAGATAATGACAAAGAAGAGGAGTAAGATGAAAAAAAAAACCATATCGTCATTCCGTTAAGCCAAGAGCAAACGGACATTTTGTCAAAAAGTTGCGTTACGTTTCTGCCTGGAAATTATTTTGCATGATTCAGCAGATCAAAAGCCAAAGCAATTATAGCCAAAGGCGCGCTATCATTGTAGGATCAGGGCAATAGTATGATGAGAAGCCAGAATGTCTGAGCAGCGTGCACAGATAGCGCATGGAAATTGGCCACAGTTATTACTGGCATGAGATTTCACATTCACATCGGCAATTAGAGAGCGGTCATTACGATTGGCACACTGATAGGGGTAGTTCGCGAATCGAAGACGGAATCAATACAGAAAATAATCATATTTGAGCGTCTTTAGTTCCACATTAGTCAACAGTCGAATCACTGCTTGAAACTCGATGGAAATCAATCAAAAATAATATATTCCACTCAGGAAAAAGGAAAACTATTCTCAAAAGCTGCACTACTCCAAGTAAAAGTCAAAACAGCATGCTAACCTCTCTCTTTCTCCAGCACCTTCTCCCGCTCTGTTCTTCTTCGTTTTGCTAATGTTTTCAAGAGCAACGAGAACAAACAGTGCAAAAAATACGAAAATTATTCGTATGCAAATCAACTTGAATCGAATCGAACGGTGTAAAAGATATATGTGATATGTGCCTGTGCATGTCTGAGTGGGTGTACGTGTCTGTCTGTGTGTGTGTGTGTGAGCACATATCGATAGATTGATGCTAAATTGATGCCATACCGAGTGGGTTATTGTCTGGCCCGCATATAAACAACCAAAAACAGCAGAGCAAAAGGAAGGAGCGAAGAAAAAAGCAGGAATAAGTCAAAAGAAAAGTAAAAATTTCAATAAGGCTAAAGCATTTTTGTTCCAACTTGGGAAGGATGGTGCAAGGGGAGGGTTAGGAGAGGTAAGGTAGTTGAGAGCCCTGGCAAACAGCAGCATGCGAAGTTGAGAGGCCACTCCTGGCAATTTATGGCATATGTTACCAACACACATACAGCACACACACCCGCATATGTAAATGTTAAAATAATACATGTGCGTATGGCATAAAAATTGATATGCCAACGTTTGCTCATGTGTGAGTAATTCTCAAGCAAAATTTATAAAGTTTTTAAATAAAATATAAAATAATGCAGCACAAGCTGGCAAAGAGATTAAAATCGATTTCGTGCATACCCTGTAATGGAGTATTATGTTGAGCAAAGAAAGCATCATTGGTGAACAGAAAATGATATTTTATGTTGCATACTTTTAGTAGTAGCTTGAAAATCAGTAAGACTTAAAATTATTTCTTAATGGATTTGAGCGTGGATAGTTAGTGTTTTTACGAAAAATGAAGTGTCGAGTATTCAAATAACACTTGGAATTCTGTTTTAATCGATTTTAAAGTGGATTTACGTGCTATAAAAACAGATATTGTCACTTCAATTAGAAGACCTAGCTAGTATAGTCTCTGAGATCTAAAACGAACAAACAGTTGACACCAACTAATGACATTTCCTCAAATAACACAATAAACCCTTAATAAAAATCTGCTCAACATTAAAAACTGTTTTAATTGCTCACACACAAATTAACCCAGTTTCAGCACAGCGCATTAGGGGTATTCCCTAGGTAATTAATCAAATTAATGCAATTATTTCTTAGTTGAGTTGAAAAAATTCATAAATTAATTATTTTTAAATTGTTTTACCTAATTTTAATTTGATTATTTAGTATTTTTACCACACAATTTTCCTATTACTTCCGCAGCATACCCCCTTGCTTGGCCATCCATTTACAGGGTATTATCAATAGCAACTATGTGCAAAAATTATGTCGCATAATAAATTGAACTTTTCATAAATTTTGCAACTGAAATTGGCAAGGGTCGTCGCATCGCACCGGGCCCCTCCTCCTCCTCCTCCTCCTCCACCTCCTCCCCCTGTCCGCTGCAAAGCGCCTTTATAGCCCCAGCCTGACATTGTCAACGTCTTTGGCAGCTTTGGCAGTTCTCTCTCTCTCTCCCTCTCTCGCTTTCGACACAATAACAAAGCAGCAGCTCAGAATTTATGGTTGGCAGCTTTTAGGCTTTGTTTTGCTGCTTATTATTGTTATTGGCACCAACAGTGACATATTAGGAGCGCCTACTCCACGCCTGTCGGAGCTCATTTGTTGCCCTGGTACAGAGAGCAGTTCGCCCTCTCTTGCCCTTGCTCCCCTGCCCCGATATCGAGATTCGATGGCATCGAACGTTGCGTACGCAGGATTATTAATATTAGAAAAAGGAAATATATTTTCTACTGCTGCTGACCGGCTGCTGTTTTCGATTATTGTCCTGGCCTGGACTGGCCTGGCCTGGCCTGTTCCCTGTCTCGGTTTCGGTCTCGATTCTGTTCCGTTTTGCCGTAAATTGTTATTGACAACGGAAGCAGCAGTGCGGCACAAATTGGGCGTTGAATTTGCGGCTTGCTTTACGTTCTTTAGCTCGGCCCTTCCCCTTCCCCTGCTTCCTTTGGTTTCCATTTCTATTCTCCTCTATAGATTTCGTTTTTTTGCTGGCCCGGAATGGGACAAAGTCTGGTCCATTTGTTGTGGTTATTATTATGGTTGATTTAGTGGCCACAAATTGAATGAATTGTCTTACTTAACCGAAATAAGCAATATACAATACACAATACAATAAACGACACACAATATACAACACACACCACAGACACACACACACTCACAATCAGCGTATGTTTCGTGTATGGCTTTCGTATAACTGTATAAGTTTAAATTCAATAACGCCTAAGTGCGTGCTCAAATCAGATTAAAATGACGACGGCGCTGCGGAAATGACAGCCCTGAATTGAATTAATTAATGCCACTTGGAGAAGGAAGCGAAAGGAAGGAAGCAGAGGAAGACAGAGAGAGAGAGAGAATGTGAGGAAGAGCTGGCAGTAGATTGCGCGAAATGAAGTTGACAAATGCTGACAACGACGACATGCCACATGGCACAAAATATTAAAATAAAGTTGTAATTAAACGCCTCGCATAACTTGCGCCATGCCAGCTCAAACACCTAGAACGACCCTCTGTCTTTCTCACTCCTCCTCTCTTGCCCATTCCTTCGTCGCTCTTCACTTGCGCAACAGTTGAATAGATGAAAATTACTCACAAGATGCCAAGGTTGGTGCCGGGGACTGTGCGTGTGTGTGTGTGAAAAAAGAAAACAGTGCGAATGCCACACATAACTTTGACAATTAGAAAATTAAAATTACACTGCAAGCAATAGGGAGTAGTTAAAGGAAGTTAAGTCGTTCTCAGAAGAGTTGAAAGGGGAAAGATAATTAAAGTGAGAAAGAGGACAGATATTGGAAACGATAACTAAAAAGTTATCGATAGCTGTTGCAAACAAAAGAGCTTTAAGTATTTGTCAGAATAATGTAGACAGGTCTCCTTGAGAAAGCGACGCCATAAGAACAGAATTAAGGCAATCAAATAGTTGGAGAAGTGGAAAGAACTTTACAGTTAGTCATTATAACGAAGAGAGAGAGGGAGAAATATATTTAAATATTATGCTATAAATATGTTTATATATGATACATTTAGGGATATATGAAATACATTTATGACTCATAGATATGTGCATACAATGACAACCTTCACAGCCAAATAACATATTCATTCCAGTGCCTTCACATAACGTTGCCTTTCTTCAAATAATAAAAATATAGTTATAGCAAGACATTCAGTTTGTAATATATATACACTCCATATAGACAGCAGTGCTTTGCAGCTTAATCAGCTTAACTTTTGGCCACCAAATACACACACCATTGTTTGCAGTGTATGCAGCCAAAAAAGAAGAGGAATTTGAGCGAGCAACTGCTACACAATGGCAATAATTCTATTGCGCTTACAGCGAGAGTTGGCGCGAGAAGAGTGCAGGAGAAAGAAGAGGCAGAGAGAGATAGCAAGAGAGTGTAATATGTGGGGGAGCCCCAGCAAGCTGCTCGCTGGCAATTTGCAACCACTGTTGCCACCATTACGACCGCCAAGAGTGGAGCATCAGTCTGTCTTCGGGCCGCTGGCAACTCGGCAGCTGGGCCGGCACCCAAACACAGTCTCACCGCAGAGACACCAAAACCAAAAACCCAAAATGAGAAATACACACGAAGAAACAAAGAGAGAAGGGGGCAGAGACTGGGAAAAAGAGAGAGAGAGAAGAGCGTGAGAGGGATGGAGCCAGTGTGCGCGCAGGCATATTAAAATATTTAATTACCATGTAAACTTACGACTTTTGTTTTTGTTATTGTTTTAATTGTGACAACAACTGTCATAATAATGAATATGATGATGTTTGCCAGGCGCCCAAGCGCGGGGCAGAAACAAAGGGAAGAAGGGAAATGGGGGCTGGGGGTAACCGCAAGAGCGCATTGCTGCTCCTCCTCGCCAGACTGGCAATCTACGAGGCGAGCCCGCAAAAGTATGCTACATGTGAGTGCTGAAATGGATGCCGAGCAAAGCTTTATTACATTTGCTATGACTGTCGGTGTGTGTGTGTGTGAGTGAGTGTGTGTGTGATTCATGGCACGTGTGTGGCAGTGTGTGTATGTGTGTTTTTCGGCGGTTTTCTTGAAATTGTCTGGCACTTTTCAAGTTGTTTTGCGCCTTGCATGTTATTTGAATTTTAATTGCAGTCTCATTCATTGCATGCTTTTTTGTGCCTCCTTTGTTTTATTGTTCTTCTTCACCCCACTCCACACCCACTACAGCACCACGCCCGCACCCTATTTAATTAAAAATGCCTGTCTTGGTCGCTGCACTCTGCGCCAGGTGCTCGTCGTCGTCGTCGTCCCCATCGTCGTGTTTGCTCATTGGAACTAATTAGTTTTATTTAGCCTCACTTATTGACTCAATGACTGACTGCCCTGCCCAGTCCCACAGTCTCAGAGCCCAGTACCGGCTTCAGGACCCTGTCCAACAAACATTTTCAATTGACATTGTCAGGACATTGTCAGGACGCCCCCACCCCACACAGAGCTCTCAACTCCCTCCCACCCCAGTCACGTTTTGCTGCCTACTTGGTATGCAGCACACAATACACATAAAACATTAATAAAGCTTGTTGTCCTTTTTGGCTCGCTGGCTTTGCTGGCAATTCTTAAGCTCAAGCTGAAGGTCCTTGTCATTACCAAGCATCATCCTGTGCCTCTCTGACAGTGTCAGTGCCAGTGCCAGAGCCTCCACCTTCACTAGGCTCTCTGCCTGTGCTCGGCATATGCTTAGCATAATTTTGCGGACTACAAACTTCTGATTTCTGTTGTCGGCTTTAAACGTCGAGCTTAATTAAAAAAAGTACAGTGGAAACCATAAAAAAACAAGTGAGTTAAGATAATACCTTGCAGGCTCAACTGGGGTATACCCTGTAGATAATTCTATGATAGAAAACAGTGAATAAACAAGTAAGGATATTTCTCCTAGCTGCCTTTGTTTCCGTTAGAATTTATACAAGAGAAAATGTCAATAAAAATTTTTGTTGCATTCTTGCAGGCGTGAAAATCTGTATGCCTAATAAAACTTTTTCTTGAATAACTTTAAAGTTTACTATCCGTTTGGAACCAAATTTTCAGATATCCCTAGAATTGTGATAAATATTATTTTTATATATACTTTTGATCTTCATCAACTAAGAACATATTTTTTATCTTAGGGGTTATAAAGAGGTGACTTAGGATTTGTTATTTAACTACTTTAGCTTTAGTAGTTCAAAAACAAACATGCCAGATTTCTTAGCTCTAACTGTTTTCAAAGTTCATAAACACATTTTAGTCTTCAAATATGTTAAAATGCTTTACTATACAAACCTATACTTCCCTACTTTCGTCCAATCTACTGGGTATACAATTAGTTGAAAAAACGTTTAAAGTTTTAAATTATGAAAGCGCTTGGACCTGGCTCGGCCACGGTTCATATCATAATTCAGTCATATAAAATTTGTCTAGCGGAAAATTAGAAATGCCGCAATAACAACAACAACAACAACATGAAGAACAACAACAGTGCCAGCTAACAAGCACCACACAGCAGACGCCTTTGTAATTAAAACCCAAAGAGGGGGAGAAACCAAAGCAGGAAGAGGAGGAAAAAACGAAGAAAATCACTGGCATCCATTGATATGCTGATGAGCTTAGCTGTTTTTCCCAGGCTCTGATGCTTGACATTGAAGTGACTGCGTGAGTGGCTCAGCAAATTGTGGTCGACGGTGTGAGTGAGAGGTGTGTCTGCGTGTGCTTGTGTGTTGGGTGTGTGTGTGTGTGTGCCAGATTGTTGTTTACATAAAAATTTAAAGCCAAAATTCAATGATTTTTATGCTTATCAAGAGTGAAAATTGAAAACGGGCACAAAAAGGAAAAAGTTGACCCAAAAAATGTTTGGAAATTGCCAACAAATGTTGCACATTGAAACGCAATAAGGTTTGTAATTGAAATATTTCATGGCCTGCAAAATGTTGTAAATAAGGCTAAAGTTAGCAAACATTCAGACTTAGTTTTTAGTTTTGCCATTGCTTTTACTCTTCCCCCCAGCAAAAAATGCAATTCAATTGGAAGACAAACAAAAGCTAAGCAAAAATCAATTTGATGACAAAAAATTGTTGTTACGAAAAGGGCAACGTAGCTAGGCCTGCTGCCCCTCCACCCCCGCCGTACAGCACATGCTGTAAACCCATGTCAAATTTCTGGCATTTCTCAATCAGTTGCAGCCCACTGTGCGGCTTTTATTAAATTTCACAACGCCAAATAAATGTGTATGCGCACATGGTGTGTACCCGTGTGTGTGTGTGTGTGTGTGTGCTTGCTCGTGTGTTTGTGCGTTGATTTTCAATCGAAGAAGCTGAGCCCCACGAAAATTTTGCTTTTTCTTTTTCGTTCCTCACTCGAAAGTTGTTTGCCAACTTTGCGGTTTTTGAGGTTGACATGTTGCCTCTTGATGCGACCCTAAACAAGTCGAGCAGCAGCCGGAGCAGCACCAGCTGATGCCTGATTATGATGATGATGGGTAGTGGTAGTGGTAGGAAGGAGCAGATGAGACTGAAGAATGGGGAACGAGCCCCTCACCGGTCGGTAACAAATCGAGCGAATGAGAGCCTGCCGTATTGCTGGCACGGCTGCTCGGCTGCTCGACTAAAAAGGATATGCATTTCCTGCCAGGTAATTACCTGATGATGGGCTACAAACAAGCCGTCGACTTGGAGCCGTCATCAATTCAAGCCGTGCTCTAATTAAAGATACGAATCTGAACATGCAAACTGCACAAACGGACAACGAACTCTCGTCGCGCGCGCACACACAGACAAACAGACAAACACAGAAATAGAAACGCCTACAACGCAAAAGGGTGTGAAGAGCCAGAGTATGTGTGCATGTGTGTGTGAGTGTGTGTGTTTTAGCTGTTGAGTGGTAGGTGTAATTGATTTGCCGGCAGTTTGTCTATTGTTTGTACCCTGTACACCTGGCAATTGCTTGAGCAGGCAGCATGTACAGTTTGTAGAAGTGAAAGAGCTGAGGGAAACTGCGAACTCGAAGAAATATGCATACATCTGCATAAAGCTAAGGATCTCTGCAGCTGAAAGTGCTGGGGTAAGCAAATTTGGTATGCAGATGCTGGTTAACCTAATGCAGTTGAAGGGTTTTTGAATCTTAAGATATCTACGATTGAAGAGGAATAAAACTCGAATCAAAAATTAAAAAAAAAATTATTATTAATTTTCATTTTAGGCTTAGTAACAACAGATAATGATGGTTATCGTATATGGAATATAACAGAGAGTTCTTTGTGAAGGTAAGAGCTGAAGAAACTGCAAGCTCTAATGAAATTTATATATGTTGTATCAGTATTAACCTTCGGATCTCTGTAGTTGGCAGTGGTGGGGTTAGAAAATTTAGTGTGCAGATGCTGGTCAACCTTATGCAGCTCAAGTGTCTTTTAAATTTAAGATATCGACATTAAAAAGGAGTAAAAGTCGGCACAAAAATTGAGAAAAATATGTGTTATCTTCTTTTTTCGCTTAAGATCAAATAAATTGATGTAGTATCTACGTCTGATTATAAATGTTTTTTTATAGAAGTAAAGGAGCTGGAAAAACTACATATTTGCTATTTATCATCTCATAGGTATCTGTATAAACCTTCGGATCTCTGTAAATGAGAGAGCTAAGGTCAGCAAATTTTATATGTAAATGATGGCAAGCCTAATGTAGCTGAGGCTTCTTCAAAATTTGAGTTAGCTATGAAATAAAGTGAAATAAAGGAAACTAACCGAATCTAATTTTTATTTATCCTTATTAATTATTGCCCCAATCCACATAGAAATTCAATTAATAATAAGACACTACTCAGTGCTCATTACAGGGTATAGTTCAGCCCTAGCTTCAGATTCCACTCGCATAGGGTGAATTTAATAAATATGAAAAACATCAAATTATTTCAAATGCCCAAGTGTCTGTCTGTCTGTTTGTCTGTCTGTGGCAACGTCTGTTTGTCTGACAGTTGCACTGACAAACGCCCAGCGCGCACGAGAAATATGCTGGGCGCGAAGCAGAGAAACGAGGTGGGCAGAGGGCAGAAGACAGTGGGCAAGGCGGTACAGTGGGGCGTGTGTTGTGGCACTGTGGTGCGCTGCTGCATAATTTTGCAATTGCTCTACAACAAATCGCAGTTGATTGTTTTACGTAGTCGTAGTTGGAGTTGCAGTTGTTGTTGCTGTTGCTTTTATTGTTGTTGTCGGGGCATAACAGCCTTAAAATATGCAACGAAACTTTGCTCAAAGCGTAAAATCAACTCTCGCTCGCAGCACACAGAACAGCACAGCAGAGAACACAGCGCAGTGCAGCGCTATGCTGCCACTTGCCACTGGCAAAAGGAGCTTGCAGCCAAATAGGAAATCACAGCAACAACAACAAATACTACAACAACAGCAACGTTGCCAACTGAAACGGAAATGCAAGGCATTCTTATGCATATCCTCTAAACAACAAAACGAACAACCAAACAACAGCAACAACAACAACGACAACAACAAGTACAACAAGGAGAACAAGAAGAAACGAGTCAGAACTCTCCACGACTCGTTTGGGGAATTGTTTTTGCTTTTGCTTTGGCTTTCGTCTGCTGCTGCTTCTGCTCCAAAGGAATTTTTCATACGCAAATTAAATCCATGTACCATAGCAGAGCTGCCTGCCACGCCCCCTCCTCCTCTATACCCCCTGCAAGGCGTCTAGGCACATGCCTGCACAAATATTCATTACATAATAAACTAAACAGCAGCAAGAAAAGTGCGCAAAACAAATCAAATTGCACATAAACATTTCAGCTATGCGTGGCATGCCACGACGCTCCAGAAGCATTAGAAGGGGTATTCCCGCAATATATTTCGGTTTATTTGTGTTTTAGCTCTTGTGGTGGAAATCAATGACATGTAAAAACTCTAATTAAACGCACGTTTTTGGCGCCCAATGTTCATTTCCATTCAAGCCAAGGCCATAAAATGGCAAACACACTCACACACACACACACACACAGACGCATTCTCGTGCAACCAGCTACAGAAATTGGTATGGCAAATGTTGGGGAAATAATTGAAGCGGTCTTGGGCCATATGATATACGACTAGACCAACCGATTCGCAGCCATAATTGAGCGGATAAATAAATGGGTTTCGTTCGGCGAATGGTTGAATAGCATTTGAATAACAGTAATATCAGGGTTGATTTAATTTACCAGGGATGTACTGGAAATAGCAGTAAAAATGGGCAATAAAATGCGATTTAATTTGGGGCCTTTCGAGTGTCTAATGGGTACAAGGAAAGACTCTCAAAGCATAACGAATATATATGAAATGGGAAGAATATAATTATATACTAATAGACTGTTCTAAAAGGGGTTCAATTCCGAATTGAAAATATGTGTAACAGGATATACAAAGATATACAAAAAGTCATAGCAGAACCCACCGAGTTTATATGCTTAACATAGGTTAAAAGCAGAGTCGATTTGGTCAAATCTGTCTGTATGAACATCTATAACTTGATAACTATGAAAGCTAGAGTAATCAAATTTGACATGTAGATTTCTGTAAACCATAAATAGATAAACCCTCATACCAATTTGGTATACCACGCCCACCGCCCACGTAAAGTGAAGCGAAGTAGTTTTATGACAACTTACTCCTTCATAAATGATTGCAATATGTCTGTCAATCCTACAAACCTCATTGAATAACAAATACAAACATAATATATTAAAATATTGTTATTAAAAATAAAAAGAAATATATTTAATAAACATTTTAATAATTTTTTCATTTAATATCTTTGAATATTTTGTTTAATAAGTAAACAAAAATATTTATTAAAAATTTTAATAAATTTTTCATATATTCCATTTTGATATGCACTCAATCTTATCAACCAAGCCATTTATAATCATTTTCTATATGAATTCATTATATTTTCAACTTATTTGCTAATCCCTAACCCGCCCCCCAAAAGGCGAAACATTATCTCTCTGTGGCAACCCTACCCTGGCGCTGAACCCTTTGACCGAACAACAACAAACAGCTCCCCCCTCATAACAACTATATGAAAATTTATCATCATTAGCTTGGGGTCCTTTCCTGCCCCAACACCCAAAAATACCATTTGCATAGTTCTAATTCCTTTTACAGCCCGGAAAAAATGGAGAGGGTTGGGGAGAGGGGGACTAAAGCGGAACCTACAACCCATTAACCACAACAACTCAGTTAGTGTTTGTCGCGTTGCTGGACTGGCTTTGGTTGTGCTTTTGCCACTTCATAGGAGCCTCAGAGAGAGAGTCCTGCAAGAACATATAATACAAATTATATTGTTTTGTATTTATGTGGCATGTGGCGTAGAATTTCTTTTACAGCTCTTTAACATGTAAATTCGATTTTTAGTGTTCGCGCACACACACACACACCTTAATTAAATTTCTAATTATTGTAATTAACCACATTAATATGACCTCATGCGCACCCTAATTTGCTAAAACTCCCAACCTTCGCGACTGCTCGACGCGTTGTTGCCGCGTAAAATTGTGTAGAAAATTGTCGGTAAACATTTTTACAGTTTATTTGCAGAGCGTGGCAAGCGACGCCCAGCGTGGCAGCTCCCCTCCCTCCTCTTTCACCTTGGCCAACCATTGCAAGAGACCATCGCAGTCTATATATGTGGTTGGTCCAACGTGCGCTCGCTCTGCGGTTCCTTGTTGCCTTTTATTATATGGTTCACGGCTATTGTTCGTGCTGTGATACCTGTGAAAACGTGTGTGTGACCCATGGGGTAGTTCGGATTTCTAAGCAATATTTTTATATAATGTTAAATACTTATTTTTTGAACCTTTGCTTGATGAACTAAGCGACATTTGTTGCCAACTTATGGCATATTCCGAAATCGGTTGCAACTTTCACTGGATATACTCAAGTCGTGCACTCACTTAATCTTTTCAAATTCAACTTATTTCTGATTGTTGTTGTTCTCGCAGCAGTTGTTCTTGTTGCTGTTGTTGTTGTTGTCGGTTTCGTTGGCCAGCGGTTGGCCTTAATGAGGTCATGTGTGTGTTGGTTGGTTGTGCGACGTCGGTGATTATGATGGCATGAAATTAACATTTAATTTGAGCTGAACTAGAGCGCCACCTAGCGACGTTGGCCAGCGCTCCTTACGTATGTGTGTGAGTGTGTGAGAGAGTCTTTGTCTGTGCGTGTGTGTGTGTGTGTGTGTGTGCTTTTGGCTAATTTATGCCGCTTGGCCCCATAGACGTCTGAATGTGGCATCATTAGAGGCAACTTTGTGGTCCCGGACGCGCTCCATTGGACAATGGCATATAATTTATGTTTGTCTTAGCAGCTGCTTGCGAGGCCTGTTCACACACACAGTCACACTCACAAACACACACACACAGACAGTGCTGGGTGGCGGGGCAACAAGTATGACGACCAACCAGTTAAAAGTTTTGCGGCCAAAAAGTTTTGCTTGTCTGCGTTTAAGCTGCGACCAGACCCAAAGCCAGATTCCCACTGGTCCAAAAAAACAACAAAAACAACGCACACCGCACTCTTTCCCCTCTTCCCCTCTCTCTTTCTCCCCTCTGTCTCTCTTCCCTGCCTTCCCTCTGGGGACTTCTGCAGGCTGGCAAAACTTTCTTGGCTTATCAATGTGCCCGCTGCCGTGTGGCTCTTTCACGTCCGGCACGCCCACTATCTGCCACCTATTTCTATTGAACTGAAGCAGCTGCCACGCCCACCCACGCCCCTTTCTACTATTTGAAAAATATAAAACTGCAGCTAGCGAAATTATTATTGAAAAACTGAAAGATGGCAAATATTGAGCGCATGTCAGCGGCAAAAGTTGCCTACCAAAAATTCCAATTCACTGTCTCTCTCCCTAGCTCATTCTCTCACTCCCTTACTATTGCCATCTCCCTCTTTAGTTTCTTGCTTACATCTCGTTTCGCTGCCGGCTCCGTAAAATGCCCTTCGTTATTTATTAATGAGGCTTAAGCAGCGTCTAACATTTCAAAGCCCCAAGACCCCCAGCCATAGTACAAATACCAACAAACACACACACACACAGAGCGACACACCCGCACACACACACACACACACAGGGAAAATAATAAAAATGTGCGCACATTAAATATTAATTTCCATTTGGAGACTGATAAGACAGAGCAGTTTCCTATGATATACTGCGTGTGGGCGTGGCAAAAACAGTTAACCAAAGCAGGCATAGAAAACTTTGCCACGCTGTCTGTCAAAAGGTCACAAAATGCCGCAGGAAGCTTTCAATTAGCAACCGGACAGGCAGACAGACGTGACAGACAGCCAAGAGCCGAACCGGAGAGAAGAGTTTATACAAATTTAGCTGATCTGAATATTGGGGAAATTATGTGAAAGAGTATAATAATTAAATTAAGCTATCAAGTATTCATTTATATTTACTTAGTTAATGTTGTGGGAAAACTCTTTTATGTTTTATGAATGGAAATATTGTATACCCGGAAGTTTTCCGTTAAGAAATTAGTTTGTGCGGGGAATATTTTAGAATTTATTTAACAAGAACATTAGAGAGTATATTCATTTCATTAATTAAAATATGTGGGATATTTCAAAATGAATATTATTTGTACAGGAAGGCAACTACTTTGAATAGCTTTCTTATTTCAACAGAGCTTTCATGGAAGTCTTTTTGACTGAATGCAATCAATCAACTTGCAAGCATTTTAGACCATAAGTGGAAATTTTGCAGTTACTTCCCTTGAAAAATGAAGCTGAAATAAGTCAAGTTAAGATCGAACACATATGAAGCTGCTTCTCTGGTAAACTTGCATATTTTAAAAGAGCTGCAACTTTGTTTTAGAATATAGAAGACCGAATATATATGAGAGTTGCTTTTTTGATCAAATTGCATGTTTTAAAAAAGCTTAAGCTTAATGTAAGATATTTCCTCATTTAAGATCGATTATAAAGAAACGCTGCTTCAGTAATATATTAGTATTTATAGAAAAGAACTTTAATCGAAGCTTTATTTTAGAATATTTTCTAAAGTTAAGATCGAACATATAGAAAAGATACTGACATAATCTTGTATGTTTAGGGAGAAAACTTTAGTTGAAGCTTTATTTTCAGATATTTTCTAATTTAAGATCGATCACAATCTGTGCTAAATTTAAATGTCCGGAGAGTTTTAACTGAAGCTTTCCATGAACTCTGCTTTCCATGCGCTAATATACTATATTAAGAATTTTCGACCATACAATATGCACTCTTATAACATACTTCTCATATTATAATGATGGTCTAGATCAATAAATAACGATGTTATTCTGCATTTAATTATTACGTATTTTTTCCGGGTTAAAATCGAATAAAACGAAAAGAAGCAGCTGTACTTATTTCTTTTCTTTCATCAGAGCCTTAACATGCAATCAGTTAAATAAAAACCCTTCCACACTCATTCCAGCCTTTGTTAATAATCCCTAAATTCCCTTTCACAATATTTAATACTTCTGTCACATAATAAACTTGGAACATATTCATATCTAGCACTTTCCTTCCGCTTCCATTGTCTCCCATTGACAATCATTTCCGTTAACACCCAACGAGAGAAACTGCCCTATTTGTAGTGCTTGGTTCGTTCGTCATTGACCCAAACAACACTTCAGTATTTCCGCTGCAACAACAGGAACAACCAAGAGAACTCAAAGTGGGTGCAAAGCACAAGAATGAAGAGCGAACCAACAAAGTTTAGAAAAAAAGGCAAAGAAAAGCAAAGAAAACCAGCAGACAAATTCCATGAACAAAATGAAATGTCAACAGTAAATTTACCTTACACTTTGCTATTGTCCTACGTTGTTGTTGTTGTTGTTGCTGGTCGGTCTCTTGGTTTGGTTGTTGGTTTTTGGGCTGATTATTTTCTTTTCTAATGCGCTGAAAGCTCATTTTTCTTATTTGGGTAAAGATTCGCCTCTTAATGGGATTTACAGAAAGAGAGAGGGAGAGTGAAAGAGACAGTAAACGAAATGTCTGCAGACGGTCGAGTGAATTGGGTTCGTAAGTTGGTCCTGGTGTGTAAAATGGCGCATAAATATGTTGAAAATGGACTTGCAGAATTTATTTACATAAAAAGGATTTTACAAATAAACAGCACGCACAATACACACACACGCACACCCACACACACAGACTGTGATTTGTGCCTTTGTCATTATTATAAGCGGCTGAGCGATCCCTTTTTTACATTTATTTATTTTCTTTTTCTGTGCCTCTGGTTGTTTGTTGCCTTGGTGACAGCTGATGCCTAGAGGGGAGGGAGGGTCAGGAAGTGGAGCATTGTTATTGAGAGCAGGCGTATCTGTTACACACATGGCCATAAATCTGTAGCCGATGCCAATTTTGTTAGGCGACACACTCGATTTAAATGTTGCTCCCCACATACAGTTTACACTTTTGCACGTCTCTCGACAAAAGTTCATTTAAAATTTCCTGCCAGGGGCTGTAGATGATGCCAGCGGCGGCGGAGAGAGGGGAGATGTATAGGGGGCATGGCAAAACAAAGTCGCGCACTAAGCAGCAAATCCTTTCATCCGATTTAAGTAAATGCAAACAAAATAAGTAAATAGCAAGAAGCAACACAGCCGCTCTCAGCACCCCTCACCACACCCCTCCAGCCACCGCCCCTGGGTAGATACTTCTACAAAAAGGGGCTTAGCGCCTTGCCATGTCTTCCCTTCGCTTGCCTAGCCTTGCCTCCTTGGGGCCCCTCTTGCCAGACACTCGGGTGTGCTTGTTAAAACTTTAAGTCCATTTTACTTAACTTGGCTCCTTTCCCTGACAGTTGTAACTGTTTTCTCTTCTCCCGCTCAACTCTCAGCTATGGCTGTCTCGCTCTCGCTGTTAATTTTTAAATGAACTGACATTTAAAGCCTTCAACTATTTAACACTCTCTTTTTTTAGTTCGTTTTTACACGTATTTCTCTGTTATTGACAACGGCTCTAATTGACTTGCATTGCTTTCATATCTATGTTCGCTTAACTATACTTCTCTCTCTCTCCCCCTGTCTCTTTCCTGCTCTCTTTCATGCCGTCTCTTTCTGCCTTTCGTGCCAGTTATGCCCTGTAATTAGTCAACTCGCTTAGGCACTTTTGCCATTGACACTTGTCCAGCAGAGAGCGCCATTTAAGTTTTTAATTGAATGTCATTTATTTTTTTTTTTTTGTTTTCTATCTGTTGTTCTTGCTGTGGTCTGATTAGGGTTATAAATGGGCGTATAATGAGCTAAACGGACATGGTAGCAGACACTGAAAGAGACAGGCGCTAAGTGGAATGTGTCCAGGGAAAAAGGTAACAGTTTTGAATTAGCAGAGAATATTTTAGCGTAATGGAAACTTATTGATAGAATGAGTTAGGAAAATATAAACAGAGTAGTTTGATATTGTATATAAAGTATTTAAAATATATAATAAATATTATATAAAAATTTAAATTTAAATTTATAAAAAGATTCAAAAGAGTCTTTATTAATATTAATCTGTGGTTTTGATTTTAAACTCAAGCTAAAAAAACTTTATCTTCCTTTCTCTATCAAATATCAATATAAAACTGTTGCAATAATTGAACAGTTATATTTTGAAACATTTCCCATATTCACACACACCATCAACAAGATAATTAAATCCAATAAAAATCTCAACTTAAGCACAACAATTGCTGCAACGGAACTCAACTTGCTGTGAACAAGCTCGCTGAAAATGCCCGCATTATTCTCATGGTTAAAGCAAAGCAAACAAAACTTGAACTCAACTCGAGTGGCAACCCCAGCAAGTCAGTAGCAACAGGAACCTCCTCTCATACCTAACAGTTCAGGGCAGCATGCCGGGCCAGAAGCCTGCACACTTGAAAAGTTGCCCATGGTCTCTGTGTGCGATATTTGCGTAGCTCGGCATAATTTCAAATTAATGCACTCAATGGCAAATGGTTTTCAGTTTTTCAGGTTTTCTAGTTTTCAGGTTTTCCACTCTGCACACACACACGTACGTACACACACACACATATTTACATAGGAAAATGGGAAAATTTGCTTAGGCCTTCGTTCGCTCTCTTCGCTCTACACAGACGAAACTGTAGCATCAATTTCTGCAAATGCAGCTCGAAAAATATGCCATAAGGCAAGCATAGAGGGGAAGGGGGGCAAGTGGCATGGAAACGAAACTGGAAAGGGAACGCGTGTGTTGCGGCTTTTGCAGCAACTGCAACTGGTCAACGCACAAGGCTCGAGCTGCACCACCATTAAAGCCACACGCAGTGGGAAATGCTACAAAAAATAAAAAAACCAAAGTTGTTTTCTCGGTTTCCCCCCACCAACTTCTTCTTCTTTTTGTTCTTCTACTTTTTGTTTTTTCTAGAATTGCTTTGACATTTTAACATTGTAGTCGTGAGATCCTTTTTGCCGTTGCTGTTGTTGCTGCTGCCCCTGAAATGGCGAGGGCGTAAAATTGCCGTAACATGACAGCGAACAACTTGGCGAAGGTAGCTCAAAATGCGCTGCGAACACGCAAACCGCCCGCCAAAAAGGAGACTAAAAAACACATACAGAGAGAGAGAGAGAAAGAGAAAAAAAGAAAACTAGAAAAAAAGAAGGCAAGCAGACGCAGTTAACCTCAAGCCAGAAACGAGGCGAAACTTGCCAGCATAAGCCAAGCATTTGCCTAATGTACTCGCGCAGCCCCACGTTGGGCGCCTGTTGGTGTTGACTTAGACACACAAACACACACATACAGACAAACGCATGCAGACTTGGTGTGTGTGGGTGCAGGCAGCGTTTATCAGTGCGCGCTAGAAGAAAGTTTTTCATAATGTGTGGAAAAGAACTTGCAGCAACCAAAAGGAAAAACTGTCAACTTGACACAGACGGTGTCCTTTTTCTTTTCGCAGGGTATGTGCGCGCATTAAAGCGGGTACATTAGCTACAGCAAAATACTATTTATACTTTGTATTACTAAGTAGTTAACGAGAGCAAAGCTTACGAGTCTAGCGTAATTTTGCAACTTCGTTTAGAATTCTCAAGCTGTTCAAGCGCAGCAATGCTCAAAGGCACTAAGCACTTCCGTTAGGGCATCAAATATTCGTTGTACTCATTGGCAATGGACAGCTCACATTTCTTCTTATTGCTGTTACTGTTGTTGTTGTTGTTGCTGCTGTTGTCGGACTCGCTTTTGCTCTGCTACTTCGCCTTGCCTACATTATTTATGCATTTTTCTTTCGACTGACGCTACCGCTGCCGCTACCGCTGCCGCTACTGCTGCTGGCTTTTAATAGTTGTGTCTGCGGCAATGTGTGTGTGTGTGTGGGAGTGTGCGTGTTTACCACATTGAAAAGTTTTCTTTGCAAAGTGCTTGGTACATGCGAGCGCGCAAATATGCCAAAAAATATGCTACACAAAAATCGCTCAAGTGCAAAGTTTTAACAATTGGAAAGTTTGCATCCTGGGTGCACTCTGCACACCAAGCAGCCTCCCCCCTGCCCCCGTCCCAGTCCAGTCAAGTACTTAGTTAGAGCGTCAAACACAAAATGCAAACCAAGCGACAGACCGGCATGCACAACGCGTAGGTCGCGGAGGGGGGGGAGCGGGGGTAGCGCGGTCTTGGGATGCGACGTGTGCTTTAAGTGCTGGTCACATGACTGCGAAAAGGAGCTGACAAAAAATAAACTTGTCCTCAATTTGTGTGCATGGCAGCAAAGTGTTGGAAAGCGCCGCCGAAAAACACAAAAAAATACAAAAAATGCTGCAGCAAAGTTTTGCTTGGTTGTAAAAATGCTTTAAATGAACAACATAAAGCACGAGTAGTTCTTCTTTGTTGCCCCCGCGACTAGTCGATTATTATGAAAGTTTTGAAATGTTCAGCAATGTTAATGGACAAGCAACATTGAAAATGAAATACTATTATGTTATTTACTTCGAGTAATTAGTTTAAAAGTTATTAAAGAAATAATTTAAGGGGATTGATTTCCAAACCGTTCCCCTAAAGTATGCAAAAAAAATTAAAGGTTTTATATAAGAATTCGTTTCGAATCATTCGACTGTAACTTTTGTGCTTTTTTCTTTTGCTGTTGAGTACAATTCCTTATGGAGTGTACATAATATTAAAGAGGCAACGATTGGATAAGAAAATATTTAAATATTTATACAAATAAATGTAAAATTCACATACAAATAAATGTAAAATACACATACAAATAAATATTTAGTCGAATAAGAAGTGTTCTTTAAGTATCTACTGTTTAAGCTAACCATGAGTACAAAGTTTAATACCATTTAAACCCTTATAAAGTTGCAATTTCTCTTGATTCAATAAAAAAATAAATAAATAAATTCGCATTGACTTTAAACAGTTAGTTGACTGCGACAGCTGTCAACCGAGCGAAAAGTTCAACTCGAGCCAAAGCAAATATGCCAACAAAGAGATATAGATAGATAGTGAAGAGACAGAGAAAGACAGAGAGAGAGGAGGGAGAGAGGGAAAGAGGAGCGAGAGTGGGAGGTAAAAACAAAGTTTACTTGCCTGGTAACTTGCAAGTGGCAAGTGGCGCCACCTGTCGACCAATGAGGTGTGAAGATGAACAGTCGCAAGTGTCTAAAGGCGTTATTGTTGCACATTCAACACACACACACTCTGATTCTCTCTTGTGTGTGTGTGTGTGTAAAGCAAATACGTGGCAAAAACCAAATCAAATGTACTGATATCTCGGCTAAGAGAGTCCTCCCTCTGTGAGTGTGTGTGTGTGAGCTTGTGGCCTGCTTGCCACAGTTACCCCACCCCCTGCTACTGGCACACCCCACCATCAAGTGGTGCCTGTTGCCTGCACCTTTGTGGAAATCCAACAATGTCAACTATGCAACACAAAAGCGACAATGCCGTCGTCGTTTTGTCTGACAGTGGAGGCAAAAGCTGCGCTGCAGGCTCGCCTCCTTTTGCTGCTCCTGCTCCGGCTCCTGCTCTTTCCTGTTGTGTTGTGCCGCACAAAAATAGCTCGTTTCTCGCTTTCTCTCTTTGTTATGCCACTTCCCATTCCTCTACATCCACCCCCCGCTCCCGCCTTGTTCCACTTTTCACCTGCTTCTGGTTGCTTTTTTATGTCCGCAATTTGCATTGGCCGCTTTGTCGACGTCTTTTGCACTTTTGCTTTTTCTGCACTGCGAAGAGGTGGAAAACGAAGAGAAGAAAGACTAAGAGGAAGCGGTAGAGAGAGAGGGGAGTTAGAGAGGGAGGCAGCTTACAAAAATAATGACATTAAAATGCGCATTATATTAAAGCCCGATTGCCCGATTTGCTAGCCCAGAAACGATCGACGTGCTCACAGCATTTGCACGTGCCTCGTGCTTGAACCTTAACCCCTTGACGCCCCCCAGGGTTGGCGTGCAGCATTGCCACAACATGCAAACAGGCTAAGCAACAGCACAGGCAACAACAATAGCAGCAACAACAATGAAAACATTGACTGGCAAACTACTTGAGTTTTATGAGAGCAGCAACCCGCTGAGCACCGCTCTCCCCTCCCGGCACGCCATCAATTGACAATTATGAGGCCACGCCCATTGCCGTGCTCATAAATTTTGTAATTATTCCCCTGCGTGCCCAAAGAAACAGCCCAAAAAGAAGGAAGGAAACTACAAAAAATAAAACGAACGAACACACACGCATGCTGCATAGCAAAAGCCCCAAGAGAAGAGGGCAGTAGAGTGGGAAGGGGCAAGGGGCAGGCAGGCGGGGTAGCAGCATTTCATGACAAGGATGGGGCCATGAAATTTTGGTTATGAAAGCGGTTTATGATGAGTGTGTATGAAATATTGAAATGTGAACAGGGGAACAAGAGAGTTATGAGACTAAGGAAGAAGTTTCATTTCCTTGGAGTCTATTTAAGTTACACTGAGTAGTAATTAATATTATATTTTAAAAGAGCTGAGTAAAACTAAGTTAAGAGCATATAATATAATATTTTGTATAGGAAAAGAGTTTAGCTTAGTAAAGGATTCAATAAAACTTCTGTAAAATGGAAAAGAACAGGTGGCATCAAATGTTGCGAAGATTTATGGCAAACTTGTTATTGAAGACTTAAAATATAGTTTTATCTATGATTTTTGTGTAGAGAAACTATATAAATTGTTTATAAATGAGAAATTCAATGCTTAATAGCCAATAGGAGACTATTTAAAACTATTAAGAGATCCCTGCTCAACTCAGCAATTAAATTATGTTCATATTGCAAATATTAAATGAACTTTTCAACTAAGTAGCGACTAAACGTGCTCACAATCACCCAGGGGTGCCTGAGAAGGCAACCCAATCCTCTCTCGTCTACCCCTTGACGTCTAAATGAAATAAATGAAGTTTATTGTCACGCACAACGTCTGCGAGACGCGTCTGGGTGTGCGTGCGTCTGTCCCTCTCTCTGTCTCTCTCTCTCTCACTCTCCCTCGCTGTCGGAGCAATTTGAAGGAATGCAATTAAAATTTCATGTACTTAGAGGCAGCGCACCTTAATTGATTAATACAAGCGCCGGCCCGAGACTGGCAAAAAGGTAGAGAATAAGTATATAAAACAATAAGAGGCCACAAAATTGTGGTATAGAAAGAAAGAAAACGAACGAAAAATAAAAAAGGGGCACAACAAACAAATTAATTAAAAAATGCGTTGTCTGCTTTTAGGCTGCACGGCAGCGTCTTAGCTTCCCGAGTAATCCCACCACCCCATCCTCAGTCAGTAAAAATAAATAAATTGTACTTAAAGAGGCTTCCGAGTCCCGCCGCAGTGCAGCCATAAACATTAATTAAAAGTTTTGACCCTTTGCCAGGGCAGCAGCGCAAGGGGTGGTGGGAAGGAAGGGTGTGGAGGGGGCAGCTGTCGCTCATCAGCTGCAATATTCATGTGCAGCAGCCGCACAACAACTTTCAACTACAAACTACTACAATAAAATGCACTCAAAATTGTTGCTGCGCGTCGCTAAGCGGCGTCCAGCGCATCGACGGCCTCAGTGGCCTTATTTGCCCCGTGTAGCGCGCGCGCGCTCTCGAAAATTACGAGTTAAGCACGACACACACACACATACCTGTACACACACACACACTCAGCTACAACTCATATGAGTCATGAATCATTTAGCGCACACGCTGTCCGAACTTTTCCCCCTTTTGGTGTATGAAAACTGCGCGTAGATTTTGCAGGGCGCAATTGAAAAGCGCCCAACGACAAATGCAAGCTGCAACCAAAATAAAAAGCTGCCCTTAATGTCGTCTAGCAGAATAAATTTAATAATGGCTAAATAGGGCAAATATTTGACCAAAATATTAAGAGTTTAAAAAGTATTGCATACTTTTTTGGTCAGCGACTTGTGTGGGCAAATTAAAGAAGTTCCACTAACACGAATGACTTTTTAAAGATGCAAAGCATGTTACTAATTTACAAAATATATATTATTTATATTGCTTTACTTTCCACAGGGTATTACACTAGTCTATCAACTGTAAAGCCGCCAATTTAAACTGGCTCCGTTGGTGTTTTTCGGCTGCTGTCGAAATTTGTTCGCTACAAGCAAAATATGGCACGAACATATGGCGCTGGTCAGCTTATGGTGTGTTGGCGTGTGTGAGAGTGTGAAGGTGCGAAAGAGAGGCACTGAGAGTGGAGCGAGAAGAGGCAGCGTGTAGCTGGCACAATTTTGGGCGTCCGTTCGGTTAGGTGGAAACAAACAAATAGACAAAAGTGGCCAACAAACAGCACTCGTTCGCACTCTCTCACGCGTTTACTCTCTCTCTCTTTCCCACACATTGAGAGACTTAATTCAAGAGAAACCAGGCGAACCAGCGAAGCATTAAATTAACATTTTTTCTAATTAAACCGGCAGCAAGTGGCATATAAAAAATTTGTGCAGTGGCGGCCAATGCTGCCGTGCCACAACTTGTGGCACTTAAAAAGTGAAGTAGCAAAGATTTGCATAATGTCATTGTCATTGCGAGGCAACAAATTGGAGAGAGAGAGAATGAGAGCGAGTCCAGTGGATTGCAAACAATTTCGGAAATGTTTAAGGACTTGAAGCCGTGAATTGGTTCTAGAGAGGAAAGCTAGAGGTAGGAATAAAGGTATATTAAATTGAAGGTAGAAAGGACAGGGAATATTTATCAATAGGCAGATAGGTTAAGTCTAGTTATAATAAAGAAAATGTAAACCAAACGTCTTCAAGGCGATTCAGTTGCTGAGACCATTTCAAAATGCCTATTTTGAGTTGGCTAATCAGCTGTTTTTGTGTTTAGATCTAACAAATGACATAAGATTTTAGCTTTATCTCTTAACAAGAGTCAAAGTGCGCCCCATTTGCCCTGCTGGCTCTGCTGAACAATTGGCCAAATGAGCAGCGCAGGCCAAATGCGAATGCGTTTTTATTAATGCCGCATATCATTAGATCAGCAAACAGCTACCAGCACACACACACAGACAGAAAACCACACCCCCTGCACACACACATACACGAACACCCCCTAACGCACTCGCACACGAACAGGCAGACAGCATAAGTAGTACACGCTCTTAACTGCCTCGAATGATGCTCAACAATAATAATGCTTTGGCATTTATCACACTTGCTATTTGTTGTTAATGCTGCAGTTGTTGTTGTTGTTGTTGTTGTTGTTGCTGCTGGCCAAGTGACCAAGCAAAGTGGCTCTAAAATTTCAGTTGGAAAAAAAAGCGCTTCGCATAGAAAGAAAACCTCAAAAAAAAAAGAAGAAGAACGACAACAAAGTGAGAACGTAACGCAGATAAATAAATGTGGCAACAACAAAGAGCAAAGCGCCATAAATCTAAATAACAAATTTTTACGAGAAACGAGACCATAAATAAGATGTTACAGTCTGCGCCAGAAAGAGCCTAGCGGAAAATAGTGTAGAGAAATGCCCAGATGAACGGACAAACAGGCACCATTCACCACCCTCCTCCTCCCCTGGCACCAAGTGGCCACAATTCCTAAGAGTTCTGTTAATTTAATATTATTACTTTTCATTACAACTGGCCTGCGTGTGTATGTGTGTACGTGTGTGTGTGTGTCCACAGCGAAATGCTGTTAGTTTCCTTGGCCTCTTCAAATGTCAACACATTAATGTCCAAGACCTCTGCCACCTTTGCAAGGGAGGGTCATATAAATCAACATTTATCTGCCGCCATCGCAGACAATTGAAAATGACAGTAAAATGTTGCGAGCACTTCTTCAATTCTCCGCCTAATTACCTGGCGAATTTCGCTAGAGAGAGATTCATTTATTTTGTAAAAACATATTTTAAGTGTGGTTACGAAACTGAAGTAGAGTATAAATTATTATAAATTTGTTTTAGCAGACGAAATGATGCAGAGGAGATGGTGAAGAAAGGAAAGATAAGGTAAGGAGACACTCTTTTGGTATTTTCATATAGCACAAGCCGTGGCAGACCCCGTTTCGGTCCCGTAAATCTTCAAATTCAGAATTACAAGCGAAATTTATATGTGGAACAGTTCAATTTTTCAAACTCAATAATTATAAGCTGACAAATGTTTTCTTAAAATTTGGTTGCGATCGGATAATTGAGATAGGATTTATTTAAGTAATTCGGAATATGTACTGATTTCGAAGCCCGTCCCTGAAAGTATGCAACACAATTTTATTTGTGTACAATTTGAGTTGATTTAGATTTAAACATTTGCAAATAAGATCATTTCAAATAGTTTTTTAATTTTTTCTTCTTTTTGATATCCATACAGAGGCCACCCCTTTGGACGTGTCAGCCCGCTCTCTCCCGGGCAGCACCTTTCACACCGTGCGCACCTCATTGCATTTTTCGGCTAATAAACAAGCAGCAGAATGGGGCACACTACAAAACACACACACACACATGCAGGGAAAAAGAGAAAAGGAAAGCGCAAAAACGTGAAATGGAAAGCGCAAAAACAACGAGAGACAAAACATTGCACATCCTGTTGGACGAGCCGAGTTTTTTGCACACTTTTGTCGCACCTCGCTGTGCATTGGTGTTGGTGAGCGTATATTAGAGAGAGCACTATGTGCAGCTGTATGTGTGTGTGCAAGTGAGTGTGTGTGTAGTTGTATAAACCATTAAATTGAAATTTATGCGGCACTTTGCCGCGTGAAATGTTTGTACAACTCGTTGCGGGCTGCGGCTTTTCAGCCAGCCTGCCTACTATAGCAACCCCCCACCCCCTACCCCCCACTCTAGTCTCACCCCTCTCCACTGCCCCTTCCCTGAGCTAACACGACTTCTGCTGCAGTGCCATAGGCGTTGACAGAGCGACAAACCGTTAGACAACATTTTCAGCCGTCGAAAAGGGGAAGGAGATTGGAGGCAGAGAGTTGGGGGGTGGGCAGATACTAAAACATATGCAAAACTGTTTGCTGTTGCATGTAAATGGTTTTTTGTGACCCCCTCCACACCCTCCACGCCGCCCATGCCTTTGTGACTCCCTTCGATGGCGTACGGAAACGTTTGCCAGCTAATTTGTCGTTTGTTTGAAATTATGACATGGCAATTGTCTAGCATCGCACAGACCGAAAGGGATAAGGCTGAATGGGAAGGGGGAGACGGGTTTGGGGTAAGGGGTATGTCTACCCCTTGCAACGTGCACTGTGCGTAACGCAACTCATTTTGGTATTTATTATACTGATATTTTTTTTGGTTTTCGCAACAAGTTTTAATTAATTTGCCACAACTCCTGCTGGCAGGCTCGAGATTCAGTTCCTCATCCCACTCCCCTCTTCTACCCCTCCCCTCGCTGCCTGTTCTACGCTCCACAAAAAGTTGATGCTACGATAATTTGAAAAGTTTTCGCTTAGACAGCGACAGCGGCAACATCGAAAAGTAGGTAGAATTCGCTGCCACTCGCTGCCGCTCACTCTATTTGTGGCCCCCCTCCCACCTCTCTCTCTCTCTCTCACTCTACCACTACTACTCCCTCCCTTGTTCTCACTCACTCTCTCATTCCTAAAAACAGAAGCCGGCAAACCGAGCCAACTATATGAATACGACATGCTATATTAAGCCTCAAATAAATGCAGCGCCATAATTAACATATAGCAAAAGTTTTGCCTCCGCTAAGCCATAAGCTGTGCCACGAGCCCCCGTCACCCCCCGGCCCCCCCTTGCTCGGTAAAACCTACTACCAATATCATCGCATCCCCCACCCCTCACACTGACTGATGAAATATGGCCAGCTAGAAAGTAGTTTGACTCTCGCTCGGCGAGTTGTGTGCGCGGCTTTTTCGCAAAAAGTAATTTGAAATTTACAACTTTCAGTTGATTGAGCCAAGAGTCAGAGAGCGAAAGGTATTTCGATGTAAAGCTGCATCAATCGGGAATTAATTGCAGGGGAATGAGTTTCACATTAATTGCCTTCACCCCCTCCCACATAAAACGGATAAACTTTAGTGAAACCTGCAAGGGAAATACGCAAATACAAGTTATCCGCAGACAGTTTCAATATAAGTTGCCGGATTTGCATACATAACTAAACTGAAAAGCTTATGGAAAACTTATGTTGAGTAAAGAAATCATATTGGTAAAGTTGAAGTTGATAGAGGGTAAAATGGTTGAGAATATAGGTAAATTGATCCGAATTTGTATTTATTCTTAAGAGATAAGTTAAATCTATAATAGCCATAATTTGTTTAATTATCTTTGATCACACAATATTTAGAATATATGTTATATTGAAAGAATAGATCATTATCTTGAGTTAATTCATTTATTTTTAATGTTATATAAAGCTTAAAGGTGGTTTCTAAGACTATAAAATCATTGCAATACTTTTTAATTTAGGGTTAAACTTAAAAAAAATGTTTGAATGAATGAAATGCCTGTTTGAATATGCGTTGGGGTGCTATTTATATTCCTGGTACTGACAATACTTGTGCTGTCGGGTTTAATTTGACACTTTCATTGGAACGTTTCAAGATTTGAGCAGGAATTGTTTTATTTACAGGGAATAGAAACATGTATATCAGCCAAAGAGTTGAATGCTGCTCCGCAAGTATTCATGCAATGATTTATTTGATTTTGAGCGTGTATTAATCGGCGCAATACTGTCTCAATTACTTTGGTCCGACTTTTAATAATGAAATACCATTCAAAACAGTTGTTCATCCCAATTTGAATTTGACTAATTTCTATATAAATTGCTGGTAACAAGAGTTCAGCATTGAACTTCCTTCGCTCCAGGGTGAGTATCACAAGGGTCCTTCAATTTTAGTCATTTGCCGCGAACCATCGATGCTGGCAGATCGACATATGACGAGCCATGAGAATAAGGCAACTCTGGACTTTAGTATGATCAGCAACAGTAAGACTTCTCATATGAACTTGGTTGTGAACAAGATTTTTTAGTGTTGGAAACTAGATTATTTGACGGAAATGCAAAGACTGCTTCGTGCAGCAGAAATCCAAGCTTTTTCCATGGGTGTCTAAGACTTTTAGATGCCGTTAGCTGAACTTGGAAATTATGTCTTGTGATATGGGAATTAGAGAGAGATCTCGATGAAGAACAGTGTGATGGGCAAAACCTTGGACAAGACTGAATTTGAAATTATGAGAATAACCAATTTTTTTCCATATAACATTTCATTTACCAATTCAAATTCAAACCAAAAAATTAAAGAACATATAAAAACATAATAGAATTGAATCAAAAGTAGATAAAAATTCGAGAGTTTTTAAAATTTAAAATTTTATATAAAAAATAAGTAACCCCGCACTTGCTATAAATGTTCTTAAATCTTACATAAAAAGCTCTTTGCTTTTTTTAGAGTTAATAAAAAAATAAACAGCACTTAGATGGTATTTATTATTTAAATATATTCTACTAATTTTTTTGTATTGTATTTCTTTTGTTAATACTCACGGACTGCATCGACGGTCGCTGGGGTCCAGATAAGCAACAACGCTACAAGGAAGGTGGCTGCGACAAGGGAGGCTGCCATCTGCAGACCCATTATTTATGTATGCGCAGCGGGTTCAGTTTAAGGGGCAGTTGGGGGGAGGAATGTATGTATGGAATGTGCAGGAGAGCAGCGAAGCAGTTATCGTCGCTGTTGCGAGTGACAAGGACAACAATAACTTCTGCAGTTGTGTTCTTAAATGTTCTCTCTGCTTGCGCTCTCGTTCTAGCGCGTGCTTGCTCTCTTTGTCTGTTCTTCTCGCCTTGTCAAGCCGATCAGACTTACTCTCTTGGCTGTGGCTGACTAAGGCGCTCTCGCACTTGTTCTCTCTTTCTCTCACTCCCTCAAATGTTGCGCTCGTCTTGCCAAAAATGCATGCGCTGAGTGAGAGAATCAAACAAGAGTTTCGTAGCGTTCAGAGTTTGGTTGAGTGTTTGTTTCGTTGTGTGTATGTGTGTTTTAAATTGTTGTTGTTTTTGTTGTTTTTAAAGGGTTTTGAAAGTTTGCGATTGAAAGTGTGTGTGTTTGTCGGGTTCAATCGTTAGTCAGATACATTTTCGCAAGCCGAAAATCATCGGATATTACAAGATGTGTGAACAGATGCGATGTCATCATCATCATACAAAGCAGATCAGTAGAGATTATCGATGTTATGTCACGCCCATTTCGATAGCATTGTACGTGGGTGTTGCAAGCGTAAATTTCGATACATATCGAGAGTATGTGATCGATTTAGCATTGTGTTATCGATTGTTTTCGTGGTTGCAACAATTCCAATTGCATTTTCAGCGGGATTATCGTTGTTGTTGTAGTTGTAGTTGTTGCCATGTGGAGGGAAGCTGTTGTTACTAGACGAACAAATTTACCTGCTTAAAGTTGAACTAAATACTTAGGGGGAGCTCTTAAACATTATATTCATATACATATATGTATTGTAGATAATTCTTTTGTTGCTCTATTTATACAGTATAAAGATATGCAGTTTTATATGGTTTTATTGATTTATTTTCTTCATTCTCATGTGCCTGTGAAAGAAAAGAGAGAGACAGAGCGTCACAACATGTTGTTGCTGTTGTTCTACAAGCTTAACATTGACATCCTTTTGCAGGACATCGAGCAGAAGCGACCTTTGTGTGTGCGGTTTTTTGAGCATGTGCAAATCTCTTTGACTTGTTAAGCTGAAGCCCGAAAGCTGTAAAAAAAAGAAAAGGAGAAACGAAACCAACTTATGCGCACACATGTGTGCACACACACACACATACATGTTTGGGTATTATAAATGTATGTATTGCGATGCTTGACAGTTGCCCCTTAAGCGTGCAACAGGAGATCAAATGTTGCAACTGCTGCGACTAAACTGCGGCTAATGACAGCTGATTGCTTCACATGATTTTTACAACTCGAACTTTGGGAATTCCGAAATACTTTGTCGTAGTAAGACATTCCGTTTGATTATGGCAAAAACTGCATTGAATATTCATAGCTGCTTTGGCATAAATATGTGTATCTACTCTATTTGCTCTACAATATATCTCTGTTTTAAACACACAAAGCTACATCGACTAAGTTCATCGTGTTGATGAAAAATATATTTAAATAACATATAAAAAGAAGACAGTGAAACGATATATTAGGTAATTTGTGGTCATCCAACTCTACTAGTTTCCTTGTCTTTAGACAGACATAGATATATCGACTTAATTCAACATGTTGATAAAGAATATATAAGTATAAGTTATAGTCATGGGAACCAAAAAGGTAGAGAACAAAAATATAAGCTCCCTTGTACTCTTCTAACTCGATAAGGTTTATAGTTGAATATTTTTTAAATAGACAAAGTTGCTTTGGTTCAGGAAGATATATGAGTTATAGCTGTGGATAATAGGAAGACAGTTAAAGGATATGTTCTCTTATTCCGAATAGGTTATTTAGTTATAAACAGAACAAAGCTGTATCGACTAAGTCCATCATTCTGATCAAGAATATATATATCACTCATGGATACCGAAAATGATTGTGACACAGTATGACAGAGATGAATCGATTAAGTTAATTATACTGATCAAAAATATATATAAGTTATAGTTGTGGATACTAGCAAGTCAGTCGTTTTTATGTATTCTTTTAACTCGACTAGGTTCTTTAGATATAAATAGAAGGAGGCTGTATCGACAAAGTTTATAATTCTGATCAAGAATATATTTCATTAATTTATAGTCACGGATGACGAGACTGATTGATTAAGAATATCTAAACAATTTATATTAACTATGGGCTCCAGAACCTCCTCTGTCTGTTAAAGAGAAAAAGCTTAATTCCAACAAAAATTACCTAAATCAAACTAAAGCTAAAACCCGCTAAAATGTAGCTGAAAAATTTAGAAAAAACTACAAACGAAGATAAGAAAGTTGCCTTTCTGAGAAGTGCTTGAAGAGGTGTCGAAAATCCATTTGCTTAAGACTCCAAGAGGAGAGAGAAAACAGTCCAATTAACACTCGCTGCACTCAATTGAGTTAATCACAGTCGCGAAACTAGTTAGTTCAAGGCATGCCTCGAAGGCAGCCAGACGTGGCAGGCAGCCTATCATTACAGCACCCCTGAGTCATTTCAACAACTGCGCTGGCAATTAAAAAAAGAAAGAAAGAAAAGCTAAAAAAAACACAGAAACAGGCCTCCCCTGGCATAGTTCGTGGACAGACAGGCAGAAAGACAGACAGCTTGGCGAGGCACTTGCCAAAAGGTAAATATGTATAAAGTCGCTGCACAATTGCATGAGTTCCGTTACTTTTGATTTTACCCCCTTTCCCCTCCCCACACCAGCCACTTCCACTGCCTTGTCTTGCTGAAAGGTTCGAGGGAGGCTGCCCACTTAGCGCAGGTAGAAAATAAAGGGGGGCCGAAGCAGAAGAAAACAAGCAGTGGTCGCAGCTGATGGGCGTGCCACGCCCAGTCCACACTTCAAACCATACACACATACGCGCGTGCGTGTGTGTGTGTGTGTAAGCCTTATGCACTTGTAAAAATCAATTAAACTTTTCAAGTGAAGTTATAATGGCTGCCAACTCGTTTTTTTGCCGCTTTCTTATTGTTTTCATAGCGCTGCATTGTTGTTGTTGTTGTTGCTGTCGCTGCAGCTGCTGTTGTTGTTGCAGTTGTCAAAAGTTTTAAAATAATTGGATTTTTTTATTGTTGTTGTTGTTGTTGCTTCTGCTGCCATCGCACTTGTGCTGTAAGCACAGGCACGAACCCAACAAACGGAACACGGCAATCCGCCTGGCTTGCCACCCGTCCCTACCCCCCTCGTGCTATAAAAATTAAAATTTTCTTTGTTACTGACAGCAAGGTATAGACGAAGTCAGCAGGAAAGAGCGCGCGCGAGAGAGAGAGAGAGAGAGGGAAAGAGCGAGATAGGTTCTGCCACTTAATGCTGACTGCAGTCGCGTCGTCATCGTTGTGCATTGAGGGTATTACCAAATTTCCACTAAAGTTTTCAACACCAATTGCAGAACGTCAACAGCAGCAGCAGCAGCAGCGGTAAATGCAACAATAGCTGCCGATGGGCGTGGCCGATCAGCCGCCCACACCGCACACAGCACCAAAAAAGGGTTGCCAAGTGCTTGCCAGCAGAGAGACGTCATCAAGTTGATTTAATGGATTTCTATGACGAACCACACATGTATGTGTGTAAGACTGTATGTGTTTATATATATATCAATATATAGACATATTTGTATGCGCCTAATCTAGCGTAGTGCTGTCAGATCTCGATGTTTGCCTGCGCTATTTGTTGTGTTTAATTTGTCGAGGGTAATTTGGAGGCTTCTTTTTTGGAAATCCGATTCTATCAGCAACTTATGAAGTAGGCCAAAGTTCAAGCGGTTAGTTGTGTCTTGATAGTGAAAGTCAGATAAGGAGTATAGAACGTTGCACTCTAATTCGAGGGAAGTAAGTTCAAAAGAGCGTTATACTTTGTAGATGCGCCTTTAGGCTTATTTAGTAAGTTGCTCCTCCACTTGCTCTGCACTTTTCAATTTCATCGCATAAATAAAACCATGGTAAATATTACCTAACTGCAACTGACAGGTAACTAGGCTGTATTCATTTTGTTATGTATTTCCTCGATTTATACAGAAAAACTGGAAAAAGAGCAACAGCAGCAGTTGCTGACTTTTTGTCAATTAAGCTAATGACATCTGATAAGGCAACTCAGTGCGTGCTATCAATAAAAACAAAGGAGAGAAAATGTCATCGATGGGTCAAGTTGACATCACAAAGGCATTGACACGACAGAGGGGAACAAACCGGGGGGGAAAGAAAACTTTACTTGTCACACACGGCGTATACTTGTTATGCGCTTGAAAGAGTTTTCTCTCCTGCGTCTGTGCTGTGCTGCTGCTGTTGGGCTTAAAGACGAACCAAAGAAATCTGCGTACGAGCCACAAACTTCATTTAAATTTTGTTTTGATAGACATACACAGAGGGGGAGGGGGAAGACGGAGGGAGACCAAAGGAGGTGGTGAAGGAGAGAAAGTGTAAGAAGAGGGAGAGCAGCAACAGCAGAAGCAGCAGCAACAGCTTTTCCATTGGGATGACTCCTCTTGCAGCAGCTGTCGTCCCAGTAGCAACATTTTTTGCTTTGCTATACTGTTCCCTCTTTTTCTCTCTTCCCCACTTCCTCTCTCTTTCTCTAAGTCCCTTTGCCTCTTTCTCTCTAATAAAAACACTTGACACCGAAACGAGAAAAGTTGCCTTAACGAAAATGAACAAAGAGAATGTTCTGTGGATTCTGCCGTAAGTAAATGAAATGTAATGCACTCGAGAAATACTTTCGAAAAGGAAAACACCAGAGAGAGAAAGGGGGAGATATAAAAAATGTGATGATGAAAAACCTGCTGCAACACCTGCTCTAACAAAACGCTGTTGGAAAAACTCACTAACAATATAAGCTGCACATAACTGAGCGGCTTTTCCTTGGCTTAACGGCAAATTATCTCCATGACAAACAATCAATGCTGAGAAAAAGTAGCATCAACAGCGAGAGGGAATACACAACCAAGGACACAACACCGTGCGAAAGGGATTGAAAAGGGATGCCACAATAAAAGAAGCACAAAAGCAGCACAACAACAACAAAAAAACGCCAGCTTCAAAGCTTTAGCTTTGCAATAAAAAAAAAAAAAAACAACAAAAGAACACAAACTAAACTGGAACAATGCACGAGTATTTACAGTCTTAATGCGGCAACTAAATGTTTTACCCCTTCAGCGAGTCCCTTCTTCCCCTCCCCTGTACTTTCCTGATTCCCCTACTGAGTTGATTACAAAACTAGTGCAAAGCAGAGCGTGTTTTCTTGACTTTGGATGCTGCTGCACAGAAATCTTCTTCATTTGTATGGAAATTGAAACGCCTCAAAGCGGACATACAAAAAAAAGCGTACTTGCATACTTTGAGGCGTCTTCTATTTCGATTTCTGAATTTTTAGTCTTGTTTCCCAATCCCAGCTTTAGTTTACAGCCAAAGTGCTGGCTTAGTTTTAATCTTTGCACAAGGTTTTGTCTAAGTGAAAGAGGAAAGTGCAGAGAACGCAAAGGGAAGCAATGAATTTCTTAGAAATCTTAAATGAAAGTGTGGTAAATAATTTTTATACTTTTATATTATTTTGATTGTTTTTATTTGATATATAGCTAACAGTAGTTTTATCTTTATAATTACTTCTTTGAATTAAAAGAAAAAATAAAGAAATACTAAATAAAACTTTCCTTTGAACCATTTTTAGAGCAGAAAAAATAAAATATAATAGATAACATTCCTATGAACTATGCCTCAAGCATAGGTACCTGACATATTTTATCTACCTGTTCATGCTTAACTGTCTTATTGTATTTTTATACTAAATCACCAACTCATTTGTTATTCGTACGCTTTCTACTACTTCTTATGTCTCCCATCTAACATCACTAATACTGATTGGCGCCCAACGTGGGGCACCAACACACCAACACGTTTGCTATTTCCACGACCTTTCCTTCTTATTTAACTCATCTAACACCACTTAATCTTTTTGGCGCCCAACGTGGGACACTTTTTTTTATTTTATTTTTGAAAATCATTCTGTTTTCTTTAATATATAAGCACTGCTTTTGTCTCTTTACTTACTATTTTTTCCTTACTCAACTATATCTTTTATTCGCCTACTCAACTTTATCTCTTTAAACTCCAAATGAACTGTATTTGTACTCTAAAATAAATGCAAATTTCATAGTTGAAAGTCATGTGCAGTTGGTCAATCCGTCAAAAGTTCAATTTGTTGTCCTATTGACCACGTTCCATTTCTCGTTGTCGACCGCATTTGGTAAATTCGCTTGGACGCTGAAAATTTGCTGTGCGAAATCCTAACTGTGTCAATCTATGGCGCATCCTTCACACTGTCCTTCGTCCTTCGTCCACCTCCTGCTGCTGGCCGAATGGAACTTGAGGCCAATGTCCATTACAAACATTTCAGCAGCAGTAGCAGCAGGAGAAAAATCACTTCTCATAGCAGCTCCTAAAACGATTTAGGCCGCATCGTTCACTTACACACACAAACACACACAGCAGTTAGCACTCTTACACACATACAGTTACAAACTCACACACACAGAGAGCTGTCGTGGAGACATCACGGTTGCTTTCGCTGTGGCCATCAGTCGCAGTCGCCGCAAACGTGACGCTAGTTTCGCAACCGTGCCGCCGCCGTCCAAAACAAAAGCAGGAAATTTGGGCGTCAAATGCTCAACCCTCTGCACACTCTCTCCCCCTCTCCCCGCCATGCCCTACCATAAAGCCGACCTACAAAATGGCCAACAACTGTTAACGCTTGCTTTAAGCAAAACCCGAGAACAGCTCAAAAATTGTTGTTCCGCTCGTAAAAACCAAAATGAAAATAGATAAAAAACCAAGAAAAAAAGAGAAAGGGATATGGATGGCGAAAGTGTGAAAGGGAGGAAGAGAGCGCAGAGCGCACAGTGCGAAGCGGTTGCCCAAAAGCGACTTCATTTTGTAAATCAATTGAATTTTCAATTGTGTGTGAATGGAAAAGCCAACAAGAGTAAAACCAAGAAAGAAAGAGGGAGAGAGAGTGGAAGGTGAAGGAGAAGAATCAGAGGAAGGTAGCATAAAAGTCAATGCGGGCACAAATAAAGGAAACGACACTATTACCCAAGACCAGCAGCAGTGGAAGGACAATGACACAGGACATGGGACACACAGCCAAACAGCACCGCAACAACAACAACAACAACAGCAGCAGCTGTAGGAGAACAGATTTTGATTTTGGGTTAGTTTCGTGACCCCGCCACGCCCCCTTCTGCGAACCCGCCAGCAATTGCTGCGAGAATCGTTTCGTTTGTTGAGCCACTTTCAGAAATTTCTATAAAGATTTTTCTCCTTTTTTATACGTTGTTCTGCTTTGGCATAAGCAAATTAAGCGGAATGCGAAAAAAAGAATGAAAGGATTCTTGTTCCATCTTTTTTCTACAATTTGCTCTTTTATATTTAATAATATTGCTTGAGAGAATCCTCAAATCGAGTTGGAAATTAAAGAAAATATATATAGTATATATCTCTCAACATATTCCTACTTATATTTCCACCTTCTATCACTATCCCTACTTCCATTACTATTCCCCTTCCCTGGCACATTCCCTTTCCCGTGCATTTTCATTTATTTCTTTCATATCTAAAAATTCAGAACAACGTCCTGCGAGAGAACTGTGTCAATGTTTAATGGACACCGCACACACAAACACACACAAAGATCTGCTTCTGTTTCAGTTTCCGGTTAATATGAAATCAATTTTTTACCAGCTTAAAAAGCAGTTTTTATGCTCGAAACGTAGTAGTTTTAGTTTATGCCGCATTATAATAAAAAAAAATAATAACAAAAACTAAAAACGAAATGGGAAAAACGAAACCCGTTAACCGGCACGCGGTAAACACGAGACGCGTGGCCGGACTCCTTCACTACAGGGGGAAGGGTGGGGGGTTTGCGTAGTGTACCGAACAATAACCGAGGCAAGCCGAAGATGTTGACGGTTTCAAGTTAAACTTTAATTCGCAAAACACCTTGCAAGATTTTCTTTATTTTACATTTATTTCTTTTTATTTGGATTTTTATAAATCTTTGAAAAAATTTCTATAATTCGAAATTCTTTTTTTTTTATATTTTTATTTATTTTTCTTGTTATTGTATTAGGTCGCGATGTTGTTATTGTTGTTGTTGGATTTGTCACACACAGCGCGCTCAGTTTCTTACAGGCTCGTTACATCCTGCCAAATCCCGAAATTGTACTAAATACGTACAAAACTTTTACGATTGGCCAAGGCTCACTAGCGCCCGCGACGACCTGGTCGCCTCTGTGTGTGTGAGTGTGTGTGCGCTCGTGTCCGCGACACGACAAGACACGACGAGCACAAGTTGCCACTCGGGAACTTCGGCAGGTGGCTGCTGTGGTGAGTTTAGCGCAACGAATGAGACGCATGAGAGTCGTCGTTGAGTAGCTCAAGTAACTCAAAGCTAACGAAGAGCAAATGAGTTAGAGAGTCTGAGTGCGATGAAGCCACTCAGCACACTGAAACGACACTCGAGTGAGTCAAAGAGCACAGGAAATATTTAAATGAAGCCAACTAAGTAGCTCAATGTGCCACTGCAGCAAAATTGCAAGCAAAGAGAAGCCTTGGGAGTGAGTTAAGTGAGTGGCTCATAACGAAAATGAGACAACTTCCGGAGAAGAGATGCAATTGGAGTGAGTTGAATGAGTGGTTCAGAGTGCAAATGAGAGATATTTTTCTGAAGTAAAAGAGATGCAATTGGAGTGAGATTAGTAACTCCGAGTGCAATGTGGACAACGTAGTGAATCCAAAGAGAAGCAATTAGAGTCATTAAGTGAGTCACTCCGAGTGCAATGAAGACAACTTCTACAGCTAACAAAGAGAAACATTTGGAGTATGTGCAGTGAGTAGCAACGAGTGTAATGGAGAATACTCAGCAAGCACCACAAATTGAGCAGGGAACTCAAGAAGGAGTTAAGTAGAGTCAAGAGTGAGAGTCAATGTTGTTAGCTACTAAATAATATTAATTTTGCTAGACTTTTCTTGATAATAAACTTATGTTAAGTACATTTTTGAAATATATTTTCTATAGCAGAATATTGTAAAGAATATATATTAATGAATAAAGCACATCCATGCATAATATTCATATTAAACTCGCTGCATATTACAAATATTTACTCCAGGCTTGAAGAGCGCAATTGAGTAGAATACCTGCAGCTCAAAACAAGCACAATTTTCTCATATAGAACGGCAAACAACAAGATAAGAGCGCACTACTCAATCAAGTTGCAAATGGCACTCAAAAAATTACAATTTAAGCTACTCAAAAACAGTTGAGCCACAAAGAAGCTCAAGAGCAGTCAAAACCCAACAGCAGCAACTCAACTCAGCAAGAAAGCAACTCAATACCAAGTGCAATACGCACTCAAAGTCTCTTCACTTTCAAAAGCAAACTCAGTGCATAAGGCAACGCAGAATGACTCAAACTCAAGAGCTCAAAGAGCACAGCGAGGCCATCGCCAATTCAACTCAATTCAACTCAACTCGGCAAAGAGCTTTCGCCTCTGCTACGAATCGTGTTCTGCGTTCGGCTGTGCGACTCGTGTGTGGGTGAATTTCCCGAGGCTGCCAATTCGCACGGGCACAAAAGCAACGCACTGTCAGTCTCAACTGAAGCGGCGTGCTGTGTGCTGAAAGCGGCAGGTGCAAAGGCAGGCCAAGCAGCACGTCGCTTAGCATATTGTGTGTTGCATACTTTTTGGCGCGCGCGTAAAATAAAATACACAACGAAGGCGAGCGAAATGTAAATGTAACGCTAACTGAAACTGAAACTGAATGAACGTGAAATGTGAAATGTGACAGACGCAGGCAGTGACAGTTGAACATTTGCAAAAACAGAAAGAAGCCCACTGAATCAGCACTGAAACAACAATAACAATGGCAACAAGAGCAGACGGCAGACAGTAGACAGCGCAAGTTACTGTTGTAGTCCTTGTCAGTGTGTAGTGTGTGTGGTCCTGTTGGCCCCAGGAGACATTTAACATAATAAAAACGAACGTGTGCGGCATTCGTTGCTGTTTTTGCCAACTTTCCCTACGTGTGTCAGTGTGTGTGTGAGTGTTGGTTTTGTTTAATGCTAATAACACACACACAGAGAGAGAGTGACGCACACACAGTCATACGCCCAGTTAGCAGAAACAATATTGCAAATGTGTGCGGCAAAAGCAGTTGGCAAAAGTGTCGTAAATCGTTTAGACGGCAAACGTGGCAAGCGCCCGGGACACGCACACAGAGACGTCCTGGCAGCAGGACGATATGTAAACGACAATGCCACCGTGGGAAAAACAAAAAAAACCAACACACACACATACAGCAACAACAACAACGCAAACAGCGAAAGGAGCAACAGCAGGAGCAGGAGCAGCCACAGCGGTGGCGCCACAGGATGCTGTCGTTTTGATGGCGAGTCCTTTGCACAGTTCATGTGAGTATAAATATCCCTACTCTCGCCTCCCTCCCCCCTCCTGCACTCCACTGTGAATGAACTTCATAACGGTTATTTTCGTTTCTTTTGGCGCGCGCATTTTTATGAGGTTTTAACGTAAATTCGAATGTTTGAATTAGGCAGCGGAGTCCTTGTGCCACTGCTAGTCCTTGTCCTTGCCACACTTGCAGGCGTGATAAATTTTTATGTGCGGCTGCTGTGGCACACAGATCGTTTGGGCTCAATTAAAGTGCGTGGCCAGAAAATTGAACTGATTAAATTTATATCGCAAGTGGCAGTTTTAGTGCATTTTGATTGGCTTTCATTGCCAAGGCGATTTATGATTTATGGCCGCAAATTAAACGAGTGTAGGACGTTACGGAAGTCGAGAAGACAAACTGTGATGAAATTAGTTTTGTATAGAGATATTTTAAGAAAAAAGGAATAAACTTCGAAACTAATTGTGGAATGTGAATAATGATGATGAGAAACAAAATCTTGCCAAGCACTCTGCAGAAGATAAATTTACTTCAACAAATATTGTAGGGTATTCTTGATGTAAATTTAAGTGCAGCTATCTCAAAAATATTTTAATTGTTTCCAAAAAATATTCAACAACACAATATGGTTCAGAATTGCTTTATATTATTTCTTATGTGTTAAACAACTTTTTTGCTTGAGTTTTCTATTACATAAAATAATAATAATAATTGGTAAATTATGAACAAATTTTAAAAAATACTAATCATTTTAATAGTGAAACAAAATATATAAAAAATAACAAAAAAATATATCAAGTGTTTTAGATTACTATATTTGGAGTCCATATCTGCGATTATTGCAATCAGATCAAAATTTTTTTAAGCATTTATATTCACGCCCCTTTCCGCTTCCGTAAACTGATAATAATTCAAAGCAAATTTTTAATGCAGAACATTTCATTTATAGTAAAAACAAAAACTATTAACGCCCAAATGATTTGTCAAAGTTCGGTTGCAATCGGATTATTAACATAAGAGTTATTTAAAAAATTATTTTTTATGGAGTTAGTGATTTCCAAACCGTTCTCTAAAGTATGCAATATAAAAGACGCTCAAATAGAACGATAAAAAAAGTTATAAATTTCACTTCAAGCCTTCACTTTTAAAGCGTTCAACCTTTCTTTCAATTACAATAAATAAAGCGCGTAATATTTAGAAATTATTTTATATAAAACCAAATATAATCAAAACATTTTATCAGGTTATTCATTTTATGCTAACATTGCACTTCAATAAACATATTTTGATTGCTGAAATTTGGACAGCCCATTATGAATCCAATGAATCATGCACATGCATTTTAATTCGCATTTAAAAACCAAAATTGACATAAAATTTTAGCATTTATGGCGCATTTGTGACACAGAGAGAAATCGACAGTGCGATTCGCTCGATTTAAAGAGGGGAAAAATGCAAATGCAAATGTCAAATAGCCACATCAATTTGGCAGTGAAAAAAACTCACAAAATGAAAAGTCAAACGGAATTAGCTTTGTCCCGAATGCCGCACGAAATATTTGCCAAGAACTCGTTGAATTATTGCGGCCAAACAATGAATAGAAAAAAATACCGGTTGATAACATTTTGTTTCCTTTTTCCATTTTTGGCAAATTTGTTTAGAAATTTTTAAACTGCACAAAAATCTCTTTAAACTGTCCACGAAAATATGTCAACGAAATTTTTAGTGCAGTTGAATTTAATTTGAGTTAAGTTTTGTCTGTTCAAAACTTTTATTAATTTTCTGTTTTTTTTCCATTTTTGCAGGCATTGCAATAGAGACTGAAACCCAAATAGGACGAGACTGAAAGACTGAAAACTGTTGGGAATCCCAATATGGAATGCTAACTTAACAATGGATGCTGCTAGAAACCTTATGAAGGGTAAGTTTTAAGATCTTTTGATAGAACAAAAAATTTGTTAGTAAAGCATTAGAAGCTAAACTAAATTTTCTGTAAATTAAATATTTTTTAAAATATATTATTTCATACAAATGTCTAATAAGTTTCAGTTAATTTCAGTTAAATGTTTTAAAATGGTTTTTACTTTATTTAAAAACCTTTTTGTTATCCATTTGAGCTGTCATAAACATTGTCGAGCATCCTATTCAGCTTCCATGTTCCCTATTCGTAATTCCAGTTTATAAAGTGCATCGTAAAACCGAACTTCTAACCCTATCTCTATGCATCAGCAGTAGAGTACTATTCATAAAAAAAACCCAAATGAAAGCACCTTTTTGAGTTATCGTTCTACAGGTTCTACGAGAGTAGGGAAGGGGGAAACGAAAAGGGGAAAAGGCAAAAAAAAAAGCGTCGTAAAAAGCACTTGTAGTTCCGTTATATAGCCGCATTATGTTTCGCATTTTATGGTGCTTAATCCGTTTTAACTACAGCCCCGTCTCCACTCTTGCTCCCCCGCACACATCACTCTTCCCTCTCCCCGTCTATTTCTCTACTCGCTGCTGTAACAGAACAATCTGTCACTTTGTGACAATAATGAAAACTTTCGCACATGTGCAGCAACAACAACAACAACAAGGGCAGTGGGGAAACAAATGGAAAATCGTAAAAAACTGTAAACTGCGTAGTCAACGCAACAAGCAAATGCACTCAAAAAAAAAAAAAGAAAAGCAGCGGCAGCAGCAGCATGCGATAAGCAAACAAATCTATAAAAATATATACAAACATACATACATTCATATATATATTGCTATATAGTATATATATGTAACGGAACGTGTCGATGATAAGCGCTGCAACTGCAACTTTACGATCAAAACGAAGTCGACAATGGGCGCTTCAACCTCCTCCCCTTCCTCTACTGACCTGCTCTCGTTAAAACACGGCACGTAGCTTTAAG